>CM076571.1:430696320-430911058 GCA_034641835.2 Pinus albicaulis | reverse complement strand
TTTGAATTGATGAAAGATGGATTGATATTTATTTCCAAGATTCTATAAAGAGGTGAGACAAGTAATAGTTATAGACAAAGTTGTTTCTAGGTAATATTTTGTACTAATAAAGTTTGAAAATAATTCATTGAAAAGATGTATATCGTAAAACAAAATGTACAATGGACTTGTCTATAGGTGATTATCAAGAGAAACTATATTGCTTTCATTCTTAATGGAAATACTCCAATTGGTATGTTCAACCACTTTGATATCCATCGTATGAAAAATGTGTCTCCCCATAGGCCTCTTTCAGATTGGAAGTCACTATTAGATGTAGGAAAATGCATTTTATGAAGGTATGTGTCAACATCATGAATTCCATGAAGTTTATATAACATGACAGGATCTAGTTCATATTGATGACCGATTCATTTTCCATCATGACAGACACATCAAGAAGTGGTATATTATTCCATTTTCTATCTCCATGGATGAGTAATAAAAGTGCAGTAATAGACTTCAAATTCATTGGAAAAGAAATCTCTTAGAGTATATAGAAATTTTTGGAGTCTAAAAAGACTATTGTTACTTAAGACATCATGAATGGTAGCATCTTTGTTACATTGTTTCTTCAAATAGTGGTTCTCAACATTGAATATTTCGAACATTTTTGTATGTACCTACTTTTGAAATTTGTATTATTATTAGTTTGCTAAATTCTATGTAGATTAGATTTTTTTGTTTAATGAGATTGTTCAGCTCTTTGTTGTTTCATTGAGGATATGTCTTCAAGTGTGTTTAATTGGATAGGGGACTCAGTACACTTAAAAATTGTCTATGTGATTTGGGATAGTGAAAAATGGAACAAAAGCTTACAATTGACTAGCTCCTATTTCGTGTTTCTTTGTATTTTTTAGAAAAAAAGTGCAAAACAAAACACATGTTACTTTTACCATTATTTGTAAACCTATGAATTTTACATAGAAATATATTAGCTACTATAAAATTGAGATCTCTACACAATAGGAAGAACCAAAGGAACATTGTATATGTTTGGATTAGTAAAAGATATTGCAAGTTCCTATTTCTTGCAAAAATACTTGAGAAAATTTCCAACATAAAATTCCTATTATTTTTCCCATCTAAATGATTTTCAAATTCCCTTATGTAAATTGCTATGAAAATGGAAATAAAATACATATAAATAGCAAAGATTTAACATAAATATATGTACAATAGTTTGGTAATAAATGGCATGTCAATTAATTGTTGTGAGTGAATACGTGGTCAAAAGCTTGATTACTCAAGTGAATGTGACTTTTGTTTTTATTTTACTATAAAGTATAACAAGAAAAGAAGGAAATTGTGCACAAACCAAAAGGAAATGAGAAGGAACTTTCGCTGAAACCACAATGCAAATTTTTTATCATATTAATATTAATGGTTGAGCTAAAACCTTCATAGGAGAATAGATGGTGTGGCTGCAACTAAGGTTGACCATTAAAGTTTAAATAGGTTGGAATGCTAGCTCTAGGTTGTGGTCTTTCCCTTAATTAACGCCATTTATCTTTTTTAACATGAAAACCTGATATTTAATCCAAAATCTCTTATAATTTACCACATAATATAATTAATCACATCACCTCCACATTCCAAGAAAATGCATCACCTACACATATTTAAGTGAAAAATATTTTGTATATTTTTATGTTGGATCTTTGCAATGGGAGCACATTATTATTTTGTGACAAAATAATGTCGAGCATTCATATAATTTGTGTGTGCTTCTACGTTCCACATGTTGAAAGAACGTGGCAGTTGTGCATGCCATTGAATGTACAAGTCTCATGACAATTTCCCTTAATGTTGTATGAGTGGAAGTAAGTAAATGTGGTGGCACAAGCTCAGGAAGCAGTGCTGATGTGTGTTGAAATGTTAATTTCAACTGCTCTGCCCACTGTAGCGACTTTCCAAATTTGTTTTGAAAAACCCTGAACTTAGTTGTTTGCTATTTTGATTAAGGAGTAAAATTCGATTTTAAAAATAGAGTACACAGTTCTTTGTTTGGGAAACAGTTGTTTCAGCGCCAGTCCTTTGTACATTGAAAAACATAGTATTTCTTTATACACAGTCACTTTATGTTGTATGTGGGAGTTTTTTGTTTGTTTGAAGAATGGTGGTCCTTGCAGGCCACGACAACAGCCAACGCAATAGACCACGTGGAGCAGTTCTATTGGATTGGGTTTTATTTGGGCCAGTTTGCAAAGTCCATTTCTGGACCCGAACTTTCATTAAGAACAATTTATAAATGTTTCGGGTTACATTTTGGTCCATACCCAAAACAAGTTTGCATACTCGATATCCTTTTATACAACGTATTTAATAATCCATCACGCATTCAAGCGCTGACGTCACGGTACCCAGATTTGTAACGCGAATTTTGTTTATAGTTTGGTTTATAGTTTTTGAAGTCTGGAAGGCTGCGAAGGCAAAAATTTTGTATTATCGTTTATTGATTTTTTTGTAATGTTTTTGTTTTATCACGTGACAAACATTAAGTTAGACCTTTGTCATATGTTTTAACATATGCTATATACGCGCTATTGATTAGGTGAACCCGAAAGGCCATATGTAGGTTTATTTCTGTTATGGTTTATTAAAGTTTTTTTTGTTATGTAGTTCATATGTTATGTGTTGTGCCATATAAAAAGCCTGCAAGGCTTAATGTTATCGTAATGAAAAAAAGTAAGATACACAGCAATGTGTTGTTTTTTCAAAATAGAGTGTTTTAGACAGAGCACATTTTAGTGCGAAATTTTGGTGAGACAGAGAAGTTGTTTTTTGGCATTGTGTTTGCAGCAATATAAATTTTTGTAATCTCTCTAAGGAGGAAGTTTCTTTTGTAATAGTTTTTTAGTTAAAGGAATAGAAGTTTTTCAAGAGTGAAACTCTGTCTCCCTGTGAAGCAAATATTTTTAATTTCTCTGTGTTAAGAAGGAGAGTATTATTATCTCTGTTTTGTTTTGGAATTCTTAGAAATTCCAACATGGTATCGAAGCTAGTCCAGCCTCTTTGAAGCTGTCAAAGAAGCTGAAGGAAGGATTTTTTGTTGCAGCAGCTTCTCCAGCAGAGTGAAGGCCCAGTAAAAAAGAATCCAAGGTATTTCTCAATATGGATTTTTGCATTACTGTTTGAAGAAAACCATTTTATTTTATAAATACACAGTCAAGTACTTGAAGCATAGTTCAGAGTGCAAGCATGGCAGGAGCCAACACTAGCATGAGTATTGGTAATGCTCAACTCCCACAGTTCAATGGGAAGAACTATGATTATTGGTAAATCACCATGAGAACTTTGTTTGCCTCTCAAGACTTATGGGAATTTGTTGAGGATGGTTTTGAAGAACCAGTAGATGAAAACAAGTTTAATGCCTTAACACAGGCAGAAAAGGACTTGTTGAAGAGCAATAAGAAGAAGGACTCTAAAGCCCTCTTCTATTTGTATCAAGCAGTGCATGACAGTGTTTTTCCAAGGATGGCAGCAGCTAAGAGATCCAAAGAAGCATGGGAAACTCTCAAGACAACCTATCAAGGCATGGAGAAAGCGAAGACATCAAAACTAGAATTGTTGAGGAGAGATTTTGAGACCCTCTGCATGAAGGATTCTGATAGCATAGACTCATTATTCACACATGTGATTGGAATGGTCACACAGATAAGGTCTCATGGAGAGACTCTTGAGGAAATAAGGATTGTGGAGAAACTTTTGAGGAGCCTACACTTAAGGTTTGATGTTATAGTCACCACCATATAAGAGACAAAGGATCTCTCAAACTTTTCAGTTGATGAGCTTCATGCATTACTGATGACACATGAACAGAGATTGGGTAGAAATGAAAAATCATATTTGGAGCATGCCTTCAAGACCCAAATTTCCTTTAGAAGAGAAAGAGGTAAAGGCAAAGGAAACAAGAGAGGAAGAGGCAGAAGCCAAAACAGAGGTGGAAGAAACAGTCCAACAAATGCTCAAGGAAGGGGCAACAATCAAAATCAGAACCAAGGCCAAAGCAGCAGCCAGCAAGGTGGACAACAACATGCTCATGGAAAATGGTATGATAAATCCAATGTCCAATGTCATTATTGTAAAAAATATGGGCATTATGCAAATGAATGTAGGAAGAAGCAGCACGATATGGGTAATAGACCAAGTGCAAATTTCACTAGAGAAAATATCAGCCAAGATAAATTGTTTTTAGCTTGTAATATGGCTGAGGAAAAGAGTGAAGATTTATGCTTTCTAGACTCAAGTTGCAGTAACCATATGATAGGAAACATAGCCATGTTTTCTATGTTAGATGAGAATGTGAAGTAACAAGTCACATTAGGGATAGATAGTAAAGTTTCTGTTATGGGAAAAGGAGATGTAAATGTCTTAACAAGGAAAGGAGAAAAGAAATCCATAGCAGATGTTTATTATGTCTCTGGAATGAAATGTAACCTCTTAAGTATTGGACAGCTTTTTCAAAAGGGGTACAATGTTTTCTTTGAGGATGATGTATGCACCATCATGGATAAACCACCAAGCAAACAATGTATTGCTGAAGTGAAGATGACAAGGAACAGAATGTTCCCTCTCAGGATGAGGGCAGATTTGAAAAATGGAGAAGGAATAGTAGTAGTGACACAAGAGGCTTTCCAAAGAGAAACAAAAGATGAGAATTGGTTATGGCACTTGAGATTTGGACATCTCAACTTTGGAGGTCTTAAATTGTTGCACAGAAAAGGAATGGTAAGAGGATTTCCATTGATTGAGAAACTGGACAGCCTTTGTGAAGATTGTATCTCAGGTAAACAACACAGAGAAATTTTTCCATCCGGGAAAAGCATAAGGGCAAAGGCACCCTTAGAAATTGTCCACTCAGATTTATGTGGACCAATGCAAACACCATCACTTGCAAGCAGCCACTATATGTTAACTTTTATAGATGATTTTACAAGAAAAAATTGGGTTTAATTTTTGAAAAACAAAAGTGAAGTGTTTGAAATATTCTACAATTTCAAAGCACTTGTGGAGAACCAAAGTGGGTTGCATATCAAAGTCCTAAGGACTGATAGAGGAGGTGAATATATCTCTAAAGAATTTCTTTGTTTTTGCAGAGAAAATGGGATTCATAAGAAATTTACAGCAAGGTACACTCCGCAGCAAAATGGAGTTACCGAAAGGAAAAATAGGACAATCATGGATATGGTAAGGAATATGCTAAAGGCAAAGAATTTTCCAAATGATTATTGGGCTGAAGTTGTACATTGTGTAGTGTACATTTTAAATAGATGCCCAAAAAAAGCAGTTATGAACAAAGTTCTGGAAGAAGCATGGAGTGGGACAAAGCAAGGTGTCACTCACATGAAAGTTTTTGGTTGTGTGGCTTATGCACACATTCCAGATCAGCTAAGGAAAAATTTGGACAGCAAGGGGGAGAAATGTATTTTTATTGGATGCAGTGAGGAATCCAAAGCTTATAGGTTGTATAACCCATCCACCAAGAAGTTTATTATGAGCAGAGATGTTTAGTTTATTGAGGAGGAAGCGTGGGATGGAAGCATAGAGAAAACAATGAATGTTAAAAATTGTTTATCTCATGATGAAGATGATGAAGAGATGACTGAAATACATCCCTCAAATGCAGCACCAACATAAGGACAACAAGGAACACCCTTGAGGAGAAATCAAAGTGCTTCTCCAAGCACACCACAAGGAGGAGATTCGAGTGCTACTTCAAGCACTCATATACCAAATGAAAGAGGAACAGAGTTTAGAAATTTAAATGAAATTTATGAGCAAGAGGCAGCAAATGAAGGTATGAACTCTTTGTTTTCTTTGTATTGTCATGTTGATGATCCTATTCATTTTGAAGAAGCTATTAAAGATAGGAAATGGATAGAATTTATGGATGAAGAAATTAATGCCATAGAAAGAAACAAGACATGGGATTTAGTTGAACTCCCAAAAGGTAAGGAAGTTATTGGAGTTAAATGGGTCTACAAGACCAATGCTGAAGGTAAGATTGAAAGACACAAGGCCAGACTTGTTGTCAAAGGGTATAAGTAGCAGCACGGGAGAGACTATGAGGAAACTTTCGCACCAGTTGCAAGAATGGAAACCATGAGAGCAGTGATATCCATAGCAGCACAAAAGAATTGGAAAGTTTACCAAATGGATGTGAAGTCAGAATTCCTAAATGGAGTGTTAATGGAAGAGGTTTATGTTGAACAACCACTAGGCTATGAGAAGAAAGTCCAAGAGCACAAAGTCTGTAGATTGAAGAAAGCTCTTTATGGGCTGAAACGAGCACCAAGAACATGGTAGAGTTGGATAGATTCCTATCTACTGGAAAATGGATTTGAAAAATGTGAGGGAGAACACACCCTATACATCAAAGAAAAAGATGGTAAGATGCTGATTGTTGTGTTATATGTTGATGATGTAATATTCACAGGTAGTGATGATTACCTCATTGAAAATTTTAAAACAGTCATGAAAGATGAATTTGAAATGACTGATATGGGAGAGTTGAGATATTTATTAGGAATAGAAGTAGAATAAAATGAAAATGGGACTTTTATCTCACAAGAAAAATATGTTAATGAAGTTTTGGAAAGATTTAATGTGCAGTAGAGAAAAGCAGCAATTACTCCCATAGTAATGGGATTGAAGTTGAGTAAAGATGACAGCAACAAGGATTTTCATCCTAGTTTGTACAAGAGCATAGTTGGTAGCCTCATGTATTTGACTGCAACTAGGTCGAATATTATGCATGTTGTTAGTTTGATTTCTATATTTATGGAGAGGCCAAAAGAAGCACATTAGCAGGCAGCAAAGAGAATTCTGAGGTATGTTAAAGGAACTAAAAGGTATGGTATTTTGTATACTACTTCAGAAAATTCAGATTTAATTGGATACTCTAACAGAGATTAGGATAGAAGTGTAGATGACTGGAAAAGTACTTCAGCTTATGTTTTTGACATGGGTTTAGGAGCCATTTCATGGGCTTCTAAGAAATAGCTTATTGTAGCATTATCTACAGCAGAGGCAGCGTATGTGGCAGCTACAGCAGCAGCGTGTCAAGCAGTGTGGATGAGAAGGATGCTAAGGAGTTTATGTCAAGAATAGGTAAAAGGCACAATGATTTATTGTGACAATAGCTTAGCGATTGCATTATCAAAGAATTTTGTGTTTCATAAGAGAACGAAACACATAGATACAAAGTTTCACTACATCAGGGAATTCGTGAACAATGGAGAAATTGTTTTACAACATTGTAGAACTCAGGAGTAGTTTGTAGACATTCTGACCAAGCCATTGGGGCATAAGAGTTTTGAGTTTTTAAGGAAATGTGTGGGTATGATTGATAACCCAGCAGTTGAACTTAAGGGGGAGTGTTGAAATGTTAATTTCAACTGCGCTACCCACTATAGCCACTTTCCAAATTTCTTTTGAAAAACCCTGAACTCACCTGCTTTCTATTTTGATTGAGGATTCAAATTTGATTTAAAAAACAGACTACACAGTTCTCTGTTTCGGAAACAGTGGTTTCGGCGCCAGTCCTCCACACATTGAAAAATAGAGTATTTCTGTATATACATCAAGGTTATGTTTGTATGCGGGAGTTTTTTGTTCGTTTGAAGAATGGTGGTCCCCGCAGGCCATGACGATAGCTAGCGTAGCAGACCACGTGGAGCAGTTCTATTGGATTGGGTTTTATTTGAGCCGGTTTGCAAAGTCCATTTCCGGACCCGAACTTTCCTTAGGCACAGTTTATAAATGTTTCGGGTTACATTTTAGGCTCGTACCCAAAAAAAGTTTGCAGACCTGATAGCCTTTTATACAATGGATTTAATAATCCTTCGCGTGTTCAAGTGCTGATGTCACGGTCCCCAGATTTGTAACGCAAATTTTGTTTAAAGTTTGGTTTATATTTTTTGAAGTCCGGAAGGTTGCGAAGGCGAAAAGTTTGTATTATGGTTTCGTTGATGTTTTTGTAATGTTTTTGTTATATCGCGCGACAAAAATTATGTTAGACCTTTGGCATATGTTTTAACATATGCTATATATGCGCTATTGATTAGGTGGGCCCGAAAGGCCATACGTAGGTTTATTTATGTTATGTTTTATTAATTTTTTTTTTTGTTATGTTGGTTCATATGTTATGTGTTGTGCCATATAAAAAGCCCGAAAGGCTTAATGTTATCGTAATGAAAAAAGGTAAGAGACACAACAGTGTATTTTTTTTTAAAAAAAAAGTGTTTTAGACAGAGCACAGTTTAGTGCGAAATTTTGGTGAGACGGAGAAGTTGTTTTCTGGCACTGTGTTTGCAATAGTCTAAATTTTTGTAATCCCTCTAAGAATCGAAGTTTATTTTGTAATAGTTCTTCAATTAAAGGAATAGAATTTTTTCAACAGTGAAACTTTTTCTCCCTGTGAAGCAAATATTTTTAATTTCTTTGTGTTAAGAAGGAGAGTATTATTCTCTTTGTTTTGTTCTGGAATTCTCATAAATTCCAACAATGTCGCGGGTGTGCCTTTGGATTTTACCATGCGCAAAGTTTGTAACAAGGCTCTTAATATGTCATGGCTCAGTTGTTCACTGGGACAAGATTATTTATATATTTATTGCTCTTGTAACGATGTTGTACAAAAAGGAAACGACAGAACATGGAAGCCATAGTGGTTTAAAAGGTATCTTTATTCGTGCAGTTAATGGTTACATTTATAAAAACACAACTTTCAATCCCTCTAAGATACGACGTGCTTGTGTATGAACTTAGCACTCATGGAGGATTTCTTTGACCTACTTTTTCCAGATAGTAGGGACTCATGATGGCCATTGAAGGAGGTCTTCCACTTATACAATGACAAAATTATGTTGATTGTTCACCTCTTTATCATATGCCCTTTTGTCTGATTTTATAGGCTGTGTCCCTTAAATTTCCAAGACTTTTGTTGATTGAAATTGTTAAAAGAGGTCTTTAATAATCTCAGGGAGATGTTATTGTATGTGGACAATCAATTAATTTTAGTTCAATTTACGAGTACAATGTGAAACCAACTTCAAAAATAATTTGTGAATTGATCAAGTTTAGTTGAATTTAAAAGTTGTATGCCAAGAAAATTTCAAAAATAGTTCATTCAAAGTTTATCTAAATTCTATATATGGCCTTGTAGTATAGTTTTTGTTAGGCATTAAAGACATTTGTTACAATGCCATGAGTAACCTTTTAACTACATGTAAATAAGTTGCAAATAAAAAACCATCTATCATCATTGAATAATGATGCCCTCCACTAAACATGTCAACTTATGCAGAAAGATATTGCTCTAAACTCACTAAAATGCAATAGTTTCAGTTTCCATGGAGGTTGTGCTCTTGGTTGTGCTACATACTGGCATCACTGTTGTACATAATATTAAAGCACCAAAATAGTTGATGCTGCAACATTCAATACCTTTTTGGGTCGGTATTTAGCATAAAGAAGGACTATGTGTAAGTACCTTTATGACTCTCCAATGCCATGTAGCAATGCATGCGTTGTTTTAATTTCTTACAAATTAAAAAATAAATAATATTGTGGTAGAAACAATAGTATAAATTTTAGGTATATTAATTTGGAGCTAGTCATTAATTTTATCTACTGAATAATCAAATCCATTGGTAAGATATGTGGTTCAACAACTTGTTTCTCACATTATTATAATGAATTAAGAGTTGACCTCCCATTACTCGCTTGTATCCAACTAGGGATCCTCTTCCTCACCACTCTTTATTTTTTGAATCTATTCTGCAAATAGTCTTTGATGGAACACAACAACATCCTCTAGTTGCACATTATTTATTTTCTCCAATAAAACAAACTTTCTCTTAAAATACTTTGGTCTCTTCTTGGTGACAACTCAACTTTATATACATTTGGATAGTTTTGTACATAGGGTGGACTCTCACATTCTAGATCACTGAGGGAAATTTCATGTTGATCCTACATAGAGGGACCATTGGTATATACAATTTGTAAGCACAATGGAAAGATGAGTTGAGTAGAAAGAGAACGTTTTTTTTTTCTTATTTAGTTTGGAAAATCTACTTTTGCCTTGGATTCAGAATTTTTTTTTTTTTTTTTTTGTGAAATGTATGTTTAAATATGGGTAGGGACGATGATAGGACAACAGGAACGATGATAGGCCAACAATATAGACTTAAACATATTTGAATTGTATGTTCTAGATTATTTCAATTGAATCGCATATTTTTAGAGTATTTCTAAAAGTTGATAGAACAAACTTAAATTTCATATCTCTATCACCTTTCCAAAACTTTCCATAATTTTCAATCAATATAAGGATACTTCTTTATTAGTAAATGAATGTGTGGTTGTGCATTGGGAAAGTCTTTGTGGTTTTACAACATTCACTTCCATTTTGTCCATTTTTATAACTGCATAACAAGGTGACAATGTTAGGTGGCTCCAACTAATTGAGCTAACCGATGAAGCTATGTTTTGTTAAAAAGTAGTGTAAAATTCTAACTAAATTTAACCTCTTGAGCAGAAATTGAAGTGTAAGGAAATAAATGAAGTCAACCGATTGAGAGTTGATTGACTAAGACCATATTTTTAATTCTTGTTCTAAGGATTTTTGTTAAATTGAAGTCAAGTTAACCATAATTCACTAAAATATATCTACTTGAGAATTAATTGCATATATTTTTAGGAAGTAAACCATAGTTGGGATTGAGCTTTGGGTCTCTCATTCTTACCCCCATAAAGTCTAAGAAATTGTTGGTATCCAAGTTCCACTAGTGCAAAGCGTGCTAGTCTAAAAGTTTAGGCTTAAGGTGTTTGATATAATAATAATTTTATATTAGATAAATAGGGTAATTCTAGAGTCACTAATTTTTAGTATGGGCATACAACCTCTAGCTAACTAGTGAAAAGATTGTTAGAGACTTTCATAGTAGAGTCTTAAATTAGATCAATGATTTATTTAATATAGACTCCCCTATTTTTATATTTTTATATTTCTCAATCTCCTCTTCATATTTTAGATAGCAAGAAAAAAATTGCAATATGGTCATCACAACATCAGGGTAGCGATGACCTCACAGGGTACCAAGATTTTTCCACCGTTGCTGGTTGTGTAACTATACTTCTGGGTATTTATGGTGATACAATTACCATTATTCTTCTGGAAATTTCCAAGCTCTAGATGCTGCAATAGAAATATAACATTGGATGGGAAGGTAAATTTGTAGAGCGGTGGCTACTAAGTGGTGGGCAAGGCCACATAAAAAATAGAAAGATAATGTGCCAGCCTGCATCAAATTTTGGTTTATCATATGGCTATTTCATTGTGGGAAATGCCACATAACAAATAAAAATATGATGTGCTAGCCTCGAGTCTTCTTCGAATTGCAGCATAAAATTTTTGTTTATCATATGGATAATTCATTGTGCTTGTCTTTAAGGTTAGTTTTTGATTTAAACATGAATCGTTAATTTTTTCTATAGTCTCATATGAAACTTTATATTTTTGACATGGTATAGGGAGTTTTCGATGTCATATAGTGAAAATATATTTTGTTATTGACAATGATACTTTATATTAAAAGAAAATACCACCAATTGTATATGAAAACCATATACTATATGAGCTTTATCGAAACGGTTGTGCATATTAACTATTTTCATTCAATATATTAGTAATTTTGTAAGCGATTAAAGAACAAAAAATATAAAGTTCCGTCTTCCTAAGATAAACCCTTTACAATTAGATTTTAATAATACTTTAATATCCTCTAGATCTGAATTCCAACATTTGTATCATAGTTTTACAACCCAAAAGAACCACTAAGAATTGAAAATGAAATACATACCTCTTCCACTCAAAAATATTCTACCACTTCGACACAAAAATTCAACATTAACAATTTTAACTAAAACTATTAAGATATAGAGATAAAATGTATGGATGTAGAGATGAGACGCTAACTCTTCCACACAAAAGGTATACCTTCATAGCTTCCACCACTCAAGTTGTGTGGATGAAAATATGAGAATTCTAAATGTAAGTATGAGATGTTATTGAACACTATTCACAAAATAATATTAAAATGATAAGATTGTACTAAAACTCTTCTACACACAAGAGGAGAAAACAGTCACTTGAAAAGGGGAAAAAAACAGCCAACTATTTAGTAAACTTTGCAAATATCACCCATAGTTAGTGCTCTAAATGTGCCTTTAAATGCATTTTATATAACCTAAATCTAATAGCACTCCAACGTTTCAATAACGTAAGTCTAATATGTCTCTAACTTTTCAATAACAAAAATATAATAAGCCTCGAACTTTCCAATAACCTAAATCCAATATGTCTCTAACTTTTCAATAACAATACCAAATAAAAAGACATGAATTTGGAAGCCTCAATGTACAATAACTTCATGCTACAATTTCTCCTAAAATAATAAATATTATGTGTGTGATTGAGGTTAAATATATACAATAGGAATACATTTAACAAATTAATAGTTAATATGTAATCAAAATAAATACATGATGAATAAAAAACATCAAAAGCATCTGAAAATTTCAAATTTAACAAAAAAATATGTGATCGGTAACATAAATCTATTACATAGTAAATCAATTCCAAACTCATAGAACTAATATTTATTCCATTCACCTATCGGTTTGGATGCATTTATACAATATATATACAATTTTTCTTTTTCATATTCTCCAAACTCCACAACCAATGAAAACTAGTGTTCTTATTTTTTAGAATGTTTGAAATACTTAGAGGGGGTGAATCAGTATTTCTTTTCAATTGTTAATTTTACTAGTTAGATCACTTACATTTATAACACAAAATGAACAATAATGGAATATATAATTTTATTAACTTTTTCTTTACAATAAGTCAAGTACAATAATCATATAAGGCTCCAACCCTAGATCACGTCTCCAAACTTCTAGGCTCCAGCCTGTATTGTGCCAAGCATTGAATCGGACTTTCTAAGGCTCCAAACTAGTCAAATTGAGGCACCAACCTCTACGGCTCCAAACCTAAATCTGGTACAGGCTCTGACCTGGTTTCTTGAGGACTCCAATCCTCTACGGCAACAACACTATCTTCGAAGGCACCTACCATGTACCTACGAGGCTTCAACCTCTTGGGATCCAATCCTAAACTTCACTTTGTCAAAAAATGTTTTTTTATTCTTCATGTCTCCGAATTTATTCTTCAATGAGCCCTATCAATATTCAGCTATCCCATCACTTAGTCTCGACATCACGTCATCAATGACAACCTCGATATCTTAGAAGGTTTCACCACGTCTCTTCATGGAACCCAAAATATTTCTCCAAGGTAACCTCTTGATGACATCATCAATGCATCATAGTCTCCCAAAAAACTCCAAGCCCTTCAATAAGTTGTCCAATTTCTGCACTTATTATTTAATAACAAACTCAAGGTTTGACTCAAAATAGGGAAGCAGGTGTCCAAAGATTCTCTTCAAGGATACCTGCTTGAAGGTGTCAATATATTTTCTTCACAAGATAACTGACCGAGATGCTTCCAAGCATAGATTCAATGATGTATGCTTTAGTAGAATTTTCAAGTTTTCTGCTTCGGGAATGTGGCATAGCCAAAGCTGTGTCTATACCCACATCATGCATATACAAATTCATGTCAATTGTATGTCAATTAATGTTCCCAAAATATAAATTCTTTGTTGTAAGTTTGAATGGTGAATCCATTTTTTTTTCAAACTATTCACCCTTTCAATTTGTATGCAGAATGATTTTCCTTATAATAGGGCTTTTTCCTTATAATTCGGCACTTTACTTAAACCAAATTGTAACATATCCAGATTAATAAATATAGCTCAAAGCTTTAGACTTTGGTTAAAACCCTTATGCTGAAAATATTATATCTAGCCCACAAGTATTTCCCCATGCACTTTTCGACAATGATCTATATTTTCTTGTCAATCTGATGGCTATCGCACTCTGTCTAGTACGATACTCTACCCATTGATAAAGTGTGAAATAGGTGGTTTTTGTTTGCGACGTGTTGTCACCATAACATTTTTCACTTCCCTTGGTAAATACCGCTTACGACTTTTTACCATTGCGAAAACCAACACTGGTTCCTAATCTCGCTTCATGGTTCCTCGCTTACACTCACTCATGGTTCCAACCCATGGTTTCAACCAAAAATGCGTAGCTTTTATGAAATTTTATTATATTTCGCATCTGCTCAGCAGTTATCGAATACAAAAATCCACATGAAATATATGTAGATCGTTTCCTATTTAATTCGAATGTTTCTAAAGCTTCCTTGGGTTTCAAATAAATCCCCACCCGATTAACAGTCACACATATATAATAAAACTTCAGAAATTTAACAATCCTGCAAGGTTATTTCTAGGAATTGATTAAGCATAATTCAACTAGAATTCAAACTCAAAAGTATTTTGAAGGGAGACAAAACCTCTCAGATTTGACATTTTTTCCACTGCTTAATCATAGATACAAAGAAATATCAATTTCCTTGTACAATTGAAAAATTCTGGTAATCGTTTTCAGAGTTTTAATCACATCTCATATGATTTCATGGTTCTATATATTTCTCCTTTACTTCACTATTTTGGATGTTCTTCCATGTCACTTCTTCCTCAGCTCTGATTTTGGAATACTTAATCGTATTTAAAATTGATCAGTCCTCTACAATCTCCTCTACATGCTCTTCCTTATTGAATTTTCCTCCCTATATACACTATGAAAACTCTGTTTAAACACAAAAATTCTAAATTTAATTTCTCAATCCACACTTACGCAACGTATGAATTAGGAATCTGATCACGGTATTAAAAATCAAATAATTACATAAAAATTCCTCCTCTCACCTCATCTTCTGTATCAATGGCCTTTTCTCTAATCTCCTATGAAAGATGGATTGATATTTATTTCCAAGATCTTTGCAAAGAGGTGACAAGTAATAGTTATAGACAAAGTTGTTTCTAGGTAATATTTTGTACAATAAAGTTTGAAAATAACTATTGAAAAGATGTATATCGTAAAACAAAATGTAAAATGGACTTGTATATAAGTGATTATTGAAGAGAAACTATATTGTTTTCATTCTTAATGGCAATACTCAACTAGTATGTTCAACCACTTGGATAGCTATCTTATGAAAAATGTGTCTCCCCGTAGTCCTATTTTAGATTGAAAAATAGTATTTGAAGTAGCTAATCACATTATATGAAGGTATTTGTCAACATCATGAATTTCATGAAATTGATATAGGAATTAAGTGATAGTTCATATTGGTCTGATTCATTTTCCATTGCGACGTAGAAACATCAAGAAGTGGTATATTATTCCATTTTCTATCTCCGTGGATGAGTAATAAAAGTGTAATAGGACTTCAAATTCATTGGAAAAGAAATATCTTGGAGTATATAGAAATTTTTGGAGTCTAAAAAGACTATTGTTACTTAAGACATCATGAATGGTAGCATCTTTGTTACATTGTTTCTTCAAATAGTGGTTCTCAACATTGAATATTTCGAACATTTTTGTATGTACCTACTTTTGAAATTTGTATTATTATTAGTTTGCTAAATTCTATGTAGATTAGATTTTTTTGTTTAATGAGATTGTTCAGCTCTTTGTTGTTTCATTGAGGATATGTCTTCAAGTGTGTTTAATTGGATAGGGGACTCAGTACACTTAAAAATTGTCTATGTGATTTGGGATAGTGAAAAATGGAACAAAAGCTTACAATTGACTAGCTCCTATTTCGTGTTTCTTTGTATTTTTTAGAAAAAAAGTGCAAAACAAAACACATGTTACTTTTACCATTATTTGTAAACCTATGAATTTTACATAGAAATATATTAGCTACTATAAAATTGAGATCTCTACACAATAGGAAGAACCAAAGGAACATTGTATATGTTTGGATTAGTAAAAGATATTGCAAGTTCCTATTTCTTGCAAAAATACTTGAGAAAATTTCCAACATAAAATTCCTATTATTTTTCCCATCTAAATGATTTTCAAATTCCCTTATGTAAATTGCTATGAAAATGGAAATAAAATACATATAAATAGCAAAGATTTAACATAAATATATGTACAATAGTTTGGTAATAAATGGCATGTCAATTAATTGTTGTGAGTGAATACGTGGTCAAAAGCTTGATTACTCAAGTGAATGTGACTTTTGTTTTTATTTTACTATAAAGTATAACAAGAAAAGAAGGAAATTGTGCACAAACCAAAAGGAAATGAGAAGGAACTTTCGCTGAAACCACAATGCAAATTTTTTATCATATTAATATTAATGGTTGAGCTAAAACCTTCATAGGAGAATAGATGGTGTGGCTGCAACTAAGGTTGACCATTAAAGTTTAAATAGGTTGGAATGCTAGCTCTAGGTTGTGGTCTTTCCCTTAATTAACGCCATTTATCTTTTTTAACATGAAAACCTGATATTTAATCCAAAATCTCTTATAATTTACCACATAATATAATTAATCACATCACCTCCACATTCCAAGAAAATGCATCACCTACACATATTTAAGTGAAAAATATTTTGTATATTTTTATGTTGGATCTTTGCAATGGGAGCACATTATTATTTTGTGACAAAATAATGTCGAGCATTCATATAATTTGTGTGTGCTTCTACGTTCCACATGTTGAAAGAACGTGGCAGTTGTGCATGCCATTGAATGTACAAGTCTCATGACAATTTCCCTTAATGTTGTATGAGTGGAAGTAAGTAAATGTGGTGGCACAAGCTCAGGAAGCAGTGCTGATGTGTGTTGAAATGTTAATTTCAACTGCTCTGCCCACTGTAGCGACTTTCCAAATTTGTTTTGAAAAACCCTGAACTTAGTTGTTTGCTATTTTGATTAAGGAGTAAAATTCGATTTTAAAAATAGAGTACACAGTTCTTTGTTTGGGAAACAGTTGTTTCAGCGCCAGTCCTTTGTACATTGAAAAACATAGTATTTCTTTATACACAGTCACTTTATGTTGTATGTGGGAGTTTTTTGTTTGTTTGAAGAATGGTGGTCCTTGCAGGCCACGACAACAGCCAACGCAATAGACCACGTGGAGCAGTTCTATTGGATTGGGTTTTATTTGGGCCAGTTTGCAAAGTCCATTTCTGGACCCGAACTTTCATTAAGAACAATTTATAAATGTTTCGGGTTACATTTTGGTCCATACCCAAAACAAGTTTGCATACTCGATATCCTTTTATACAACGTATTTAATAATCCATCACGCATTCAAGCGCTGACGTCACGGTACCCAGATTTGTAACGCGAATTTTGTTTATAGTTTGGTTTATAGTTTTTGAAGTCTGGAAGGCTGCGAAGGCAAAAATTTTGTATTATCGTTTATTGATTTTTTTGTAATGTTTTTGTTTTATCACGTGACAAACATTAAGTTAGACCTTTGTCATATGTTTTAACATATGCTATATACGCGCTATTGATTAGGTGAACCCGAAAGGCCATATGTAGGTTTATTTCTGTTATGGTTTATTAAAGTTTTTTTTGTTATGTAGTTCATATGTTATGTGTTGTGCCATATAAAAAGCCTGCAAGGCTTAATGTTATCGTAATGAAAAAAAGTAAGATACACAGCAATGTGTTGTTTTTTCAAAATAGAGTGTTTTAGACAGAGCACATTTTAGTGCGAAATTTTGGTGAGACAGAGAAGTTGTTTTTTGGCATTGTGTTTGCAGCAATATAAATTTTTGTAATCTCTCTAAGGAGGAAGTTTCTTTTGTAATAGTTTTTTATTGAAAGGAATAGAAATTTTTAAAGTGTGAAACTCTGTCTCCCTGTGAAGCAAATATTATTAATTTCTCTGTGTTGAGAAGGAGAGTATTATTCTCTCTGTTTTTTTCTGGAATTCTCAGAAATTCCAACATGGTATCGAAGCTAGTCCAGCCTCTTTGAAGCTGTCAAAGAAGCTGAAGGAAGGATTTTTTGTTGCAGCAGCTTCTCCAGCAGAGTGAAGGCCCAGTAAAAAAGAATCCAAGGTATTTCTCAATATGGATTTTTGCATTACTGTTTGAAGAAAACCATTTTATTTTATAAATACACAGTCAAGTACTTGAAGCATAGTTCAGAGTGCAAGCATGGCAGGAGCCAACACTAGCATGAGTATTGGTAATGCTCAACTCCCACAGTTCAATGGGAAGAACTATGATTATTGGTAAATCACCATGAGAACTTTGTTTGCCTCTCAAGACTTATGGGAATTTGTTGAGGATGGTTTTGAAGAACCAGTAGATGAAAACAAGTTTAATGCCTTAACACAGGCAGAAAAGGACTTGTTGAAGAGCAATAAGAAGAAGGACTCTAAAGCCCTCTTCTATTTGTATCAAGCAGTGCATGACAGTGTTTTTCCAAGGATGGCAGCAGCTAAGAGATCCAAAGAAGCATGGGAAACTCTCAAGACAACCTATCAAGGCATGGAGAAAGCGAAGACATCAAAACTAGAATTGTTGAGGAGAGATTTTGAGACCCTCTGCATGAAGGATTCTGATAGCATAGACTCATTATTCACACATGTGATTGGAATGGTCACACAGATAAGGTCTCATGGAGAGATTCTTGAAGAAAGGAAGATTGTGGAGAAAATATTGAGGAGCCTACCCTCAAGGTTTGATGTGATTGTCACCACCATAGAAGAGACTAAGGATATCACAAAATTTTCAGTTGATGAGCTACATGCATCACTGATGACACATGAGTAGAGATTGGGTAGAAATGAAAACTCATCTCTGGAGCATGCCTTTAAGACCCAGATGTCCTTTGGAAGAGGAATAGGTCAAGGTAGAGGAAATAAGAGAGGAAGAGGCAGAAGCCAAAACAGAGGTGGAAGAAACAGTCTAGCAAATGCTCAAGGAAGGGGCAACAATCCAAATCAGAACCAAGGCCAAGGCAGCAGCCAGCAAAGTGGTCAGCAACATGCTCAAGGACAAAGGTATGATAAATCCAATGTCCAATGTCATTATTGTAAAAAATATGGGCATTATGCAAATGAATGTAGGAAGAAGCAACATGATATGAGTAATAGAACTAGTGCAAATTTCACTAGAGAAAATATAAGCCAAGATAAATTGTTTTTAGCTTGTAATATGGATAAGGAAAAGAGTGAATATTTATGGTTTCTAGACTCTGGTTGCAGTAACCATATGACAGGAAACATAGCCATGTTTTCTATGTTAGATGAGAATGTGAAGTCACAAGTCACATTAGGGACAGATAGTAAAGTTTCTGTTATGGGAAAAGGAGAAGTAAATGTCTTAACAAGGAAAGGAGAAAAGAAATCCATAGCAGATGTTTATTATGTTCCTGGAATGAAATGTAACCTCTTAAGTATTGGACAGCTTGTTCAAAAGGGGTACAATGTTTTCTTTGAAGATGATGTATGCACCATCATGGATATACCACCAAGCAAACAATGTATTGCTGAAGTGAAGATGACAAGGAACAGAATGTTCCCTCTCAGAATGAGAGTAGATTTGAAGAATGGAGAAGAAATGGTAGTAGTGACACAAGAGGCTTTCCAACGAGAAAAAAAATATGAGAATTGGTTATGGCACTTGAGATTTGGACATCTCAACTTTGGAGGTCTTAACTTGTTGTATAGAAAAGGAATGGTAAGAGGTTTGCCATTGATTGAGAAACCGGACAACCTTTGTGAAGGTTGTATCTTGGGTAAACAACATAGAGAAAGTTTTACATCCAGGAAAAGCATAAGGGAAAAAGCACCCTTAGAAATTTTCCACTCAGATTTATGTGGACTGATGCAAACACCCTCACTTGCTAGCAGCCACTATATGTTAACTTTTATTGATGATTTTACTAGAAAAACTTGGGTTTACTTTTTGAAAAAAAAAAGTGAAGTGTTTGAAAGATTCTGCAACTTCAAAGCACTTGTGGAGAACCAAAGTGGGCTGCATAACAAAGTCCTTAGAACTGATAGAGGAGGTGAATATATATCTAAATAATTTCTGCGTTTTTGCAGAGAAAGTGGCATTCATAAGCAATTTACAGCAAGATACACTCCACAGCAAAATGGAGTTGCCAAAAAGAAGAATAGAACAATCATGGATATGGTAAGGAGTATGCTAAAGGCAAAGCATTTGCCAAATGATTATTGGGCTGAAGCTGTATATTGTGTAGTGTACATTTTGAATAGGTGCCCAACAAAAGTAGTCATGAACAAAGTTCTTGAAGAAGCATGGAGTGGGACAAAGCAAGGTGTCACTCACATGAAAGTTTTTGGTTGTGTGGCTTATGCACACATTCCAGATCAGCTAAGGAAAAATTTGGACAGCAAGGGGGAGAAATGTATTTTTATTGGATGCAGTGAGGAATCCAAAGCTTATAGGTTGTATAACCCATCCACCAAGAAGTTTATTATGAGCAGAGATGTTTAGTTTATTGAGGAGGAAGCGTGGGATGGAAGCATAGAGAAAACAATGAATGTTAAAAATTGTTTATCTCATGATGAAGATGATGAAGAGATGACTGAAATACATCCCTCAAATGCAGCACCAACATAAGGACAACAAGGAACACCCTTGAGGAGAAATCAAAGTGCTTCTCCAAGCACACCACAAGGAGGAGATTCGAGTGCTACTTCAAGCACTCATATACCAAATGAAAGAGGAACAGAGTTTAGAAATTTAAATGAAATTTATGAGCAAGAGGCAGCAAATGAAGGTATGAACTCTTTGTTTTCTTTGTATTGTCATGTTGATGATCCTATTCATTTTGAAGAAGCTATTAAAGATAGGAAATGGATAGAATTTATGGATGAAGAAATTAATGCCATAGAAAGAAACAAGACATGGGATTTAGTTGAACTCCCAAAAGGTAAGGAAGTTATTGGAGTTAAATGGGTCTACAAGACCAATGCTGAAGGTAAGATTGAAAGACACAAGGCCAGACTTGTTGTCAAAGGGTATAAGTAGCAGCACGGGAGAGACTATGAGGAAACTTTCGCACCAGTTGCAAGAATGGAAACCATGAGAGCAGTGATATCCATAGCAGCACAAAAGAATTGGAAAGTTTACCAAATGGATGTGAAGTCAGAATTCCTAAATGGAGTGTTAATGGAAGAGGTTTATGTTGAACAACCACTAGGCTATGAGAAGAAAGTCCAAGAGCACAAAGTCTGTAGATTGAAGAAAGCTCTTTATGGGCTGAAACGAGCACCAAGAACATGGTAGAGTTGGATAGATTCCTATCTACTGGAAAATGGATTTGAAAAATGTGAGGGAGAACACACCCTATACATCAAAGAAAAAGATGGTAAGATGCTGATTGTTGTGTTATATGTTGATGATGTAATATTCACAGGTAGTGATGATTACCTCATTGAAAATTTTAAAACAGTCATGAAAGATGAATTTGAAATGACTGATATGGGAGAGTTGAGATATTTATTAGGAATAGAAGTAGAATAAAATGAAAATGGGACTTTTATCTCACAAGAAAAATATGTTAATGAAGTTTTGGAAAGATTTAATGTGCAGTAGAGAAAAGCAGCAATTACTCCCATAGTAATGGGATTGAAGTTGAGTAAAGATGACAGCAACAAGGATTTTCATCCTAGTTTGTACAAGAGCATAGTTGGTAGCCTCATGTATTTGACTGCAACTAGGTCGAATATTATGCATGTTGTTAGTTTGATTTCTATATTTATGGAGAGGCCAAAAGAAGCACATTAGCAGGCAGCAAAGAGAATTCTGAGGTATGTTAAAGGAACTAAAAGGTATGGTATTTTGTATACTACTTCAGAAAATTCAGATTTAATTGGATACTCTAACAGAGATTAGGATAGAAGTGTAGATGACTGGAAAAGTACTTCAGCTTATGTTTTTGACATGGGTTTAGGAGCCATTTCATGGGCTTCTAAGAAATAGCTTATTGTAGCATTATCTACAGCAGAGGCAGCGTATGTGGCAGCTACAGCAGCAGCGTGTCAAGCAGTGTGGATGAGAAGGATGCTAAGGAGTTTATGTCAAGAATAGGTAAAAGGCACAATGATTTATTGTGACAATAGCTTAGCGATTGCATTATCAAAGAATTTTGTGTTTCATAAGAGAACGAAACACATAGATACAAAGTTTCACTACATCAGGGAATTCGTGAACAATGGAGAAATTGTTTTACAACATTGTAGAACTCAGGAGTAGTTTGTAGACATTCTGACCAAGCCATTGGGGCATAAGAGTTTTGAGTTTTTAAGGAAATGTGTGGGTATGATTGATAACCCAGCAGTTGAACTTAAGGGGGAGTGTTGAAATGTTAATTTCAACTGCGCTACCCACTATAGCCACTTTCCAAATTTCTTTTGAAAAACCCTGAACTCACCTGCTTTCTATTTTGATTGAGGATTCAAATTTGATTTAAAAAACAGACTACACAGTTCTCTGTTTCGGAAACAGTGGTTTCGGCGCCAGTCCTCCACACATTGAAAAATAGAGTATTTCTGTATATACATCAAGGTTATGTTTGTATGCGGGAGTTTTTTGTTCGTTTGAAGAATGGTGGTCCCCGCAGGCCATGACGATAGCTAGCGTAGCAGACCACGTGGAGCAGTTCTATTGGATTGGGTTTTATTTGAGCCGGTTTGCAAAGTCCATTTCCGGACCCGAACTTTCCTTAGGCACAGTTTATAAATGTTTCGGGTTACATTTTAGGCTCGTACCCAAAAAAAGTTTGCAGACCTGATAGCCTTTTATACAATGGATTTAATAATCCTTCGCGTGTTCAAGTGCTGATGTCACGGTCCCCAGATTTGTAACGCAAATTTTGTTTAAAGTTTGGTTTATATTTTTTGAAGTCCGGAAGGTTGCGAAGGCGAAAAGTTTGTATTATGGTTTCGTTGATGTTTTTGTAATGTTTTTGTTATATCGCGCGACAAAAATTATGTTAGACCTTTGGCATATGTTTTAACATATGCTATATATGCGCTATTGATTAGGTGGGCCCGAAAGGCCATACGTAGGTTTATTTATGTTATGTTTTATTAATTTTTTTTTTTGTTATGTTGGTTCATATGTTATGTGTTGTGCCATATAAAAAGCCCGAAAGGCTTAATGTTATCGTAATGAAAAAAGGTAAGAGACACAACAGTGTATTTTTTTTTAAAAAAAAAGTGTTTTAGACAGAGCACAGTTTAGTGCGAAATTTTGGTGAGACGGAGAAGTTGTTTTCTGGCACTGTGTTTGCAATAGTCTAAATTTTTGTAATCCCTCTAAGAATCGAAGTTTATTTTGTAATAGTTCTTCAATTAAAGGAATAGAATTTTTTCAACAGTGAAACTTTTTCTCCCTGTGAAGCAAATATTTTTAATTTCTTTGTGTTAAGAAGGAGAGTATTATTCTCTTTGTTTTGTTCTGGAATTCTCATAAATTCCAACAATGTCGCGGGTGTGCCTTTGGATTTTACCATGCGCAAAGTTTGTAACAAGGCTCTTAATATGTCATGGCTCAGTTGTTCACTGGGACAAGATTATTTATATATTTATTGCTCTTGTAACGATGTTGTACAAAAAGGAAACGACAGAACATGGAAGCCATAGTGGTTTAAAAGGTATCTTTATTCGTGCAGTTAATGGTTACATTTATAAAAACACAACTTTCAATCCCTCTAAGATACGACGTGCTTGTGTATGAACTTAGCACTCATGGAGGATTTCTTTGACCTACTTTTTCCAGATAGTAGGGACTCATGATGGCCATTGAAGGAGGTCTTCCACTTATACAATGACAAAATTATGTTGATTGTTCACCTCTTTATCATATGCCCTTTTGTCTGATTTTATAGGCTGTGTCCCTTAAATTTCCAAGACTTTTGTTGATTGAAATTGTTAAAAGAGGTCTTTAATAATCTCAGGGAGATGTTATTGTATGTGGACAATCAATTAATTTTAGTTCAATTTACGAGTACAATGTGAAACCAACTTCAAAAATAATTTGTGAATTGATCAAGTTTAGTTGAATTTAAAAGTTGTATGCCAAGAAAATTTCAAAAATAGTTCATTCAAAGTTTATCTAAATTCTATATATGGCCTTGTAGTATAGTTTTTGTTAGGCATTAAAGACATTTGTTACAATGCCATGAGTAACCTTTTAACTACATGTAAATAAGTTGCAAATAAAAAACCATCTATCATCATTGAATAATGATGCCCTCCACTAAACATGTCAACTTATGCAGAAAGATATTGCTCTAAACTCACTAAAATGCAATAGTTTCAGTTTCCATGGAGGTTGTGCTCTTGGTTGTGCTACATACTGGCATCACTGTTGTACATAATATTAAAGCACCCAAATAGTTGATGCTGCAACATTCAATACCTTTTTGGGTCGGTATTTAGCATAAAGAAGGACTATGTGTAAGTACCTTTATGACTCTCCAATGCCATGTAGCAATGCATGCGTTGTTTTAATTTCTTACAAATTAAAAAATAAATAATATTGTGGTAGAAACAATAGTATAAATTTTAGGTATATTAATTTGGAGCTAGTCATTAATTTTATCTACTGAATAATCAAATCCATTGGTAAGATATGTGGTTCAACAACTTGTTTCTCACATTATTATAATGAATTAAGAGTTGACCTCCCATTACTCGCTTGTATCCAACTAGGGATCCTCTTCCTCACCACTCTTTATTTTTTGAATCTATTCTGCAAATAGTCTTTGATGGAACACAACAACATCCTCTAGTTGCACATTATTTATTTTCTCCAATAAAACAAACTTTCTCTTAAAATACTTTGGTCTCTTCTTGGTGACAACTCAACTTTATATACATTTGGATAGTTTTGTACATAGGGTGGACTCTCACATTCTAGATCACTGAGGGAAATTTCATGTTGATCCTACATAGAGGGACCATTGGTATATACAATTTGTAAGCACAATGGAAAGATGAGTTGAGTAGAAAGAGAACGTTTTTTTTTTCTTATTTAGTTTGGAAAATCTACTTTTGCCTTGGATTCAGAATTTTTTTTTTTTTTTTTTTGTGAAATGTATGTTTAAATATGGGTAGGGACGATGATAGGACAACAGGAACGATGATAGGCCAACAATATAGACTTAAACATATTTGAATTGTATGTTCTAGATTATTTCAATTGAATCGCATATTTTTAGAGTATTTCTAAAAGTTGATAGAACAAACTTAAATTTCATATCTCTATCACCTTTCCAAAACTTTCCATAATTTTCAATCAATATAAGGATACTTCTTTATTAGTAAATGAATGTGTGGTTGTGCATTGGGAAAGTCTTTGTGGTTTTACAACATTCACTTCCATTTTGTCCATTTTTATAACTGCATAACAAGGTGACAATGTTAGGTGGCTCCAACTAATTGAGCTAACCGATGAAGCTATGTTTTGTTAAAAAGTAGTGTAAAATTCTAACTAAATTTAACCTCTTGAGCAGAAATTGAAGTGTAAGGAAATAAATGAAGTCAACCGATTGAGAGTTGATTGACTAAGACCATATTTTTAATTCTTGTTCTAAGGATTTTTGTTAAATTGAAGTCAAGTTAACCATAATTCACTAAAATATATCTACTTGAGAATTAATTGCATATATTTTTAGGAAGTAAACCATAGTTGGGATTGAGCTTTGGGTCTCTCATTCTTACCCCCATAAAGTCTAAGAAATTGTTGGTATCCAAGTTCCACTAGTGCAAAGCGTGCTAGTCTAAAAGTTTAGGCTTAAGGTGTTTGATATAATAATAATTTTATATTAGATAAATAGGGTAATTCTAGAGTCACTAATTTTTAGTATGGGCATACAACCTCTAGCTAACTAGTGAAAAGATTGTTAGAGACTTTCATAGTAGAGTCTTAAATTAGATCAATGATTTATTTAATATAGACTCCCCTATTTTTATATTTTTATATTTCTCAATCTCCTCTTCATATTTTAGATAGCAAGAAAAAAATTGCAATATGGTCATCACAACATCAGGGTAGCGATGACCTCACAGGGTACCAAGATTTTTCCACCGTTGCTGGTTGTGTAACTATACTTCTGGGTATTTATGGTGATACAATTACCATTATTCTTCTGGAAATTTCCAAGCTCTAGATGCTGCAATAGAAATATAACATTGGATGGGAAGGTAAATTTGTAGAGCGGTGGCTACTAAGTGGTGGGCAAGGCCACATAAAAAATAGAAAGATAATGTGCCAGCCTGCATCAAATTTTGGTTTATCATATGGCTATTTCATTGTGGGAAATGCCACATAACAAATAAAAATATGATGTGCTAGCCTCGAGTCTTCTTCGAATTGCAGCATAAAATTTTTGTTTATCATATGGATAATTCATTGTGCTTGTCTTTAAGGTTAGTTTTTGATTTAAACATGAATCGTTAATTTTTTCTATAGTCTCATATGAAACTTTATATTTTTGACATGGTATAGGGAGTTTTCGATGTCATATAGTGAAAATATATTTTGTTATTGACAATGATACTTTATATTAAAAGAAAATACCACCAATTGTATATGAAAACCATATACTATATGAGCTTTATCGAAACGGTTGTGCATATTAACTATTTTCATTCAATATATTAGTAATTTTGTAAGCGATTAAAGAACAAAAAATATAAAGTTCCGTCTTCCTAAGATAAACCCTTTACAATTAGATTTTAATAATACTTTAATATCCTCTAGATCTGAATTCCAACATTTGTATCATAGTTTTACAACCCAAAAGAACCACTAAGAATTGAAAATGAAATACATACCTCTTCCACTCAAAAATATTCTACCACTTCGACACAAAAATTCAACATTAACAATTTTAACTAAAACTATTAAGATATAGAGATAAAATGTATGGATGTAGAGATGAGACGCTAACTCTTCCACACAAAAGGTATACCTTCATAGCTTCCACCACTCAAGTTGTGTGGATGAAAATATGAGAATTCTAAATGTAAGTATGAGATGTTATTGAACACTATTCACAAAATAATATTAAAATGATAAGATTGTACTAAAACTCTTCTACACACAAGAGGAGAAAACAGTCACTTGAAAAGGGGAAAAAAACAATCAACTATTTAGTAAACTTTACAGAGATAACGCATAGGTAATGCTCTGAATGTGCCTTTAAATTCATTTTATATAACCTAAATCTAATAGGACTCCAACGTTTCAATAACCTAAATCTAATATGTCTCTAACTTTTCAAAAACAAAAATATAATAAGCCTCCAACTTTCCAATAACCTAAATCCAATACGTCTCTAACTTTTCAATAACAATACCAAATGAAAAGACATGAATTTAGAAGCCTCAATGGACAATAACTGCACACTACAATTTCACCTAGAATAATAAATATTATCTGTGTGATTGAGGTTAAATATATACAATAGGAATACATTTAACAAATTAATAGTTAATATGTAATCAAAATAAATACATGATGAATAAAAAACATCAAAAGCATCTGAAAATTTCAAATTTAACAAAAAAATATGTGATCGGTAACATAAATCTATTACATAGTAAATCAATTCCAAACTCATAGAACTAATATTTATTCCATTCACCTATCGGTTTGGATGCATTTATACAATATATATACAATTTTTCTTTTTCATATTCTCCAAACTCCACAACCAATGAAAACTAGTGTTCTTATTTTTTAGAATGTTTGAAATACTTAGAGGGGGTGAATCAGTATTTCTTTTCAATTGTTAATTTTACTAGTTAGATCACTTACATTTATAACACAAAATGAACAATAATGGAATATATAATTTTATTAACTTTTTCTTTACAATAAGTCAAGTACAATAATCATATAAGGCTCCAACCCTAGATCACGTCTCCAAACTTCTAGGCTCCAGCCTGTATTGTGCCAAGCATTGAATCGGACTTTCTAAGGCTCCAAACTAGTCAAATTGAGGCACCAACCTCTACGGCTCCAAACCTAAATCTGGTACAGGCTCTGACCTGGTTTCTTGAGGACTCCAATCCTCTACGGCAACAACACTATCTTCGAAGGCACCTACCATGTACCTACGAGGCTTCAACCTCTTGGGATCCAATCCTAAACTTCACTTTGTCAAAAAATGTTTTTTTATTCTTCATGTCTCCGAATTTATTCTTCAATGAGCCCTATCAATATTCAGCTATCCCATCACTTAGTCTCGACATCACGTCATCAATGACAACCTCGATATCTTAGAAGGTTTCACCACGTCTCTTCATGGAACCCAAAATATTTCTCCAAGGTAACCTCTTGATGACATCATCAATGCATCATAGTCTCCCAAAAAACTCCAAGCCCTTCAATAAGTTGTCCAATTTCTGCACTTATTATTTAATAACAAACTCAAGGTTTGACTCAAAATAGGGAAGCAGGTGTCCAAAGATTCTCTTCAAGGATACCTGCTTGAAGGTGTCAATATATTTTCTTCACAAGATAACTGACCGAGATGCTTCCAAGCATAGATTCAATGATGTATGCTTTAGTAGAATTTTCAAGTTTTCTGCTTCGGGAATGTGGCATAGCCAAAGCTGTGTCTATACCCACATCATGCATATACAAATTCATGTCAATTGTATGTCAATTAATGTTCCCAAAATATAAATTCTTTGTTGTAAGTTTGAATGGTGAATCCATTTTTTTTTCAAACTATTCACCCTTTCAATTTGTATGCAGAATGATTTTCCTTATAATAGGGCTTTTTCCTTATAATTCGGCACTTTACTTAAACCAAATTGTAACATATCCAGATTAATAAATATAGCTCAAAGCTTTAGACTTTGGTTAAAACCCTTATGCTGAAAATATTATATCTAGCCCACAAGTATTTCCCCATGCACTTTTCGACAATGATCTATATTTTCTTGTCAATCTGATGGCTATCGCACTCTGTCTAGTACGATACTCTACCCATTGATAAAGTGTGAAATAGGTGGTTTTTGTTTGCGACGTGTTGTCACCATAACATTTTTCACTTCCCTTGGTAAATACCGCTTACGACTTTTTACCATTGCGAAAACCAACACTGGTTCCTAATCTCGCTTCATGGTTCCTCGCTTACACTCACTCATGGTTCCAACCCATGGTTTCAACCAAAAATGCGTAGCTTTTATGAAATTTTATTATATTTCGCATCTGCTCAGCAGTTATCGAATACAAAAATCCACATGAAATATATGTAGATCGTTTCCTATTTAATTCGAATGTTTCTAAAGCTTCCTTGGGTTTCAAATAAATCCCCACCCGATTAACAGTCACACATATATAATAAAACTTCAGAAATTTAACAATCCTGCAAGGTTATTTCTAGGAATTGATTAAGCATAATTCAACTAGAATTCAAACTCAAAAGTATTTTGAAGGGAGACAAAACCTCTCAGATTTGACATTTTTTCCACTGCTTAATCATAGATACAAAGAAATATCAATTTCCTTGTACAATTGAAAAATTCTGGTAATCGTTTTCAGAGTTTTAATCACATCTCATATGATTTCATGGTTCTATATATTTCTCCTTTACTTCACTATTTTGGATGTTCTTCCATGTCACTTCTTCCTCAGCTCTGATTTTGGAATACTTAATCGTATTTAAAATTGATCAGTCCTCTACAATCTCCTCTACATGCTCTTCCTTATTGAATTTTCCTCCCTATATACACTATGCAAACTCTGTTTAAACACACAAATTCTAAATTGAATTTGTCAATCCACACTTACGCAACATATGAATTAGGAATCTGATCACAGTATTAACAATCAAATAATTAGATAAAAATTCCTCCTCTGACCTCATCTTCTGTATCAATGGCATTTTCTCTAATCTCCCCGTAGGCTTACAAAAACAAACTCCTATGTGTCTATTTTATTTCTGTGCATATATATATCATTTTCATGCCTTTGAGGCTTACAATTTATACAAATGGATTCTACAACCAATTTTGGTTTAGATACAAAACTTACTCAACAAAATCCTGAAAATCCTCTAAGTCCTCTTTCGACTCAACTAATCGCGAAGGATCCTCTCTAATTCACAAAATAATGAAACCAATTCCTCATCTAAGATTTAAAAATTCATTCCTATGAGCTCTCAATTATCCTTATTCTCCCATGTTCTCCAACATTCGAGAAAATTTAGAAAATTCCTCTCAATATTTAATTAATCCCTATTCTAAATATCTCTTATTAAAATCACTCAAAAATATTAATAATTACACTAATTGAATACATAGGAAACCAACTTTATTAAAACACAAGACCCCATATCTATACTTATAATACAATGAAATTTCTGAGTCAGATGCTCCTGCATCAAAATGTCTACACCAGCCTCTAGGAATCTCTTCAAAGAAATTTCAATGCCTCACTATCTAAAGATGCTCCAAGGCACATTTTTCAAGACTTTTCAGATTATTAACTTGTACAACCATCCACTAGCTGTCCACATGGGACACTAATCACTGAAATGATTATAATCCATAGTTAAGTGACCACTCCATAGATTTGTCATCACGAATCTTTCCTGAGTTTTTTTTCCAGTCCTCCACAAATGTGTTATTACAATATATTTCCACAAAGGTAATTTTGATTTGTTCATAGGCTAAATTCCACATGACCGAGCTTTAAAGGCTAGACTACAATTAAAAACAATATCACTCATCTAAGGTTTTATGACTGTAATCCTAATCCTTATCATAGGTCAGTAGAACAGTGATTGTAGGTCACAGTTATGACTTTTAACACAAGTCTGAGTTTTAGTTTATGAGCATAGTCTGTGGCTTCGAGCTTTTGTTGTTGTCCACTCAAAATAATCGTTGTTCTATAGTCTGAGGGTACTTCTGATCACAATTATGGTTAGCGATTGTACTTACACTTGTATATGCCTACAATTCAGTGCTGCTACAATACCCGAGCTCTAGTGGGGGATCCAAATTCCCTAAACTTAGTTTTATGTCCACTGTCCCCAAATCTTAGCTCAGATCTATATTTACTTATCGAAAATCTCAGAGAAAACCGAAAAGTGATGATAAAACTGAAAAGTTTAGTTTTATATTTATAGTCATTGGAGGCTTTGAACAGTCACATCTCATGGAGGGAGGCTGACATTAAACAGTGAAAGTAGGTCAACTTAGAATAAAAATTTATATCTCAATCTTCAAAATTAATTTTATCTTCAAGTACTAGGAGTTTGAGGGAATGTGAGGGCTTGTTAGAAAGAGGGTAAAATCCTCTTTAAAGTGGTATAGGTTTGATTGTGGAAAGATGTCTCCAGGGGTGTCAAAAAATAGTTATCTTTATGATTGTTCTTGAATTTTCATACATAAGGTGTTTTGGACAGATTGGGCTTTAAGGGAGGTGTCTACTTGCCATGTTTTTTTCTATTTCATCGTATGTCATCAAGTCTATCATGTATATTACTAATTGTGCATCATTCATCATTTCAAGTCTTCATCAAGTGTACCATCATTCATGTCATCATCAAGCTAAGTGTCTAGGACAGAGTTTAGGGTGTCTTCAAATGGGGGCTTGTATATTAGGCACATTTGGCACTTGACATCTTCATGGCTAGTACTTCCATTACTAGGGAATTATAGTTCATGTATATTTAGGACAACACTTCTTCATTAGTGGCTTGGCATATTCATAATGGCATCATTAATAGATTGAAATATTGATAAGGTTAGACAAACCTTAGCATTTTCATTAATGGAATCCTTAGCACCTAGGGATTGCATCAGGTTCATTGACATCACAAGAATATTTGTCATCTCAGCTAGTGCCATATTGACATCAATGAAAACTTTGATTAACAATCTCCCCCTTTGTCATTGATGGCAATATTCTTTCCCTTCCAATACTCTCTCCCCCTTTGATATCAATGACAAATTGGGTGCCCAACTACTCCTCCTATGTAGTTGCTTCTTGGAATGTTGCTTCTTCATGTTTCATTCATCAATGATAGTTATCCATGTAAGATATGTTGTTCCCCCTATCATGGTGCTCTTATTTAATGTAATTTCTCCCCGTAAGTTGTATGCATAATCTCTTTTATTTTCCAGAGTCTCGTCATTAAACACTTCAGATATCATATCTGCCAAGAATGTGATCAAACCAACAACATTTGTTGTGTGCTGAAGTGTTCAAGATAATTTTAGACCTAATTTGCTTCCTTCTCCATACTTGTGTAAATTTATTATCTGGCTTTGTTTTCATGGTTTTATCTTGTTTAGGGACCAAATTCAGATTACAATAACGAGCCATATGTCCAATGTTATGGAAATTGAGGCACTCAATCTTGTTCATGAATGAGTAATCATGAATTCTTCTTGAAAAATTCCTTCTAGAAGATTAACGGGGACCATTATATTTATATTTGTGATATGCCCTAGAATCCTTTTCCATATTCCCAAATTTTGTACAAGAATAGAAATAACCAAAAAATATACTTTGTTACCTGGGATATGAATATTTCCTAGATGTACTTCTTGACTCTTTTTGCCTTTAGATTATTTGATGATATTCATTGTCTTTTGTATTCTTGACATCATTTTCAAGTCTCCTTGGAGTAGGATTTATTCCATTGTTGTCTTGAATATTCACCTTGGATTTGCTAGAACAGGGAGCATCAACATTTCTTTCTGGCTTCCTCATATCCTCGTTTTTTGAAACATTAACATTCTTGCTTGAGGATTCACCTACATAAACAAGCCCTGATTTATCAAGGGGAGATCTTTTATGACTTCGGATGTCATCTAGGGTTTGAGATCTTTTCAATTTCGGATTCAAAAAGTGCACTTCCTTTTTAAGAAAGATAATTTCTCGTTTCAACTTTTCACAATCTTCATATTTCATAACTAGTTGCTTCTTCATTTCTTCCATCATCCTTATTTCTTCTTGTGCTTCGATTTTAAGGGATATGATATTTGAAATCATTATGAAGACTTCTTCATTATATTTTTCTATATTTCTCTCCATTTATTCTTTTATTGTTGTAGATTCACATGTTTCGGACCTGAGAAGATTGATGTCTAATTTTGGTTTGAAGATTTCTTCATCCTTTTCTTCTAGTTGGCATATTATGGTATTTCTCTCCTTTTCTGCTTCATCAAATTTTCCTTATATGAATGCCAAAGTTTCCATCACCTTATCGGCGCCTTGAGAGTTTTTACATGCTTCTTCTAGTTGAGATCTAAGAGAGGAGACATCTTCTTGTACTGTTCAATCTCTGCTTAAAGATTGTTCAATCACTGAAGTCTTTGTTCAAGGTGGATTGACAAAGTTTCTTCCCTTTTCTTTGCCATATGCAATTGATTTGTCATAGATATGACTTCTTCATCATGATTTCTTTTGTTTTGGTCAAATTCCTTCTTAATTTTGGCGAGCTCCTCATCTCTTTCTTGTAATTAAAGATTGAAAAGGTCATATTCGTTCCTTGTCTTGTCTTGGTCACCATATTGGGCTTTCTTCTTAAGTTCCTCATTTTCCTTTTTCAAACTGTTAATCTCTTCCATGGAAGCCATAAGTCTATCAAGAGATATTTTTCAAAGTCTTCTTTGTTCTCTTCATCTTCTAGGTCTTCTTTAGCCTTATTTTCATCTCTCTTATCTTTAGCTTCCTCGATGGATTCTGGAATTCTTTCTTGTTTTCCATCATCTTCTTGACTAGAGATAATTTTCAATGCTCCTTTTGAGTGAAGATCATGAATTTTGTCCCATATTACTTTTGCTGATGAATATTTTTCAAAATTGGCCTTCACATAATTTGGCAACCCATTCAAAATTGACTTCGTTTCTCTTGTATTATACTCCTTGGATTCTTCGTCCATCTTGCTGTTAATAATCACTGATTTCCAAACATCAATTCCTTAATTCTTCAAGAAATTACTCATTCTTACCTACCATACATCAAAATTTCCATTAAACAATGGAGCCTTCACAAATTGATTGACTTCAATTTCAAAGATTGAGGAAGACACATATATAAGGAGATTGGAGATTTTCATCCTTGGATTTGCCATTTTCATTTTACTGATCAACCTTAAAGATTTTAGTCTTTGAGTGAAGGTACTCACTCTGATACCAATTGTTGGAAATATTGAGAGGGGGGTGAATCAATATTTATTTTCAATATTTAATTTTAGCAGTTAGATCACTTATATTTAGAACACGAAATGAACAATAATGGAAGAAATACTTTTATTAATTTGTTATTTACAATAATTCAAGTAAAATAATGATATACGGCTCCAACCCTATATGAATTCTCCAAACTTCTAGGCTCCAACCTCAATTGTTCCAAACATCGACTTGGACTTTCCAAGGCTCCAACCCTATATCTAGTGAAGGTTCCAACCTGGTTCCTTGAGGACTCCAATCCTCTACAGCTACAACCCTATCTTCCAAGGCACCTACCATGTCTCTATTCCAACCTATTAGGCTCCAACCCTCAACTTCACGTTGTAAAAAATGTTTGGTTATTCTTGACGACTCCCAATGTCTTCTTCAAAGAGCATAGTAAATCTTCAATTATCTCCTCACTTAGTCTCCACGTCACGTCATCAATCAAAACCTTGATCTCTTAGATGGTGTCTCCACTACTATTCATGTCACCAAAACTATTTCTCTAAGGTCACCTCTTGATGACATCAACAATGCATCATAGTATCCTAAACAACTCCAAGACCTTCAATACGTTGTCCAATTTATACACTTATTCTTCAATAAAAAACTTCAAGTTTTGACTCAAAATAGGCAAGCTGGGCTCCAAAGATTGTCTCCAAGGATGCTTTCTTGGATATGTCATTAGATTTTCTTCACAAGATAACTGACCAAGATGCCTCGAAGAGTATCTTCAATGATGTATGCTTTACTATAATCTTCAAGTGTTTTGCTTCGAGAATGTCTATACCAGCCTCTAGGACTGTCTTCAAAGAACTGCCAATGTTTCATTGTCCAAATATTCTCCATGACACATTGTTCAAGATAATTCACATTCTTAACTTGTAAAACCCTCCACTAGTTGTCCACATACAACACTAATCACTAAAATGATGATAATCCACAGTTAAGTGACCACTCCACGGCTCTTTCATCACAAAAATTTCCTCAGTTGTGTTTCCAGTCCTCCAAAAATATATTATCACAGTATATTTCCAAAAAGGTAAGTATAATTTGTGCATAGACTAAATTCTACGGGACCTAGATTTAAAGGCTAGACTGCAATTTGAAACAAGATGACTGATCTAAGGTTTTATCACAGGAATACTTATCCTTATCAAAGGTCACTAGAACAATGATCACAGTTCACAATTATGAATTTTAAGAAAATTCTGAGTTTCATTTTATGAGGATATTCTGTGGCTTCAAGCTTTATCTAATGTCCACACAAATGATCACTGTTCTGCAGTCTGAGGGTACTTGTGATCACAAATTTCGTTAATGATTGTACATGCAGTTGTCCGTCCCTACAATTCAGTGCTACTAAAACATCTGAGCTCTAGTGAGGGATGCAAATTCCCTAAACTTAGTTTTTTTCCCACTGTCCCCAAATCCGAGCTGAGCTATATTTACTTATCGAAAATCTCAGAGAAAACTGAACTGTGATGATAAAACTAAAAAGTTCAGTTTTATATTTATAGTCGTTGAAGGCTTTGAACAGTCATATCTCATGGAGGAAGGCCAACATTAAACAATGAGAGTTGGTCAGCTTATAATAAAAAAATATTTCTCAATCTTCAAAATTCATTTTCTCTTCAAATACTGGGAGTTTGAGGGAAAGTGAGGGCTTGTTAGAAAGAGGGAAAATTCCTCTTTAATGTGGCATAGGTATCATTCTGGAAAGATGCCTCCAAGGTTTCAAAAAATATTTATCTTTATGATTGTTCTTGAATTTGCAGTTTGGGATAGAATGGGCTTTAAGGGATGTGTCTACTTGTCATGTATTTTACAATGTCATCATATGTCATCAAATCTACATATGTATCATTAATTGTGCAACATTCATCAATTCAAGTCATCATCAAGTGTACCATCATGCATGTCATCGTGAACTTAAGTCTCAAAGACATACTGTAGGGTGTCTTCACATGGGGGTTGTATCTTAGGCACATAATTGGCACTTGACATCTTCATGGTTAGTTCTTTCATTACTAGGGCATTATGGTCAACGTATATTTAGGACAACACTTCTTCTTTAGTGGCTTGACATCTTCATAAGGTTAGAGCAATCTTAGCATCTTCATTAATGGCGTCCTTAGCACCGAGGGGTTGCATGCATTAGGGGAATTTTGAGGTCTAAAATGGGCCTCCTAGGGAAATAATAAAATAATAGCTAAACCAATAAAAAAATATTTATGAATTTTAAATTCACTTTTTTCACCACAATCCATGTAACCATAGTTAAATTCAATTCAAAAGTTGTACCGAAATAAAATTAATAAAAAAATTGTATTGATGTGATATAAAAAAGAATGAGCTTTTCAAGAAAAGATCATTATCATTGAACAATTAATGCATTTGGCCTTTCTACTTAAATAACTAAAAATAAAATATAAATATAAAAGTGTGAAATGACATTTATTATGAGTACGTTAGTTTGACTTTAAAAGTAATTAGAGCACTACCATGGTTAACCATGAGTTTTTATCCACCATTGAGAATGTGACAAGTAAGTACCTTTAACTCAAGCAATGCCACCTCAACCATTAGGGATGATGTCATCCCCTAAAATGTGATTGGTTCTCATAAAGTGAATTTTGATTGTACATTTTCCTTAGGAGGCCATTTTAGACCTCAAAATTCCGCTAATGAGATTCATTAACATCACAAGAATATTTTCCATCTCAGCTAATGCCATATTGACATCAATGACAACCTTCATTAATAGAGAAATCATTAGAGAATCCAATTAGAGTATATTTATCTTAGCATGGTAGGTATTTATGAAATATGTTGGATTAATTTAATATTTATTATGTTATTGCATCAAACAATTACCAAAAACTAAACATGAAGATCACAAAAAAACAATGAACAAGTGACAAAGGCTCCAAGCCATGACAAAAATCTTCCAAGGGGAAACCCCACAAATTATCTTCTTAAAGAATAATATCAATGTGAGATATCCAAGACTCATGGAAAAATACTTTAACCCTTTAGATTCCAAATCAGATCCTCCTCCTTCATAGAGAATCCATTAGCAAGAGACCAACCAAAAAATTCCCACAAGACATGTAATAGGGTAGAACTTCCACAAATTAAATTTGAAGAGACACTCGCCATCAACTTTAGATTTAGACCCTCCCCTTCTTCTACTAATATCTTGGTTATATTATGGGAATTTTCTATGTCCAAATGAGTTGATATCATTCTCTATTTATATTTTCTAGAGGGGTGGGAATATACATGTTCACTGGGGATAGGGGGCTTGAGAAGTAGCCCTACTCGGGATGTAGAGGGGTTTTTGAGGAGAATTACATCTCTAAAAACCCTTTTTTCTTTTTTCTTTTACAATAGGTCCAAATAGGATATCGACTCTTTGACTCAAAAAATTCTAGAGGCCTCAACAACATGTTTATCAAATAAATAAATAATAATAATGTTGTGAAACCAACTCCAAAAATAGAAGGAAGGAGAGATCAATGCCTTCGAAATCAGCCACTTCAAGGGGGAAACCTCCAATAAATTACATAAATGAACAATTCTTGGATGCTACAAATGACCAAAACCTCCTTCTATATATAGGTCTCCATGGGCCCACAATATAGGAGTCCTATCCAACCTTACAATAACAATGTAAGGGCACAATAATAACAATATTGGGGTTACAGGGTTATAATGATAACAATGAGGGGGATACACTAATAACAGTAAGGGACTAAAGTAGTAATATAGGGACCTAATAGGCCCCTCTCCTGCAAAAAAGTGTTGTCCTCAACGCATGAGTATCTCTGGGTGCTTCTGTATAAAATTCTCATCCTCCCATGTAGAATATTCACTGGGTCAGTTATTCCACATGATGAGATACTCTGAAATTGATTGATTTTGTAGATTTCCAGTTCTTGTTTCCGTGAGCGCTTCAGGTTCCAATATGATTTTTCCTTCCTCATCAAATTCTGGCAATATTGTTTGAACTGGAAGATTTTCACCTATAACCTTCCTTAAGCATGAAACATGGAAAATTGGATGCACTCACAAAGAAGAAAGAAGCTCCAATTTGTATGCCATAGTACCAATATTTTGCAACACCTTGTAAGGACCATAGTACTTTGGCGATAATTTATTATCCTTCTTAGCTTGCTTGAGGGACATTTGTTTGTACGGTTGTAGCCGTAAAAATACCAGTCTCCTACATCAAAACGTCTCTTGCTACAATGTTGATCTACCTGTTATTTCATTCGATTTTGTGCCAAATTTAGGTTATCCTTTAAGAGCTACTTCTTGTTGATGCTCAATGTGATCCTCCACTGCTTGAATCTTAGAATTTTCTCTGAAATATGATGTGATGGACGATGTATGATATCCATAAAGTTCCATAAATGGGGTCATTTTTGCTGTAGTATGGAGGGAAGTGTTATACCACCATTAAGTGAGAGGCAACCACTTGACCCATTGTGTTTGTTTATCAGATACAAAAAAACGAAGATATCCTTCCAAACATTTATTCACTATCTCAGTTTGACCATCAGATTGAGGAAGATAAGATGAGCTATGAGCTAATTGAGTACCCAACAAGAAAATAACTCCATCCAAAAATTTCGAGTAAAAATGGGATCTCTGTCACTCATAATAACCTTTGGGTTTCCATGTAGCTTTTGAATTCTATCCATAAATGTAGTAGCAAATGTACTTGCTTTAAATCGATGAGATAATGCACAAAAGTGTGGTAAGTCTACCAACTACCACCACGGTGACACTCTTTACTTCAGACATAGGTAAACCTGTGATAAAATTCAATGAAATCTACTCCAAAAGTTGACTTGGAATGGATAAAGGTTGTAGAAGACCCAGGGTCTTAATTGTCTCAACTTTATTTTGCTCGCAAACCAAACATTCCGCCACAATTTTCTGAATATCAGATTTAAGACCATCCCAAAAACATTTCTTCACCGTGTGGTAAGTTTTTAAAAATCTTGAGTTTCCTCCTAGAGGAGAAGTGTGCAATCCAAAAAGAATATTTTGTTTTAGTTGGGAGTTCTTACAAATATATAAGCATTCTTTGTACCATTAGGAGTCATTTTTCCAACTAAATGTATCAAATGTACTAGGATCTTGCTACAACTTTTGAATAGGTGTCCACACTTCTTTGTCCTTCTTTCATTCATCCCTTGCTTAGGTTCTCCAATCTGGTTGGACAATAGAAATGGCACAAAGCAATGATTCCACCTCTTAATTCTTTCTTGAGAGTGTATCTGGAACAACATTTAGCTTCCCATTTTGTAGATTATTTCAAAGTCATAACCCAACATATTTGTAACCCATTTTTCCTCCTCTTCTAAAGATAGTATTTTTTCCAAAATGTGTTTAGGACTATCTTGACCAGTTTTTACCTTGAATTGTCTTCCCATTAGGTAAGGTCTCCATTTCTTTAGTGCATGTAGTATTGCTAACATTTCCTTCTCATAATTAACTTTCTGTAAATACTTTCCTTTGATTGGACGACTTTTAAAAGCAATGGTTCTTCCTTCTTGCATTAAAAAAACACCAATTCTATTTCCTGAGGTATCACATTCCACAATAAAGGTTTTTGTGAAGTCTGGCATAGCTAAGACCGGTGCTAGGCACATTGCCTCTTTAAGATGTTCAAAGGCCTTAGTTGCTTCAAGAGTCCACGAAAATGCATCTTTCTTCAATAATGTTGTTAGAGATGACGCTATTCTCCCATAATCCTTAACAAACTTGTGAGAATACCTTGTTAACCCGAGAAATCCTCGCAACTGCTTTATGGTTGTGGGGAATTTCCATTCCTTAATGGTATTAATATTGTTAGGGTCTCCTTAACACCCTCATGAGATACAATATGACCTAGATATTCCACTTCTTGTACTCCAAAGAAACATTTGGATGTTTTTTCATATAATTTTTTCTCCTGCAATAGTTTAAGCACCCTGTCAACATGTTGAACATGCTCCTTCCATGACTTGTTGTACATTAGTATATCATCAAAAAATACTAGCACAATTTTTCTAAGGAAGGCTTTGAAAATGGAATTCATCAATACTTGAAATGTAGAAGGTGCATTAGTAAGGCCAAAAGGCATGACCAAAAATTCATAATGACCCTCGTGAGTTCGAAATGTTGTTTTCGGAATATCTTCAGTCTTCATTATAATTTGATGATATTCTGAATGAATATCCATCTTGGTAAAATAAATTGCTCCATGTAATTCATCCAATAATTCATTAATCACGGGAATGGGAAATTTATCTTTAATGGTGAGCTTATTGAGCTCCTTATAATCTAGACACATGAGCCATGATCCATCCTTCTTGTGCACCAATACTACTGATGCAGAGAAATAAGTTTTACTAGGTTGAATTATACCAGCCTTTAGCATTTATGAATCATATGTTCAATTTCTCTCTTTTAGACATAAGGATATCTGTAAGTCCTCATGTTTGGAGCAACAATTCCTGGAATCAAATGAATAGTATGATCATGATCATGAATAGGTGCGAGTCCATTGGGAGTTTCAAACACCTTGGAATGATTGTCCAAGAGTTTTTGGAGATCTGCAAAAATAGATGATTTTGATGTTGGAACTTCTAGTGAGCATAATTGTGCAATTACGCCTTGTTGTTCTTTATTCACAAGCTTTGTCATGACATTACAGCTTATTATCCTTCTCGGCTTCCCTGTGATACCCCGTAACTCAACTACCTTTCCTTCTGGAAAAAATTCAAGAAAATTTCTTGAAAATTAAAAGCTACCATCCCCAATGATTGTAACCATTGTACTCCTGGTACAACATCAACACCTCCCATAGGAATGGAAAGCATTGGACTATTGAATACATATTCCCCCATGGTTAGCCTGATATTATGGCCTTTTCTATAGAAATTTATAGTTCCCCCATTTGCAACTATCACTTGACATTCTCGTGTTGGGTATAGGAAATAATTCAATTCCTTGGCTACCTTACAATGAATAAAATTATGGGCACTACCTGAATCAATCAACATTATTACCTTTTTTTTCTTGATATGTCCTTCTATATTGAGAGTTTGTGGAGTGGTAATTCCTCCCAATGCATTACATGATATGGTCGAACTCATTTCTTCATCTTCTGGGGTTGGTTCCTTGTGTATATCCTCTTCTTTTGAAGATTCTTGTCTATTTTCTTCTTCCTCTTCACAATCTATGTAAAATAATTTCTTCTCAACACACTTATGACCTTTAGTGTATTTGTTATCACAACTGTAGCAAATCGATTTTTCTCTTTTTTCTTCCAATTGTTGTGGTGTCAACCTTATAGGTTGTGGAAGTCTAGGAGTAGCAACACTTCCATCATTATATATGTGAGTGGTAGGCTTCTTTGTTGCCATAATTTTACATTCAATTTTTCTTGCCAACCCGAATGCATTTTCCAATGAATCAGGTTCCCAAATGAGAACTTCATGTTAGATGTTATCCTTTTATGTCCCTATGAAGACATCAATCATGTGTTCCTTTGGAATATCAATTACCCTTATATTCAATTTTTTGGAAGTCCTCAATGTGCTCCACCACTGAACCCTTTTGTTTAAGATTTATCAATTGGCTAAACAAGTTGTTGCTTTTTGTATCCTCATAATGTGCTATCATTTCCTCCGTAAAAATTGACCAAGTGAAATTTTTTTTAAGGGAGAAAAGCCATCGATACCATACAAATGTATTTTTTTCTAAGTGTAAAGTTGCAATGCGTACATTTTGTGCATTTTGCACATTATTGAGATCAAAATATTGCTCCATCTGTAGTATCCATGTTACGAGGTCGTTTCCATCAAACTTCATCATATCCATCATTGGAATATCATGGTTCTTCCATCCTAAATTAGAGTTTATGAAATTAGTATTATCATTTATTTTGTTCTCATCATGAGTTTCCTCTACTATCTTTTTGCCGTTAGGAAAAATTTCTTGTATCAACTTTTCCAAACTTCTGATGCCTACTTTTAGATCATTCTCGATGTTTTCCATGTTGTCTTTTAGGTTTTCATAAATCTTAGCTTCCATTTCATCCATCTTAGATTCCAAACCATTCATCTTAGCTTCCACGCCTTTCTTCAAACCATCCATCTTAATTTCCACACCTTTCTTCAAAACGTCCATTTTATTTTTTGTTGTTCTTTGTGATAGCAAAATTTGGTGAACTTGCTTTTGTAATTTTGATATCTCATGTTTTGTTTCTTCTTCTTCTTCATGAGTCATAGTAGAGCCTTCTGAAGGCTTAATGGGTGTTGAATTATTTTTAGAGGCATTTTAGAACCTAATACTGATATCTATTCTTTACTATACCCTTGGAATAAATTAAAACTATTTTTTTCAATCGAGACTTATGTAATTCGAAAAAAATACACACCTTTTTTTTTAGGAGCTCGATATTGAAACTCAATTATTTCTGTGATTTTGGATCTTAAATATTTGAAATTTGGCCCTGAATTAGCCCTCTGAATCTTCTTTTGAATACCATAGGTCTGACCTTATTTGGATTTTTCAAGGCAAAGTTATGCCCAATCTCCCATGATCACCTAATTATGGACTTGTTCAGTAGAGCAAAATTTTACGACTTGTCACGTGTCATTGTTTCCTCCTTAGGCTGTGAAATTCATATGCTGAAAACTGCAGTCCATGTACTTCCAGCCACTTTTTACAAAACCCCAATCTGACACTCAGAGAGAGAGTTATGATTTTTTTCCCATACTCACCTCTTTGAGATGAAATTCGAGAGCTTGAAACAATCCTAACTTCCATAGATCATATCTCCAAAACATATTGCGAACCAAGATCTAAAATTTTTACAGGACATTCCTCAGGATTTCGGCTTCTTTTTGTGAAAATTTCAGCTTCTGAAACCTCATAGAAAAGTCGTTATAGTGAAAATTCCATGATGACCTGTAAGGTTAAATTAAAGAGCCTGCAAAAAGACCTAATTTCCATAGATCATATCCCCTAAGATATTACGAACCAAACTCTGAAATTTTTTGAAGTTGTTTCTTAGGATTTCGGCTTTGCACTCTAAAAATTTCAGCTTCTAAACCTTCGTATAAAAATGTTATAGCAAAAATGCCATGATCACCTTTTTGGAGCAGTGAAACCCTAAAATCCAAAGCTCTCATACCAAATGTTGTGAAAACAACTCCAAAAATAGAAGAAAGGAGAGATGTGCGCCTTAGAAACTAGCCACTTCCAGGGGGAAACCTCCAATAAATTACATAAATGAACAATTTTTGGATGCGAAAAATGACCAAAACCTCCTTCTATATATAGGAGTCCATTCGCCCACAATATAATCCTAACCGACCTAACAATAACAATGTAAGGGCAGAATAATAACAATATTGGGGTTACAAGGGTACAACAATAACAATAAGGGGGCTACACTAATAACAGTAAGGGACTAAAATAGTAATATAGGGACCTAATAAATAATTATCATTTTTCTTCTTACACAAGATATACAATGATATAGGTAGAAAGACTATTATGAAGACAAAACCTAGTTACATTTTCTAACACTCACTCTTAACTCGAGAGATATTCATAATTCCACAATAGGTATACTTATCAAATTAAAATATTTCATGTTTTTGAGAACTTTTGGAAACCTGTTTATTATGGAAGTTCTCAACAACATTATGGATAAATTCATGCCTTAATTAAATAAAAATATTTTCATAGGAAGGGATACAATGGATAAGTATCAATGGTGACAATAAGATTATATCCGCGGGATCATAGCACAATGTTGGGAGGCATTCCATAGGACACAACACCACCTTTCCTAGGCTCATAATCCACCTAGGATACCTAGAGTATGTATTCCATGGGACCATTTCCCTCAAGGAGATGTTTGTCCACCAAACCATTTTTTGTCCATTCTTTATCATAGTACATCTGCATCCTGCACTTTTTCCATCACTACTTCCTCCACTACACTCCTCTCTACATTGCTTCATGCCTTGAAGATATTCCATCACACACTCCTTCAACTACTTGATCATCACAACACCACGTTAGCCAATACATTGTCCAATATATCTTGAACACAATTCAGATTTCATTTCTAAATTGCAGTTCTTCAATAAACCTTCAACATAAGTTCATGAATGTAGATAATTATTCCCTTTAGTTGCTTCTCCTATTTATCCAAGATATCCAACTCTTATGGTCTTGGGACATACCTTCTTGTCAGTCATCTAGTTATCCCTTAGTGATTGATCTTAGGATTTATCTATACAACCCTCTAAGTGTCCTTTTGCTGCTCCAAATTGCCAGTTCTTAGAGCACCAAACAAAATTCTTTTCGACATTCACTTAGATGCTTCAAGATTATCGTCATAACGTCTTAGGATTTATAAATACAATTCTCTAAGTGTCCTTTTTCTGCTCCAAATTGGCAGTAATGAACGTACTAATGCTTATTTTCTTTTATAATCCTTTGTTGAAAAATTCATATAAGCGAACTTGTTAGCGTTTAGCTTTTTAGTTTTCTTTTTCTTTCAATTTTGTTTTCTTCATTTTTATTTTGTTGATTTTTTTTCTTACTTTAGTGTAGGAATTATTTTCCTTTTGTTTTCAGTTTTGATTTGATTTTGGTGACTTTGTCATGATTTATGTGAAAAGAATTCTCTTACCTTACAGTTGTTGACATACATGGGAAATCTTTTACTCTATCCATTTAAGTGAATTTCATTTATCATTAAAGGCATATCTTTATGGAACCATAAAGCCATCTTGCTTTAAATATTTTTCATGGAGGAAAGCACATCCTTTCTAAGTGATGGAGTTTACTTTTTCAAGGAAATAATTGATTTGAGTTTAATTTAATGAATCCCTCCCACCCCTCCACATAAAAATCCTCTGATTGATAGTTGCAGGGAAAGAATTTGGAACAAACATTATAAAAGTATTATATCCATTAAACATAAATCTCTATTTTCCATCTCACCTCTTTCACTAAAATACATCATAAACTAAAATCTTGCAAATGCACTTATCAAAAGAGTGAAAAAGAGGAAGCATGGGAAATACAAGTAAACCCGTCGGGGCTATGGACGCTCGCTGGCAACGAGACTAGGCTTGTATGACATAAAAGACAACTTTGTCAGGGTATTGTTTAGGCTTGCTGGCAGCGAAGCGATGTCAGAGACAATCTTAAAATGGATATATGCGTTATCAAAAAACCTCTATCTCTACCTTCTTCTATTTTTTCACATGAGAAAAGTTTAAAAAACAAATTTCCCTAAATTTGGATTCATCACTTTTACTCGAGTCTGTTTTAAGTACTTATCTCTACAAACTCATATTGCTTAATCTATTTATGTGGGACCTATGGAAATGTTTTAATGTTAGACGATTTCGTGATTTCCATTATTTTTAACCTTTGGGTAAATTTAATTTCATTATCTTCAATCAGAGATAACCGGTTCTTCTCCCGCATGTCGCCATTGTTGTGGTAAAACACAACCCCCCCATTTTTTACCTATGTACTTCAAATAATGGGGACCCTTTCTACAAAAAATTTTGGCTAAACACCTTTTAGGATTTTGATTAAGTTAAATATCCTAAATTTTTGTCATTTTTCATTTTCCTCGGAATTTTGTTTTGATTGTTTCATTGAATCTGGTTTTTTATAAGCTTTCCAATGATACTTGTTTCACTTCATTTGGTCAAACAGTTTGTAAATGACACTTCGTTGAATTTTTTATCATTTTTCTCACTTGGGTTAAAAAAATGTATAAAGTGTAACAATATTTTAATTCTCATGGTTAAAATAGTCATTCATTGTAAATATTAACTTTTAGTTCATTTTTATTAATTTTTCATTTTTTAACTGTCCTACAAAATGACCGAGCTAAATTGTACAATGGGCTAAAACACATTTCAGGATCTTGGTAATTTACTCCAACTTGTTATTTTAAAACAAATTGCCAAACCCAAAACCCCAAATTTGCAAAATGGCTTGAGTCTAATTTGTAGGATGGTTAATCCCTTATGGGCCCCACTTTACAATACATATATTTAAAAAAACCGAAACTCCGATGCGATTTGAAAAGATTTAAAAACGTCGAAATATAAAAACTTGTCATGCGATACATTACACATCGCATATCGCAATGTTTTTTAAATAAATAAAAAAGACTCTTAAAAAAATGCCAAAACTCCGATGTGATTTGGTTTATGCGAAGAGTTAAAGGATTTTAATATGAAATTTTACTTCTCCTTATGACTCCCGTCCTCCACCTCACTCTCCCTCATGTCACACTCACCTCACCCTCCACTTATTCCTCCACCTAACTCTCTCCTCCATTAACACTCCTTATCCCTCCATACCCTTACTCACCTCTCTCTCTCCACTCCTCTCCCTCTCTCACGTGGTTGGAATTATATAATATTTTAATTAATTAATAAATTAGTTTAATTATTTTTTATTAATTTATTCTAAATTAGATTAATAATATAATTGCATTTAATTAGCATTAATTAATTAAAAAACATAATCTAATTTAGGATTAGAAATTAATTAAAAAATTCTGATTTTTAGCCCAAGTAATAGAAATTTCAGAATTCTAGAAATTTTAATATACCAACTTTGGAAGCTCATAAATGAAGTTTTACTTGGCCAAATGAGGCCTAGAATGGCTCATTAGATAGATAAAACCATGGAGAACATTTATGAAGTTGTTTCATTTATATATTTGATCATTTATTGGGTCTAAAATTTAACAGAAGATCATGCTACGAATTTTTAACAAAAGAAATTTTCTGAGTTTTATTTTATGCATTTTAATTTGCTCACAACTTCTTCTAAATGCAGATCCATTTGTCAATAATATCTTTGGCCAATTAAAAAGAAAAAAAATTATATTTCCTTTTTCAATTATTTATTTAATTAAGTTTTGATTGGATTTATTTTAATTTCTAGATTTTGCATTTTGATTTTATTTTTACATTTTAAATTTGTTTTGATTTGTTTTTGCAGGAAAACAATTGAAGAAATGAGTAGAACAAGATCTCAATTAATGAGAAGGATTCAACAATTGAAAAATATGATTTTGAGCCAATGGAAATTGAATGAGCAGAACCACTCTTCAACATACTTTTTTATTGAGAATTCTTTTGTAAATATTATAAATAGAAGATTTCAAAATGTAATAGGGGCTTCTCTCCTCTGCAATTCTGGAATTGTTGATGGCACTATTGTCTAGAGGATTTAGAGGTGTAGGGTGAGAGGAGAGGAATCTCAGATCTAGATATTATTGAGGTTTTTCTTTTACATTCTGAGTTATGCTTAATGAACAAAATCTTGCACTACTGTAGCTCTAATTTTGAAAGCAAAAGTTCAGGCATTGTAAAATACTGTTAGAGACCAGAGCTGGAGAAATGGACTTAATAAATTGGTATTTATAATACTATTATATTAAATGCTGGTTTCATTTTTTGATAATATGAATGTGTCAATTTACTTGCATACTCGTGCACTATTGTTGGTATGAGTAATTTGCCTCAATTTATGTTATTATTTATCTCTACTCTTATGGGTTGAATTCTAATTTCTGAGTAACTATTTACTCAGAAATCTGTCTTATAAAACTGACTTATTGAATAGTAATACGTTGTGAACTATTTCTGCATGTTATTAGTTAATTATTCAAGTTATTGATTAAATGATCAATATCATTTTGAGAACTACTTCCTTAGTGTTTTTTATTGATTATTTCAGTTAAGAGGTCTCTAGATAGGATGTGTTTGGTATTCCTAATGTCAGTTAATTGAACTACTTCGTTAGCTTGATATTCATTTAAAACAAACATATTTAAATCTCAATTTTTTAAAACATCTTGCTCTCAGTTGGGATAGATCTATATCTGCCTAATTGAGATAGGATTAAAATAGTTTCTTTTTCTTGCATCTTAGAATAATATTTCATTTAGATTAAATTCTACATCCTTAAAAAAATCCTCTTCCTAAAGAGGCAAATATTTAGTTGTGGCCTGGCTAAGCCCAAATTAGCTTGAGGATCACTTTCTTGCCTGATTAGCAAGAGAAATGTTCTGATATCTCTTTCCCATGGGTAGACAAAAGTCATATTTTAAGCCAATGGAGATTGAGAGAAGGTAATTGAACCTAGTTAAACCAGTGGGAGCCACCATTCCAAACGGAAAAGGAACTGCTTTAAGGTCCGGACCGGGTGGTCATCCCCATGTTGTGGAAAAGAATTTCGAGGCCTCAACACTAGCTAATGGAGAAGGACTTTGAATATAGATATCATCAAAAATATCAGCTATTGGATCATGGAAAACCTAAGAAGACTGATGCAACTTGTTACACATTTTTTCCAATGAGACTAAATGATTTTCTATAGGATTGTCATCCTTTGCTTCAGAGCTATTATCAAAACAATTTCTGAAAAGCTGAATGAATCAAAAATTAATGGTACAGAATTATCCTGCATCAATTCATAATATGTTTCAAGTTCTAAGCTTTCATATATGGTTTGAAACTCAATGTAACTCAGTGGTTATGATTCTAGAGTGAAAGGAGCTTCCATATCACAAGTGGAATTCTCAACCGATTCATGAGAAGGTTTTCCCTTTATAGGGTTGACAACTCGCTTATCTGCTTGCTTATAGTTTTCTCTTATTTTTGAAAATGAGGAGAAGCACAAGGGTAAGGAATCCTAATCAAGAAGTTAATTGTCTTATTCATGCTCAATATCAAAACTGAAAGACTGTTGATTTCTAATCTAAGGAAAGTTTTCTCTCAGAAATTTAAATGAAGAGAAACACAAGGGAAAAGAGATTTCACTTACTTTGAAATTTTCTGCATTGTCTTCATTGCTGTCATGATTGATATGGATAGGCTGAGTGCTATATTGGATTTTTTTTAATTGAACTTCCTCCTCCCAAAAACATGTCGTTGATTGCCTTGAAGAGTCAGCCTATGTTTCGACAACATAGTCATCATCATATTGATCATACTTGGGTAAATCATCCATATAAGAAATGGCATCAAGCAACATTATATCAACATATTGTTTCTCCACAGGCTGATCTAAAAATCCATTTTCATGACTATCCATAAATGAATACATAAAACAATCATTTTATGATCTATGGTAACTTGAATTAGCAGGAAAATGGTTAGGGCCAACAACCTATACTTCTTCTACAATAAGTGGGCCATGGTGTTTTTGAACAAAAAAATCATCCCTCATGATGATCTTTTGCATCATTTCTTCCATTATACTTACGAAAATATCGAGCTTCACTTCGTAAGATGTCAAGTACTCCTTCTTTATGTTCTCCCTTTATTCTGCCTTCAACTTTGACCTTTTGACCAGCAAATTAGCTTCCACAGCTATCGCATTGTCCTGCATTTATTCGAGTTTTACAGTGTTCCTTTCTCTCAATTGAAATTCCATTTTTGGATCAAAGGCATTCGGGTAGTATAAGAGAGTTTAACTGGGAGGAAGTTTTATATCAATAGGAATTGAATGATATACTAGATTGAACCTAGATGAAAAGTGTTTCATTGTTTCTCTTGGTTGTATTTTCAAATGATTATATTCTTCTAAAATCAGAAAATGATTCCTCTTGATCACCCATTTATCAAGGTATACTTTCACAAACTGATGGAAATCGAAAATGCTTGCAGCTGGCAAGTTTTTGAACCATTTCTTGGCTTCGCTATGCAAAGATAGAGCAAAACTCTTGATACTAACATCATCTTCTTCAACCTCAAAAAGGTCGAGAAAATTTTCAAAACTTTGAATGTGTTTTTCAGTAGTGATGTTACCATATTCTCTGTTAGTGTCAATTCTAATCGCAAGCGTATGAAAAAAACTCACTTTAGCTATGCGTAACAAACAGCCCTAACATCAAATATGGTTGTTAATTTCCTTAGATCTATAGTTAGTTGATCAGAATAAATGCTACAAAATCTAAATCTATGAAGTTAAAGACATAAAACAACAAATAAAATAAAGAGTTGCTCCATGCATCCAATAGACAAGACAAAGATATTTTTATATAATTTTGTATTTATGACACCTGGAATGAGTTCTTGTATGTCCTCGGCACTTTAGATCTAAGATCTCTCTCTCTTGATGGAACTTAAAGGGAGATCACAAGCAAAAAGGTAGAAAATTATGACAATGATGAAGGATCAAAGTTAGCCAAAAGTATAGATCCAAAGCAATCTTTAGGCAACAAAAGGCAGTGAATGAATGGAAAAACCCTTCTATTTATAACAAAATATTGAGTTAGTCTAGATATTGGTGCACAATTAAAATATTATTAACCAAATCTAGATCTGACTTTTATGGAATATTTTATTATTTTGTTGGAGGGAAAAAGAATTTGAATTTGGTCAAATCCCTTTATTTGTAAATAATAAATAATATATTTATTATTTTAAGAATTTGATTGAGTAATAATTAAATAAAAAATGATTTATTCAATTATTTATAAATTATTTAGTCAAATTTAACAAGGAATATTATTTGAATAATGTTTTAAATAATTATTCCTAGAAAATAATAAGATAAATAGAGATTTTTCTAATTAATTTTCTTGTTTTGGGTTAAATATGACCAAGAATATTAATTAAAATGTTTTTTAATCAATTGTCCCTTGAGGAAAATCAAACAAATAGGTATTTATTCAATATTTCCTCATGGGGTTTCTTGTTTAGACCATAAACAACTTAATAAATTATGGATTACTAAGTTATTTTTCATAGTGAAAGCAATTTTACTAGGGTAAAATTGGTCTTACATGGTCTACTTTAGTCCATCTAATAGTAACAGGGTAGATGACCAAAAATTGGTGTAATAGATTGCCCCCCAACGTGCAAGCGTTAGGAGCTAATCGTATGACCGAAGTACATTGTAAGAACTCAATCACTAGACACCGAAGGGGGAGTCAGAGAGAGATAAATATAAGGTAGACTAAAGCGCAAGAGGAAAATACCCTGAGGAGGCGAGACTTACAAGTGCGACAAGTTCTTTTATGAGTGAGTACCTGTTCTACATGAGGCGGGGGAGGCATACATATGCCCGCCGAGATAAAAAATTACAAATAATAATGTATCCAATAAACAAGGAATTGAACTATATAGTACATGATGGCATAAACATGGGCCAAATAAAAACATGATAAGGGATCCCACATACATATTTTGCCTGGGACAACAGCCAGGACTTATACAATAATATCTGAGTACATGAGATATAAGTAAAACCAAAGAGGCCCTATAAAATAGGAAAGGGCTCTGAAAATCTAAATGATACATGCAAACTAAAGAGGCGTTGCAAGCAGCTGGGGCCAGAACCATAAAATCTATGGAGCTGCATCCAAGGCTGTAGTAGAGAAGTCATCCGGGTATGTGGGGGGCTACCCCCTCATGAGGTATGAAACATCTCACACACACCCAAGAAATCACCGGTACAATATGTTGCATCACTAAACCATCAAGTATACAGATATCGATCATTCCATAAGGAGCTAGAGTTGAGAAACAATCAAGTCAAAGGGAAATAAAGATTCTTTTTGCCTGATATGAGGCACCGAACAAGAGTGGAAGTTGGAACCAAGGTACACTGCCCTTTAGACCTGTCTTTTGGAATGAATAATCTAATGTCGACAGAAGGAGGTCTGCCATAGATGAGGCAATTAGGGATCCTCAACTAAGGCATGAGAGAAAATAGGAGAGTGACTGATAGACTGACACCAAGGATGATGGAGGAATGGGGGGTACTAAGTAGCAGGCTAATGACTTCCCTTGTTAGAGCATAAACGGCATGGATGTCCTAGAAGCTACTAACTAGACACCGGAGGGGATAGGGAACAATATGACTAGAGGCCAAAATGTGTGACATGAGAGAGGAACAAAGCAATAAAGGATGAAGGAATATAGAGGGATACAAAGAGACTCGGGATAGACTCCATGGATGTGATGACGACTCAACTCGGATTCTCTAGCAAGGGGGACTCGATGATGTTGCTACACAGAACAGGCCTGGTGGGGACCATACAAACATGAGTATAAGATGGTTACTCATGAAAAAAATTGACACGGGAATGGAAAAGTATGAAGGCAAAGTGGTGCCCCAAGTAAAAGTTTTGCAAGTGAAGAAATTTGATTTTGAGGGGTGGTGAAGTGACCCTTCTTGGAAAAAATGTGTCAAGGTGAAGTATCAAATCACAAAAAACTAAAGGATGCCCATTTGAGAGCTCGGTGAGAGCTTTCCAACGGTGTTGACGGTTTGTCAAGCTGAGCTATGGTTTGGTCACAGCTGGTGAAAGAAAAATCTAGTTTCTCTTTTAATAAGGCATTTTCCCTCCAATTTGATTCATTTGCAAGTGTAGATATGGTGAATGCAGAGAGGAGAAAAGGCCCTAAATCTTGTGGCGATCGTAGTGGAAAAACTGACCATTGGAATCGAGATCCGTCAGTTGCAGGTAAGAGGCCCAACCCTACTCTTTCATTTCAATGGATTAAAAGTTCATTTTAGGCACCTAGAGCTCAGGAACATACCCCAGCTCTTCTTCACGGCCAGTTCGCACTTTTTGGGGCTATATCAGCTACCTGGGTAGCAGGTTTTGAGCAGAACACTGTGACCTGTCCCAGGAATTTCCTGAAAATTGTGACCTATTAGAGAGGGGGATTTTGGTGTTTTTTCTTGGCTGAGAGCTGGGTTTTTATGGTTTAATGCATTCTTTCCTTTCTGTACACTGAAAAATATGATGGTTTTGTGCATGGCAGAGTTGAGGATCAACTGGAGAGAGAGAGACCTAGACACATTATGGTTGGAGATCCAAGAGGATCATGGTGTCTGCACTGTATTGGCCAGGTTTTGGGTCCTGAAGTTTGTGGAGAACCCTTTGATGAGATATAGAGAGCCCTTGTTGGCCCGGATTGTTAGCTATTGGGATCCGGATCATGAGATCTTTATAGTGCAGGGGCACTAGATCGATCTGACGGTCTAGGATATATATTTTCTGACTGGTCTCCTGCAACTTGGGATGGTGGGAAATACATAGCCAGTGTTACCCTGAGGACGGAACATTATGGAGTTTATGGAGCGCCATTGTCAACCGGGTCTCCATGTGAAGGGGACACAGATACCGATTGGGGATCTAGAGCAGTTGGAGGCCTATGTTGTGGTCGCAGTAGTATTGTGGCCGCAACGGTGCTGCGGACCCTGGGAAACCAAGCACTCCACCACATCACTAAGGGTCAGATGATGCTTGTTGAGAGCATGTTGAGTAGGACCTACTATGGGTGGGCCCAAATAGTGATGTCATCATTGAAACGATAGTTGTTGCTATGCAAGCAGCAAGTGAACCACGATTGTGCATATGGCACAGTGTTGTGGTCGCTCTTCTTTGAGAAGATTCCGACACTTCGACCTCGCATAAAGATCCATGATGGGGGCCTAAGAGAGCCCAGGATGCGTCATTGGGGGCGGATAATGTGTAGAGGGGGATGCGGGGCAATCGGATGGGTGTTCCAACTCAAGTTTTTTTCTCATTGGGATCATATGCCACTATACATAGACAACTATCCCTATAGTGGGAGGAGTTATCATGGGGACTCGGACTTGCCACTGCCACTAGGTCGAGCATGGGGGCCTGATGGTAAGTGACAAGTTGTTAATCTTTTATGTGCATTTTAAAGTTTAAGAATATGGTATATGGTACTGATTCATTCACTTTTGGTATGCAGATACAACATTGGTGAAACCGGCCAGGTATATGGGGCAGCCTACAGTATCAAGAGCTGCAGCACCTGGTGGGTCGAGGGGTCCACAAAATGAGGATGTAGTTTCCCTCCTGGAGGAAATCCATCATAGATGTGAGAAGATTTTCACCAATGTTTCAGAGCACGGATGGTAAGATCTTGATGACCAGTACATAGAATCATCTATTCGTCTGCCCTCGGAGTGGCGAGGGGTCATGTGGCACATGTCGATGGCCGGACAGGGGATGCACGATCTAAGAGCTACCAGAGCCAAGAAATTGGCTCGGGATCCTCCAGATAGTGATTAGATGTAGGGGCATGTGGTGCCCCCAATTTTGAGTTTTGTAACATGTTATGGACATGTCATATGTATCAGAGTTGATGGACTCTAAAACATTTTGATCGACACATATAATGGACATACATCGTTTTATGGTTTATTGTTATTGTCTTGTGTGAAATGCGTGTGATAAATGCCAATATAGAATATTATTTGCAATGCTAACTACATAGTGATTTTTTGCTCTAGGTACATGACTAAATGTAATGATTTCAAATTCACGCATCAAAAGCTTCACTCGTAAATATCTTTTAAAAAGGACAAGATTATGTACATGATAGACACCATTCAATTGAATGACAAGAAGCAGGGAATATAAACGAACATAAAGGTGAAGGATGTGATGGGAAAGGGCATTGGCTAACAAACCTCATATCTCATCACATTCGGCCTAGTTATTGGTGGCAGTACCAATGCATACGCCGTTAGAGAAAACAAGCGAATGCAAGGGGGTAAAAATGGCCCAAGCTGTCGAGGCTAGATTCTAGGAGTAGTGACTTGCACCATCGGCATAACCGATATATCGTGTGGATGGGGGGTCCATATAAAAGGTGCCACAAGACAAAAAATGAGAGGATGATTAACAATGTTGGCAACCCAAATGCAAGGTAGAAATCAAACAAACACTGCTAGAGGGAGTGCTCTGGGTAGGATGTCTACCACCCGCACACTGACAGGTAAGTGGTGTGTGGGAGCTGCCTTGGGGGAAGCTTGTGCTCAGGTCACAAAATTCACCATAGACATGGATGGTGACATTCCTCTTATGGGCGTGAAAGATGAATTTAGGGGTGGAAAAGGCTTCCATGATGTCGTAATCACAGTAAAATATGGGGTGACTGGTGGAAGGGTAACCACATGATGCGACAAAGCTACCTGACTCATCATCATGAGAAGAAAGGTTCACATGCACATCGTCACAGGGGGATGATGGAAGAACAAGTAGATAAGGGATCCACTGATGTTGAGCTGAGGGTGATCACTGAAGGGAGGTCAAGTGAAGCAGAAGGGGAAGTCCCAAAGGGATCTTCCACCGTGGATCTCATAGATGATGACAGGTAGAGGATAGTGGTCGAAGACTCCGTCATCTCTACATCGGGAGGGGGAATGTAAATGGGAGCAGAGGTATCCTCAGGTTGTCCTGAAGAATACTATGCAAGTACGGGAGAGGCGGACTGGTTCTGTTCAGTCTCGTACTCCCGAACTACTTCCAAAGAGGCATGGTAATGCTTGAGGCAGGGACAAATATGGGTATAATGGCCATGGAGATCACACAAAGCACAGGGGTGGTTGGTGTGAACAGTCTTGAGGTTCTTGGCTATAGTCAAGGAAGAAACAGAGGCTTTAGGGACCTTAGACTCAGGAAACACGACATTAACCATGGGCTTGATGCGAGGTAATTCAGGACAATGATGGGTGGCAGACCGAAAACATCACACAAAGCACATGAGAGGGCACGCTTTCGAGGCTGAGGAGGAGTTGGGGTTTTTTGGGAAACCTTGTTCTTAGGTGCCTTATTGCGAGCTTTGCCCCCCTCACCCGAAACTTTTGCAACAGGAGTAGGTACCTGTTGAGGTGGCTAAGGCATAGAAGCAAAGGGAGGGGTCATGGCGACCGGTTGGACCGGGGTCAAAGTTGTATAAGGTTTGGGCTGACAAGGCGGGATAGTGGTTGGGGGATAAATGTACTAGATTGGGATCCCTAGGCTCATGTTAGGAAGAGATAAGTTAGCCATAATAGGTACCGAAAATATTCCAGGAGGGGGAGCAAGAAACAGTATCTGACCAGAGGGGTAATGTCCAGGCGAGAAAACTCTGAGATGGTTAAGGCCAAGAGGAATTGTTCTAGGAGGGTAGATAGGCTCATGGATACCAACTACATATGAGAGGCCTTGAGGAGGGGGTCCTGAAGGCTGAGTCGAGTTGTTAGGAGCAGGCTGCGAAGAGCGGGGTTGTTGACTAGTTGAACCATTCCATTTGAGGTTAGACCGAGACTATTGCATCATGAAAACATTCAATGAGCTAGGATTAGAGATAGGAGGGGGGAGACCAGGGGATGAACTAAGAAAAGAGGAGTCTTTGTAGACTCCGGGTGTTACACCATTTTTCGGTCATCTAACCTATTATCATTAGATGGACCCAAGTACAACATGTAAGACCAATTTGACCCTAAGTAAAATTGCTTTCACTATGTAGAATAACTTAATAAAACACATTTATTAGGTTGTTTATGGTCTAAACAGGAAACCCCAAAAGGAAATATTAAACAAATCTATATTTGTTTGATTTTCCTCATGGAATAATTAAAGAAACAATAATTTAATTATTATTCCAAGTCATATTTAACCCAAAACAAGGAAATTATTTAGATAAATACTTATTTAGCTTATTATTTTCTAGGAATAATTATTTAAATCTTATTTAAATAATATTCCTTGTTAAATATGACTAAATCATTTATAAATAATTAAATAAATCATTTATAAATAATTAAATAAATCATTATTTATTTAATTATCATTCAACCACTTCCTTAAAATGATAAATAAATCATTTATTTATTTATTATTTACAAATAAAGGGATTTGACCCAAGTCAAATACCTTTTCCCCCCAACAAATATAATAAAATATTCCATAAAAGGTGGATCTAGATTCGGTTAATATTATTTTAATCATGCACCAAGATCTAGAATGACCCAATATTTTGTTATAAATAGAAGGGTTTTCCCATTCATTTGTCACCTTTTGTTGGCTATTAGATCACTCTAAATCTATGCTCTTGGTCTGACTTTGAGCCATTATCATTGTCAAATTTTCTATTTTTCACTTTATGAGCTCCCTTTGAGTTCTATGTTTGTCTGGATTTTCTACACCAACAAGAGAGAGAAATGCAAGATCTGAAGCACTGAGGACTTTCAAGAACCCATCCCATTGAGGAGAATTGGAAACACCTTTCTTGTTTTTCTCCCAGGTGCCCTTAATATAAAATTATTTAAAACATATTATTCCGGTCTTGTCTATTGGATGCATGGAGCAAAACATTATTTTTCACTGCTTAATTTCTTTTTATGCATAGATCTGGATTTGTGCAGCATTTGTCTTGATCAACTAACTGCAAATCTGAAGATATTGGCAGCCATATTTGATGTTAGGGATATTTGTTATGTGTAGCTAAAGTGGTCTTTTTTCGTACACTTTGACAAAAGATTTATACTAACAATTGGCGACTCCACACGGGTTTTCAATTACGACCACTGTCGTTTTTTATATTCCTGCATATCCAGCTGCTTCAGACCCTAGGGTTTCTTTTCATCTTTTTTTTTTTCTATTTTATGTCATTTTTCATCTATAAAACCCTCACACATTAAAATTTCTAACTTTCGTGTCTTTCTGGCCCTATTGTGCAGGTAACAGACATCAGCCGCAACTGAGACAGCTACTTTTTCTGAAATATGCCGCCGAGACACTCGAAACTACAGGTCACACTTTTCGGCCCAGAACATGCGCCCTGGATTGCAAGACGCATTTTTCAGCCTAGAATCTGTGACCTGGACGGAAAACGGGTCAGAACCTGCGACCTGCACTTTTTTCTGCAATTTTTCAGAAATTTTTCTAGGTTTGTCTGAAGCTTCTGTTAGGGTTTTCCAGCCTCTGTCTCGGCCCATTTAGACCTATTTCTGATCTTTTTTACTCAACTAAGTGGGAATATGGCCCCTTAGGGCTTTAGTACCCTCCACTTTTCATGGAAGATTTTTAGTTGTTTCAACCGTCTAAATTTTCAGAGTTTCAGCCTTTTTCTTTTCAGATCTGATCCTCACTTTCATATCCCTTTTAGATCAGCTCTTCTCCCCTTCAAATCACCTCATATATTTTTGTTTTGGTTTTCCTCTAGGGTCACCTCCTTGTCCCTTCTACCTTTAGTTGATTTCCTCCTTTTTGCAGCAACCTTGCCTCTGCCTCTTTGATGTTTTCTGCACCTCTTTCCAGCAGATTTCTCCTTTAGATCCCTGTCCCTCCCGACCTTAGATCTATTGGCCCATTTTTAGTGTGTTTTGACTAGATTTTTCCCCTCTTTTAGAATATTTTTGAGAGACCCGCCTTCTTGGGTTAGATCGATGCATTGCTAGCTGTTAATTTTATGTTATTTTAGCATTATATATTGTTATCTGCAGATTTATTTTCAGTTACGCAACACATTTTTTTCTTTTACTCTCAAAATGTCTGGGTTTAAAAATTAAAATTAACGCACGCCACACACTGACCCTAAGCGAAGAAGAGCCCGGTTAACACCACTAGGCAAAGACTTTAAAATAAATTGACACTGCACCTTTCTGCCCTTGTTTCGACATTGTAATCGCTTGATTCCGCACCTCCTTGCCCTTGTCGATCATTCTTCTTCCCTTTGTGCCGTCATCTTTGCCCCCCCAAGGCATATATCCCAGAGACTTCTTGGCCTTCACCCTCAGTTTCTGGTTGGTTGACTTGCTCCTTCCCACCGTCGTCGAGTTAGTCCTCCCCCGAGTCCGCACTCTGACTCCTATTCTGATTCTTTGGGTTCTCCCCCTACTTCTGGTTCTCCCCCTATTACCTTCACTATGTCTGGTCTAGGGCCTAATGCTAGCGGTAATAGAGCTCTTTCTCATCCATACGCTCAACCTCCTATGGGCTATGGCCTCCCTCTTGGAGGGGCCAACACCTCCAGCACTTTTCCCCCTCCAGGTAGCATGTATCTAGGATATGGCATGCCTCCTCCTTTTTCCCAACCTCCTGCTTACCTCAATGTTTCCCAACCTAACCATTATCCTTATCCACAGCCTAGTGCCCCAGCTCCTCCAACATTTTCACCTTCTCCTCCCTTGCCTTCTCAACCCCAGCAACAACAACTACCACCCCCTCTGGGGCAAGTATTTCCACAGCAGGGCGTGACTAATCCTCCTTCTTCTCAAAGAAAGAGGAAAGGCAATCAAAATCAATCTACCCCTAGTCATCGTGGACCCAATCCTCACGGTATTGACTCTAACATTGCTAACCAGCAACAAGGCACTCATCCCAAGCCAGACAGGCCCATTCATACAACTAAGCCTTGTTCGTGTTACAGTCTTTACGGTCATTACACTCATGATTGTCCCCTTTTACCACAGATCTGGTAGATGTGGGAGTCTCAAGCCACACTGCGAGGACAGCATGCCTCCCCTACTTCTCCCCCTAATGTGGCCATTACTCAACCGACTGTGTTTACCAATCCTTTCCCCCAGCAAGGATTCATGGCTACCCAACCACTTTACGGACAGGTGGCCACCCAACCTTCCCTTTCTGGTTCCTCTGATTACCAGCTCCTCATGATGAACTCTGATCAACCTATAACCATCGACCTTAACCTTCAAACTCGGTCTCGTCAGTACCCCATGCCTCCCGCTCCGTCTGTCCCTGAGTCACCTTTTTCAGGTCCTACAGAGCCTCTTTCAACACCCAATGGTCCCTTGTAGATCCCTCAGCCCAAAGTTGAGGTTCATACCAAGATTCCTAAGGGCCCATTACGCTGAAATGCTACTTCTGGTCGAGATGCTCATTCATATAGCATAGTAGATGATTTGGCGCAGTCTCCTACTGCCATTTCCACATTGGAACTCCTTCAATTGTGCCCTTCCAAAAGGAAGGCTCTACTATCCACCATGGGTGTTGTAGATCCTGCTAATGACCAATTGATTGTTTTTGACGCCCGCCAATCAGACCATCCTCCCCTTCCTGCTTCCGTCACTTTCCAAATCCCAGTCAAAATCCGGAATGCTAACGTGTCTCGGTGTATTATTGATGAGGGGGCATCCACCTGTGTGATGTCTGCTTTGGTTTGGAAAAAACTTGGATCTCCTGAGTTGGCCCCTTCCACAATCACCCTCCGTGCGTGGGATGGCCACACCTCCCAACCCATTGGCCTCTTCCGTAATTTTCCTATCACTCTTGCGGGCAAGACTGTTTGCGTTGACGTTGAAGTCATCAATGCCCCTCTTGATTATAACATTCTTTTGGGGCGTAGCTACACCTATGCCATGTCTATTGTCCCATCTGCGGTCCACCACAAGATTTTTTTCCCTCATAATGGAAAGATAGTCACCATTGACCAGTTGACATATCATGAGCCAAAATCTCAGACCTCCCCTGAGTCGACCATCTCTTCTGTAGCCAATAAGCAAACCGTCGATTCTTTGACCAGTGTCTCCCCCGGCGTCTACAAAGACTCCTCCTTGCTTGGAACCTTCCCTGGTCTTCCTCCTCCTCCTGTCTCTGATCCCAGCTTAGCGAATGTTTGCATGATGCAATCGTCTCGGGCTGACCTTAAGCGGCCCACTTCGGCTAGTCAGCAACCTCAACCTCGCCCACCGCAACCTGCTCCTAGCCCTTCGCCTCAACCAGCCGGACCTCTTCCTTCTGGCCCTTCTCCTACAACTGCTACCCATGAGCCCCTCTATCCTCCTGGGTCGGTTCCACCAGGTATCAACCATCTTGGAGCCATCCCTCCTGGCCATTACCCCACTAGTCAGATACCTTTCCTTGCTCCCACTCCCGGAGTCTATTCGATTCCCATCATGGCCACCCTCTCCCTCCCCAATTTGACCCTAGGCATACCCGTCTGGTACCTTGACCCTCCAGCCGCTACCCCACCAGGTCACCCCAAACCATACCTTGCTTTGACACTAGTTCAACTGGTTCCCCTAGCTTCTTCTGTTGCTACAGTGCCACCAGCACCTCAACAGGACTCTTCTCCTGTTGTGACAGCTACGAGAAAGAAAGGCAAAGCTCGCAAGGGGGCATCCAAAGACAAGGCCACCCCGAATGACCCTACCCCTCCTCCACCCGCCAATTTCGTCGGTCATGCCACCCATACTTGTCCCGAGTTGCCCCATATTAAACCCATGGTTAAAGTCGCGTTCCCTGAGTCTACGGTCCCTGAACCCTCTGTTCTTCCTCAACCGTAGCCAAGAACCCAAAGACTATTCACACCAACAAACCCTATGCTTTGTGTGATGTACATGGCCATTATTCCCACCATTGTCCTCACCTGACGCATTCTCGTGCCTCTTTAGAGGTAGTTCGAGAGTACGAGATTGAACAAAATCAATCCACCTCTCCCATACTTGCACATTATGCTTTAGGTCAGCTTGAGGATTTACCCACTCCCATTGACATTCCCCCTCCTGATGTCGAGATGACAGAGCCTGCTGCCACCATTTTCTACCTATCGTCATCCATGAGACCCTCTATGGAAGTTCCCTTGGAGACTTCCCGTGATGTTTCGCTTGACCTCCCTTCAACGATCACCCTAGGCTCAACATTGGTAGATCCTTTATCTACTTACTTTTCTGTCACCCCTTGTGACGATGCGCATGTGACCCTCTCTTCTCATGATGATGAGTCCGGCAGCTTCACCACATCAGGTGATCTTTCTTCCACCAGTCACCCCATCTTCTATCAAGATGATGAAATTATGGAAGGAATCACCTCCCATGACTTTATATATTCCCCCTTACATCGAACCCATGCGTTCGACCCACATACACCTTGTGGCCATTACATTGAAACCCAATGTTTGGGTAAAGGGGCACCCATATTCGAGAGACCAGAAGAAGCAATTCTCCACAACTCTCCTAGTGTATCTAGTCATGTCGACTTTAGTACCATTATTCTTCCACATTTAGAAGAACCTCTACAGTCCCATATCACTTCAGATCACTCTAGGGATGATGCCCCTTATCATTCCTTCCTCTTACATCAGCAACCCAGTCCCTTAGACATTGTTGTTGACCAACCTATGGGTTTTCTAGGAGAGCATCAGTTCATTATCTCCAAATCCTCTCTTTTGGATAATGACACAAAGTATGCCAACCTGGAAACTTAAATTCCATTTGATTCATATATGAAGTACTAACAGAGATTGGTAATCCTCCATTTCCTTTTTCAAATTGCATAACCATAACGAAAACAAATGGCGCACCACACCATTAGAATGTGTTTAGATTCCCCTTTTTCTAAATACATTTTGGCATGACCACAACATGCTTGGGGGCACCTATTCCCCTCAACCATAAAAAACACAAATCTCGGCCAAAAACAACACTGAAACCCCCTTTCTCTGACAAGTCACACTTTTCAGGTCATTTCCTGGGACAGGTCGCAGTTTTCTGCCTAGTACCTGCTACCCAGGTCATAGAACAGACCCCAAAAAATGCGACCTGGCCTGTTCATGAGCTCTGGGAACTTTTTAGTTTTTAGTAACTTGATGCTTCACCCGGACACATTTTTTCCACGAAGGGTCTATTCACCTCTCCTCCAAATCAAATTTCCTCACTTACAGCACTTGTACTTGGGGCACCACTTTGCCTCCTTACTTGTCCTTGTTCGTGTCGATTTTCATCATGAGATACCCCCTTGTACTCATGTTTTTATGGTCCCCCATTTGGACCTTTACTGTGTGGTAGCACCATTGAGTCGCCCATGTTTAAGAGCATCTGATTTGAGTCATCATCACATTCATGGAGTCTATCCCGAGTCCCTTTGTATCTCGCCATAGTTCTCCATCCTTCATTTCTTGGTCCCTCTCTCGTGTCACACATTATGGCTTTCAGCCCCACTGTTCCCTATCCCTTATGATATTGTATCAGTCGTTGCCAAGTCATCCATGCCCTTTATGCTCTAACAAGGGAAGTCATCCATTCACTACTCAGAATCCCCCACTTCGTCATCATCATTAGTGTCAGTCTATCAGTCGCTCCACTATTTTCTCTCATGCCTTAGTTAAGGATCCCTTATTTCCTCACCTATGGCGGACCTCCTTCCATCGAAATCATCTCATTCATTCCAAGAGACAGGTCTAGAGGGCAGTGTACCTTGGTTCCAACTTCCACATTTGTTCGATGCCTCAAATCAAGCAAAGGGATTTCTCATTACCCTTTGACTTGATTGTTTCTCAGCTCTAGCTCCTTTCAGCTGATCGAGATCCATATACTTGATGGTCTAGTGATGCCGCAGCAGATATTGGTGATTCTCGGGTGTGTGTGTGTGATGTCTCAAACCTCATGAGGGGGTGGCCCTGCAGGTAGCCCCCCACATGCCCGGATGACTTCTTCATTTCAGCCTTCGATGCAGCTCCATACATTTGATGATGTCGGCCTTAGCCACTTGTAGCACCTCTTTGATTTGCATGTATCAGTCAGATTTTGCGAGCACTTCCCCGTTGATAGGGGGCATTTGGGTTGTATTTGTATCTCATGTACTCAGATATTATTGTATAAGTCCTAGCTGTTATCCTAGGCACAACATGTATGTGGGATTCATCATTATATCTTTTATCTGGCTCATGTTTATGCCAGCATGTACTTTATATTTTGGTCCCTTGTTTACTGGATGCACTATTCTTTTGTACTTTGTCTTAGTAGGCATAGGTATGCCTCCCCTGCCACCTTTAGCACAGGTACCATCTCATAAAAAGAGACTTGTTGCACCTGTAAGTTTCATCTCCTCAGGGTCTAGCCCTTTAGCACATTAGACTACCTTAAATTTCTCTCTCTGACTTCCCTTTTGATGTCTCGTGATTGAGTTCTTACAACGTACTTTAGTCATACGATTTGCTCCTAACACTCGCACGCTGGGGGGAAATCTGTTACACCATTTTTTGGTCATCTAACCTATTATCATTAGATGGAACCAAGTACAACATGTAAGACCAATTTTACCCTAAGTAAAATTGCTTTCACTATGTAAAATAACTTAATAAAACACATTTATTAGGTTGTTTATGGTCCAAACAGGAAACCCCAAAAGGAAATATTAAACAAATCTATATTTGTTTGATTTTCCTCATGGAATAATTAATTAAACAATAATTTAATTATTATTCCAAGTCATATTTAACCCAAAACAAGGAAATTATTTAGATAAATCCTTATTTATCTTATTATTTTCTAGGAATAATTATTTAAATCTTATTTAAATAATATTCCTTGTTAAATATGACTAAATCATTATTTATTTAATTATCATTCAACCACTTCCTTAAAATAATAAATAAATCATTTATTTATTTATTATTTATAAATAAAGGGATTTGATCCAAGTCAAATACCTTTTCCCTCCAACAAATATAATAAAATATTCCATAAAAGATGGATCTAGATTCGGTTAATATTATTTTAATCATGCACCAAGATCTAGAATGACCCAATATTTTGTTATAAATAGAAGGGTTTTCCCATTCATTTGTCACCTTTTGTTGTCTATTAGATCACTCTGGATCTATGCTCTTGGTCTGACTTTGAGCCATTATCATTGTCAAATTTTCTATTTTTCACTTTGTGAGCTCCCTTTGAGTTCTATGTTTGTCTGGGTTTTCTACACCAATAAGAGAGAGAAATGTTAGATCTGAAGCGCTGAGGACTTTCAAGAACCCATCCCATTGAGGAGAATTGGAAACACCTTTCTTGTTTTCCTCCCAGGTGCCCTTAATATAAAATTCTTTAAAACATATTATTCTGGTCTTGTCTATTGGATGCATGGAGAAAAACATTATTTTTTACTGCTTAATGTCTTTTTATGCATAGATCTGGATTTGTGTAGCATTTGTCTTGATCAACTAACTGCAGATCTGAAGATTTTGGCAGCCATATTTGATGTTAGGGATATTTATTATGTGTAGCTAAAGTGGTATTTTTTCGTACACTTCGACAAAAGATTTATACTAAAACCGGGTGAGACACCGGTCGGAAGTTCGACTATTTTTTTATTGGCCACCGAAGAGATGATGGACTCAGGGGAGGTATGAGACTTCGGTTCGTAATATGTCAACTGGTCGATGGTGACAATATTTCCATTGTGAGGAAAGCACATCTTATAGTGAACCGCAGATGGGACAACAGACATCGCATAAGCGTATCTACGACCCAATAGAATGTTGTAGTCTAAGGGGTTATCAATGACTTCTACATCAACACAAATAGTCTTGCCGGCAAGAGTAATAGGACAATTGCAGAACATGCCAAGGGGCTAGGAAGAGTGTTCATCCCACACTCAGAGGGTGATAGTGGAAGGGGCCAACTCAAGAAATCTAAGTTTCTTCCAAACTGAAGTGGACATCACACAGGTGGATGCCCCCTCGTCAATGATATAATGGGAGATGTTGGCATTCCGGATCTTGACAGGGATTTGGAAGGTGATGGAAGCAAGAAAGGGGGGATGTTTTGACTGGTCAACATTGAAGACAATCAAATGATCATCTGAAGCATCCACAGTGCCCATGGCAGTTATTAGATATTTTCGTTGAGAAGGGCACGACTAGAGGACATCCAGCATTGACATGGCAACTGAGGATTGCGCCAAGTCATCTACTATACTATACAAATGGGAAGCTTTACTAGAAGTAGTGTTTCAGCGTAATGGTCCCTTGGGGATCTTGGTATGAACCTCTGCCTTAGGTTGAGGGATTAGTAAAGCACTATTGGGTGTCGAAAGAGGATCTATGGGACCTAAAGAAGGGGGCTCGGGGGCAAACGTAGCAAGGGGCTTATTGTATTGACGGGACCGAGTCTGAAGCTTGAGGTCAACGGTAATGGGTTGTTCAGAGTTCATTATGAGTATCTGGTTATCAAAGGTACCAGATGGAGGAGGTTGAGTGGCCACCTGACTTTCACGGGGTTGGGTAGCTACGAATCCTTGTTGGGGGGAAGGATTGGTAAACACAGTCAGTTAGATAGGGGCAGCATTGGGAGGAACCAAAGGGGAGGCTTGTTGTCCTCAAAATGTTGCTTAAGCTTCCCACATCTGACGCATTTGAGATAAAATAGGATAATCATGGGTGTAGTGACCATAGACACCGCAACAAGAACAAGGTTTGTTCGTGCGAACTGGCCTATCCTGCTTGGGCTGAGTGCCCTGTTGCTGGGTTGTTGTGTTAGGTGCATTCCTTTGGGAATTATTTCCTGGATTACCTAGGGCAGATTGGTTTTGGTTTCCTTTCCTCTTCTTTTTGGCAGTAGGAGGATTAGTCACACCTTGTTGTGCATACATCTGACCCTGGGGGTGTGGTGGTTGTTGTTGCGGGGGTAGAGAAGACAAGGGAGGTTGATGTACTAATGTTGGAGGAGTTGGAGCTGCGATACAGATAATAAGGAGGTTGGGAAACATTGTGTTAAGTAGGTTGGGCAAAAGGAAGAGGCATGTTGTATCCTAGATACATGCTACCAGAAGGGAGGGAAATGTTGGAGGAGATGGCCCCACCCTGAGGGAAACCACAACCCATGGGAGGATGAGTGTATGGATGAGAAAGGGCTCCAACGATACCATCGGTGGCATGGGATGCCCCGGTGCGTTGGCACCATCGGGTCTAGGGAGATTAGGTAAGACAGTATAAACATAACTAGACTGTGCGTAGACCAAGTCATGTTTCAACACAATTTGGAGGAAATATTCTTTAGTCTGAGGGAAAAATGATGTGACATCTTTTCCAATAGCAGGAAAAATGAATCTGAGAAACCAGTCCATGTAGACACGATCTTCTAGGGTAAGGGCTTGACATAGGCTCTTTCTTCTCCACCATTCTTGGACATGATCATATAAGCGGGTCACAGACGATTGACAGAAAGAGGTCAAGAGTTCGATACCAGTTTCATAGTGAATGGGAAGCTGGAAGTAAGACAAAAAATCCTAGGCAAGAATCACAGAAGTAGTATGAGAGGCGAAGGTCTGGTCGACATACCACTTGGAATATTCTCCAGAAAGTGTACGTTGGAACAACCAAAGACAGACAGAGTCATCGGTGATGGAGTTAGATGAACACCACATGTGGAAAGAATGAATATGGTTGGTAGGATCCTCTCCAGAAATACCTTAAAACTTGGGGATGTTTGAAGAGAGCTTGGTCGGCATATCAGGCCAACCAGGATGATGGTGTATGGGGTCATTAATCAACTGGTTAAAATCAGGAAGATTGAGGCCTGCCATATAAGGGAGCAAGGGAGCAGACAGGATAGTTCCTTTTACGGTCCCACTAGTGGTATTCCCAGCATTAGGGTCGGGGCTACCACCAGCATTAGGTCCCAAACCAAACATGGTGAAGGTGACAGGAGGAGAGCCAGGGATAGAACTAGAAGGGGAACTCGATGAACCAGAAGAAGAGTCAAAATGGGGACTCGGTGGAAGACGAACTCAAACCCTACGCGGAGGAGTAAGTCTTCCTACCGGAAATTGAATATGAAGGCCAAGAAGTCTCCGGGATAAATGCCTTGGGGGTGCAATGATGGAAAACGGACATGGAAAACATAAGGAAGAGATACCAACAAGGGAAAGGAGGTGCAAGATCAAATGATTATAATGCCAAAACAAGGGCAGGGAGGTGCAGGATCAATTGATTACAATGTTATAGTCTTGGCATGGTAGTGTAAACCAGGCGCTCTTCACTTAGGGTGTCTGTGTATGTGATAAGTGTGTAAATTTTAATTAAACCCAGACGTGTGTAGAGAAAAAATAAAAAAGGTGTTGCATAGCTGTAAGTAAATTTGAAAATAACATTAAAGTAAACTGAATATGACAAAAAATAAACAGCTAAAGATGCATCAATTTAAACCCAAGGAGGAGGGCTTCCCAACAACTAGTCTATGGGTGGGAAAAATCTAGTTTAAAAACACAAAATGGCCAATGGATCTAAATTCGGGAGGGACAGGGATCTAAAGGTTAGATCTGCTAGAAATAGGTGCAGAAAACAACAAAAAACCAGAGGGAAAAGTGTTGCAAATAAGGTGGCGAAAGACTACAACCTGAAGGGAAATGGAGGGGACCCTAGAGGAGGACCAAAAAAAACTAAAAAGAGGTGTTTTGGATGGATGAATAAACAATCTAAAATGGATCTAAAACTACAGGATCAGATCTAAAAAATGGCTGAACACATTGAAATCTCAGACGACCTGCTTCAGCTAAACTCCTCCTAAAAGGTGGAAGCATATTGAATCCCTAAGGGGCTTGGTTCCTACTTCAATGAGGAAAAAAGAGAAAGTACATGTCCAATATGGGTGGAGAGGGAGGTCAGAAAACCCTGAACAGTAGCCCATACAAACCCAAAAAAATCACAAAAAAAAACCTGCAAAAATTTCAGGTCGCAGTTTCAACCTATTTTCCGTAGAGGTCGCATTTTCTGGCTATTTTCTGCGCCCTAGAGGTTGAGGTCACAGGTTTTGGCCCAAAAAGTGAAACTTGCACTTCCGGCCATCTCGGGAGCAGGTTTTAGAAAAAAGTGTCGTCTAAGTGCGGCTAATACCTATCACCTGCGCAATATGCCCATAAACACACGGAAGTTAGAATTTTTACTGTTTTAGGGTTTTAAAGGTTAAAAACAACATCAAGAAAAGCAAAAAAGAAGCTGAAGAAAAACCCTAGGGGTTGAAGCAACTGGTCATGCAGGAATCTAAAAAATGATAGTGGTCATAATTATAAACCCTTGTGGAGTCACCAGTTGTTAGTGTGAATTCTAATCGCAAGCATACGAAAAAAGCTCACTTTAGTTGTGCATAACAAACAGCCCTAACATCAAAGATGGCTATCAAATTCCTTAGATCTGTAGTTAGTTGATCAGAATAAATGCTACAAAATCTAGATCTATGTAGTTAAAGACATAAAACAGCAAATAAAAGCAAGAGTTTCTCCATGCATCAAATAGACAAGAGAAGAATATTTTTAAAGAATTTTGTATTTATGACACCTGGGAAGGGAACATAGAAAGATGTTACCAGTCCCCCTCAATGGGATGGGTTCTTGTATGTCCTCAGCGCTTCAGATCTAAGATCTCTCTTTCTTGATGGTGTAGAAAACCTAGACAAAAATGGAACTCAAAGGGAGCTCATAGACAAAAAGGTAGAAAAATATGACAATGATGGAGGATCAAAGTCAGACCAAAAGTATAGATCCAGAGCGATCTTTAGGAAACAAAAGGTAGTGAATGAATGGAAAAACCTTTCTATTTGTAGCAAAATATTGAGTTAGTATAGATATTGGTGCATAATTAAAATATTATTAACCAAATATACATCCAACTTGTATGAAATATTTTATTATTTTTGTTGCAGAGAAAAAGAATTTGAATTTGGTCAACTCCCTTTATTAGTAAATAATAAATAAATAAATGATTTATTTATTATTTTAATAATGTGGTTGAGTAATAATTAAATAAATAATGATTTATTCAATTCTTTATAAATGATTTAGTCAAATTTAACAAGGAATATTATTTGAATAATGTTTTAAATAATTATTCGTAGAAAATAATAAGATAAATAGAGATTTATCTAATTAATTTTCCTGTTTTGGGTTAAATATGACCAGGAATATTAATTAAAGTGTTGTTTAATTAATTATCCCTTGAGAAAAATCAAACAAATAGGGATTTATTCAATATTTCCTCATAGGGTTTCATGTTTATACCATAAACAACTTAATAAATTATGGATTACGAAGTTATTTTTCATAGTGAAAGCAATTTTACTAGGGTAAAATTGGTCTTACATGGTGTACTTTGGTATGTCTAATAGTAACAGGTTAGATGACCAAAAATTGGTGTAACATTCTCCATCAAACTTGGGAAGATATTTGTAATAGTTTTTAGGGAAATCATGTAGTATAGGAGGTAAGATGAGTGGCTTGTATCTATCTGGAATTTTACAAGGTATAGGAGTATGTACAGAAGTTGTAAAATTAGTCTTGATCTCTTGAGGCTCATCAAGTGGAATATGATCAACTAGTGTTTCAGAAGAAGGGTCTTGACTAAGATAAAAAGCATAAGGAGAATTTGTATTTACAATCTTCAAAGGTAAGGAATCAAATGCAGGTCTGTGATATTTTCTCTAATACGATATACATTGGAAAACCTTCTTGACATTCTCAGGAAAAGATAAGAAATAATTCATAACAAAGAACATGATGTCTTGGATGAAAGACCATGTTGAATACATGATCTTCCCATATTGTCCTTTCATGTTTCTTTTGGTAAGGTTCATCCTCCAGTGGAGTCTTTGAATTTGATTTTGAAACTGATTTGGAGTCACCAAGTGGATGATTTCAACCCTCCTGTGTCTGATCATTGTCCACCATTAGCAATTAGATCTAATACTTGTCATTCACACCCAAGGAAAATGTGATCTTTCATTCCCCGACAACAACACCAAAATCATTAGAGGAAATTTCAACCTAAAAGTGCCCATGAAATTTTCATGTAATTTCCATGTCATGATATGTAAACCAATCAAAATGATTTAAATTTAAAAAGAGGTACATGTAAATATTTTGGAGGGAAAAGAAGAAAAACTACTTTTTTTTTAATTGTACTTTTGGCTTATCTCCTTATAGGTTTACTCAAATTTCAAGTTTAGAAAATCATTAGATGCGAAATTAAATTCCACCTCCAACGAATATCGATTATGCATACTTTAGAGAAAAACCACCTAGATAAAAATTGCAGATACAGTAAAAAAACGTGTTTTAACATGTTTTTTAATGTATCTGCATTTTTTTCAATGTGGGTCATCTCAAAAGTATGCATAATGGTTACTCGTTGGATGTGAAATTTAATTCCGCATCTAATGAACGTCTAAACTTTAAATTTGAGTAAACTTGTAAGGAGATAAGCCCAAAATACAATTTAAAAAAGTAGTTTTCTGATTTTCCCTCCAAAATTCATAACTCTTATTTTATTTTTTAACTATTATTTTATTTTTTTCCTTACGAGGCCACTTTTAGGCTGAAATTTCCTCTAATGGTTATTGCTCCTCAGTTTCCCAAGGTTGATAAAGGAGACCGAAGGAGGTAACCTCAGACCAACTTTGGATTTGGTAGCTAACTCTACCAAATCAGAGAGGGATCTCTCCACAATCTCAGAGCCAATGAAGTGACTAGAGGAAAAAATATATATTAGGCTAGATACTCAGCTCAATAGGGTTTGGCTTTTAGGGTTTTCTGGCTCAGGCTCAAAGGTCTAGGGAACTAGGTAAAACATCTCTAAAGGTCAGTTGCAGACATAACACAGGGAAAGGTAGATGCAATCGATGGCTTAAAAAAGGTTTGTAGTCTTATTAATGGTGAGGAAGATGTAGGAGATATTAAGTGAGCAAGAGCATGAATTCATTTATGAAGAAAAAAACACTTAAATGCTTATCTAGAACAAAAAAAGAATACGTGATGATTTTTGTTTTAAACCATACAAGATAAAGCATAGGAATCATGTATATGGTAGCTAGATAGATCTAATCATCAAATATAAATAAAACACTAGAAATAGTGAGCCACATACCACAACACAGGAATCCCACGAAAATAGTTGCAACTATCTGTTGTATTTCTGCAAAATAGGTAAGTACACAAGTCCAAGTATGAGCTACAAGTATCCAACCCTTTATTTGACTTCAATTAGGCTACATATAGATGAGAAACCACATTCCCCCTTTCAGGGGTTGAATCCATCATCATAGGAACTGTTTACAACAAAATCTCTAACCATTCCTAAAACGAGGAAGATTAGAAACCAATTCCCTTTATAGAATTACTAAACTAGTTGACTTTGAAAACATTAATTATAAGTAAATCCACTCATATCATCACTATAATAAGTATTTAAATCAGGTACAATCATCTCATGAATAATTACATTGACCCAATTTGAATGAAGCGTAGGCATTTTATGAAGCCATTATGGATGACTTTCTTTGACTTTTGAGCTAAACTGAAACCTGGTGATGATAGCCCTGGATGTCTTCTAGACCTATGAAACTTGAAACCAGAAAACATTCATCTCCAAGCCACCTTAAACTTCATTCTCCCAAAGGTACTCCCAAAAACGTAGTGCGGGCTTGAGAATGGTGGCAGAAGTGTGTAAAACAATCATTTTTTTACCTTACCTGACAAAATTAGGAGCTGTCAGGAGACAAAAAGTGGTTTTCTGGGTTGTATGAGTCAAAAGACACATGTTGATGCTTTCCATTTGTCATTTTGACCTCCTGAAATAAAGTGCAGCGTGAGGGCATTTTTTTTTTTGTGCATCACTGTCTCTTCAATTTCCAAAAATCACAAAAATTGCCAAAATTGTGACAAACTTCTTCTTTTCATTTTTCAGTCATGGGTTAGAAAACAACAGATGCATCAACAAGAAAATCTATGTTATCTCTCTTCTTTACATTTATTAGGGTTTTCTTAAGTCTCATTTCATGTTCCTAACCCTAATTTTGTAGATTTGGTTCCTGGTGTAATATTTCTTAAGTCTCATTTCATGTTCCTAACCCTAATTGTGTAGATCTAGTTCCTGGTGTAATAGTGTCTAGCCATGTGTCTCTGAAGGTTTGTAGCTCTATTTTCCTTCTTCAGGAACTTCTCCAAGTTCTCATTCATTCTTCCAAGCCAAAACTCTCTATCTTCCTCAAGCTCAACTCCTATGGTGTCATCTAGGTTTTGGTGAACTTGAAGAGGAGATGGCTCATTTTCATGTCTTTCGTGTTTAGCTACTGCTCTTGTCTTTGGCCTCCTTGGCTATACCTGAACTTCTTTGTCCTCAATCTGCTCTACATCTATCACTACCTTACATTTATCCTTTTCCTCCACCAAATATTCCTTACTAGATGAGGGATAATCTCCTTTGGATTTGCTTTGCAACAATAGATTTGCTTTGAGCTGCCTATTCTCTTGTTTCAGGAATGCAACCATGAAATTTTCCTTTGAAATTTCATCTTGAAGTGCTTGAATTTGTGCTTGTTTCTCCTTGATAATGTTTGTATCTGACTTCACTCCATGGTCCAACATTTCTTCTTCATGGGGCATCTCTTCCTCATTTTGCTGTAAGGGTGACTCACTTTCATGCCTTGGTGGTTGCGCTATAGTTACTTCTTGCACTTGTTCAGATGTAGCTTCTTTAGGTAACTTTCTAGCTTGTGATCTAGTTAGAATTTTAGGTGTAGGAACATCTTTAGTGATCTCAGGGGGGGAAATCCATATTCTCCCCTTCTTATCGGTTTGAGAAACCTCTACCCTAGTCTGTGTTTTGGCCACTGATGGTATGCTAGAAATCTCACCTCTTTGTTGGGCAGACGATGAAGGAGTATTGATGCTCTTGGACTGAGGGGACATAGGCAAAAAACTTTTTGCCTCTAAGAATGCCTCCCAAGACATATTTACCTGTGAGATTTGATGAAGGACAATGAATTTGACTAGGGCATGATGGAATAGGTTGGCTAAGTGATTTCTCCCTTTGGTATTTACCTTATTTGCCATCTTTGTAAGGCTTCTGGATAGATAATAGGGTAGGTTTATTGGTTTGATAGAAGTGAAATGCATTAGAAATCTAATGTGGTACTGGTATAACCTACTAAACCTTCCTTCACAATTAAAGTATTTCATGATCATCTTCATCAAGGGAACATATTTTTCTAACAGCTGCCTACTAGGGAGGACATGAGGTGCACCTTGTCTATATTGTGGCTTGAGGAATTGTTTGTAATTCTCTATGTCCAAATCCATTCCCCTAAACCAAATTTCTCCTTGGTTAGGGATCCCTGTGGCTGCTGTTATGACTTCTGATGAGATCAAGAAGTCCATCCCTGCCATTTTAGTCTTGTTCTTCTTGAAATGGATGGAAAAGAGACTAGTGAGCTCACAATGATAACCCACTTGTTGGACTTTTTCACAAAACCCTAGCCAGCATATTGTTTCAAAATAAATTTTGATAAACTTTGAGGCATTGATCTCATGCATATGTGTTGGCTCATATCTGGATAATTTTCCTCCATTGTTTTAATTTTTATTTTCAGTGGCCATGATATGGTTTTTATTTACTTGGAAACCCTAGTTTGATAGGAAGAGAGGGGATTTAGGGAAAACAAGGGAAAAAGAAGGGGTAATTCGGGAAGGAAATAGAGGGGATAGGGGTTAGGGAAATTTGTGGAAAAAATTCAAGCGATAGGTAGGGTGTTAGGAGTGATAGAGTAGTGAAATTTTCTAGCATGGGTGAGGTAAAGGGGGTAGGAAACGTAAATAAAAGGAAAAAGTCAGAAACGCAACAAAAGCTCAGTGTTGGCTTAGTTTCTTTGGGAAAAATGGAAAAATGGAGAAATTGGGGTAGGGAAAAGGTTGGGGAGGGTGTATCAAGTATTTTCAAGGGTGATTGTGCAAAAAACCTAGGAAATTTTCATTGCATGCAAGCAAAAACCATGAAATTCCAAAAGTGTAGCAGAAAGGTAGCATGGAAACCCTAGCATAGGATTTTCACCATTTGAAGAGGAAATTTTGCAAGGGATGGCTTTGAGAGTGTTCACTTACTTGTTTGTTGATGTTAAAAACCTAAGTTGAAGAAGAAAAACACTGAAATGGCCTTTATTTTCCCTCCAAAAGCCAAAAATGCAGAGTTGGGCAGAAGTGCAGCAAATATGCAACGTGCTAGGAGACAAAGTGATTTATGAGGAAAATGAAGGCTTTGATGACTGAGATAAAGGAAAATGGTGATGAATATCTTCTTAGAGAGATGAATGAGTTTTTTAAATGCTTGTATTGTCTTCTAATAGTTTTAAAGTCGAATTTTGGCTTTGGTAATGGTGTGACATCAACATGTACTTTTGAGAATTGATTTGATGAGGTAGTGTACTGCAGATTTATTACTTTATTTGGAAAGGTTACATCTCCATGTGGGCTGAATTTTTCCTTAGATACTCTTGATGAAATTATATCCCTGCTTACTAACTCCCATGATGGTGACAATGGTGATTACATGACTCTCATGTAGATTTTGCTGACATAAGCAAATGATGACACCTAATGAATATCTAAACCATGATTCAGAACTTCGAAATTTTGTAGTATGCATGATTATAATTTTATGACGAAAATGATTACCAAGACACTCTTTAATGCCCTATCACAAGGAGTGATGACATGACCATGATGGAATTTTATGACCTTGAAAATGGAGGGAGCAGTAATAATACCTAAACACTAACCAATGATCAAATTGCATTTGAAATTTTTATTTGAAACTATAATAATTTGACCTAGGACCCTATCAACTCACATTGAAATAGTACATTTTATCACTAGTGACTCATAGACACTAACAGTACAGATGTACAAAATAAAACAAATATGATTTCATTGTGATCATGTCCATTATTGTACAGGTATTCAATACAACAGTACAAAAATATCATGTACATATGTGATCAGTTATAATTAACACAAAATGATTCCATGGCTATGGTAATGTTTTTACTTAACGGCATTTATCTCTAACTAATAATTGGATAAATAGAAATTTCTAATACTACGGCTAGATCAGAAGCAAAGCCACAAAAAATGCAACATCGATTAGCTGAGAAAATGCCCAAACGGTTTATATTTAATCTTGTAATGAAAGCACTTAATTAATTGTTTTATTGACACTAAATTATATCGCTAAACATTGGAGTACAAATTTCTCGACACAAAGCCTAGGTCATATGGTAATCTAAGGGGAATAAATACACATTCACACAACTTCCTCCACACATGATAATCATTAGATTCAATATTGTTAAATAATTGTTGTTGCAATTGGGTCAGAATTCTGCTGAAAACAACAGCAATATCATCCTTGGGGGAGATCTCAACCTTATATTACATTCCAATGAGAAAAGAGGAGGTATCTTTACATTTGATCCTTATAGAGCAAAGCTGGAGAACATCATGCAAGAACACGACTTAGTTGATATCATTCCAAAAAACCGGAGGTATACTTGGAATAACCGCAGATTGGGCAAAGATAACATAATGGAGCGGCTTGATAGAATTCTGATAAACACCAATCTCCTCTCTGAGTTCTCCACAGCTTATGTTGAAATTCTTCCTTATTTAGCTTCTGATCATTACCCCACCAACATTGTCCTTGAGACACACTACCCCTTGGGGCCATTGCCTTTTAAATATAGCTCTCTATGGCGCAACAATCCAATTGTGGATCAGATAGTTAAATCAGCATGGCAGCATCACATAGAACGATCACCGGGTTTCATTTGGGAATGTAAATTGAAAAATACAAAATATGCCTTGAAGGAATGGGTGAAGCAGCATTATAAAGAACCAGAAAATACCAAAGCTGATATAAAAAACAAATTGAAAGAAAATCACAGAAAAATAGAGGAGAATGGGCTCTCCCAAGAGGATAAATCACTTGAAAGTGATTTATATTATCAGTTGTACCGTGTCAATCGAGAAGAAGAGCAGAAATGGAGATTAAAGTCAAGGCAGCTTTGGCTTCAAGGAGGAGATAAAAACTCTGCTCTCTTCCATAAGCAAGCAACTGTCAGGAAATTCAAAAATAATGTCACCATGATCAATGATGAGGAAGGCCTCCCTCAAAAAACCCAAGCAACCATCAAACAAACAGTTTCAGCATACTACCACTCTCTCTTAATAGAAACAAACGAAACAGAGGATTACTCCAATCTCCTACAGCACATGCCCAAAGGAATCAGTGAGGAAATCAATGCAGATTTGACTAAAGAAATCACTGAAGAAGAAATACAAAGTTCCATTTAGAGGCTTTAGCCAGATAAAGCCCCAGGTCCAGATGGCTTCCCAATCTGTTTCTACAGAACTTACTGGGGAACAATTAAAAAATACCTTGTCAAGATGCTAAGATGGACTCAACGCAATTGCAAAATAGGAGGGTCTACCAATGCCACCCATCTTGCTCTCATTCCTAAAGAAAATCGACCCTTGTCCTTTTCTCGTTTTCGACCCATATCACTGTGTAATTCATCTTACAAAATCCTAACAAAAATTTTGGCTACACGTCCTAAACCTCTCCTCCCCTCTCTCATTTCTGAAAATCAAGGGGGTTTTTTGGCCAATAGACAAATCTCGGACTCCATCCTTCTTGTCCAAGAGGCTATACACTCCAGTCAAGAAAGAAATGAGAAAGGCTTCATCTTAAAGCTAGACTTAGCCAATTCTTTTGACCGTGTTCGGCACTCCTTCCTATTTGCCGTTCTAGAAAAAATGGGATTTGCCACAACCTTCATCAACCTTATTAAAGCCTGCATTACTGGCCCATGGATCTCCCCTCTTATTAATGGTAGACCTGGACCATCCTTCCAATATTCTTGAGGACTAAGACAAGGTTGTCCTCTGTCACCCTATCTATTTATTCTGATGGCGGAATCCTTCAGTAGAGCTCTGGATTTCAACCGTCGCATGGGCCTCATCACCGGAATTAAATTTGATAATGGAGTCAAGAACATCAACCATTCTCAGCTTGCTGATGAAACTCTTCTAATGGGGGGAGCATCAAATATCATAGTCAGCCGCTTCAAAGCTCTACTAGATCAATTCATAAGCTATTCTGGAGGTTTGATAAATTACCACAAGAGCTGTATATATGGTTGGAACGCTTCGGCACAAATTATTCACAGAATTGCTAATATTTTTGGAGTTCCATGTAAGCTGGACTGGGATCATTTTACTTATCTGGGCATGCCAGTGAGTGTTGGCAACCTGAAAGCTACTTCCTGGGAAGTTATTATTGACAAGATGAAAAGGAAGATACAACAATGGGGCACCTCTTGGCTTAATCCAGCAGGGCACCTCATCCTTCTTAAAGCAAGTCTCTCTTCCCTGCCCTTGTATTGTTTTACGCTCATGCAGGCCCCTGCCAGTTTTCATAATAAGATGGATGCTCTCCTTCATCAATTTCTTTGGCAAGGAGGCAGAACTGAAACAAAAAAATATAACTTGGTAAGCTGGAAGCAACTCATTCAACCGCATGAGAAAGGAGGGCTAGGAATCAAATCTCCTAAACTTCTAAACATTGCCTTTGCTGGAAAACTTGTTTGGAGACTCATTACTGGCAAGAACGCCTAGTGGAAGATAGTTCTAGAAAAAAAATACCTCAGCTTCCCAAGGCATTAGCTTTTGGACCTTGAGCTCCCTAACATAACATGCTCTAAAATCTGGAGGATGTGTAAGAAAGCCATTCCATTTCTTGAACAAAATACCTCCAAAGTGCCCAAAGGCGGCAGCCAAATTAGGATTGGGGATGATAAAATAATGGGGCAATAGCCCATAAACCGATGGCCTGGAACGCAGCAGATTCTAGATTTTTTTCACAGCACAGGAATTCAAACTCTGGACTAGATCTCTCAATGGGATGCCCACACTCATATCTGGAAAGGATGGACCTTCCCCTGCATACCGAGAGACATAGAAACTAGCCTTAATAATCTGCAAACCCATCTCCATGGTATAGCTCCTTCCAATCGCTTTGCTGCTAATGATTTTCGATGGGATCCATCAGGTACTAACTATACCATAAAGGTTGCCTACCATCAGATCTGCAACAATGATTTCCCCATGTCTATTTGGGCACAGTGGAGATTAGTTTGGAAGGCATAATCTCTTCCAAAAATCAATTTTTTTCTATGGATCCTTCTAAGAGGGAAAGTTCTCACCTCTGAGAACCTTAGAAAGCAAGGAATAATTGGGCCTTCTCGCTGTCCAAACTATCAATCTGATGAAGAGACAAGCCAACATCTTTTCATAGACTGCCCTTTTTCTATAGCTTGCTGGAAGGAAGATTTTCGGAGCCAAGATCTCCCTTGGGAGCCTAGCACAAGCATCTTTGAAGCATTGCACATATGGAAAAAAAGCTACCCGTGGAGGAAAAAAAAAACAACATTGCTCGAAGGGTTTGGAATGCCCTGCCCTGTACTCTTCTATGGAACATCTAGTTGGCAAGAAACTGCGTGATCTTCGAAGGTAAAGAAACCAGCGTCAGAAAGCTCTAAAACAAACCCTGGAGTCTCAATTTGGAAGCCCTATCCACGAAATGTCAAGGGCATTTGAACACGCTGGACCTCCATGTCGAAGAAAGAAATTACATAGGGTATCTTCTAGATAGAAACAATATAGCACAAAACAGAAGCAATCCTAGTAGCAGAAACAATTCTAGGTATAGCTAGAAACTCGGTGTTAGTATGAATCCTTTGTCGAAGTGTACGAAAAAGGACCACTTTAGCTACGCATAACTAATAGCCCTAACAACAAAAGTGGCTGCCAATATCTTCAGATCTGTGGTTAGTAGAACAAGAAAAGAGCTGCAAACAACCAGATCTATCTATGGAAAGACATTAAGCAGTAAAAATAAGGGTTTGCTCCATGCACCAATAGACAAGACAAGAATTATTTTTGAAAGAATTTTTTGTATTAATGGGGCACCTGGGAGGAAAACCAGAAGGAGTATCCAATTCCCCTCAGTGGGATGGGTTCTTGGAAGTCCTCAGCACTTCAGATCTAAGATTTCTCTCTCTAGTTGATGTAGAAAACCCAATGCAAAGAGTAGAGCTCAATGGGAGCAAAATGATGGAGATATGAGACCAAGTGTATAGATCCAGAGTGATCTAATAGGCAAAAAAAGGTGAAGAATGGTAGGGAAAACCCTCCTATTTATAACAAAATATTGGGTCATTCTAGATCTTGGTGCATGGGTTAACCAGATCTAGATCCACTTTTTATGGAATATTTTATTATATTTGTTGGAGGGAAAAGGTATTTGACTTGGGTCAAATCCCTTAATTTGTCGAAAATAAATAAATAAATGATTTATTTATCTTTTTAAGGAAGCGGTTAGAAGATAATCAAATAAATAATGATTTATTTAATTATTTAAGGAAGTGGTTGAAAGATAATTAAATAAATAATTATTTATTTAATTATTTAAGGAAGTGGTTGAAAGATAATTAAATAAATCATGATTTATTTAATTATTTAAGGAAGTGGTTGAAAGATAATTAAATAAATAGTGATTTATTTAATTATTTGTGGGTGATTTGGTCATATTTAACAAGGAATATTATCTAAATAAGGTTTAAATAATTATTCCTAGAAAATAATAAGATAAATAAAAGTTTATCTAATTAATTTCTTTGATTTTGGGTTAAACATGACTGGGAATAATAATTAAATTATGGTTTAATTAATTATTCCATAAGGAAAATCAAACAAATATAGGTTTGTTTAATGTTTCCTTTTGGGGTTTCCTGTTTTAACATAGTGAAAGCAATTTTACTTAGGGTAAAATTGGTCTTACATGGTGTACTTGGGTCCATCTAATGATAATAGGTTAGATGACCAAAAAATGGTGTAACACTCGGGATGAAAGAAGAGGAAGTTGCACGATGGCTCGGGAATTGCAATACTCATTATCTCTTCTTTGATGGTGCCTCCAAGTCCAACCCAGGAATGGTTGGGGCTGGAGGACTCATCTGCAATGGCAATGGTGATGTTCTAGTGGATTACGAATGGGGCCTGAGCACCTTATCCAATAACAGAGCAGAAGCCTTAGCTCTCTACCAAGGCCTGCTTCAGCTTTAGAAACTCGGCATCAACACAGCTGTTATCATTGGAGATTCAGCCATTTTTATTAGTTTGATGATATGCAACAGAAAATCCCCCAACTTGATTCTTCAGCAAATCATAGGGCGCTGCCAAACCATTGATCAAAAGATGAAAGGGAATCTCTTTTATCATGTACTACGAACCCTCAACAAAGAAGCTGATAAAAGGGCAAACAGAGCTTGTTCACATTCTGTTGGAAACCTCCGGTGTAATGGCTCAGATCAACTTTTCTTCCTTCCATGAACAGACTTCTTCTCCTCAGAAATTTCTACCCACAGAAAATCTCTGCTCTTGGTCTCCGAAAACCCATGCTCAGACCCTCTACAAAGTCACAAACTACAATTACTTGTCCCTTGAATACGATTCCCACAGATATAAACTCTGCACTCTCAAAATCTCTCTCCCTCTGTGACAGTCCTTTAAACTCTGTGCACCCTCCTGTGTATGGGTTTTCCCTTGATCCATTGAGCACTCTCAGTCATCCTTTGACTACTGTCATTTTTCATTTCATCGATCCCTGTTCAAACCAGCCAGCGCACCAAGCCTATGCGTGTCATAGCTCTTCTATTCTTGTTTTAATTGCGCCTCTGACTTTTGTGCCTCTGTCTGGCTTATCTGCTCCCTGTCACGATGATCAGTCAAGTTTGGCATAGCGCAGCTTTATGAAATGGATGAAGACCTCAACGGGCGGTAATTTCATCATTCATTCAAATTTCAATTATGAAATGCAAAGTATGTCTTTTATTACTCCAGTTCGTTAGAATCTATACCACTGCTCTTTTTCTCACTGTAAATCTAGCCAGATGTAAAAAAGGAATTGATACTAAAAACATCGAAATTTGGCTTTCCTCCTGCCAATACTTCCTTGTAATTCTGGAGCATCGCCTCTCCTTTTTTTGAATATTAATCAGCAACCAACTTTGTGAAAAAAAAAAAAAAAAAAATTGGGTCAAAATTCGGTTCTCTTACTTTAAAGTGAAAATATATCAGTTTCAAATATGTGCAGAAGGATGGTTTGTGGAACAAGGAACATAAACCTACACACTCACATACGTGGCGACTAAATAATTAAGCATATGTGCAAAGTTGTATTATTGGAAATATTTTAATATAAATAATACATATAATTTTATTGTGTGACATTGTGTGTTAGATTTGAAATTTTCTGCACTCAAACAAACCTCTGCACTCACACACGTCAACGCTAAACCTATAAAATTTCAATAACTGAAAAGAAAATTCATTTGAAATAAGGTCATCCAAGTCGAATATTCATCTAAATAGCCCCTCCGTGCACGCAGAACCATGCTCGCACATCTTCTTTTGTATATGCACAATCATTTCCGTACATCTCCCTCTACACAACCATCTTTGTACATCCATGCCCACATGTGCACAACTTCTTCCACAAGACTAGTTGAATAACACTCTCAATCTTTCATTATGCGAACCTTCGCACTTTGCACAATCCTAAGCAACTTCTCTTCCACATAGGTTATACTAACGTATACTTTCCAAATAACATAAATGCAGATGTGTGGGACTGCAAAGAAAAATCCATTCTGTGAAAGAAGCTTTTAAGATTTCATTTTCCAAACCTCCGTACTTTTCATAATATATTATTAATAAGCATGATTTTCAAAGCATTAAAATATGAGTTTAACGTCAACTTTCAAAACAAATAAACAAATGCATATGTGTGGGATTGCAGAGGAAATCCATTATGTGAAAGAAGGTCTCTAGTTTTCATTGTGAAAACATTCACACATTGCACAAACTATTAATAATATAGTAACCGCTATAAAACACATTACAATTAAAAGATATTTCTTCACATCCTTCATTCTACACAAAATCACAGCTAAAAACGAATAATCCAAAAACCTCGTTATTTCTCTCGTTAACTATTCATGTGCATCTTCATCATCTCATAAATCAATTTTATTCCTGTATATTAAATTATTAATTGAAAATGAACATTCAAAATCATGATATCGCTTGCTCTAAAGTTTCAAGAATTAGAAGGTCGACTATAACAATGAAATCTTCTATAAAAGTTTTATGTAGAAATTCATATAAAATTAATTTTGTTTTTGTGCAACAAACTTATTTCTACAGTCCCACAGTAAAAATACATTACTATTAAAATATCCTTCTTTACATCCTTCATTCCGCACAAATTCACAGCCATATGCAATTGCTCTTTCGCATAGCTACATCTGTAAAAATTTTAAATGGAAAGTAGACTAAAAATTACTATTAAAATATCCTTTTGTACATCCTTCATTCCGCACAAATTCACAACCATATGCAATTGCTCTTTCGCATAGCTACCTCTATAAAAATTTTATATGGAAAGCAGACTACAATTAATTTCATCTCTACCGAATAAACTCAACTATGCACTCTCATTCTCCTGCACACACCTCATCTCTTGCATATGTTTAAAATTAATTCCTTCTCTGCGTAATAAAGTCATCTCTACACTTTCATTCTCTGACACAGACGTGTGTAGTCATTAAATTAAAGTTTGAGAGGATTGGTATTTACTCATGGCAATGTTTTTTATTAATTAGAGTAATTTCTATTAATTAGAGGACAAAGATCAAAATTTTTAAAACATCAATGCTATATATTATTGCTTGGTTTAACATGCTTTAGAAATTGACATCAGCATAGTGTTTTATTGATATGCTAAAATTCATTCTATTTTGGTTAACTAAATATCTTTAGTCAATATGATCTTCATGTTAAGATTGGAAAGGTGGGTATGCAGAAGCACGGAAGGACGCACAAAGAAAACCAAGAGAAACAAACTTAACATTTCCCTTTATTATTTGGTTGAATAATTTGACTTATATTGTCGAATAGCCTTTCTAGTTTATTGAATCATTGAAATCTGGTTTAATGTTATGATTGGCAATATTTGAATCTATGGAATTGTGGAATATTGATTTCTCTGCATTCTCGCAAAATAATATTCTTCCACATCAAGTACTTTTCACTCAGTATTTTTTATCCAAACACCTATGGAAGTGTAGAGAATTGTTTGCATGTAGAGAGTAAGTGCGGAAAGATAAATCCATATACAATATCAAATATCATTTATCAATTTTAGTGTTGTGTATTGTAGTCGTTTTTAATGCAATTCAATGGTTATGTTTATAACATATTGTATCTCGTTATCAAAAAATGGTATTTGCACAAAAAATGGTATATCAAAAAATGTACAAATTGTTAAAAGAATTCTCAACATTCTGTAGAAACATGGTATTTGCACTTATCATGCAAGAATTAATCAATGCTAAGTGCTACTATTAATATCAATTTAATAAATCCACATGTACTTATGTTATCATACTTCTTACTACTATTTGCAAATACATCAATAAGGTTGTATCTAACGATATTATAAAATACTCTTTTCGATATATTTTCGGTGAATTCAAGTATTTATACTACTTTTAAAAGATTAGTATTTAGCATTCGATTGAGTCGTCTAGTATTAGTGAAAAAGCTAATGAGTTTCGATTGGAAGTGGTGCTGGTGTGACTCTTGCTGGTATAATCTGTGCTACTAATGAGTAGCTTGCATATATACATTGCTAGTGAGATAATTTAATCATAGATAGAGGACATGTGGAGAAATTACAGTTAACGAGTTAGAGTTTAATCTAGAGACCAAATTGGGCTTATGCGAGTGGACCTGCTTTCGTTCCTTGCATCATAGGTTGAGCCTATTTTTTAGAATATTTTTCGACTATATAGTTTGAGACTCATTTCTATTACGTTGTGCTAATATGAGGATACAATATGGAGATGGATTTAAATTATTATTTTTGATCTTAGCTTCCTCAAAACAATTGTTTGGAAGTGGTGGTGTGTGTATAAGACCAATGGTTATTTTATTATTAATAGATTGTGTGAAGTGCAGAGGTTCGTACATTGAAAGTTTAAGAGTTTTTTGAGAATTATGGATTTGATCTACAGTTCCGCACATATTTATTTGTGTTATATTGAATCTTTTATTATTATTATTATTTATGAACCTATTTTGCAACTACGAAAATAGTTATGCGAAAGAAGTTATGCAGGAATGGTTGTGCGAATCTAGTTATACGGACTAAGTGTGCGTGGAAACAAAATGCATATGCATAAACATAAAGAGCTATGTAGACACCACATTTGCAAACTTTGATAAACATTCCTCGTTTACCATGTTAATTATAGCTACAATGTTCAGTTTCATAATTGATAATATCTAAAACATTTGGAATAGTTACCTTTTGCAATTTGATTTTGATACTCATTCTTTTTGATACCAGAGATTCATTCTACAAAGCTCTTATTGTAACCTTTACATAAGAACTAAGTTCATTTAATATTGAATGAAATGAGTACAATCGATGAATGTGAAATTATATAATCCAGAATTGGAAAATAGAAAAACAATTTTACACAGTCAATGTCTTGAATAGATCAGGAAAATCAGTACTAGAAAAATTGATGACCATAATTGGTTAATGAATACCATTAAAATCAATAGTATTTAAATTTAATTTCATATATGCTCTAACCAATTATGGCAGGATTAACGCAGTTGTAGGTCATTTGCAAAAATGAGGTGAGGGGGGGGGGGGGGGGGGGGGGGGGGGAGCGGGGGGTTGTGGAGTACTAAAAAGGTATGCTTTTGATGATTATTTCAGTGGCTTTTTAGTAGAATTTGTAAACCTTTCTGCATCATGAGCTTGGAAAATAATAAGGAACTATAACAAAACATGTGAAAATTGATATGCAGGAGCAACTTGGCGATGGTTGGCTGCATGCCGGAAAAGGAGAAAACGAGGAATTGCCGCTCCAAAGGAAGAGACAAAGTCGAGATAACTGCTGTCCCTCTGAAGGTGAACCGAATGCAAACAAGGCTCAACAGATTAAAGCAAGTCGGCCCGGAAAAGAAGGAGAAGACACCAGCTCGGCGCAAAAGAAAGGAAAGGATGAAGAATTAACAGTTTGGCGAATCCCTCAGGATCTTCGATCCTGAGGGATCGCTGCTTTATTTATCTTGTTACTTGGACATCTCCGCCGTCACCTTTATATAAAGGGACAACACTGTTAGCTTGATATAGACTTTTTATGTAATTTTCTGTTAAACATCAGCTCTGATTATTGAGTCTCGTTGAGAACTGGTTCATTGTACTTTTGTCCGATGCATTAATATAAGCTTGGTGATTCTCTCATCTCTGCGTCTGGATTAACTTAAGGCGGTGTATCCTTGGAGGCTAAGGGCCCGGCCCCGGAGGACACTTGCTTCTGTATCACTACGATTTGATTTCTGCGTGGTTTGTTCATCGTTGTTATTTGGTAATCTGATATGCTTTATAAGTTGATATTACATGCTTTGTTAAGATTAAATCATTGAGGTTTTTACAGATAGAATCGTGTATTGACTCTGCATCAAGTTATTAATCCTTTCAGAGTTAATTGCATGTTATTAGTCTTAACCGAATATTCTTATTGTTCTGTTACAGAGCTTTTATATTGAACATTCATGTCATAGATTCGTTTGAAGTAGTGTTCTTCATGATTATTGGATTCAGAGATAATGCTATTCTATTTGGGAGCACAGTTGTATCCCTGTTAATTAAGATTACTATTTCAGCGTGTTGTGTGCGTATATGATTTACTAGAGCTGTTCCATAATTTATCAATAGTTATTGTTGTTCTATTAGTGTGTTTTGCTTGATTTGCCTTAAAAGTGAAAGATTGATTGATTGCGAAGAGTGAATTTGGGTTAATAGAGTAAAACTCTCGAGACTTAGTTGTTCGATTGCTGTTCCATTTTAGAATTACTGTTCCATTCCAGATTTGTTGTTCAATTCTTTATTTGCTGTTCCATTTTGCTATCCGTAATTCCATTTACTCGCATTTGTTGTTTTGGTGTGAGAGACGATCTAAGGCTGTAGTGTGCTTTGGCATTCACTGTCTAGCTCCCAAACCCGTGGTCTATGCTCTAATTTCCTTTCCATCAGTTTTCAAAGGGATGGGTTATCGCTGCCGAACCCTTGACTGATAAGCTGCCTAGTTTTCTGAATGTGTGATCTCAATGTGTGATTTATTCTTTGAAGTAATTTAGTTACGGCATAAGCATCCGTTTACTCTGTATTTAAGAACCGTACCACGCATTATCCAAAAGTGATAGCCTCGGACCGAGACACTCTTTGGAATAACAAAACGCCCCCGCTTTGACATATTAATGTGAGGTAATTAGAGGTAAAGAGACCCTTTTATAGCTCTACATTTTGCCATGGTTTTAATGGAAGGTAAGAACCTACGTGAGGAGCATGTAAAAACCCTGCTCCACTGTCCGCTTTCCTAACAGAGTTGTTTTTTTTGCTTTGTTTGAATAGAAGTTGGTGGAAGTTCATTTTGAGTGCATGACTAAGCAGAAAAGACCAAAAAAGAATATCAAACCCCCATCCAGCCCGAAAGCTAAGGGCCGGTGACCCGTCGAACGACCTTTCATAGACAAAATCTATAAGAAAAATGTGGTATCTCACCATCGCAGGCCCCGTGAAAACATCTTTAAACAGCTTCATTAATTCCTCTTCAAAGCACAGATCACCATCTCCGTAGCTCATTAGTGCATAACAAATCGAGCAGACTTTCAAGAACAAACTCCACCCAGTAATCTATTGCAGAAGGAATTTGAGAACTTTGTGAAGGAAGGAGCCATGGGTCTGTAACCAAATCTCAGACAGAATTAAATGCCAGATACCCAAGATAGTGGAGGCTTATTAACATTGCTGTGGCTGAACTATCAGCCCACATTCCAAGCAAGGAAGTGCTATTAAAACTATCCCTGTCAAAACCATTCCCTCTCAACCTAGGAATACCCTCCTAGATATCCCAAAAGGTTATTGGCATATATTCGATCCCATGGCTCAGAACCAGCCAAATGCTCAAACCTCTACATTACAATATCCTATAGTGGATTCTGCAACAAATGCACCCATGAAAGCTATCCCTCTTCAGCATATCCCTACATTTCACGGACTCACATCAGAAGATCCGGATGCATTTTTATTCGAATTCGATGTGTTATGTAGGGGGTATGATTACACCATCGATCCCCAAAAATTGAAATTATTTCCCTCTACATTAAAAGGGGCTGCTTTAAGATGGTTTATGGGACTAGGTGGCTGGGTTATCAACAATTGGGATCAAATGAAAGAATCCTTCTTAAAAAAATATCAGGATTATTGTAGGTCTAGAGAATTAAAAGACGAAATATTCCAAATGACAGCCAGACCGAATGAAACATTGGAGGAGTATGTGGAACATTTTCAGTACAATCTACAAAGATCTCCTTATGCATCGCTGCCTTTACCTGATAATGTGTTAAAAACTGCATTAATAAGGGGCATGAAGGAACAATGGATTGAAACATTAAACATCATGGGAAAAGGGGATATTTATCAAGAGAATTTTGCTGACATCATTGATTTATGTATCAAGAGTTCGAGAGGCAGCACAAGAATAAAACCGACAGAATATGATCGGTTTGCAAGAGATAACAAAGTATCAACAGAAGGAGTAACACGTGCAGAAATTGGAAATTTATTAGAAAATTTTAAAACTGATATTATGGGGACACTAACTACACAACTTGATATTGTGCAGGCTAAACAGAAGCAGCTAGAGGCAGAACAGAATATGGCAATCTTCTGCCCCCGGTGCAGAAAGAAACATAGCCACAAGGAGTGTCCATTAGATAAAGTCCAAACATGCGCCATCTGTACAAAAGATCACCTTACGGAGAGCTGCCCCTCACTTCCTGGATTGAAAGCGGTATATAAGGAAGCAGAAGAAGAACCAGAATCGGTGAACTCGATCAACCAGCGTCGCCAGTGGCAGCCGAGACAACCTGGTATGTTTTCGGACTCAACCTCTTTTTTTCAACCCCCACAGTATAATGCTCAACAATATGGTATGTGGCAAAATCAATCTCAACCCCCATTTTCAAACTGGTCACCACAATCGTTTCCTTCTTCAAATCCATGGTTGAATCAAACAAGCCAATCTGGTTGGCCGAATTTCCCTTACACTCCACCATATTGGCAAAATGGCCCATATCCTTCACAATGGACTCCCTCTACTTCACAAATTTCACCCTGGCAGACAAGCTGGCAAAGACCGATGTACCACCCAGCTGGAACTATTCCGCTCCCTCAACCTACTCTGCCAGCCTTACAACAAAATCCCCAGTCTAACCTGAGACCGCAACTCCCAGCCCAACCCGATCCCAATCCAAATAACAGGCAGGTCCAATCTATCCAAATCATAGAATCACCAGAAATAGAACCCGACCTGAGGGAGTGCAATGATCTTCAGTTAAGATCTGGACGCATAATTGAAACTGAGGGAGATAAAACAGTTCATATTGAAGATCAGTTACCAAGAGAACATCAGTTACAACAAGAGGATGTAAATAAGCAGCAGACTCATAATCAAGCAACCACATCCTCTCCTCCGTTCCCAGAACGATTAGTCATACCTCGACCCATACAATACCCTGACTTTGACATTCTGGGAGAATTACAAAATCTGTACATAAAAATCCCATTCCTCCAAGCCATTCAAGACATTCCTATATACGCAAAAACTATCAAAGAGTTGTGCATAAAGAAACCAAGGAGGAATATAACAAATAATCCAAGAGTCCAAGTAGTCGGTACTTTATCTGACCTATTATCTGGGAGAGAAACACCCATTAAATATGAAGACCTAGGGAATCCAATTATAACTGTTCAAATTTATGGTCAGACCCTGTCTAATGCCTTAGTTGATCTAGGAGCTGCAATTAATATTTTAACAACCACTACTTGCCAAAAGCTCGGCATTACATCAGTAGAACCTACCTCTACTTTGTTAGAATTGGCTGACCGATCTGTGGTTAGACCAGAGGGTATTCTACAGGATGTCATGGTGTCTGTTGATTCCTGGGAGTATCCAACCGATTTCCTGATAATTAATCCAAAAACCCGACTTGATGGACACCCGCTAATTTTAGGTAGACCTTGGCTTGCCACTACTGATGCCTACATTGGCTGCCGGCAGGGAAATATGACCATAACCAGAGGACCGAATAGCAAAAATTTAGTTCTATATCCTCCAGCGCAGCCAAGTGTCACAATAATCAAAACTAATAAGCACCCTGTATCATATCTTACTGATAACATCAGATCTCCATTAACTATACAAGAGGCACTTGATTTTAAAGACCAAATAGAAGATGATGCCATTAATAATTTCATTAGTCAAACTGAATCTCGCACATAGTGTCACATGATAGAAGTAGCATTTGATAATGAATTAGAGGAAGATCCTCTGAAAGATACGCATGACCAAACGATACCAGCTGCATGGTTCCAAGTAAACCGTGGAAAGGAATTTACTCTTGCTATGTACACCACATTTATATAGAAAAAGATGCCAGACCTGTTCGTCAGCCGCAAAGGAGACTTTATCCTCATCTAAAGGATGTGGTAAAAGCTTAACTTCAGAAACTTTTAGATGTCAATTTTATCTATCCTATTTCTGATAGTAAATGGGTCTCTCCGCTTGTGGTGGTACCAAAAAAGAATGGAAAATGGAGAATTTGTGTGGATTATAGGGAACTAAATAAGGCAACACAAAAAGATCATTTTCCTCTCCCGTTCATAGACCAAGTATTAGATACTTTAGCAGGAAAGAAATTCTTTTCTTTCCTGGATGGCTTCAGTGGATACAATCAGATTCAGATTGCCCCTGAAGACCAGGATAAAACTACTTTTACTTGTCCCCGGGGAACATTTGCCTATCGAGTTCTACCTTTTGGCCTATGTAATGCTCCTGCCACATTTCAAAGGGATATCCTTAGCATTTTTGCAGATTTAATAAATGATGGACTTGAAGTTTACATGGATGAATTTACACCATATGGAGACGATTTTGATCCAGCTCTAGACACCCTAGAAAAAGTCCTACAACGCTGCATTGTTACCAGGCTTTGCTTAAGCCACGAAAAATGTTTCATGATGATGACTGAAGGACTTATCCTAGGACATTATGTTTCAGCAGCCGGCATTCAGGTAGACCCGGCTAAAATCCAAATACTTTTGCTCATTCCCACTCCTACTACTCAAACAGAGGTACGCAACTTTCTTGGATTTTCGGGTTATTATAGACGATTTATAGAGCATTATTCGCACATTGCTGCTCCTTTATATGCATTAACCGGTAACGTTGATTTTCTTTGGACAAAAAAATGTGACCATGCTTTCGAGGATTTAAAGAAGCTCGTATCCACAGCCCCAGTCCTTCGAGGACCAAACTGGGACCTACCGTTCCAGATATCATCTGATGCCTCAGATACAGCCATTGGCGCAGTCCTTGGGCAGGAAGAGGATAAAAAACCATATGTTATCTATTACATCAGCAAAAATTTATCCCCTGCTGAATTAAATTACACTGTTACTGAAAAAGAATTCCTAGCTGTAATACATGCTGTCAATAAGTTTAGACATTATATTACAGGCTATCCTGTTATCTTGTATACAGACCATTCTGCCATAAAATATTTAGCAAATAAGCCTGTCACAAATGCCAGAGTAACTAGATGGTTGATTTTATTGCAAGAATTCGATATCACAATCAAGGATCGGCCTGGCAAAGAAAACCCTGTAGCCGATTTTCTTTCGAGAATACCAAAACCAATCGATGCAGCAGCAGTTGAAGATCAATTTCCGGATGAGCACCTGTTTGTTGTTGCCGTTCAAACACCCTGGTATGCTGATGTTGCCAACTACCTCGCAGTAGGTAAACTACCAAAACATTTAACCCCTAATGAGCGCAAGCAGATTGTTCAGAAGAGTGCTCGCTTCTCGTGGATTGGGGGCTATTTGTTTCACACAGGGGCAGACATGCATATCAAGCGATGTGTTCGAGAAGATGAAATATTTGACATCCTAAAAGCCTGTCACGATGGACCGTGTGGTGGACACTTCGCTGAGCGTAGAACTGGACACAAAGTATTGCAGACAGGATATTACTGGCCTACGATTTTCAAAGATGCAAAGAAATTTTTCCAAGCCTGTGACAGCTGCCAGCGAGCAGGACGACCTGGTCAAGCCGATGAGATGCCTCTGAAACCACAGTTAGTCATCGAACCATTCGAGCGATGGGCTCTTGATTTCGTTGGACCCATCAACCCCTCATCAAATCAGAAAACATATATCTTGGTGGCAACAAAATATGTCACCAAATGGGTTGAGGCAGAAGCATTGCCAAGAGCCACAGAGGACTCTGTCATACAGTTCCTGTTCCATCTATTTGTACGTTATGGCCTTCCAAGGGAAATAATTACAGATGGAGGACCACAATTTGCTGGGAATAGATTAGCTACAACACTCAACAATTATCACGTCCAGCATAAAATCACTACTCCATATCACCCACAGGCGAATGGGCAGGTAGAAAGTAGCAATAAGATAATAGAATCAATTCTAACGAAAACCATTGCGTCACATAGGCGTGATTGGGCTACCCGACTACCTGAAGCACTCTGGGCCTATAGAACCACATGGAGGAGCACCTCCGGTTACTCACCTTATCAATTAGTGTTTGGAAAACAACCCATTTTTCCCATAGAATTCGAAATCCAAACATTACGGACAACACAGGAAGTTGGCCTAGATCTAAGCGAGGCACAAATCAATCGACTACAGCAGATCAATGAATTGGACAAAATTAGGCTCTCTGCACTACAAAATACAGCATTGATTCAACAGCAGCGAGCTAAATGGCATGATGCGCTCATCAAAAACAAAGTCTTCCACGAGGGAGATTGGGCTCTGTTATACGACTCTCGGTTTCAGGACTTCCCTGGAAAACTTCAGACTCGATGGTTGGGACCATACGAAATCCAGAAGGTGCATGACAACGGAACCCTTACTCTAATTACCATTGACGGTTCTGGATATGCATTCAAAGTAAATGGCCACCTAGTTCGTCTCTATCGTAAACCACTCACTCGGGAATCCTTCTGCCAGCAGCTACGCCGAGACACTGATATGGAGATTTTAGGAGAGGAAGAGAAATCTTCCTCACCTGTAATTCATTAAGGAATTCATTTCTTTTTACAATTTGTACATAAGTTCTTGTCTTTGAGTCGTTCTTGTACATATGTTTGAATTAAATGTTTTCTTGTCATTTTTTTGCTGTTCCTTTTCTTTCTCAAAGTTTCGATTTTTGCCGTTCTAAAAAATGGCATTTGCGTGTTTTTTATGCTGTTGGCTTTGCTTGTTTTGCTGTTCCTTTTCTAAAGGAACAGCATTCTGGATCTCTGCTGTTCCTTTTCCAAAGGAACGGCATTTTTACGTCTTTTGCTGTTCCTTTTCCAAAGGAACAGCATTTTTGGTTACCACTGTTCCTTTTTTTTCAAAGAAACAACATTCTTTTGTTGCTGTTGTTCCTTTTTCAAAGGAACGGCATTTTGAGTGTTTTTATAGTATTTTTATTTTTGTTGTTCCTTTTTCAAAGGAACGGCATTTGCATTTTTGCGATCTATCGTCCTTCGTTGTTTCTTTTTCAAAAGGAACACCACTAGCATACTTTTGCTCTCCTTGTGAAACAGCTTATTCCTTTTGCTGATCTAAATTGAGGATGCTTCTTGCCCGTATTCTTTCAAGTCTTTAAGATACAGCTATGTACTTGTGCAATGAATATAAAATCACAACATACCGAAATCCGCAAACCATAAATCGCTATATTTATAAGGCTCTGCATTAGTAAGAGGCCAAAAGGAAGGACATACTTATTTCTTATCTTTTGTTGTCATTGTTTTACTAATTTTGCCCTGATTGGTTATCTTTATCATGTTGATCCCTTTAACCCTCTTTGATTATTATTTAGGAATAAGAGAAAAGGGCTTATATCTTCCTATTGAGATGATAAGACTTCTTCCACCATTCCTACTCTTAAGGAGTGTTGAACCACCCTTTGTGTATAAATAAGGAAAAGTACTCTATGAAAAAGAAAAATATCTGAACATGATATGTGAAATGTCAAATGCAGGATAGGGGGTCTCATCGAGAGCCAGCCTACCATGATCATGAGGATGGAAGTGAAGTGGCATTCCCATTATGGCCACCACACCAGGGATATGGTCCAAAAGGTATATCAAATAAACGAACCTTGGAACAGGAGGTCTCATCACGAGCCGGCCTGCCCACGTTTCGCTCCTTCCTCATGAATGGCATTATGGTTAACTGGTCACCAAGCCGGCATAATGGTCTACATTTTGACATAACAACATTCCTAAGTATACACACAGGATCATGGTTCCAAGGGTGAAAAAACAACTCTGCCAAGGTTATGGACACATGTCGGCAGCAGAGCACTGTTAATGGTATTGAAGTCACCTTGGTTACACCAATGGGTAAGATACTAATACTCTTTTGTTTCTTATATCCTAGGAACTAATCATATATTATTTCCCGATTTATACATCGCATGAACATTTATCATCACCAATCATGGCAAAGGAAGTGACCATAACCACTTGAGATTTGGCAAGTACGATAGATGTCCTACCCTCCAGGCTCATATCATAACACAGCAGCCTCTTACGTAATATGTGATTAACTCTCCGCCTCGATTTCGGTAATTCGTGGTCCTTCTAAACATGGCATAATTCCATATGTTGTTCCTTTCTGACTCGGTTGCAGATCGGGTGCCGCTCCTTTATTTGCCGGCTGGGACAGCCTATCACATTGCGGGGGGGGAGGTTAACCTCATTATTCCCTGAATTACGTGTCAGCTCACTATTCGGGAAAGATAGTGTACGACGGTATGGCATGGCTTAACGGCATGGCATTTCTATTTTTACACAAGTTGTTGTTCATAATCCATTTCTGTTGCATTGTTGCATACTCTGTGTTTTTTTCTCGAAATCTTGCGATTATCACCCTCTCTGTGTTTCAAACAGCACAAGTAGTTGCTGTTCCATTGAGAATCCACAGTGAAACCATGGGAGGAAGGGAAATTCAAAGCGAACCTCAGAAGTTGACAATCTCCGCTGCTGCCCGGGAGATCCTGGAAAGAGCAGGATGGTTGAATTATCTCAGTCGCCTGCAGGAGTCTAATGAAACAGTAGCGATGGAATTTTTGCAGAACCCGCAGGATGATCACTCCACAGTAAGGGGGAAGCGGATAGCGGTCACCGACGATATAATTGCAGAAGTTTCGGGACTACCAGCCACCGGACCAGTATGGACATTAAAGAAGGAAAGATTACAGAAGATCATGGAAATTTTCCAGGACGAAGGCCAGAGCTTGACAATTAAGGGGAAGGGAGTTCTGCCAGCAACCCTAGGAGAACCCTGGATGGAATTAGCAAGAACAGTGCAGAGCTACATCACCTGCGAAGGGAGGAAAGACGTGGTAAGACCACGACATCTTAAACTCTTAGCTGTTTTAAAGCAGAAATGCTCTGTAAATCTACTTGCACTTCTGAATTCATTACTGCATGATGCTGCACGAAGCATAAAAAAGGCACAGCATGTAGAGTCAGTCGTCAGTCACCATGGGTTAATACGATTAGTAGTTAGTCATAGTCTCACCCAGCAGCAGAGCAGCTGGGAAGAGCTAATTGTAATGATTAAGGGGGGATTGACAGCACCATCCCCAAAACGTAAACATTCTACAAGCACACCAGAACGTCCGGAAAAACGCAGAGAATTAGTAAAACAAAAACATGTTGCTAGTGCATCAGAATGACCAGAGATACACCAGGAATCGGAAAAGCGCAAGCATGCCATCGATCCACCCGAACAGCCAGAGAAGCCCAGAAAATCAGCCCGGTTAGCTCGGATGCGAGGAAGGCTAGAGAAGCCCAGAAAATCAGCCCGGTTACCTAGGATGCGAGGAAGGCTAGAGAAGCCCAGAAAATCAGCCCGGTTAGCTCGGATGCGAGGAAGGTTGGAAAAGCTCCAGGAAAGCACCAACCAACCAGTGGTAATTGAGGACGAGCAATCCGAAGAGGAAAATGAGGAAGCAGCCGAGCATTCGGAAACAGAAATAGAAGCAGAAGCTGAACAGGAGGAGGAAATGGGACAGCAGGGAGGTAGCCCACTACAAGACCCAGTGGGAGAAGATGAATTGGCCGCAGTCTTGGCCAATATGGGTAAGTATGGCCAACCTTCTAGTCTAGTAGACCTCCACGACAAACCCCAAGAAGAAAACACATCTGAAAAATCACATGCAGTAGAGGCAGAAAAAGGAAATCTGCCTGTTCATGATGAAGAGGAGATAAGAGATATTGAACGGGAACAATCTGTTCCCAAGACACCAGAGGAAGTTTCGGAGGGAGTAGGAGCAGAAAAAGCAGTTGCCCAGGAAGAGACAGAACCAATCAAGGTTCCTACCCCAGAACATCCAGAGCAGAACAGCGAGGAAGCACCCCAAAAGAAAGATCCAGAAACTAGTCATGGTCCAAACCGCAGCAGACAGCCTGCTGTTCCTTCTAATGAAACGCTGGAAATTAAGAAATTGCGAATGGAACGGCAGAAATTATTGAATACAATAACCCAGCTCAGACAGCAAATTAGAATTCTGAAAGCAAACCAGAGGGTAAGAAAGACCATAGGGAAGAAAAAGAGGGCCATTGCAATAAAATCCCGCAAGGCAAAAAGACGAAGGACCAACAATCGCCCTGCTGCTCAAAACCCTACTGAAAATCCAGCTGCCATTCCAAATGATGTTGAGGAATAGCCACAGACTGATATTCGCGTTAAAATAGAAAGGGATGATATGAGGACCAGCGACAAGAAAATCCAGACAGAGGCACCACCCTCAGGGGTAATAAGGGTTCTGGACTCCACACAGCATAATAAGAAAGTTCAGGTAAAACTCCCGGCCTCCACTGACCTATGGAAAAAAGATCCGAAAACAAAAACCTTGCATAAGATGATGAAGCAAGCCCAGCAAGAAGCCGAACAACTTAGAGAGCAAACGGCCCCCCAAGAAAAATATGAAGAGTTACAGCAGCAACTAAGGGACGTCAATCAATCCAAAAGCCAGGCCTTTGAAGGGTGGCGAAAGGAACAAGAGGAAGTTGCACAGGTAACCCGTAGACTAGATACTGTTATCAAGCAGATGAATACCTTATGTTCTTTATACAATGATGTTTTAGCATGTAGGGCCCCTGCTAAAAACTATGCTCTGTTTTTATTAGAACGGTATTTACAATTAAAAATAAAAGCTGTTAAAGTAGGCACCCCTATACAAATCAACACTGTCAATGACTTTATAGACTATTGTAAACATTATGGAGTGAAAGTCCAGAGATTGTTGTGTGAACTTTATTTGCATGACCTTGTGCTAAATCAGGAGACTGAGTTAAACCCTAGCCCTTTCATTGGAGACATCCAATTACAAGCATTCATTTCATTCGGGGTTAATCAGATTAAGTGGCTCAAAGCCTATGATACTTTCCAGAGTCAGGAAAATGGCCTAGATTTATGGGTAAGGGCTGAGCCTAGGAACCCAGTGCAGTTGTGGAAAGCTCATAGAAACCTCATAAGGACTCCGGGTGTCATTGAAACGTTAGGACCCATGCATGAGGCACTCATTCGACAGAGTTTAGAATATTTTCTTTCCATCAAAGACCTTGCCATTGATGCAGCCAAATTTCGGTACCGAATCTCTAATCCAAACATCCAGCTCAGGGAACCATTTAAGTATGAGAATTTTGAATTAGATGCCAACCGTTTGAACCTCTATGGCGAGAGCATTTTGAAAGCAGGGCCATCCTGGTTAGGATATAGATTTCGCACTCCAATTATTTGGCACCCTGCACCCGGATACCAGGCCCTGTATGAGATGCCTGAGGGGAAAATAGGTCAGTTCTTTGACTATCTAATCACTCATCATGGGGCCTCCGCATGAGACTCCTTCTCCAGCATATTCTCTCACCGCCTTGCATGTCAACTACAATGTTTTCATGAGGACATGAAACAAGGTAAGCAGGGGGGTGTGTGGAGTACTAAAAAGGTATGCTTTTGATGATTATTTCAGTGGCTTTTTAGTAGAATTTGTAAACCTTTTTGCATCATGAATTTGGAAAATAATAAGGAACTATAAAAAAACATGTGAGAATTGATATGCAAGACTTAACCGCTGATAATGGTTATTTTCTGTGCAAGAAAAGGAGAAAACGAGGAGTTGCCGTTCCAAAGGAAAGGACAAAGTCGAGATAACTGCTGTCCCTCTGAAGGAGAACCGAATGCAAACAAGGCTAAACAGATCAAAGCAAATCGGCCCGAAAAAGGAGGAGAAGACACCAGCTCGGCGCAAAAGAAAAGAAAAGACGAAGGATTAACAGTTTGGCGAATCCCTCAGGATCTTTGATCCTGAGGGATCGCTGCTTTATTTATCTTATTACTTGGACATCTCCGCCGTCACCTTTATATAAAGGGACAACACTGTTAGCTTGGGATATAGACTTTTTATGTAATTTTCTGTTAAACATCAGCTCTGATTATTGAGTCTCGTTGAGAACTGGTTCATTGTACTTTTGTCCGATGCATTAATATAAGCTTGGTGATTCTCTCATTTCTGCGCCTGGATTAACTTAAGGCGGTGTACCCTTGGAGGCTAAGGGCCCGGCCCCGGAGGACACTTGCTTCTGTATCACTACGATTTGATTTCTGCGTGGTTTGTTTATCGTTGTTATTTGGTAATCCGATATGCTTTATAAGTTGATATTACATGCTATGTTAAGATTAAATCATTGAGGTTTTTACGGATAGAATCATGTATTGACTCTGCATCAAGTTATTAATCCTTTCAGAGTTAATTGCATGTTATTAGTCTTAACCGAATATTCTTATTGGTCTGTTACAGAGCTTTTATATTGAACATTCATGTCATAGATTCGTTTGAAGTAGTGTTCTTCATGATTATTGGATTCAGAGATAATGTTGTTCTATTTGGGAGCACAGTCGTATCCCTGTTAATTAAGATTACTATTTCAGCGTGTTGTGTGCGTATATGATTTACTAGAGTTGTTCCATAATTTATCAATAGTTATTGCTGTTCCATTAGTGTGTTTTGCTTGATTTGCCTTAAAAGTGAAAGATTGATTGATTGCGAAGAGTGCATTTGGGTTAATAGAGTAAAACTCTCGAGACTTAGTTGTTTGATTGCTGTTCCATTTTAGAATTACTGTTCCATTCCAGATTTGCTGTTCAATTCTTTATTTGCTGTTCCATTTTGCTATCCGTAATTCCATTTACTCGCATTTGTTGTTTTGGTGTGAGAGACGATCTAAGGCTGTAGTGTGCTTTGGCATTCACTGTCTAGCTCCCAGACCCGTGGTCTATGCTCTAATTTCCTTTCCATCAGTTTCCAAAGGGATGGGTTATCGCTGCCGAACCCTTGACTGATAAGCTGCCTAGTTTTCTGAATGTGTGATTTATTCTTTTGAAGTAATTTAGTTACAGACAAGCATCCGTTTACTCTTGTATTTCTTAAACACTGTACTACTAGCATTACTCTGAAAAGTGATAGCCTCAGACTGAGACACTCTTTGGAATAACAAAACGCTCCCGGATTGACATATTAATGTGAGGTAATTAGAGGTGAAAGAGACCCTTTTTATAGCTCTACAGGGGTGACGAGGGGGGGTGGGGTTGAAAGAAAAGTTTTCATTATGCGGAGTACGAAATGATTCCATATATTAGATGTCAATTCATATTGTCTATGAAATCAAATTTTTCATTTTCATTTTCTATAGTCTACATATAAGAGAGCAGAGCAATTTTCAATCATTGGCCAAAGCTACTAGGCAATATTCAAACTAAAGTTGGACTTTTTTATATGCGTTTGTCATTAAATACATATTGGTTTCAATTCATGTGATAAAGAATCATTTTGTATTAAAATGAATGTGAAAAACATATTACAAATGAGTCAATTAAGTTCCAATTTGTATCATAGAATTACACATAAATGGAAAACAGATCCACGCTTATAACAAAGTAATCACTATTTGTGCCTGAAAAGTCTTGAACAATAAGGAAAACAATTATAGTAACAATAATTGTATCTAGATTCAAATGGTAATTTCCATAGATATTATTAAAATAAACATCAAAGACGAAACAAATTTCTGACAATCAAAAACAGTTATTGAATAGTCGTTTTCATTTCGATCAACAAAAGAGTAATCATCTTTGATTTATGCACAAATTTGGTAATCAGTATCAAAATTTGAACAAAGAAATCATTTTTTAACAATAAGGTATACAATTGGAGTAAAAAATACTATATAGCTACTTATAATAGTTATTTTGTCCATAGTAAGACTTTTTCGATATCCTAGTTTACTAGCATATTCACGACTACCATTTCGGTTTTTTTGTCTCTTTAACTTTGCGCACTTGCATTTTGGAAAAATAGAAACAATTGTTTTGCATCAAATAAAATGCATATAATAAATATTAATATAACTCTGAAATAAATCAATGTGGAAAAAAAACCATGTGCAACTATAAACCACCTCAGAAATTTTGGTTATAGAAAATAGCACTCGATTTCTAAAGAGTTTATCAGAATATTTATACCCAGTCACAAAAGTAAATGAATTGGACTCTTGTGAATCGTTCTATGAAAAAACCATTTGCAATTAAAAGCCAAGAACTGTGTTAATTCCCTATATTACTAGTATATTCCCTTATTGTTGTTAGTGTAACCCCTTTATTGTTATTATTGTGCCCTTGCATTATTATTGTTAGGTCGGCTAGGATTACATTGTGGCCCCACTAGGATTACATTGTGGCCCCATGGACTCCTATATATAGAAAATAGGTTTTTTCATTTGTATCATCCAAGAATTGTTCATTCATGTAATGTATTGGAGGTTTCCCCCTCGAAGTGGCTTATTTATAAGGCGTTGATATCTCTTTTCTTCTATTTTTGGAGCTGGTTTCACAACATTTGGTATCAGAGCTTTGGATTCTAGGGTTTTGTTGCTCCAAATAGGTCATCATGGTATTTTCGCTATAACTTGTTTTCTACAAAGTTTCAGAAGCTGAAATTTTTAGATCACAAAGCCTAAATCCTGCGGAACATCGTCACAAAATTTCAGATCTTGGTTCGCAAAATTTTTAGAGATATGATCTGTGGAAGTTAGGGCCTTTTGCAGGCTCTTGAATTTAACTTAAACAGGTTATCACAAAATTTTTGCTATAACTATTTTTCTACGAGGTTTCAGAAGCTAAAATTTTCGCAGAGCAAAGCCGAAATCCCAAGGAACCTCGTGAAAAAATTTCAGAGATTGATTCATATTATTTTGGGAGGTAGGATCTGTGGAAGGTAGGGATTTTTCAACCTCCCGAATTTCATCTCAAAGAGGTGATCGTGGGAAAATATTCATAACTCTCTCTCTGAGAATCAGATTGAAATTCTGTAAAGAGTAGCCAGAATTACACGGACATTAGTTTCTTTTCTATCAATTTCAGAGCCGGTGAAGCAAAAAGTGAGACGTGGAAAGTCATAAAAGTTCACTCTACTGAACTAGTCCACAATTAGTTCATTGTGGGATATTGGACATAAGTTTGTCTTGAAGAATCCAAATCAGGTCAGACATGTGGTATTTGAAAGAGGATTCAGAGGGCTACTATAGGGCCAAATTTCAGATATTAAAGATCCGAAATCACAGAGATAATTCAATTTCAATATCAAGCTCCTCAAAAGCAAGAAAAAGGTGTGTATTTTTTTCCGAAGTGTATGTCTTGTTTGAAGAATCAATTTGAATTGATTCCAAGGGCATATTGTAGAATAAATATCAGTATTGGGTTATAAATTCCCCCTAAAAATAATTCAAAACCCATTAAGCCTTCAGAAGGCTCTACTATGGCTCATGAAGATGAATAAATGAACCATGACATATCAAAATTACAAGAGAAAATGCACCAAATTTCGCTCTCGCAAAGAGAAACAAAAAATGAAATGGATGTTTTGAAAAAAAGTGTGGAAGCTAAGATGGATGGTTTGAAGAAAGGTATGGAAGCTACGATGGATGGTTTGAAGAATGGTATGGAAGAAAAAATGAAAGGTTTGAAGGATGGTGTGGAAGAAAAAATGGAAGGTTTGAAGGAAGGATTGTCAAAGTTGATACAAGAAATGATTCCTAATGGAGAAAAGATAGTAGAAGAAACTCATGATGAGAACAAAACAAATTTTAATCGTGATTTCATAAACTCTGATTTTGGATTGAAGAACCACCATATTCCAAAGATTTATATGAGGAAATTTGATGGCAAGGATCCCGTAACATGGATACTACAGATGGAGCAATATTTTGATCTCAATAATGTGCAAAACACACAAAAGGTACGCATTGCAACTTTACATTTAGAAAAAAATACATTTTTATGGTATCGATGGCTTTGCTCCCGTAAAAAAATTGTCACTTGGTCAATTTTTACGGAGGAAATGATAGCACATTATGAGGATACAAAGAGCAACACCTTCTTTACCCAATTGATAAATCTCAAACAAAAGGGTTTAGTGGGGCAGCACATTGAGGATTTCCAAAAATTGAATATAACGGTAACTGATCTTACAGAGGAACACAGGATTGATCTCTTCCTAGGCACTTTAAAGGATAACATCCAACATGAAGTTCGCGTTTTGGAACCTGATTCATTGGAGAAGGCATTCAGGTTGGCAAGAAAAGTTGAATGTAAAATTATGGCGACAGGGAAGCCTACCACTCAATTCTATAAAGAAGGAAGTGTTGCTACGCCTAGATTTCCACAACCTACAAGGTTGACACCACAACAATTGGAAGAAAAAAGGGCAAAAGGGCTTTGCTATAGTTGTGATAGCAAATACACTAAAGGTCATAAGTGTGCTGAGAAGAAATTATTTTACATAGATTGTGAAGAAGAAGAAGAAAATGAACAAGAAGAGGATCTACACCAGGAACCACCCCTAGAAGAAGAAGAAATGAATCCGACCATATCATGTAATGCGCTGGCAGGAATTACCTCTCCTCAAACTCTCAAGATAGAAGGACATATAAAGAAGAAAAGGGTAATAGTGTTGATTGATTCAGGTAGCACCCATAATTTTATTCATTATAAGGTAGCCAAGGAATTAAATTGTTTCCTATACCCAGCACCAGAATGTCAAGTGATGGTTGCAAATGGAGGAACCATAAATTGCTCTGGAAAATGCCATAATATCAAGCTAACCATGGGGGAATATGTATTGACTAGTCCAATGCTTGCCATTCCTATGGGAGGTGCTGATGTTGTACTAGGAGTACAATGGTTACAATCTTTGGGGACGGTAGCTTTTATTTTTCAAGAACTTTTCTTGAAATTTTTTTCAGAAGGAAAGGAAGTCGAATTACGGGGTATTGTAGGGAAGCCAGGAAAGATAATAAGCTCTAATGTCATGACAAAGCTTCTAAATAAATAACAATGAGGCGTAATTGCACAATTATGCTCACTAGAAGTTCCAACATCAAAATCATCTATTTCTCCAGATCTCCAAAAAGTCTTGGACAATCATTCCAAGGTGTTTGATACTCCCAAAGGAATCCCACCTATTCGTGATCATGACCATGCTATTCATTTGATTCCAAGAAGTGTTCCTCCAAACATCAGGCCTTACAGATATCCTTATGTCCAAAAGAGCGAAATTGAACATACGGTTGCAGAAATGTTAGAGGCTAGTATAATTCAACCTAGTCAAATTTCTTTCTCTACCCCAGTAGTATTGGTGCACAAGAAAGATGGATCATGGCGCATGTGTCCGGATTATAGGGAGCTCAATAAGCTCACTATTAAAGATAAATTTCCCATTCTTGTGATTGATGAATTATTGGATGAATTACATTGAGAAATTTATTTTACCAAGTTCGATCTTCGTTCAGGATATCATCAAATTAGAATGAAGACTGAAGATATTCCGAAAACAGCATTTCGAACTCATGAGGGTCATAATAAATTTTTGGTCATGCCCTTTGGCCTTACCAATGCACCTTCTACATTTTAAGCTTTGATAAATTCCATTTTCAAACCCTTCCTTAGAAAGTGTGTGCTAGTATTTTTTTGATGATATACTAATCTACAGTAGGTCTTGGAAGGATCATGTTCAACATGTTGACAGGGTGCTCAAACTATTGGAGGAGAAACAATTATATGCAAAAACATCCAAATGTTTCTTTGGAGTACAAGAGGTGGAATATCTAGGTCATATTGTATCTCACGAGGGTGTTGAGGTAGACCCTAACAAAATTAAAGCCATTAAGGAATGGAAAGTCCCCACAACCATAAAGCAGTTGCGAGGATTTCTCGGGTTAACAGGGTATTATCGCAAGTTTGTTAATAATTATGGAAGAATAGCAGCACCTCTAACAACATTATTGAAGAAAGATGCATTTTCATGGACTCCTGAAGCAACTAAGGCCTTTGAACATCTTAAAGAGGCAATGTGCCTAGCACCAGTCTTAGCTACGCCAGACTTCACAAAAACCTTTATTATGGAAAGTGATGCCTCAGGAAATGGAATTGGTGTTGTTTTAATGCAAGAAGGAATACCCATTGCTTTTGAAAGTCATCCAATCAAAGGAAAGTATTTACAAAAACCTATTTATGAGAAGGAAATGTTAGCAATACTGCATGCACTAAAGAAATGGCGAACTTACCTAATGGGAAGACACTTGAAGGTAAAAACTGATCATGATAGTCTTAAACACTTTTTGGAACAAAGACTATCTTCAGAAGAGCAGCAAAAATGGGTCACAAAGATGTTGGGTTATGACTTTGAAATAATATACAAAAAAGGGAAGCTAAATATTGTTGTGTGTACTCTCAAAATACAATAAACAATAAACTTGTTTTGAACACATACTCAGCATATATCTAACAATAAATGAAAATTATATTCCAGGCAAGAATGAAGAATGGAGAAGAAAGAATTTGAAGGTGGTAACACTCCTTCAAAATTTGCAGCAAGATCCTAGTACATCTGATACATTTAGTTGGAAAAATGATTCCTTATGGTACAAAGATCACTTATATATTTGCAAGAATTCCCAACTAAAACAAAAGATTCTTTTGGAATTGCACACTTCTCCTTTATGAGGACACTCGGGATTTTTAAAAACTTACCAGAGGGTGAAGAAAGAATTTTTTTAGGATGGCCTTAAATCTGATATTCAAAAGTTTGTGGCGGAATGTTTGGTTTGACAACAAAATAAAGTTGAGACAATTAAGACCTCGGGTCTTCTACAACCTTTATACATTCCAAGTCAACGTTGGGAGGAGATTTCAATGGATTTTATCACAATTTTACCTAATTCCGAAGGAAGGAGTGTCATCATGGTGGTAATTTATAGACTTACCAAGTATGCACACTTTTGTGCATTACCTCATCCATTTAAAGCAAGTACAGTTTATATGGCATTTATGGAAACAATTCAAAAGCTACATGGAAACCCGAAGATTATTGTAACTGACAGAGATCCCATTTTTACAGGAAATTTTTGGATGGAATTGTTTCTTGTTTGGGTACTTAACTAACTCATAACTCATCTTATCATCCTCAATATGATGGTCAAACAGAGATAGTGAATAAATGTTTGGAAGTATATCTTCGTTTTTTTGTATCTGATAAGCAAGCACAATGGGTCAAGTGGTTACCTCTCGTTGAATGGTGGTATAACACTTCGTTCCATACTGTAGCAAAAATGACCCCATTTATGGCACTTATGGATATCAGCCACTGTCCATCACATCTTCTTTAAGGTAAAATTTTAGGGTTCAAGTAGTGGAGGATCACATCGAGCATCAAAAAGAAGTTCTCCAACTCTTAAAGGATAACCTAAATTTGGCACAAAATCGAATGAAACAACAGGCAGATCAACATCACAGTGAGAGAAGTTTTGATGTGGGAGACTGGGTATTTGTACGGCTACAACCATACAAACAAATGTCCCTCAAGCAAGCTAAGAAGGATAATAAATTATCGCCAAAGTACTATGGTCATTACAAGGTGTTGCAAAAGATTAATACTATGGCATACAAATTGGAGCTTCCGGATTCTTCGCGAGTGCATCTAGTTTTCCATGTTTTGCACTGAATTTCGCGATTTGAACAAAGCTTGTCCCAAAGACAACTTCCCCACACCATTTATCAACCAAATCATTGATGAGTGCGCAGGGCACGAAGTTTTATCTTTCATGGATGGCTTCTCAGGGTACAACCAAATAGTCATCCGTCATGCTGATCAACTTAAAACTGCCTTCATTAGTCCCTGGGGTACTTTTGCCTACCACGTCATGCCATTTGGTCTTAAAAACGTTGGTGCCACTTTTCAATGAGCCATGTCTTATTGTTTTCATGACTTAGCTCATATTATCCTTTCTTATTTAGATGACCTTACTGCACGTTCTAAACATCGGGCCTAGCACCTGCATGATCTGAGTACCATTTTCCTCCGTTGTCGCAAGTATAACATCCGTCTTAACCCTTTAAAATGTGTCTTCTGTGTTCCCGCGGGCCGTCTCCTTGGCTTCATAGTATCTAAAGTGGGGATCACTCTTGACCCTTTGAAAGTTCAAGCCATTCTTGAGCTTCCTATTCCCCGTACCTTACGACAGCTGCAAAGTCTCCAAGGCAAAGCTAATTTTCTTCGTCGTTTTGTTCCCGACTATGCTACTACCGCACATGGTTGCCTTCGACTCCTTCGCTCTCACACCTCTTTTTTCAAGGATGCCTACGCTCAGCAATCTTTTGATGCCCTCAAGCATGCTCTCACCTTTGCCCCTTTAATCCGCCATCCTGACTTTAACCGAGATTTCATCCTTTACATCTCCGCTTCCACCCATTCGGTCGCTGGTGTCCTTATTCAAGAAGATGATAACGGCGCCGAACATGTAATTTATTATGTCAGTAAAAACCTTGCTGGCCCACCTATATCCTACTCACATGAAGAAAAATTAGCACTGACTATTGTGTTCTCGGTCCAAAAGCTGCGTCATTATATCCTCTTGCGTTCCACCAAGGTGGTGACTGATTCCAACCCAATGGCTTTCCTATTGAGTCGACGCATCCTCAGTGGGAAATACGCTCGTTGGGTCGTTATCCTCCAAGAATTTGACCTTGAATTTGTCACCCCAAAAAGTAAGAAAGGTTTAGCCCTCGCTGAACTCATTTCTGACCTCCCTACTGGGATGCAAGACCCTCCAATCAATGAGGCTCTCCCCAATGAACATTTATTTTCCATCACCACCGAAGACCCTTGGTACGGTGATATCCTTACCTACTTGCAAACCCAAACGTTTGCCCTTCACCATGATCGTGATGATCGTCGACGTATCTGACACCAAGCCTCTTGCTACCTTCTAATCGGCGACGATCTTTATCGTCGTGGGATAGACACTGTCCTTCATCGTTGCCTCACACACGCCGAAGCCGAACAAGTCCTCAACGCTTGTCATAGCGGTGCTTGCGGTGGCCACCTCTCTGGCCTTGCCACCGCCCAGAAAATCATGCGCCGCTGGGTATTTTTGGCCTTCTCTCTTTAGTGATTGTATTGCAGCAGTCAAACACTGTTCCAATTGCCAACATTTTTCCCCCAAGGCACGAACTCCACTCGCTCCCCTCCATCCTGTCATCACAGCTGGTCCTTTTTGCAAATGGGCCATTGACTTTATGGAATGTCGACCCCCATCTGCCAGTAACCACAAATATATCATTGTGGAGGTTGACTATTTCACTAAATGGGCCGAAGCTATGCCCACATTCAACAATACGGCAGCCACAGCCGCCCTCTTTTTCTTCAACCATGTCATCGCCCGTTTCGGAGTTCCCAAACAATTAGTCTCTGATCATGGCCGACATTTTGAAGATGAGATCTGGCATGAGCTATCCTCACTCTTGGGTTTTGAACACCAATATGCATCTCCCTATTACCCCCAAGGTAATGGCCAAGTTGAAGCCGTCAAAAAAATTCTTAAGACCATGCTTCAAAGAACAGTTAATAAGCACAAAAACAATTGGCACCTCATGCTCTTCCCTGCTTTGTGGGCCTATCGTACTTCCGTTAAAACCGCCACTAGTTTCACTCCTTTCCACCTTGTCTTTGGTGAGGAGGCAGTCTTACCAATAGAATGCGAAATCCCTTCCCTTCACTTGGCCGTCGAACTTCTCCCTGATACCCAACCTCTATAACAACGACTTATCATGCTAGAATGCACCTCTGAAGATCGCCGTGTTGCATTACAAACCCTTGAAGCGACCAAACAGCGCACCAAAGCTCAGTATGACCGCAAATTCCACCCTCGCATCTTTCATGAAGGTGACCTTGTTCTAGTATACGACCAGGCCCACGATACCCTCGGTCGTGGGAAGGTCGACTCATTATGGCTAGGTCCTTACATCATCAGTAAAGATCTCGAGAAGGGGGCATATCTTTTAGAGGATTTTGAAGGCCACCCCCTTCCGAATCCTTGCAATGCACTCTATCTTAAGAAATATTACCCGTAGCATTTCTCACTCGAAATGCGTTTTCTTGTAGATAGCTAGCATATGTTTATTTTTTCATTTCAGTACTTCAACCAGACACCCATCGTCCACGCAGTCTTATTTCACCTCTCCTTAAAAATCGGACTTTCTCACTTACACCACATTTCAGTAGGGGGCATCACCTTTTCCCCCCACTCATTTTTGTTCTTGATAATTTCTGTCGTGAGATACCCGTCTGTACTCACGTTTTTCATGATCCCCATTGGACCTATTCCCCATCCCCGCATCATCCTTATTGTCTATCTGTTGGTCGCTCTCCTATTTTCTCCCGAGCCTTAGTTGGGGTTCCCTTCTTGCCTCACTTCTGCCAGGCCTACTTCTGTCGACATCAGCTCATTTACTCCAGAAGCTAGGTCCAGGGGGCAGTGTACCTTAGTTCGCACTCTTCTTAGCCTGATCGTGATCTACACACTTGATGGTCCAGCGATGCAACAGCCGCTATTCATGATTCCCAGGTGTGTGTGAGATGTCCCAACCCTCATGAGGGGGTGGCTCTCCAGGTAGCCCCCCACACGCCCGGATGACTTCGTCACTTCAGTCCTTGATGCAGCTCCTCTCCTTTGACAATATCAGCCTCCGTTGCTTGCAGCACTTTATCGACTTACTTGTATCTGTCAGATTTTGTGAGCCCTTCCCCGCGTGTAGGGGGCATTTGGCTATACTTGTATCTCATTTACTACATTATTACTGTATAAGTCCTAACGATTATTCCAGGCATCGCATGTATGTGGTAGTCATCAGTCTATTTTCTCTGGCTCATACTCTGATCAGCACCTATTTCATTATCGCGTTCCGTGGTTTTCCGGGCGCCTTATCTTTTGTATTATTGTTTCGGCGGGCATAGGTATGCCTTCCCCGCCGCCTTTCACATTGGTACCGCTTCATACATTTGAGACTTGTTGCACCTGTAAGTCTCGTCTCCTTAGGGTCTAGTCCTTCACATAATTAAGATTACCATACCGTCCTCTCTCTCTCTCACTTCCATTTTACTATCTAGTGATTGAGCTCTTACAACGTACTTCGATCATACGATTTGCTCCTAACACTCGTACGTTGGGGGGGAAATCTGTTACACCATTTTTTGGTCATCTAACCTATTATTATTAGATGAACCCAAGTACACCATGTAAGACTAATTTTACCCAAAGTAAAATTGCTTTCACCACATTTATTTACATTTCATGGTCATATTTAACCCAAAATAAGGATATCAATTAAGTAAATCACTATTTATTTAATTGTTTCCTAAGAATAAGTTATTTAAATCATATTCTTAGTTAAATTTGACTAAATCAAATAAAAATAATTAAATAAACCATTATTTATTTAATTATATTCCCCTCATTTCCCTTAAATAACAAATAAATCATTTGTTCATTTGTTATTTAGAAATAAAGGAATTGACCCAAGTCAAAAACCCTTTTCCCTCCAACAAATATAATAAAATATTCCTAAAAGGTGATTCTAGAAGATGTTTAATAATTTTTTATTCATGCACCAAGTTCTAGAACACCCTAATATTTTGTTATAAATAGGAGGGTTTTTCCCATTCATTAGTCACCTTCATTGCATTGGATCACACTAGATCTGCTTTTGGTCACCACTTTGCATTTCTATGAACTCCCATTGAGTTCCATGTTTTTTGTTTCCCATAATAGTTAGAGAGAGAGACCATTAATCTGAAACATTGAGGACTTCCAAGAACCCAGCCCACTGAGGAGAACTGGAAAACACCTTTCTTGTTTTCCTCTCAGGTGCCCCATTCTTTGATATAATAAAAAGATTCTTTTAAACATGTATTCTTGTCTTGTCCATTGATGCTTGTATTTTTATCTGCTTAATGTCTTCCATATTTAGATCTATATGTATGCAGCTTATTACAGATCTTAAGATGTTTTGTAGCCATAACTTATGTTAGGGCTACTTGATATGCGTAGCTAAAGTGAGTTTTTACGACAAAAAATTCATGCTAACATAGGGGACAAACTTCTAGTTCAAACAATATTTCCAGAACTTGATCAGGAAGGAAAAACCATATTGGAACCTGAAGCAGTCACGGAAACAAGAACTCGACAGCTACGAAATTGATCAATTTCAGAGTATCTCATCAAATGGAAGAACTTACCCACTAAAGATTCTACATGGGAGGATGAGAATTTTATAAAAAAGCACCCGAAGCTACTCAAGCATTGAGGACAACCCTTTTTTGAAGGAGAGGAGCATGTTAGGTCCCTATTTTACTGGTATAGTCCCTTATTGTTGTTAGTGTAACCCCCTTATTGTTATTATTGTGCCCTTACATTATTATTGTTAGGTCGTCGAGGACTACATTGTGGCCCCACTAGGATTACATTGTGGCCCCATGGGCTCCTATATATAGAAAGGAGGTTTTGTCATTTGTACCATCCAAGAATTGTTCATTCATGTAATGTATTGGAGGTTTCCCCCTCGAAGTGGCTTATTTCTAAGGCGTTGATATCTCTTTTCTTATATTTTTGGAGCTGGATTCACAAAAAACTGCATCTAGAAATTGACTCAATTCATAATAACATATATACAAACATAAACATTTAATCACCAGTAAAAAGGAAAACGAATATGGGCCAAGATTTAAGAAAACTTACAATAGGAAAACTATAAAACTTTTCTTGTATGCAATATTTCATAGAAGTAGATGTAATTTGTTGTTTGGTACCTTGGTTAAATATCTCCTTCTCAATTTCCCTGGCTTCTCCTTGCAATTTTGTAGCTAAATCATAGTTTTGTTTATTAACATTAAAAAATATAATTAGCTATTCCCTATGTTCATGTGTCACTAAAATTGGTTATATTATTGAATTATATTTCCCTTGACTATTTCAACTATTAATGTTTCTCTTGAAAATAGTACAAAGTCACATGTGATACATGGACTATTCAGATTCTACACAATCTGTATGGATTTGACATATGCATTTGTTCTTTGATTCTCTATGTTTTCATATTTAGAAATAATGTTCTTAATTCTTCTGAGAATCTGAGAGCATGAAGCTTTGAGTTCCTTCATTTGATTATCATTTGGAAGTTATTGTTTTTTTCTCTCTACATCAGAAAGTAAATCAAGTCTCTGTTTCAAATTAAATAATTCATTGTTCATGAAATAATTGTCTACTTCAAGATCACGTTGAATTCACTTGAAAAATGACTTATTTCCTTGTGCCAAATGATCCAGATAGGAATTTGTTTGCCATGCATGTTCAATTATTTGCAATTGTTGGCATATATTGTTGATAATATATGTTTTCACCGCATTAAGGAAATTGATATATTTAGCAAATCTATACGATGTGCCACACTGTTAGTAATTATCGACACTATTTTCTGTATTTCAATGGAGTCATCAACAAAGAATCTGGATTTAGAACCTATTCTAGGTCCTTTATTCTTGTTTTTAGTCTCAATTGTTTTTTCTTCTTGTTGACTAAGAAAGTCTACAAACACATTACCAATAACTTGATGCGGCTTCATAACCAATGTGGTTACAACTCCAAACAAATCAACATGCTTTTATGTTTGGTCTAAAACCTTATTATTGTGAATCTTTACCTTCTCAATCTTCATTTTTTTTATTTCTACTGTCATACTTTGCATTTTTCAATGTGACATAATCGTCATTAAAAATAACAGATTCCTTTGCAATTCAAACCATTGTTTCCTGATTTTTTTCAAAACAAACAAGAATCCAATCAGGTAGAAAAATTTTATAAACTTATACATTTATAGCTTCTTCAACACTTCATGTTTTCATAGGACTTCTGGAATTGGCTAATTCACTAGTATACACTTCTTCTGAAATAAAAATTTGATTATACCCTTTGTGCTTCCCTCTACCTGATAGTTTGTCGTGAATCAATTCCGTATTTGTAGTATCTTTTGTCCTATTTTCACTTACAGATGAAATCACATTAGTAATGTTTATCCAACATACAAATTGCTCTATAGAAGTGTTAATACTTGATTCTTCAGTGATTTCTTCAAAATCTATGATTAGCCCTTGATTTCCATGAGTATCATTTATGCAACATACATATTGATCTTCAGAACTACTGATACTTGATTCTTTGATGATTTCTTCAACATCTATGATTAGCCACTGATTTTTTGTCCATGCATTTTAACAGTCTTCGCTCTTCTGTATAATTTCTGGAAACAAGTTTCTACATCCAATTGTTTTCAAGTGTGTTCCAAATAGACCCTCCTCATCAAAAGATTTAATTTCTTCAGCTTCACATAAGTTAAAAGGATGCAAGGTATTTGTGAGCTCCGTAACATGAGCCACATTTTTCACTATGATTTCTCCAATAGTAAACAACACAGAAATGAATTGTTTTGTCTTTTTTCTTTGAAATTTATTTAGCAATTCAAGGTATTTACTATAGACTTCAACAAACAAAAAAATTGTGTATAAAAAATTTCGGCAATAGCAATGGCTTGCCTTGAAATCCATATATTTGAACTAGCGTATGATTTTCTCTTTTAACATTGATACCTTTACCCCATATAAAAACGTGTGCCTATCCAGATATATGATGAGGTTTTTTTCCAGTTATCATGTAATTTACTTACCTTACAAAAACATCTTGAATTAGAAAAAAATTTAAAGAAACATTATGCTTCCATAGTATAGGATACCAAAATTGCATTGCTTATTGATTCATATTGAATTTAGGATTACATGGAAAAAAGCAAAATTCATCGCTAGAAATCAAAGCTATTATGAGATATGTCATCATGAAGAACCTATTAGTCTTGGATAAATTGGTTAACTCAAAAGTTGATTCATTAGAAATGATATCAACCTAGTCGAAACACAATCCTTTTTTTATATGTGATAAATTATATAGAGAATGCATTTTGGAACACTTGTTGTAGTTTTTTGGCCCATGAAACATGCACAAATCCAACAAAACGCCCTAAATGGTTGTTTAAATAAATACATTTCTAGAATATAAATATCGTAAGGAACTTGGTAACTTGGCGAAAAGGAATCCCCAACAACATTAGCCTCACCCGCTTTTGATGGCGCAAAACTATTTTCTTCGGACAATGCCTAGGGAATATTAGATTTTAGTAACTTGAATATTCATTTGAATGTATTCGCTTTCAAATGAATCCTCTTCATTGGTAGAAAAATTGTTCTTGTTTCTAAATAAATAAAAAATTGTGTAGAAATGAATAATTTCCCTGAAATCAAAAAATTTTGGCACACATGCAGCATTCGCTAATCCACCAATCCAAATATTTTTATTGTTCTTCTCTTCCATTGGAAGATTCGCATAATGCTCATATGCAATTGACCAATGCAATTTCTCATCAACACGACCAAGTAAATTAATGGTATTACTGGAAATATCTTCTCTACTTTGTCTGCTAAACATGTTCGTTTCGTAGTTGAAAACACTTTCTCAATCAATAATGTTCTCAATACGATTGTGTTGTACATTTTTTCTGTATATATTCACTAGCTCTTACTTTTGCAAATGTGAAATTGGCTCCGACTATTGCAACTGTGAAATATGTTACACAAATAATTTGTCAATAAATATCAATTTAAAATACCAAATCTAACATTTATGGAAACCAATGCAAATATACCTCGAAGCTCCAAAACCATTCGTCCATTAATTAGGCATCTCACTTTTCTGTTACTATAAATTCTTTGTAATAATGGAAACTAGCTCACATATTGTTGATAATAATTCTCGCTACAAAAAAGCGTACAAAGTTATGACTATTACGAAACTACAAGGTTGCATGGTTGGTGCCCATTAATTTTTCATTATCGTCTTTGAATTATGAATAACCTGACATACAGATTTGAAAAAGCTCAAAGATGCATGCAGTTTGAAAAATCATTGCAAATTGCTTTGTTCTCTTATCTGCTAACCTAAATAAAGTTTGGTTCAAAAATTAATGGTGTGTTTTAAAAAATTCCATGAACATATGGAAAAAGTGTCACGCAAGATGGAAATATGCAGAGAAAATATGCAAAGTAGCGAGTATGTACGGAGAAAGGAAGATGCAAAAAAGACAACAACACTTTTGCACATTTGCAAGTTTCGCACAACATTCGTGATTTTTGTTATCTTCTACAATTATGCAATTAGTAATTAGCTTAATTTATAATAATACAATTAAAAATTGAATTTTCAAATATTGGATATGATTCATGCATTATAAAATTGTTATTTCCTTGCAACAGTTAAATTAAATACTTATTCATTTTGAACTCTGCATGAGAACAAAAAAGCAAATCTATCATTACAGCTTATATGAAAATAGCTAAAATTTACAAAAGTATTGTGTATTGCATTTATAATTTGCCTATGAACTTTATTGCTTCAAAACAAAAACAAAAAAGCATAAATTTTTCACTGTTACAATCACTCAAAGTTTAAAGAAGCATGAATTGCGTCATGGTCATTCCAATATGAATGTGAAATATGAACATGACATTGCTAAAGAGAGAAATTTTTCCAAGTGTGATCAATAATTTTTTTATTCCCATAAATAAAATTCTTTGCTATTTATTGTAATTGCTCGCACCGCATATACTCTAATAGTTGTTTACTTCTTTTTCTATTTGAATTAATTTCAATATATAAATCTCCAAAAATTATAAAAAAATAATCACCAAGTGTGAATTGTGCCCTTCCTATTGTTATTTCTTCAATGATTTGTGAAACAAATACAAGTGGCACAATATATATATATATATATCCAACATTGGATAATTATTTCCCGCAAAACTAGTTCGATTCTATTATTGCAAATATTTTTAGTTGCTATGTTTTCTATGTTTTCTTGTTTTCACGCACAATGTCATTCACATGAGCATGTAGACTTCGTCTATGTAAACTTTCAATCGTTAAAGTATTTTCACTTGCTATCGTCTTTTATATGTACCTTTATTTCCATGATGCTTTAGTTCTTAAGTGTTTTGTTTCTTATAATAATTTCTTATTTACAAAAAAGTTATTTTTTGTTATTAGTTTAGGAAGATGCAATGATTCCACAATTTTAACATGTGACAATGTTGTGTAAACTATTCCATGTGTCAATATGCCACTTGGATCAAATGCAAGTGCATTAAACTTTAAACCCTGTGATTGATGAATTGTTCTGGCACAAGCTAGTTGTACTGGAAATTGTTTGTGGACTATAGTTGTAAAGCTCTTGGTATTACATGTCAATGGTTTTGAGGCACGCAATATTGAAGTCAAATCAGATGAAATATTTTTGTTATACAGTTCACGATACTTGTTTCTTTGACGTTTACCGATATTTAGATTTATAAAATCTATCCATAACACATCATCTTTCTTGTTATTCTTCATATTTTTGTGTATATTTCATCGACATCATTAACGAGGCCATCTTCTATATTATAGTTTCCTGCATATAGCTCAAAAATAACATTACATTTGATAAGGATTTTCAAAGGTAATCTCATTTTCTTCTCAAATGTAACAATTCCTATTTCCTTACGATGAGATTCGTCGATTGCATCAAAAACTATTATCTCTTCATTTACATGTGACAACATTTTTTCGTTATGCTTCTGTACAACCATGTTTTTGAAAAATAGGTATGGAAATAATGGATCCAATGGAGCAGGCCTATAGCACTTATCGTTTATATATTTTATTTCTTCATCACATTATTGATTCACTCACAAATTGTTAAGGATTTCAACAAATTTTCTATCTTTTTTATGCATTGTGTTAAATTGTAGCAATAAAAGGCTTAATTTGACTTGTGCCTTAATCAAATGGAGAAATTTGAATTTCCACATCAACATGATGATTTTAGTTGTAGTTAGCAGGAGTGACATGGCCAAGTCACTTAGTTAAATCAATCAATTGAATTTTGTGGGCTAGAAGTTGAGTTGTGCATGAGTTGATTGCTAAGATCTAACAATCTAGTGGAGTTCTAGTTAGTGAAACTCAGTTATCTCAGCTCTAATCATGAATAGAGTGAGTAGAAGTTCAGTTGACTAGTAGTAATTATTGTTCTCACTGATCTCTCAGTTAACTGATCAATTTACTAAAAATATCCCTAGTCATGCATGGAATTTGAATTTACTAGATGTGTTGGAGGAAAAGGTGCATTGTAATTATCAATTGTATACGAGTTGAGTGTATAAGTTTTGCATTGGAGTAGGTGATCAATTCCTCTAGGATTTACTCAAGGAAATAGGATATTTCTATATTTTTAGGAGCTAATTTACTCAAGGATTGTGCAAGGAAATAGGAGGGTTGAGGCATATTTTGGCTAAGTGTTGGTTAGAGCAGCTCAGAGAGTAGGAGATAAGTACTACAGTGTAGGTGTAGTTTCAAGGATTGAAGTTTTTAGGAGCTAATTTCCTCAAGGATTGCGCAAGGAAAAAGGAGGGTTGAGGCATATTTTAGCTAAGTGTTGGTTAAAGCAGCTCAGAGAGCAAGAGATAAGTATTACAGTGTAGGTGTAGTTTCTAGGATTGAAGTTTTTATTGTAATAGATCCATATTCTCATATGATTTAATACAAAACAGAGGAGGGGTTTTTCCCAGTTGGGTTTCCTAGTAAAATTATTGTGTTAATTATGATATAATGGTTGCATGTTATTTCATGTGTTTCTATTTTATGTTTTACTTTTCGCAGTTTGAGTAGAAAAAAATTGTTTCTATTGTTTTCAATCTGAATTCATTAGCAACTGCAATTTTTGAGCTATTTCTACACATTGTTGTACACAATTCATAGCATTTGACTTTGTCTTTCCAAAAATCATATACTAGTTTTTTTCTTGCTAAAATTGGTTGCTCAAAAATCAAAGAATCTTTGATCGATTGCACTTGGAACAAATCACCTAAAAATATTACATCAATATTTCCAAAATAAGCCAACGAAGTATGCTTAATTTCACGTAAGCATTGTCAACGTGGTATAATAATGTTTCGTGTTTAGTTTTTGATTTGTTAAATGTAAATGTAATGCAGAATTCAATGTTCTACCACCTGTATTGAACGTCGCCTTCCTTGTATATGTTGTGATGATTCCTTTTAATTGAGTCAAGTCATATTCGAACATGTTGTTGTACAAGCGAATTAAATATTGGAATATTGCTATAACAATATACATTTTTCCAATGCCTGCACCACCTGTTACAAGTACATACAATGGGTCATTTAGATTTTTTTTTCTTATCTACTATTTCTTTCACTATCTTTTCCTATTCTAGATTAAATATTCCCATGATTTCATAAAAATTATGTTTCTTCTAGCACTTGTAGTTTTTTTACAAGTCGATAAGGTCTCTAACTATTTAATTTTTCATTTTTAGCCTTTTGTAAATATTGAAAATTTGACTCGATATTATATTCTTGATCATTTTTTTCACTCTTTATTTCTTCACATGGAGGTAAATTTCTTTCAAAAAATTCACTCTTTGTTTTCAAGTTCATCAACTATGTTGTCAATATCAATCCACATTGTCATTGTTTCGTTCATAAATTTTCACTCGTTACATTTCATGATTTTCTCAAATAAGAAATATGCATTCTCCCAACTCAAATAGATATGTTTTTATCAATACAATATGGGACATAAAATAGTAATCATTCTTTGTAATAGTTATCAACATCAATATATTTATTATACTTACATACCTTATAACATATGGTCTCTCAGCGGCTCCTATTTTTTTGCCTTGCAGTTTATAACACAATGCAAATTGTGCTAAACATACATGTTCTATGTTTTCTAGTCGTTGCACATAACGATCAACAATTGATAAACATGTTATGTTTTTTGAATCATCTTGTTCATGTTCTAGGTATTTTCGCTTCTTTAGTAAAAATGTTTGATCCTCTATTGTTGAATTATTAATAAATATACATTTTTGTGAACTAGTATTCAATGGCATTAGCAACACTATATATACAAATTGTTTTGTAGACATTTGTAATAAGTTAAATAAAGTTTTTCAAAGTCTTGCAATTGTTTCTATGATATCACCATCATTTTTTTGACACTCGCTATGCACACATTTAAACATTGATGTCATTGTTTTATCTAGATTTGTCATATATGAACTATAATAAGTAGTTGTAGCATCAAGTACAAATTGAGCATTAGTATTTGCACCCCAGATTAATGGAATATGCCAAGAAAAGTTATTAGTCCATATGTTTTTTGGTCTCTTTTCAACAAAATTGTTCTTCGTTTCAAATTAAACTGAATTGCATGGATATGATCAAATTCGGTTATACCTAATTTTTCCATAAAACTATCAAATCCATATGTCTCATCATTTTCCATATGCTTTAGTGCATCAAATATTTCTCTTGCATTCGCCTTTTTTTTTGCATTATCGAATTCCATAGGCTTAATTATTTCTTTTTTTGGAATCGATGGTATTGGAAAATTGAACCTGTAATGCATTTGTTTTCCTTTCCTACAAGTGCTTGTGTGATGATGACGTTGAATTTTTTTTAGATTTGTAGGTAGTTTAGTTGAATCATGGGACAAATTTATTTTCAACGAAGTTTTCGATTTTAGTATTCATGCTTGTCCCATAGATGGGAGAATTTTTAATAAAGATTAATCCATGTTCATGTTGGCTTCCTCAATTTTGGAATTATGTTACAAATAAATAGTCAATGACATCGCTCGTACTTGGACTCATGTGAAATTAACTGGCATACAACATTCATTTTTCTTTTGTAATATCATACATAGGTAACGAGGTCATTTCTTATCGAGGTATCAATATCATCTTCATCTACTTTGTTTTATGTTGACTGTTTCTTTTCTCAATGTATTTGTTGCAAATCCTTTACCAAAGGCTCCCAAATACGTTCATCACTATTAAACAAAACAAAGAAAGTGTGTGTGGAATTAATTGTCAAATCATTATATATAAGTTCTTGCACAAATGAATGAAACACAAATTGATCAGAAGAAGAAGATAGCTAGGCTTTCAATGTGCATCATAGCAGATTTTCTAAGCAATCTCACTGTGACGCATAGCTCAATTGGCCTTCAAGGGAGCCGCAGACCTATCCAGCTCCTGTATCTTCCTAGGAGCGGTGAGAAATTGCTTCAGAGGCTGATTCCCTGCCCTCCTTTTTCCACAGGAGAGACGACGAACACCCTGAAAGGTGGGACACCAGATGCAGTGGAGAAATACTCCTCTATCACTATTATGGCACAAGAGTGGAACAGATCAGAATATCGGGGGGTTTTGGCAACTTAGCCCTCTCGCAGGGGGGAGCTCCGAGAGATGGCAGCACAAAGGTTCGAATTGATGTTTATTCTGCAGGCACATAAGGCAGGGAAGGCAGCGACGGCATGAGATCTGAAGCGTTGGTTTTCTCTGGGTCAGATTGGGGGAAGGATGAGGACAAGTCTGCACACTCTGTGGAAGCAACCCTTACCTCTGCATCTTGATCCAGAACAGCCAAAAATTTTGTTATCGCATGCAGACCTCCGGCATCAGGTAACCCCCAATCATTTTTATATTTTTATTAAACCCCCCATGGGAAAATCCCTTTTAGTTTGGATACAAGAAGACTACACCATTCTGAAGGTGAAAAAAAAATATGGGGACTGATGGGGTACCCAGTCCTGATTCAATACCTGGTCAATGGAAGCCGCTCTCTACAGGGTTGCAGGTCTCTAAAGGATTATGCTATAAGTTCAGAAATGACGATCTCCCTAAACCTTCGTTTGAGAGGGGGCACAGTAAACTAGGGCACAACTAGATCTGCAGGGGGAGAAAAGGGGAAAAAACCCACAAACCAGCAACAATCAAATAGGGGCCCTTCTTACAAAAACATTCTACAGGGGAAAAATGTCATAGGATTACCCCCAGAACAAGCAGGAAATACCCCGAGGCCATACATAGTAGAACATATTGGACAAACTCCAGCACTAAAGCTCGATGTCCAAGAAACAGAGGCATACGTCAAGACCTGTGAAGCCCAGGCATTAATATGCTAGTTTAACTGTTTCTGGCCCAAACCAATGGAACTCTTCCATTGGATTTTCACTCAATGGACCACAGAATGTGAAATCCACCTCTGCTCCAAGGATTTTTTATTGTCAAATTTAAATCCTCGAAGGCTAGAGATCTTATTATAAGAGAAGGGCCTTGGTTTTGGGAAACCACAAGTATTTTATCACCCCATGGTTTCCTGACTTTGATGCAAACACTATGAAAGTCTCTAGAATGTCGGTATGAGTTAGATTATATAACCTCCCCCTTCATTTCTGGAATGAGCAGGTCTTCGAGGGCATTGGGAATAGCATCGGACGTTATATCAAAAAAGACATGGAGAGAATAGAGGAAAGGATATATACTTTTGCACGGATCTGCATGGAAGTAGATCTAAGAAAAGGATTACCAGAAAATATTATGATGATATACAAGCAACAAAACTAGTTGCAATCACTAGACTATGAAAACACTGCATTTAGATGAAAAATTTGTAGAATGACACGACATGTCCAAATGCCAAGAAAGAAAACAACAAAAAGAAAAAGAATGGGAAACAAAAAAAAGGATGGCAATATCCCCCTCTAGAGTTAAAGGATGAAGACTCAGAAGAAGAGGATGAAACAGCTCCTACGGGGAGCAATTAGTCTACACAGGAACTAGAGGTACAAAGGAAGGATACAACAGTACACATGGATCTTCAAACTTAACTAAATCACACAGAAAGGAATTTAGAGGATACAGGAAATGGAGGGATAAAACAAAACCATCCATCAGATACTTCACACTCAGACAAGGATACTGGAACCCAGATAGCAGATAACCAGATTGTCCTTGCAACTTGTGTGCCATCTCAGGGAGAGTGGCACAAGGTCGAGAAGAAGAAAGGGAGGAAAACCTAATTTGTGGAACTACTTCCCACATCCTGGTGGCTGAGGATAATTCGGGGCCGTTAGTTTATTTCCTCTCCTCTCTTCTCTCGATTGGCTCTTTCTTTTTTCCTTTTTATTTTTTATTAAATGCTCTGGTAGCCTCGCTACGATGCATTGTGTACGAAATCACACGAGCCCTTTGGGCACTTTCTGAACGCTTAATTGCATATACTACATGTAACTTTTCATTTTATAAATAAAACGTTGTTGATTTTTTCCTTGGAAAAAAGAAGTTCTTGCACAAATGCGGAAAATAGCCTGATGATGTCTATATTCATCTAAGATCCATATAGGCAATGTTTGATGCAAGAATGTGATTGAAATTTTCTCTTGTTTTAATGTATTTATTTATTATTTATTTTCATTTAACTATCCTTTTCTTATACAAATTCAAATATAATTGAATACTTGATTGAGGACAATTCACATTGTTTTGTAAAACAATTTTTTTATATGATATGCAAAATCATGATCTTGATGCAAAACTTCCCACCTAGCAATATCATGATATGTAAAGCTTCTCGTAACACTGTAACATTTTTTTCTGTAAAACAGTCTGGGAAATCTCATCTATTCCGAATACTTATCTCTGAATATGCCCAAAGGCATATATCCTTCACTCGGAGAAATGTTTATTTATTATTACAAAGATCATAAATACTATATGAATCGCTAAATCCATGTAATAGTGTTTTGTTACCAGATCTTGATCACAATAATAATTATCATCATTTATTTATGTATCTGCATTTTTCTCACATGCATATACTGTTGAAGATTGCAACAAGAAACATTGAAGGAGGAATCCTGAAACATCATTCCTGATCCTAGTTGGAAAGTGATCACCTAAACTAGGTGGGGGCCACACAGGTGATTTTTGTCGCAAAGTCTATTTTTAGACTATGTCTTATTTTAGACATATGGATCATGTTCTATAAGTTGCGGGATACTATTTGTGGATGGTTGGTCAAGTTGGAAAAATAGATGGATTTCTATTTTTAGACATATTGGGCGGAATCTATTTTTAGATTTCCAGTCTAAAAATAGATATGTCGAATATTATTAGCTCTTAATAATATTTGGACTCTAAACATTATCTTATTCTCTTGGAGCATTTCAGTTAAGTGCACAGATGTGGCACAGGAGCTGACAGAAGGAATTACGCTATTCCTAAGGGTTATGTGGAGCTATTGCATGGATACTTCAGTTAGAACTCATGTGACAGAGTTTGGTGGAGTTGATTGAGGAAGTTAGTGGAGTTGTATTCAGTTTAACTAATCTAAACATAGTTGAGATATTTGTATCTAGTTTAACTGATTGATACAATTAGTGAGAGTGGTGTGAATTAATTATTAATTAATTCACTAATTATAAACTCATTAATCAACTAAAGAATACATCAGTTAAATTCAGTGCATGGACAGTTTCAGTGGAGACAAGTGCAAAGATAGGTGAAGGGGCAAGTGTGACTATCAGTTGTGACTATAAGTGATGCATGGTTTGCATCCAACACTTAGTAGAGATGCCTATAAATACTGCGTGAGCAAGGCTGGGGTAATTCGAACTCATCAAGAGGCATTCTTTAGCGGGGATTGCGCAATAGAGGCAAGCTATCAAGTGGCAGAGATTAGAGCATGTGTTTTGCTAGATCTAGCTTGATTAGTGTGTACCAAGTGGAGATTGTACTGAGAGCTTGTGAGGAGCTTTGTATAATGATTGTTACATGATCTCTATGACATATATAATATACAGATAGTTGGGGGTTTTCAGCTTTAAGCTTTCACATTACATACTGTGTTCATATGTGTGAATTTTTATGGCTTTAATGTGTGCATGCAATTGATTTTATTTCCGCATGTAATGATCAATGGTAGAAGAGATTCTGTATTGTGCATGAAGTCAAATAGTGTGTGATCAGGAGAATCTCGGTGAATAATATATCAGTTATTCAAATTTCTACATATACATCTTTGTTTTTATCAAAGACTTGTTTCCATTTTTCGTTTATTCTGACAATCTCTAGTCTATAGAGTGGAGTTTTACACAAACTTCTAAATTCCTTCATGACTTTATGAACAAGTATTCACCCAAAAAAAAATATGATTTTAAACACTAAACATATTTTAATTTACACGGCCACAATACTAGATTCATTTATGTCACGAGGAAGTGCAATTTGAATTTGAGATATGCCATTAGGTACATTGATTATTCCACCAATCAATGCAAATTGTGGTTTTCTAAAACGTTGTCCAAGTTCCCATATTTCAAAAACGGTAAATGTAATGATATCCATATTTCCTCCAATTCATAAAGTTCTTTCACTATGGAAATTTGTCTATTTGGGCTCATTCACTCTCGAACTGAAAATTTGATAACTTTGTCATTGTTTAGTGCCTTTCTACATTTTTGCATACACTTTTAATTTTGGACGCATTGCTGATTTTTTTTTCTATGACATCTCTTTTAAACCAAGTTTGATTTCAAAATGCACAGCCATAAACATGAACATCTTTTATTTTATTAAAATATGGTTGTTCAACTATTGTTACGAATGTATAATCGAACAGATGTAATGATTCTTTATGTTAATTAGAAAATATGCTATCTTGTATTTAATTTTTCCGCTTTGATTGTAGAAATTTGAATAATTTGCTGAATTATTTACCGAGATTCTCCTGATCACACACTATTTTAGCTTCATGCATAATACAGAATCTCTTCTACCATTGATCATCACATGCGGAAATAAAATCAATTGCATGCACACATTAAAGCCATAAAAATTCACACATATGAACATAGTATTTCATGGGAAAGCTTAATGCTGAAAACCCCCAACTATCTGTATATTATACATGCCATGGAGATCATGTAACAATCATAGTACAAAGCTCTTTGCAAGCTCTCATGCACTACCTCCCATGCTACACACTATCAAGCTAGATCTAGAAAAACTCATGCTCCAACCTTTAGCCACTTGATAGCCAACCTGAATTGCCTGTTTCAATGCTATGGGATGGTCTCTTTATATAGATAAACCACCTAGATTGAACTGCGCAATCCTCATTGATTACTCCACCTATCTGTGTGTTGCAAATAGCAACAGTATAGTCACAACTGATAGTTAACCTGCTCTTTCACCTATTTATGCACTGGTCTCCACTGAAACTGTCCATGCACTGAAGTTAACTGATGTATTCTTTAGTTGATTTATGAGTTTATAATTAGTGAATTAATTAATAATTAATTCACACCACTCTCACTAATTGTATCTATTAGTTAGCTTGGATACAAAAAGCTCAACTATGTTTAGATTAGTTAAACTGAATACAACTCCACTAACTTCCTCAATCAACTCCACCAAACTCTGTCACATGAGTTCTAACTAAAGTCATCATGCAATAGCTTCACTTAAACCCTAGGAAAAGCGTATTTCCTTTTTTCAGCTGCATGTGCCACATCCAGGCATCAAACTGAAGTGCTCCAAGAGAATAAGATAATGTTTAGAGTCCAAATATTATTAAGAGCTAATAATATTCGACTTCCCTATTTTTAGGAAGGCAGTCTAAAAATAGACTTCGACCTATATGTCTAAAAATATATGTCCATCTATTTTTACCAACTTGACCAATCATCCAAGAATAACATACTGCAACCCCTGGACCATGCTCCATATGTCTAAAAATAGACATAGTCTAAAAATAGATTTTTCGACAAAAATCACATGTGTGGTCCCCACCTAGTTTAGGTGATCACTTTCCAACTAGGATCAGGAAAGATGTTTCAGGAGGCCTCCTTCATTGTTTCTTGTTGCCATTTTCAACACTCCCTCTCAACAAGAAAGGACTGTCATTCCATGCGACATGCAACTCCATGCATTCGCCCTGCAACCTTCACAAGCGCCATGCAACTCCATGCATGCGACATGCAACTCCATGCATTCGCCATGCACCCTTTGCATGTGCCATGCAAACTCATGCATGCACCATGCAACTCCATGCATCTGCTCTGCAACTCCTCTGAAACTGAATAGGCTCCAAAAAACTCAATCAGTCTTGATGCATCTAGCATCTATCATCAAAGTCTTCGACTTATGCTGGTACCAACTGCACATGTCATCAGGAACTACTGCGCTGTTGAACTCTTGCACCCATGCACTCTTGCACTTGCTGTCAACTCTGATCCGCGCTCCAGTATCCGATACTGTCACTTTGATCTGCCTGCATCACTCCAACTGATCTTGCTACTGCCATGCTGTGGGCACCTCGTAGCCAGGTTCAATCCATGAGATCCACACCATCTCATGAATCTGCCCAGAAATCTCCTCTTGGGATCAATCATGCATGTCGCCCCACCTCTCACCTGGTGGTATAGCTGCATGCACTCCCTCTGCCCGTCTGGCATGAAATTTCTCTGCATGAGTGGTCTCTCCCACTCCATGATCCTCTTGTGGCTGCTCCACACCCCGAGGTTCACTTTCACTTGCATGCAAAACTTGCTCCCTCTCAAGCTTTAGTTGCATGTCTTTCTCCCGCTTCCCAATAGTAGGAAGCTCCGTAGAAATCCCATCTACATCAAATCTATAAAGATTCTTCTGCATCTCCAATTGTGGCTGCTCCACAACCTTCCGAGATTGCTTCTCACGCTGCATGTTGAGAGGCTCCCTCTCAACCACCAAGTCACTAACCTCTGCTTTGCTCTTCAAAGCTTTGCATGCATCTTGTACCTCAGTGCATGTAGATTCTTGGCTCGCACACATTGCAATTGTCCCGCCGTCGCAAAATTTTCTAACAAAAAGAGCTGATTTTAAATCGATGATATCTCCCTCATCCGAGCTCCGATTCGACCGATTTTTTTTTTCAATTTGGGTATTTTTTCGCAAGGAATCCAAATATGCTATTTGTTTCTGAAAATATTTCACCAAAAATTTTCATATATTCCCTACAAACTCGCGCACCAAAAAAATTCTCGCTCTCATTCCATGTAGAAAATTATATACAATATGCATGTATATTTCCGGCTTTCTCCATCTTTATGTTTCTTGAGTTTATCCTAAAACTCAACCACTTCAATGCTTTGCAATTGCTCCAATGATCAATATCGCTCTGATACCATGTAGAAAATCTTTAACACAGCTCTGATACCATGTAGAAATTTGAATAACTGATATGTTATCCACCGAGATTCTCCTGATCACACACTATTTTAGCTTCATGCATAATACAGAATCTCTTCTACCATTGATCACCACATGCGGAAATAAAATCAATTGCATGCACACATTAAAGCCATAAAAATTCACACATATGAACACAGTATTTCATGGGAAAGCTTAAAGCTGAAAACCCCCAACTATCTGTATATTATACATGTCATGGAGATCATGTAACAATCATAGCACAAAGCTCTTTGCAAGCTCTCATGCACTACCTCCCATGCTACACACTATCAAGCTAGATCTAGCAAAACTCATGCTCCAACCTTTAGCCACTTGATAGCCAACCTCAATTGCGTGTTTCAATGATATGGGATGGTCTCTTTATATAGATAAACCACCTGGATTGAACTTCGCAATCCTCATTGATTACTCCACCTATCTGTGTGTTGCAAATAGCAACAGTATAGTCACAACCGATAGTTAACCTGCTCTTTCACCTATTTACACCTTTGAAGTCCCTTCAGAAATTGTCCATGCAGCGAAGTTAAGCGATGTATTCTTTAGTTGATTTATGAGTTTATAATTAGTGAATTAATTGTAGGTGGTCACACCACTCTCACTAATTGTATCTATTAGTTAACTTGGATACAAAAAGCTCAACTATGTTTTAGATTAGTTAAACTGAATACAACTCCACTAACTTCCTCAATCAACTCCACCAAACTCTGTCACATGAGTTTTAACTGAAGTCTTCATGCAATAGCTTCACTTAAACCCTAGGAAAAGTGTATTTCCTTCTGTCAGCTGCATGTGCCACATACAGGCATCAAACTGAAGTGCTTCAAGAGAATAAGATAATGTTTATAGTCCAAATATTATTAAGAGCTAATAATATTCGACTTCCCTATTTTTAGGAAGGCAGTCTAAAAATAGACTTCGACCTATAGGTCCAAAAAATATATGTCCATCTATTTTTACCAACATGACCAATACTCCAAGAATAGCATCCCGCAACTCCTAGACCATGCTCCATATGTCTAAAAATAGACATAGTCTAAAAATAGACTTTTCGACAAAAATCACATGTGTGGTCCCCACCTAGTTTAGGTGATCACTTTCCAACTAGGATCAGGAAAGATGTTTCAGGAGGCCTCCTTCACTATTTCTTGTTGCCATTTTCAACACTCCCTCTCAACAAGAAAGGACTGTCATTGCATGCGACATGCAACTCCATGCATTCGCCCTGCAACCTTCACAAGTGCCATGCAACTCCATGCATGCGACATGCAACTCCATGCATTCACCATGCACCCTTTGCATGCACCATGCAAACTCATGCATGCACCATGCAACTCCATGCATGTGCCATGCACCCTTTGCAAGCGCCATGCAACTCCATGCATCTGCTCTGCAACTCCTCTGAAACTAAATAGGCTCCAAACAACTCAATCAGTCTTGATGCATCTAGCATCTATCATCAAAGTCTTCGACTTCTGCTTGGCCAACTGCACATGTCATCAAGAACCACTACGCTGTTGAACTCTTGCACCCATGCACTCTTGCACTTGCTGTCAACTCTGATCCACGCTCCAGTATCCGACACTGTCACTTTGATATACCTGCATCACTCCAACTGATCTTCGTTATCGTCGGCAACTGTGGGCACCTCGTAGCCATGTTCAATCCATGAGATCCACACCATCTCATGAATCTGCCCAGAAATTTCCTCATGGGATTACTCATGCATGTCGCCCCACCTCATACCTGGTGGTATAGCTGCATGCACTCCCTCTGCCCGTCTGGCACGAAATTTCTCTGCATGAGTGGTTTCTCCCACTCCATGATCCTCTTGTGGCTGCTCCACACCCCGAGGTTCACTTTCACTTGCATGCAAAACTTGCTCCCTCTCAAGCTTCAGTTGCATGTCTTTCTCCCGCTTCCCAATAGTAGGAAGCTCCGTAGAAATCTCATCTACATCAAATCTATAAAGATTCTTCTGCATCTCCAATTGTGGCTGCTCCACAACCTTCCGAGATTGCTTCTCACGCTACATGTTGAGAGGCTCCCTCTCAACCACCAAGTCACTAACCTCTGCTTTGCTCTTCAAAGCTTTGCATGCATCTTGTACCTCAGTGCATGTAGATTCTTGGCTCGCGCACATTGCAATTATCCCACCGTCGCAAAATTTTCTAACAAAAGAGCTGATTTTAAATCGATGATATCTCTCTCATCCGAGCTCTGATTCGACCGATTTTTTTTTTCAATTTGGGTATTTTTTCGCAAGGAATCCAAATATGCTATTTTTTTCTGAAAATATTTCACCAAAAATTTTCATATATTCCCTACAAACTCGCGCACCCAAAAATTCTCGCTCTCATTCCATGTAGAAAATTATATACAATATGCATGTATATTTCCGGCTTTCTCCATCTTTATGTTTCTTGAGTTTATCCTAAAACTCAACCACTTCAATGCTTTGCAATTGCTCCAATGATCAATATCGCTCCGATACCATGTACAAAATCTTTTAACATAGCTCCGATACCATGTAGAAATTTGAATAATTTGTTGAATTATTCACCGAGATTCTCCTGATCACACACTATTTTAGCTTCATGCATAATACAGAATCTCTTCTACCATTGATCATCACATGCGGAAATAAAATCAATTGCATGCACACATTAAAGCCATAAAAATTCACACATATGAACACAGTATTTCATGGGAAAGCTTAAAGCCGAAAACCCCCAACTATCTGTATATTATACATGTCATGGAGATCATGTAACAATCATAGTACAAAGCTCTTTGCAAGCTCTCATGCACTACCTCCCATGCTACACACTATCAAACTAGATCTAGCAAAACTCATGCTCCAACCTTTAGCCACTTGATAGCCAACCTAAATTGCGTGTTTCAATGCTATGGGATGGTCTCTTTATATAGATAAACCACCTGGATTGAACTGTGCAATCCTCATTGATTACTCCACCTATCTGTGTGTTGCAAATAGCAACAGTATAGTCACAACTGATAGTTAACCTGCTCTTTCACCTATTTATGCACTGGTCTCCACTGAAACTGTCCATGCACTGAAGTTAACCGATGTATTCTTTAGTTGATTTATGAGTTTATAATTAGTGAATTAATTAATAATTAATTCACACCACTCTCACTAATTGTATCTATTAGTTAACTTGGATACAAAAAGCTCAACTATGTTTAGATTAGTTAAACTTAATACAACTCCACTAACTTCCTCAATCAACTCCACCAAACTCTGTCACATGAGTTCTAACTGAAGTCTTCATGCAATAGCTTCACTTAAACCCTAGGAAAAGCGTATTTCCTTTTGTCAGCTGCATGTGCCACATCTAGGCATCAAACTGAAGTGCTTCAAGAGAATAAGATAATGTTTATAGTCCAAATATTATTAAGAGCTAATAATATTTGACTATTCTATTTTTAGACAGGCAGTCTAAAAATAGACTTCGACCTGTATGTCTAAAAATATATGTCCATCTATTTTTACCAACTTGACCAATCATCCAAGAATAGCATCCCGCAACTCCTAGACCATGCTCCATATGTCTAAAAATAGACATAGTCTAAAAATAGACTTTTCGACAAAAATCACATGTGTGGTCCCCACCTAGTTTAGGTGATCACTTTCCAACTAGGATCAGAAAAGATGTTTCAGGAGGCCTCCTTCACTGTTTCTTGTTGCCATTTTCAACACTCCCTCTAAACAAGAAAGGACTGTCTTTGCATGCGACATGCAACTCCATGCATTCACCCTGCAACCTTCACAAGCGCCATGCAACTCCATGCATGCGACATGCAACTCCATGCATTCGCCATGCACCCTTTGCATGCGCCATGCAAACTCATGCATGCACCATGCAACTCCATGCATGCACCATGCACCCTTTGCATGCAACATCTCCGAAACTGAATAGGCTCCAAACAACTCAATCAGTCTGATGCATCTATCATCAAAGTCTTCGAATTATGCTGGTACCAACTGCACATGTCATCAGGAACCACTATGCTATTGAAATCTTGCACCCATGCACTCTACACTTGAGTTAACTCTGATCCGTGCTCCAGTATCCGACACTGTCACTTTGATCTACCTGCATCAATCCAACTGATCTGCTACTGCTGCGCTGTGGGCACCTCGTAGCCAGGTTCAATTCATGAGATCCACACCATCTCCATGAATCCTGCCCTGAAATCTCCACATGGGATTACTCATGCATGTCACCCCACCTCTCACCTGGTGGTATAGCTGCATGCACTCCCTCTGCCCATCTGGCATGAAGTTTCTCTGCATGAGTGGTCTCTCCCACTCCATGATCCTCTTGTGGCTGCTCCACACCCCGAGGTTCACTTTCACCTGCATGCAAAACTTGCTCCCTCTCAAGCTTCAGTTGCATGTCTTTCTCCCACTTCCCAATAGTAGGAAGCTCCGTAGAAATCCCATCTACATCAAATCTATAAAGATTCTTCTGCATCTCCAGTTGTGGCTGCTCCACAACCTTCCGAGACTGCTTCTCACGCTGCATGTTGAGAGGCTCCCTCTCAACCACCAAGTCACTAACCTCTGCTTTTCTCTTCAAAGCTTTGCATGCATCTTGTACCTCAGTGCATGTAGATTCTTGGCTCGCGCACATTGCAATTGTCCCGCCGTCGCAAAATTTTCTAACAAAAGAGCTGATTTTAAATCGATGATATCTCTCTCATCCGAGCTCTGATTCGACCGATTTTTTTTTTCAATTTGGGTATTTTTTCGCAAGGAATCCAAATATGCTATTTGTTTCTGAAAATATTTCACCAAAATTTTTCAGATATTCCCTACAAACTCGCGCACCCAAAAATTCTCGCTCTCATTCCATGTAGAAAATTATATACAATATGCATGTATATTTCCGGCTTTCTCCATCTTTATGTTTCTTGAGTTTATCCTAAAACTCAACCACTTCAATGCTTTGCAATTGCTCCAATGATCAATATCGCTCCGATACCATGTACAAAATCTTTTAACATAGCTCCAATACCATGTAGAAATTTGAATAATTTGCTGAATTATTCACCGAGATTCTCCTGATCACACACTATTTTAGCTTCATGCATAATACAGAATCTCTTCTACCATTGATCATCACATGCGGAAATAAAATCAATTGCATGCACACATTAAAGCCATAAAAATTCACACATATGAACACGGTATTTCATGGGAAAGCTTAAAGCTAAAAATCCCCAACTATATGTATATTATACATGTCATGGAGATCATGTAACAATTATAGTACAAAGTTTTTTTTTGCAAGTTTTACCTACTCTCCTATGCCACACACTATCAAGCTAGATCTACAAAACCTATGCTCCAACCTTTAGCCACTAGATAGCCAACCTCAATTATGAATTTTGAATGCGAGGATGGTTGCACAGATAAACCAACGGGATTGAACTGCTGCAACTTTGGCTGATTACCCACCTATCTCTGTGTTGCAAATAGCAAGCAAAGATAGTCACAACCGATAGTTAACTCGTTTTTTCACCTATTTCTAATCGGTTCTGATCGAACGTTCATATGCAATTGGTTAATCGATGTATTTGGTCAATTTGCGAGTTTATAATTAGTGAATTAATTAATAATTAATTCACACCACTCTCACTAATCGTATCTATTAGTTAACTTGGATACAAAAAGCTCAACTATGTTTAGATTAGTTAAACTGAATACAACTCCACTAACTTCCTCAATCAACTCCACCAAACTCTGTCACATGAGTTCTAACTGAAGTCATCATGCAATAGCTTCACTTAAACCCTAGGAAAAGCGTATTTTCTTCTGTCAGCTGCATGTGCCACATCCAGGCATCAAACTGAAGTGCTCCAAGAGAATAAGATAATGTTTAGAGTCCAAATATTATTAAGAGCTAATAATATTCGACTTCCCTATTTTTAGGAAGGCAGTCTAAAAATAGACTTCGACCTATATGTCTAAAAATATATGTCCATCTATTTTTACCAACTTGACCAATCATCCAAGAATAACATACTGCAACCCCTGGACCATGCTCCATATGTCTAAAAATAGACATAGTCTAAAAATAGATTTTTCGACAAAAATCACATGTGTGGTCCCCACCTAGTTTAGGTGATCACTTTCCAACTAGGATCAGGAAAGATGTTTCAGGATGCCCCCTTCACTGTTTCGTGTTGCCATTTTCAACATTGATCGTCTTATAATCTGACTTGTTTCGATAACATTTTTGTTTCTTATGTATTTTTAAGCTCATGCAACAAAGAATGTGGTCTTTTTCTCACATTGATATTCTTTGTATTAATTTCCATAGTATCTTCATCAATGTCCATGTTCTTAAAACTAGAATTTAATGGCTTGCATAGTTTCTAAGAACACTTTTTTCAAAAAAAATCCTTGTTTCTTATATGTTTTTTGAGTCGATGCATTGATATTCGTGATCTCTTGTTTGCATTGGTAAACTTTGTGTTAATTTATATGACATTTTCATTCACATGTATGTTTTCAAATAATTTATATTAATGCCACTGTATTTTTATTAGATTCTTCTATACATTCTTTTTCGTTAGTTGCTTCAATAGGACATGATTTTTATTTTTTTTTGTACTATCTCCTTGAGAGGTTCATAATGAAAATTGCTTAACATGGAATGTGTTCCATCTTTCTCAAACCCATGAAATTGAAACACAATAGCTAGAGTGTCAGGACCATATGCATATAGTTATATTCAAAATATACCGTATCCAGTCATAAACAAAAAGGCCATTGTCTATATTCCTGTTTTCATATGGCATTGCTAATTGTATAATGTATCCTTGTCAATCTATTATTCCAGGAAATTGCTTAATTGCATGTTCATTCATTTATTTTCCTATGTATTTTAATGCAAATGAATCATTATGCATCATTGTGTTGCAAACAATCTATGAAATTATGTGTCGTAAATAGGGAACATCATACTCATTCTTCATCAATTAGCATATTGTTTCAAAATAGCTTTCACTGTAAATACTCCTAAACCTGGAAAATCTCTTAAACATATTTATGCCCATTCTTTTTTCTACCTACATCCATCCATGTTTTGTTTGTTCGTATGTTGTTATATTTACTATAGGTTCATGATACATTCAAATTAAACGTTTTTTCTTGTACAAGAGTGGTTCGAATTTTCCGACAATTGAATTATCGTCGTGGAACAATATGTCATATATTTCTTTGCAAAAATTTTAATTAAAATGCAAATATTTTTCCATTGTTGTCTTTGATCAAAGTCTTATGTGAATTTTTAACCTGTTCGATAACCAATGCATACAAAATATTTCTCCCCAAAGTCCTCGTTCTTCCCCAACGATAGTATTTGAAGTTGATTTTGTCATCCTTTCCAAGTAAACATCTGGGCTATTTATACCATGCATATGTATTAATGCATTTATATTCAATTCATGTTTGTAATATAATATGGCTTTAGCCTTCCATTCATGTAAATAATTCCCGAAATGTTATATTTTTCCTTCACGTAATTCTATTGACGTGTATCTAAAATGCAATAGAGTTCACATACTATCGAATATACAATCTCCCACAACATATGCAATTTTTTTCAAATGAAATAGATTATGCTCCCTTGCTATTGCATCTATACCATTCCTTTCTATAGTAAGCAAATGTTTCTCCATTTATTATTTAGTAATCATGCTTCAAACAGGTTGGGTCATTGATGCTTTAGCAATCATGTTACAAAAAAAAATTAAATTCACTATGAACTATCGCTCAACGATAATCATAACATAAACATTGCGCAAGAAAATGAGAAAAATGATGTAGATACAATCGATTCGCGTAAAACTCATGTCTATAACAAGATATAGAATCACAAAACAAATGAACCACAATATACCTAATACGGCAATTGTAAAATCTGTATTTGTTTCTAAAAATAGATATTGTGTATAATTTTTACGCTAACGAGCAAAACGCACAATTCTCATAATAGAGTATTGATTATAAAAACTATGAGAAAACCATTTGTAACAAAACCCCCCTCCCCTAGAACTATGAAATATACCAATATATATTGGCAACATGCATGACAAAAAAAGAACACACGTTCAACACCTGGCCAATGCAACTATCGAAACGTTACTTGTTAAAATTATGTCACAAGAGCTTTATAAAACTTATAACATTTGATTTATGATTCTTAGGCTAATGAGAAAAATGCAATGACATGTTACTTGTTAAAATTATGTCACAAAAGCTTCATAAAACTTATACCCTTTGATATATGATTTACACTAAAGAACAAGTATGTGCAATAAAAAACACAATCTTTCGATGGCAAAGTTTCATACCTCTACATTCACTTCCCCCTACACAATTCTCTAGCACACTTTCCTTTCACATAATATTGGTTTTTAAACAATGGAAGTCACTTAATATGAATCACTACGTACAATGTATCACATGATTTCATATTTATTTAACTTCCTACGTTTTTTTATTCATCGTGGATATGTGTACATGATATGCCATGTCTAACATGTGTCAAATGCAAAATAGTTACATGTGGTCATTATACACGGAAACAAGAAATATAGAGTTATACGACATTTAGAACATTGTTGATTAAGAAAATAATTTTAAGTACATAACATAAATGGCTAGAAAATTTCTTTTTGCACCATGCATTTAGAAAATGCAAGTATTGTTCGAGTTTTTGTTTCTTTACATGAGCTTTAATCTCCAAAGAGAAATCTTGAACATAAAGTAATACAGTATGATGTTTATTGAGTTTTGACATGTTGTTCAAGCCCATTTGGAGAACAGCTATGTATTTTGAAACACATCATAGATATGAAAGACAACTAATGCTTCAACGATTACAGTTTCCCCTTTTTGTCAAGCTCCCACACGATACAACTATAATGAGTCTTTCCCCCTTCGAATCGCTCGGATTTTTTCCTAGTTGAGCCATGCTTTCTCTATTTAGAGGTAGATTAGCCTTATGAAACCTATCAGGAAGATAAATTCCATATATATTTGAATCTACGGAAAATGGAGGATATGTGTAGGACGTCGATGCATAGATAAATACACCTTCAACTTTCAGTTGGTTCTGAATGGAATATCTAAATATCATATGAAAAGAAAAAAATGCTAAACATAAAGTAACAAAAGTTAATACATATTGGAGATGTATTTCAATCGAAAAATGAAAATCTAAGATGTATTCTGCAATAGATCATGAATCTAGAAAACAGCCAATGCTCGAACGACCATGGTTTTTTTCTTTTCGCAAAGTGAAAGTTGTATGCACAAGCATTTGACAATAGTTGTACAGAGACGCAACTCCTTTAAGTGCTACAGAGAGAGTTTCTTTGGTTAATTTTTAAACTCTTTCTCATTTAGAACTTTTGTAGATATATCTATACGGAAGAACAATTTCACAAAACTAATTAATTGATCAAAGGTTGCACTCTCAACTAATATGGTGCTGAGAAAAAACTTTTCGTTGTTCGCAATGAAGAATGTGTAGAAGAAGGAGTATATCTGGGAGAACAAAGATGCAGAAGCAACAACTATTGCTAATATGTCTACTTTTTCATTTGTACATTCTAGCATAAGGAAAAAGGATAACTAGAGCCAATACGTTAGTAGGCAAGGCAACACAATGACAGATTTACAGCATGTCCCTAGATAGATTTTTATCTATATTTTTAATCATCCTCATCATTATCTATATAGACTATTCTCTATATTTTTAATCATCCCAATGACTTCGATGCAATATTGACGATGTACAGCCAGGGGGAGTGACAATAAGCAACTTGATGCAACCTATATCTGAATATGAAGGAATTTAATTTTTATAGTAATTACAATTGAATTGAAATAAAGTAGCCAACTTTATTCTTCAATAACATGTTGACAACAAAAAAAACCAGCATGCAAATGACCATTTCGACTTATTGGGTATCAGAATGATATGACCGAAAAGTGTTGCGCTAGTAGGAATTGGTATCAATTTTAGAGGTGACACATATATGTTATCCTTTTCGAACAAAATTAAAAATTATTTCACGCACTTTCCACACATGTGTATCAATCTGGATCTGCAAAGACTAATGATAAAGCCAATATAATGATTGTCTATCAAAAATGGAAAATCCTATGAATCTTCCAAAGTTATAAAACATCATCCAATAGAACAAACCAAGCAAAAGAACTGACAAATCAACAGAATAGAAAAATCTGAATTGCAATAAGGAAAGTAGCACAACAATCGTACCACGAATAGATAAAGCCACACTAGTAATTATTGGAAAAAATAAAGGGATGGATACAATGAAGAAGATCCCATATTTTTTATTGATGTGTTATGATCCAATCACACCAAGAGGCTCCGAAGTGAAGCCCTATGATTACCTAGAGGCCCTATTCAAACATAATGTTCTGTGCTAGCAATATGGGAAAATGATGCACTGCGAATGGAACAAAAATATTTTTGGCCGAAAAAAATAATAATAATAATAATAATTAAAATTAAAAAATAAATAAATAAATAAATGATCAACTTTTTATTAATGGTGATACGATATCCCCATATTCTAAGCACGTAAAATTATAATCGACAAAATGAAAAAAAATTTCAATGATCCATCGTATTGATTGAATGGAAATAAGTTTTATGAAATTAAACCTTATTAATGATTAATAGTCGTTAAGTTAATTAAAATGAAATAGTGATGTTTCTTATTTAATATTTATTAAATTCCTTATTGCAATAACTTAATGTTTCTTATTTAAAAGAAAATTGTAATGGTTCTTATTTAAGGTTTATTATACTTTATGTATCCCCAATGAAACCTATTCGCACACTAACGTCTATCCACGGGAAACTTTTCACATAAGCACAAATTCCAGTGAACACCTCTTTCAGACCGAGTGTGATTTCCTCAATTCAGCATAATCAACTTCTTCTGTACTAAAGACTTTGCTAATCAATTGATTAGAGGTTGCGCTCTCCACAAATTGAAAGTTGTGTTTATGTTTATCTTTGTGTAATTAGGCATATGTGTGAAACTTCATAGGAAGTACATTGTGTAGAGGAAGATTTCAAGCTTTCATTGTGCGGACCTTTGAACTTCACAAAATCACAAACATTTTGCATAATTCATGCTTGCTTGCACTCATAAACAAGTTTTTTAATCACAAAATTTACAAAAAATACTTTTTTCATGTCGTCACATATAAATAATGTTGGTCACAACTACTCTATTATTAGCTCACTTTAGGAGGAACTGCAGAAGTGCGGAAAATAGTAATTTTTCTGCACCCGAAAAATTGACTCATTTTGCGCTAAATACTTCACTAAAGACTTTATGCACAATTATTTATTTCCCCTTTCCTTCAAGCTCCCACACAATACAACAAGAATGAGTCTTCCCCCCTCGAATCGCTCAAGTTTTTTCCTGATTAAGCCATGCTTGCTCTATTTAGTGGTAGAGAAGCCTTACGACAGCTATCCGGAAGGGAAATTGCATAGAGTTTTGAATATATGAAAAATGGACGATTTGCATAGGATGATGATATGATAGATGAACACACCTTCAACTTTCAATTGGGTTTGAATGGTATCCCTCAATAACGTATGAAAAGCACCAAATGTTGAACAAAGAAACAAAATCTAATACAATTAGAGATTTTTTTCAAGCTCAATTGAAAATCGAAGATGTATTTTGCAATAGATCATGAATATGGAAAACAACCAATGCTCGAACGACCATGGTTTTTTCTATTCGCAAAGTGAAATTTTTCTGCTCAAGCATTTGCTAATAGATATACTGAGACACATCTCCTTTACGTGCTAGCGAGAGTGTTTCTTTGGTTAATTTTTAAACTCTTTCTCATTTAGAAAATTTACATATATATCTATACGAAAGAACAGTTGCATGAAGCTAATTAATTGATCAAAGGTTGCTCTCTCAGCTAATACGAAGCTGAGAGAAAAAAATAAATTTTGGTTATAACATATTCACTGGTAGTATCCCTAAAGTAATTACCAATTTAAACATATATTTCTAATATGTTTATTTTTTCATTTTTATATTCTAGCATGAGAAAAAATAATAACCGAAGTGGATACGTTAGTAAGAAATGCAACACAATGAAAAATTTACAACACATCCTTAGATAAAATTATGAAGAATTTTTTCGGTAATAATCACATTAAAATGAAATTGTCGACACGTTTCGAACCAACCAGTGTGGTTCATCATTAGGACTAGGTTGATGAACCACACTGGTTGGTTCAAAACGCATCGACAATGTTCATTTTAATGTGATTATTACCAAAAAAATTCTTCATAATTTTACAATGGATCACAGAAGCCAAAATTCTATAAACATCCTTAGATAGTTTGTTATCTAGATAAATTGTTATCTATATTTTTAATTGTCCTGATCAATATCTAAATAGACTGTTATCTAGATTTTTAATTGTCCCAATGCTTTAGATGCAATATTAACGACATACATTCAGGGGGAGTGACAATAAGAAATATGATGCATCCAGTATCTAAATATGAAGGAATTACCATAATTTATATAGTAATCACAATTGAATTGAAAGAAATAAGTCGATAATATTCTCGAATCACATGCTGAAAGAAAAAAAACACGTGAAAAACCATTTCGACTTATTCGATACCAGAATGATATGACCGAAAAGCATTGTGATGGTAGGAATTGGTATTAATTTCATAGGTGGCACATGTATGTTATCCTTTTTGAATTGAACTAAAAAATATTTCACACACTTTCTACACATAAGTGTATTGATCTGAATTTGCAAAGACTAATGATAAATTCAATTTAATGATCGTCAATCAAAAATAGAAAATCTTGTGAATCTATTGTTGGGTCATGAAGGTGACTGTTTTAAAGGTAACCTTCATGCTTTTCATTAATTATCAACCCAGGGCAATTCTTATTTTTTCAGGAGTGTAAGAAAAATGTATGCAAGTGACATCGGAGGTTAACTACTCTAAATCGTTGTAAGTAATATTTTCTAATTTTCGAAGTTCAATCAAACCAACTTGAAAGTGAATTATGAAATACTTCAGACTATTCAAAGGAGCTAATTATGTTCTAATCTTATGAAGAAATAACCACTCCAAACTGAAAATAATATATTAGCATGCTTTGATGAATTGAACATCTAATTGAATAGCAACACTAATGAATTGAACAACAATTAATTATTTTAGATTTTGCAATGGAATTCTCTTTTAATCAACTAATAGCATCCTTCAGAATTAAATATCAACCAAAAGCTCATAATTATGATGAAAAGGTCCAAACACTAACTATAAGCAGAATTGAACAACAACCATGTTGAAACTAGTCTAACAAATGTAAAAGCATCAATTCCTGATAAGAGGACATGAATGATAAATCTAGTCTAGTGAAAAGGAAGTTATAACATCTCACACTTACGATTAACCAATTAAATGATAATATTATGAAACACAATGGATAAATGGAAATGAAAATTCTGTAAATAAACGTATAGCACAAAAGTAGCAGGAGAACCCCTAGGGCTGGGCCCGAAGCCTATAGAAGCCTACTGCTAAGGAATACTCAGAAGTTGTTTATCCTAAAAACGCCAAAGTCTTCATTAATCCATAGAGCAATACATTAGCATAAACTTGACGATTCCGTCTGAATACATTTATTATAGGAAAATTATAATACAGTTCGGCCCTCGTCTTGTTCACCTTCAGCCTTTTATAGCTTAAAGGTGAATTCCAAAGTAGTAACAATTCCTTCTCATTATGAGGCCCGGTTGCTTCGTGGCTATCGACTGAGCACTCCAAGAGTATGTGTGCCTCTACATCTTCCACTGATTCATAGGAGCTGATACGAGTCTGTTCGCCTTCCTTGTTTGTTGTATTTTGGTCATCCTAGTCAGCAGTTTGGTTCTTTTGCTTCCCTACCAATAAAGATAGTGACAAATTAGTTTTTACGTTATTAAACACACCTTTTATCAATAATTCACTCTACCTTACTTTTGCATTATTTTCCTTTACTTTATTGCTAAGATGAAGGGAAAATATATAAAAGTAAATGGAAAATCATGGTAAATATGGGGGTGAAACTTGCCTTCTCCTTGGCCCAACATACTCCCCTCCTTACCTTTTTGCAGGTCCTATGCAAACAAATGGTTGAGGTGTAGTTGGGTTAAACAATATGTAGGATAGACTTCTTCATTGTAAATTCTAAAGCCATGGCTCTGTTTTATCTTTACAAATGTTGAGCTTGTGTGCCCCTCTGGTAACTCATAATCATAATGGTAGTCTTCAGGAGGGTACTAGATGATGGGGCATCTGTATATGCACCCTGTCCACATAGGACCCATGTTCAAAATTAGGTTTCTGTACAGAAGGAATCGGGAAGCAGAAGCTTTGAAGTTCCTATACCCAAATGGTTCTCTATTCTTAACATTATTTGTAGAGGCTAGCCATCTCTGTTTGGTTGCTGCTAATGCTTCTTCCTGAATGTCCTGGAAGTATCCCCACCCATTCTGCACAATATCCTTGTGAATAGGTCCCAATTTTGATATCACTCCTTTCCGCTGTATGAATTTCTTATGTTGAGTAAACAAGTATAAGGGTTTAGTAGGTTCCCCTCTTACCCATATATTTAGGCCATGTTCTCTTTTCTGAAAGGTGTTGAAGGCCTTAGACCATCTAGTTTAGTTTTTGGAAAAGGACAGAAAAGCCTGGAACTGGACGTCCCCTATGAAGGGGCTGGGGTTACTGTCCCTATCCTCTTCTAGAAAGAAATTGTGTAAGTACAATTCACACAAAAGATGATGGACCTACGCATCCTACTCATTGTAACACTAGACAAATTCCTCAATGGTTTTAAAAGTAGTGGACTTCCCTTCCCTGACAGCCTTTATTTTCAACAATAAATATCTTTCCACTAAGAATAAAGCATAATTAGTGGTATTTTCCCTGCAAGTCAATACATCTGAGTAAAGAGAGGAAACCATACAGGATTTCTTCTTAGCTTGTTCCACTTGATCTTATGCTTTCTTCACTTTTGTCCTTTCTTCCCTGAGTTGGGAAAAGGTTTCATCCTTAGTTGCAGAAAGGTCTTTGAATAACTTTAGTAGTGCCTGATGTTCCTATAAGGGTACTACTTCCTTTTTTCACTGGGCCAATTCATGCTGGACTTGAATTAATTCATTGCGAAGCTTCTTATTGGTAGCTTTTTCTACTAGGGAAGTGTAGGCGGGTGTTACCTTTGTTTGAGTCCCCTTATCTCTTGTAAGTTTCAGATTAGTCTGCACAGAGACTTCAGCAGTGTGTATCAAATCCATTTGTACAGAGGCTTCAACATTATCCATTAAATCAGTCTATACAGGAACTTCAGTGGTATATATTAAATCAGTCTGTACAGAGGCTTCAGCATTGTATATTAAATTAGTCTATACATAAATTTTAGCAGTATCTATCGTTTGGGTAGCAAGATATGTTTCAATTCCCATGATAACCAATTCCTTCTCAGTATTCCAAGCCTTGTCTACTTCTTCCAACTGTTTCCTTAGTTTTTTTACCAATTTTCTCAATTTCATGCATTTTCTGCTCATTTTTCTTAATTTAATATCAGCTGATTTTTCTTTTAGCAAGGTTCTGGCAGGAGAAGGGAGAGCAGTGGCTTCGTTTCAGGAATTTTTATGTCAGTTCTAAGGTTATCAGCAATGGTGTTTTCTTCAGGCGTCCAAGAGGTTATTTTAGCATTAACGTCCTGACTGGGTGGAATAATGTTTCCTTTAGGTGTCACGGGAACTGTCTCAATACTTGCGTTTTTTTCAAATAAAACAGTGTCCCCTGACTGGTTTTCAGATTCATATATTCTCTCTATCTGGTCTTCCCTACTCACCCACTCATTATCAGAGGGAGACAAAACCCTCAAAGCCTACAATTCATCATGGGGAGGTAGGATTTCAGTATGGCCAGAGTTGTTATCAGTGGCAGACTGGTTCAAAAGGTCCCTCTGTTCCTCGGATTTCTCAGATGGGCTTCCAATTTCACGAAATACTTTCATTTTCTCAATTACTTGAGCCATTTCTTCTTCGTAGTCTTGTAAGGACATATTTTGAGGGCTTGAAGGTGGTGTATGGGATGGTCCCGCCTCATCTGGAAATACAGATGTGTTTTTCCGTAATTGAAACCTTTTAGACCATCTCCGTTTTCCTGGTTCTGTGGTCGAAACATGGATTATTTTCCCTCTTTCTCTCCTAGGTATGGAAATTCTAGGGAGTTCAATCTCTACTCTCTAAGGGTTTTCTTCAGGGGCAGGCAGGGCAGGATTAAAAAAGTTGTCCCATGTTATCTAATGTTTGTTTAACTCATGAATGATGATCAATTTAATCAAGCCATGGTCACTGACGACTGCTTGGGGGTTTTTAGCTCTTCTAATTCGAACAAGAGTATTATGCAATACATAATTTAGGAAAATTGGCAAGTTAACTGAAATTTTTCGCTTGAGAACAGCTAATAGTTTAAGTTGACGGGACTTTGCCACATCCTGGTGTCCGTCGCATGTGATATATCTTTGAATGAAGACTACCAATTCTTGCCAAGGTTGCTGCAAGGACGCGGGATTAATACATTTCCCTTTTTGTTTCAATGGCTCGCCTGGGTCCTGGTATACTGAGATTGCTTCTTTTATAAGGACATGTTTTTCAGTCCATCTTTCTCCTTCTATTGGTAGTCCAGAGACCTCAACGATGATTTCCTTTGAGACTGATATGATTCTTCCCCTGACTATGGTATGTCCTTCCTGCATGTTTTGCAGGAATTCAACTATTATCTCTGTATTAAACCCTTGTAGTATGTATAGATATGGAAACCAGCGAGCTTGCTGGAGAATGGTGCGAGCTGATTCTGAGGCTTGAAAAATTGTGGGTTCATTGCGGCGAGAATTTCCACCCATGGCTATTGTGTTATCAGAACTGGTTTCTTCTTCTGTATGTGTTTCTTTCAGCTCTGTTGGTTAAAACATTATAAACACTACATGCAGATTTTTTTTTAGAATATATTATAAAAATGCAACTTCATGACGTAAATGCAATGATCTTTTAGTCCCATTAGCATATCCGAAGGGATTCCCGTGGGTAATTCGCATTCTTGTTCATTATGAATATCTGTACCCCCTCCAACGGGAGAAGGGCGTCCATGGCCTAAAAGCTTAAGAGCAAAGGAAATATTATAACAATCATGAATGCACACGAAGCAAAGGTCAGAAGTTGGTAATCATCATGACTGTACATCAGGTGGAAATGATCGAAGAAGGGGAGAAAAGAGAAATAGCAATTATTATGAAAGGATGTCCTATTTTGACAGTATTGCATGACGGAAGCATGACAAGTGACAAATTATGATTGATGTTTTCATCCCTTGATTCAACATGAAAATATAATTCACTCATAGTTAATTATGCGGGTGGGTAGTGATAACACTTATTCAAGTAGTGCATTTATTTCAGGAATGGATCAATAGGAAATATGGCATATAAAAATAATTGGCTATTGTTAGAAAAATATTTCGATACCACAAGCAAAGCCACTGCTACCAATAAGCGTTCATAGCCTCGACAGGGTTGCTATTTTAACCCGGAAATGAGCCAGAATCCTCTATTTAAAAGTAGAATTTTTGCCTGTTTTATGGAGAGACCAATGTGCTGGTGTGGTGGCCAAATATTCATAGTGCCATTCATGGGGATTGTAACAGAGTGATCAAGCTGCCTCGTGATGAGAGCTCCCATCCTTCAAACAATTTTAGCTATTGAGAAGGTCACTACCTTGGTGTGTTGGCCATTATGGGAATGTCACCTGTTAAACCCTTATGATCAGGGTAGGTTGGCTCGTGATGAGACCCCCTATTCTCTCTTTAAAAATTTGCACATAGAAATAATATTTTATTTTTGATAAGTAGAAATTTTGCTTATTTTATGGAGAGACCATTGTGCTTTTGTGGTGGCTAGATAGTCATAGTGTCATTCACGGATATTTTAACAGAGTGATCAAGTTGTCTTGTGATAAGGGCTCCTGTCCTTCAAGCAGTTTTAGCTGTCGAGAAGGTAACTACCCTAGTGTGTTGCCCATTGTGGGAATTTCACCTATTAAACACTTATGATCATGGTAGGTTGGCTCGTGATGAGACCCCCTATTCTCTCTTAAAAATTTGCACATAGACATAATGTTTTTCTTTTTATTTATAAATGGAGGGAGGCTCATTAACTCCTTAAGAGTTAGGGATCGTATAAGAAGTAAAAAAAATGCCAATACAATTAATACTCTTATTCCTATATCCTCATGTCAAAGAAAATTACTTCTTAAGAGTGTAGAAAGATATACCAGCATAAGACTATGGAAATGAATTGTGTAATAATATGTCTGAACAGGAGATATCCAACCCTTCATTATACAGATAAACCATCTCATCTTCTGAAGTAGATATTTCCATCAAAATTTCAAAAGATCATAATATTAGTAATATCATTGCTTTTCTCCTCTTCAGGTGCCAATTCCTTTTCCAAAAATGGATTTTGTGGCGAGGATGTGTAAAGGAAGAGTAGATATTCGAAAATAAATCATCAAAAGACAAAAAAAACATGCTAGAAAAGAAATTAGTCATTCAATTTTGATTGCACAGCAGTTGTTCAATTAAATTAAACAGAAATTGTTCAATTGATTGAACAGCAAAAGTAAAATCACACAAAATAACAGCCATTCATTTGAATTGAACAACAGTTGTTCAATTCGATTGAACAGTAGATGTTCAATTCGATTGAACAACAGTTGTTCAAAGGTTTGAACAGCAGAAATAAACACACTAAAAAAATTAGAGGAATTTTGAGGTCTAAAATGGGCCTCCTAAGGAAATTATAAAATAATAATGGAAGTAATAAAATAAGATTTAATTACATCATCAAATTTTGGAGGGAAAAAAGAAAAAACTACTTTTTCAACTCGTATTTTCAACTTATCTCCCAAATTTTTTACTCAAATTTCGAGTGAGAGTACTCATTGGATGGATAATATCCAGTGGTGTTTCGCCATGCTGTGCGATAAGCCCACAAGGCCTCTGGTAGTCTAGTAGCTTAATCCCGACGATGTGTTGAGACTGTTTTAGTGAGAATTTCCTCAAGGACTTTGTTGATGCTTTCAACCTGCCCATTCGCCTGTGGGTGGTAGGGAAAAGTGACTCTATGGGTGACATGGTGGTTCTTTAGAGTGGTCGTGATTTTATTTCTCACAACTGTGCCCCTCCATTAGTTACCACTTCTCGAGGTAAGCCATACCACACAAATAGTTCAAAAAGAAAATTGATCACAGATTCTTCTGTAGCTCTCGATAAAGCCATTGTTTCTACCCATTTCGTCACGTAATCTATGGCAACCAGTATGTAGGTCTTCTGATTCGATGGCGGGTTGAATGGTCCAAAAAATTCCATTGCCCATCGTTCGAAAGGTTCCACTACTAACTATGCCTGAAATGGCATTTTGTCTGATTGGCTAGGACGACCCATTCTTTGGCAAATATCGCAGGCTTAGACAGATTTTATTGCATATTTAAAAATTGTAGGCCAATAATAGCCCATTTAAAATACTTTGTGCCCCGTCCTGCGATCTGAAAAATGGCCACCACATGGTTCATCTTGACAAGCCCTTAAGATGTCATAAATCTCATCTTCTTGGATGCATCTGGGTATATGCATATCATCTCCTGTATGGAAAAGATATCCACCGATCCAAGAGAATCTAGCACTGCGCTGAACAATCAGCGTTCATTCCTTTGATGTCAAGTGTCTTGGAAGCTTTCCTACTACCAGATAATTTGATACATCTGCGTACCATGGTGTTTTTACTACTACAGCGAACAAGTGCTCATGAGGGAACTGATCGTCCACTGCTAGTGGGTCATCTAACTTTGGAACTCTAGACAGGAAATATGCAACTACGTTCTCTTTTCCTGGGCGTTCCTTGATGGTTATGTCAAACTCCTGTAAAAGCAACAACCAACGAGTCACTCTTCCATTTGTAATAGGTTTATTAGCTAAGTATATAATTTAGGAGTGATCGGTATATAGGAATACTTGATAGCCAGTTATATAATGTCTAAATTTATTAATAGCATAAATGACAGCCAAGAACTCCTTTTCGGTCACTATATAGTTTAATTCGGCAGGAGTGAGATTCTTGCTGATATAGTAAATAGCGTAGGGCTTTTTGTCTTCTTCTTGTCTAAGAACTACCCCTATCCCTGTGTCAGATGCATCTGAGGAAATGTGAAAAGGAAGCTCCCAATTAGGGTCATGTAAGACTGGTGCAGTCGAGAGCAGTTTCTTCAAATCTGAAAAATCAGTATCACATTTGTTAGACCAATGGAATTCAACATTTCCAGTTAATGCATACAAGGGTGCAGCAATTTGTGAGAAATTATTTATAAACCTACGGTAGTACCCTACATATCCAAGGAAACTGCGTACCTTTGTCTGAGTACAAGGTGTGGCTCGTAAAAGAATTACCTCTATTTTTTCCAGATCTACCTGTATTCCAGTGGCAGAGATGTAGTATACTAGGATTAATCCATCAGTCATCATCATGTGACATTTTTCGTTGCTCAAACACAATCTGGTAGCAATACATCGTTCCAATAATTTTTCTAGTGTTTGCAGTGCTTGATCAAGGACATCTCCATATGGAGTAAATTCGTCCATGTAAATCTCGAGCCCTTCATTTATTAAATCAGAAAAAATGTTGAGTATGGCCCTTTGAAATGTTTTTTGGGCATTGCATAACCTGAATGGAAATACCCTATAGGAAAATGTACCCCAGGGGCAGGTAAAGGTTGTTTTATCTTGGTCTTCAAGGGCAATCTGGATTTGATTGTAACCACTAAAACCATCAAGAAAAGATAATAACCGCTTTTCTACCAATGTATCAACGACTTGATCAATAAAAGGGAGGGGGAAGTGGTATTTCTATGTTGATTTATTCAGTTCTTTGTAATCCACACAAATTTTCCACTTACCATTCTTCTTACGAATGACTACTAGAGGAGAAACCCATTTGCTGTCTGAAATAGGATAAATGAAGTTTACATCTAGTATATTTTGTAATTCATCTTTTACAATGTCTTTCAGATGTGGGTTTAACCTCCGCTGAGGCTGTCGAATAGGCCGAGCATCTTTGTCAGTATAAATGTGATGTGTGTATAGTTGAGGATCTATACCCTTCATGTCTGGATAGTCCCAAGCAAATTCTCTGTTATATTTTTGTAAAATTTTAACGAGATTTTATTGTTGGTCACTATCCATACTGCCATTGATATTTAAAACATTTCTTGCCTCAATTTCGATTGGCATGCTATTGCGAACAGCAGTCATGGGTATGTGCTGGTTATCAATGTCTACTAAGGGGTCCTCCTGTGCTTCATTATCAAGAACTGATTTTAACATTTGGCACTTTAAATTTTTTAAAGTACATGGCTGATTCATGAAGTTATTGATTACATCATCTTCAGTTTGATCTTTGAATTCTAGTGCTTCAACTATTGTTAGTGGTGAACGGATGTTTTGTTCCCAGTATGTATGTGGTTGTTTGTGAATTTTACAGTTGGAAGACTTGGTTTGGCAACGAGGTATATGAAAATATTCATTATGGCATCTCCTTTAGCAATGGTCATGTTGCATGTTCGACAGCCTATGTAAGCATCAGCCTTTGCTAACCAAGGTCATCCTAATACCAGGGGATGTCCATCTAACCTACTTTTTGGGTTAATAACTAGAAAGTCTGTTAGGTACTCCCATAAGTACACAGAAACCAATATGTTCAGTAATATACCTTCTGGTTTGATAACAGATCTGTCAGCAAGTTCCAGCAAGGTAGATGTGGGTTCCAATGTTTTTATACCTAACTTCTCGCGGGATTTTGTAGTTAAGATGTCGATGGCTACCCCCAAATCAACTAATGTGTTTGAGAAGGAGTGGCCAGAGATTTGTACTGTTACTATGGGTTTTCCTAGATCCTCGTATTTTACTGGTGTTTCTTTACCCAAGAGTAAGTCTGACAGTTCTCCCACTACATGAACAGTTGGTACAATTTTTTCTTTCTTCACCAGTTTTTTTCTGCACAACTCTTTAATTGTCTTAGCATAGATAGGAATGTCTTGTATTGCCTATAGGAGAGGAATTTTAATGCAAAGATTTTTTAATTCCCCTAGGAGATCAAAATCTGAAGAGACTATTGGTTTAGGCAGTGTTAATCTCTCAGGGAATGGAGGGGAGGAAATAATGAGGTTTTCAGGGTCTTTTTGGTTAACTGTGTCCCTCCCCTGCTCTATCTATGTTTATGTCATAGTTTTAGGTACTATTGGAATTTCAGACTCAAGTTGTGGTAAGGCCATATATTCTTTAGGTGAAATAACATGCCATGATCTCAACCTAAGTTCATTTCATTGCTTCTGTTCAGTTTAGGGGTTTGGGTTTTCAACAATCTGGATTAGCCGAATCAGTCTGTTATTGGGATTAAGATTGGGTTGAGCTGGTAGTTGAGGACGCATAATAGGCTGAGGATTGTGTTGGAATGGGTATGGAGCTAGTAATGTGGGTTGATTCTAAGCCCCTGTTCCCATAGGTAAATTGGTCATTCCCAAGGGTCGCAACCAGTTTTGATACCAATTTGTATTTTGTGAAGTGGACGTAGGCCACTGGGACTAATATGGATTGTTTTGCCAATAAGGGGGAGAAAGGAAAACTTGACCAATTATTACTTGAAGAGGGTTGTGTTGGCCAAGGAGGCATGGAAAATTATTGGGATGGCCAGACAGAAAAAGGTGATTGGCTCTGCCATGCTGTTGCAGGTTTCTGTTGATTAAATTTTGGAGGAGGAAAGAACTGAGGTGGGTCTTGTGGCATATTTGTTCGTGCTTTCCATTGCCAATGTTGATTCATTAGATACATTGGTTTTGTTTCTTCTTCTGCCTCTTTAAAAACTTCTTTCAACCCTGGAAGTGAAGGGAAATGGTCAGTGTCGTGGTCCTTGGTACAAAAAGCACATGTCTGGACCATGTCTAATGGACACTCTCGCAGGCTGTGCTTCTTTCGACAGCGTGGGAAAAAAATGGCCAAGTTTTGTTCTGCTAAATCTTGCTTCTTCTTAGCTTGCAGGACATCTAGCTGTGTTGTGAGGGTGCCTAATATATCGGTTTTAAAATCTTCTAAAATATTACCGAATTCTGATTTGGTCACGTTGCCACTGGATTGTTTATAATTCCTTGTAGCTAAATCCCGTCCTATTGGCCTGCTTCGTGTACTACCTCGAGAACACCTGATGCACAATGTAATAATGTCATCATATTCTTCTTGATAGATGTCCCCTTTTCCCATTATATTAAGTGTTTCAACCCATTCTTCTTTCATTCCTTTAATCATTGTTGCTTTTAAAATATCTTTATACTGTGTAGTATATGGAGATATTTGCAAATTATATTGAAATATTTCAATGTATTATTCTAATGTCTCATTGTCTTTTGCATACATATTGAATATTTCGTCTTTTAGTTCTCGATTCCAATAGTAATCTTGATATTTGTTAAGAAAAGAGTTTTTCATCTGATCCCAACTATTAATGGTTCCTCCACCGAACCCCATAAACCAACGTAGTGTTTTCCCCTTCAAAGTAGAGGGAAATAATTTCAGTTTCTGAGGGTCAGTGGTGTAGTCATATCCCCTACATAAGACATCAAATTCAAATAAAAATGCATCTGAATCTTCCAAGGTCAGCCCATGGAAGGTGGGGATGTTTTGTAATGCGATAGATTTCATAGGGGCATTTGCGGTCGAATCAACAATGGGATACTCCAATGTTGATGTATGCCTATGGTTTTGGTTGTTTTCCATCTAATCAAATATGTTCCAATAATATTCAGGGATTTCTTGATCTGGGGGAATAATTTGAGTGGGATTAGGGAGTGGATTTATAGGAGGCCTTACAACACTTCCTCGATCTAGAATACTGGGTGTCTCTATCTCAACCACTCTCTCAGGGGATCTAGGCTCTGGAGTTTTTACGTATACTGCACTACATGTTTCTCCCTCTCCTTCCTACAAATTGCAAGAATTTCCCTCTCTCGAAGGGTCGGGACTTACATGCTCAATAGTCTGAAGGCTTTATTCAGAACCTTCTGTTTCACTGTGAATCTTGGCGTGGGCTACAGATGGTCAGGTTGTTGCCTGAGGGACTATAGTAGGACTTTGTGTATGAATGGTTATGGGTCCTACGGATTCCTGGGATTCAACATTCTTAATGATTTCATCTATGTATGTTGTTCTGCCAAGGACCACTGATCCTTTGGGTTTTGTGGATTTAAGTGGGGGATTTTGATCTAATTCTATCTTTTTCTTCCTAGTCATTAAAAAAAAAAAAACCTATCCTATTAACCTCCGCACAATTGCTGAGAAGCGAGCTGGAGAGTAAGCGTTTTTCTTGCTAGTGTGCAAGTTCTTACCTCTCGTTTTCAATACACAGTTCTTTCACAACAACAAGAAAAAGAAATAAAATCATCACTCTTAAACACTCTCTCCGGAAATGGCACCAAAATTTTGGGTAATGAAGGTGACTGTTTTAAAGTTAACCTTGACGATTTTCATTAATTATCAACCCGGGGCAAGTCTTGTTATTTCAAGAGTGTAAGAAAAATGTATGCAAGTGATATTGGAGGTTAACTACTCTAAATTGTTGTAAGAAATATTGTCTAATTCTCAAATTTCAGTCAAACCAACTTGAAAGTGAATTATGAAATACTTCAGACTATTCAAAGGAGTTAATTCTATTCTAAACTTATGCAGAAATAACCACTCCAGACTGAAAAGAATAGATTTCAATTGAACAGCACGCTTTGACGAATTAAACATCTAATTGAACAGCAATTAATTATTCTAGATTTTGAAATGGAATTCTCTTTTAATCAACTAATAGCATCCTTCATAATCAAATATCAACCAAACGCTCATAATTATGATGAAAATATCCAAACACTAACTATACGCAGAATTGAACAGCAACCATGTTGAAACTAGCCTAACAAATGTAAAAGCATCAATTCTTGATAAGAGGACATGAATTATAAATCTAGTCTAGTAAAAAGGAAGTTATAACATTACACGCTTATGATTAACCAATTAAATGATAATATTATGAAACGCAATGGATAACTGGAAATGCAAATTTTGTAAATAAACGTATAGCAAATAAGTAGTAGGAGAACCCCCAGGGCTAGGCCCGAAGCCTCTAGAAGCCTACTGCTAAGGAATACTCAAAATTTGTTTATCCTAAAAATGCCAAATTATTCATTAATCCGTAGAGCAATACATTAGCATAAAATTGACGATTCCGTCTGAATACGTTTATTACAGGAAAATTATAATACAATCCATCCCTCGTCTTATTCACCTTTGGCCTTTTATAGCTTAAAGGCGAATTCCAAAGTAGTAATGATTCCTTCTCATTATGAGGCCCTGCAAATTCATGGCTATCGACTAAGCACTCCAAGAGTAGATGTGCCTCTACATCTTTCACTGATTCATAAGAGCCAATACGAGTCTGTTTGCCTTCCTTATCCGATGTCTTTTGGTCATCCTGGTCAGCAGTTTGGATATTTTGCTTCCCTATCAATAAAGACAGTGACAAATCAGTTTTTACGTTATTAAACACACCTTTTATCAATAATTCACTCTACCTTACTTTTGCATTATTTTTCTTTACTTTATTGCTAAGATGAAGGAAAATATATATAAGAGTAAATGGCAAATCGTGGTAAAGATGGGGGTGAAACGTACCTTCTCCTTGGCCCAACGTCTGCTAGAGCTATAAAACATCATCCAACAGAACGAACCCAACAAAAGAACCAATAAGTCAGTAGAATAGAACAATCGGCAATTGCAACAAGGAAAGTAGCACAAAATCGCACCAGGAATAGATAAATCCATTATATTAATTCAAAGAAAAGTTAAAGGACTGGCTACAACGAAGAAGATACTATATTGTTTACCGATGTGTTATGATCCAATTGCACTAGGAGGCTCCAAAGATAATCCCTACGATAACCAGGAGGCCCTATTCAATTATAATGTTATGTACTGACAATATGGGAAAATCATGCACTGCAAACACACCAAAAATCTTGTTGGATGAAAAAATTAACACTTTGATCAACTTGTTATGAATGGTGATACCATATGCCTATATTCTCAGCATGTAACATTATAATCAACAAAGTGAACAATTTGGTCAATGATCCATCGTATTTATTGAATGGAAGTAAGTTTTACGAAATTGAACCTTATTAATGATAAATAGTTTATATGTTATTTAAAATGAAATAGTTATGTTTCTTATTTAATGTTTATTAAAGTCCTTATTGCAATAAATTAATGTTGATTATTTAAAGGAAAATAGTAATGTTTATTTAGACTTTTTGTATCCCTAATGAAACCTCTCCGCACACTTAAATCTATCTGCATGAAACTTTCCACGTAAGCACAAATCTTAGGGAACACCTCTTGCAGACCAAGTGCAGTTTCTGCAATTCAACAGAAGAACTTCTTCTACACTAAAGACCTTGCTAATCAATTGATTAAAGGTTGTGCTTTCTGCATAGTTAAAGCCTTGTTTATGGTTATCTTAACATAAATAGGCATATGTATTGAACTGTGGAGGAAAATTTCAAGGTTTCATCGTGCAGACCTTAGTACTCCGCACAATTACAAACCTTTCGTACAATTCATACACACTTGCACTCATAAACAAGTTTTTTAATCACAAAATTTACAAAAAAAATATTTTTGTTCATGTTGACACATATAAACAATGTCAGTCCCCATTACTATGTTATTCAATCACTTTAAGAGGAATTGTGGAAGTGCGTACAATATTGAGTTTTCCGAATGCCGAAAAAGTCAACTTCTTTTGCGCTAAAGACTTTGATATAATTTATTAAAGGTTGTGATGTCATAATGAAAGCTCTCCACTTTCGTATGTTTTTTCTTTCCACACAATTATTCGACATTTTTATTATTATTATATATTATTGGTGATATTTCAATTCTAACTATTGATAAATAATTCATTAAACTTTGTACCGAGTGAGAGAAAACTCCGCAGAATGAAATATTTCCAACAAAAACCAAATCAAGACTTTTATTGTAGAAAACACAAACTAGAAAATCTTTACCTTAATCAATTTGTATATTAAGAAAATTCGTATATATGTAATAGGAAAATGTGAAATATCATTATGTTATGAATTAAAGTTATAAAGTTCCCTCTACACCTCCATTATCTCACACATATATCATTATGCGCACAACCTTCATTCTTCACAACTAATCTGTAAAAGTTTTAAATGGAAAATGGTTTAAATTATTTTTTCATCTGCACCCCCATTCTCACGCACATTACCCATCCTCCGCACGGTAAAATCTAGTCACAAGGAAATCTTCACAAAAGGAAACATAATAATACTAATTCAAAATTTGTTCATAGTTAAATTAATTACACGTCGATGACATAAATTTCCTTCTGCACCCTTGTTTTCTCGCGCATATGTCATCCTATGCACGCCCTTGGGACAATGAATGCTTACATTGTATTGTGTCAAAGTCAGCATTAACAGCAAAGATAGAGGCTTAAAATGAAGGAAACTTAGATCGATGGTATATTTACATTGGTGGAGCAACTCTACATACATAAATTCATGGATTAAAATTGTAATTGATCAAGTTTATTAGAAAGTGTAACACGGGTTGAAGTTTATGGAGTGCGATTCTAGAGTTGCAAAGAAAGAGCTCAGTACTTCTCTAGTTAAAAAGGTTGATGCTCTGGAATTTCTATTCGATTTGGTTTCAAAGCATGTTGAAATGATTTTATCTGAACATGGGTCCATTTTGACCTTTTAAATCAGAAAATGGCAATACTGGAATTGAAGTGGGAGCAACTACAATTGGCAAATGAAATGTTGATTTTTCATGTGGATAAATTCGCTCAGGAAGAGGACATCAATGTTGAGGAGGACGCTAATGAAATAGATGATGATATCATAGCCATTGATAAAGATTACCCCCCTTCTCAGCATGAGCCAGAATTTAATGAAGCCCACCTCGCTTCTGTTATCAAGGATATGTAGTAATTTAGATAGTTGTTAGTTTTATTTTCGTTAATAGAGAAAATCATTTTAGAATAGATTGTATAGCCCAATTATGAACTGTGTCGATCCTTCTTCTAGTTTTTGGACATTAGAACAAGCAATTTTGGTTGAATTCAAAAATAACAAAATTAATTTCCATGCATGAAATTTATATGTGTTTCTCTATTTAATTTGTTCCCTATACTCTATGTCAAAGTAAATTGTTTCCAATTTAGTTGTTGTTTTTCTCTTGATAGCTTTATTTCAAAATGTTTCTGCAACTTAATTTGTAGAGTTATCAATTTTTCTTTCCAGCTAACGTAATAATTTATTCGTGAAATCGACATACATAACCCATCTTTTGCATAGTCAAAGCTCTGCATAATGAAACATATAAATAATATTCATCCACACATCCTTTAGTCTGCAACGATTCATAGCTCTATGCAACTGCTCTCGTTAGCGGTAGATTTAGCGACTACATCGTTAATGTGCAATAAAATACCCTCCCTACACAGTGAAACATAGTTATAATAATAAATTAACATTAATTTCCCTATGCACCCCTCACTCTCCTTAAAATACCCTGCCCTAATTTCGTCCATGTCGAATAAAATTCCTAATATAAAATCTTAGCAGAGTAAAAGCTATGCACATTGAAACATAGTAATATTAATTATTATGTTCTCCCGCACATATCCCATTTTCCAGATTTTTTTATCATCCCGATGTCTGTCCTCTGATAAATACAAAACGTGTATGCTTTCAATATAACACAAATGCGTATATGTAGGACTGCATAGCAAATCCATTGTCCGCAAAAATCTCACATATTAACATTAATAGTTTAACATTAATTTCCGTTTGCACCAACCGTTCTCCCACACAAACCTCGTCCTCCACATAGTAAAAGCTTCGCATAATGAAATATAACAATATTAATTAGTATGTTATCCCACACATACCTTGTCCTCCGCAATGATTCATAACTCTAAAATCGAAGCTTTACGCAACTGCTATCCTACACATACTTTGTCCTTTGCAGAGTAAAATCTTTGCACAAGGAAATTTTTTAACATTGATTTCATCCTTAACGAACAAAGTTCCCTATGCACACCCATTATCCCGCACATACCCCATCTCTTGCACAGTGAAAACTTCGCACAATGAAACAAAATAATATTAATTCGAAATTTGTTCATAGTTAAACTATTTAAAGTTCCCTTTGCATCATCGTTCTTCGGCACATACCCCGTCCTCCGCAAACATTCATAGCTCTATAAAATCACAACACCAACAAATTTGTTCACCGCACCCGATGAGCACTAATACACACTTTCTCAACACTCATGAAAATCACAACCTGCTCTCCATGTTGTTGGATTTGCCTTCACAAAGATTCATAGCTCTATCAAATCAAAGCTCTACGCAATTTCCCTCCCACACATACCCCATCCTTGCACATTCAAAAAAAATTCAAAGCATGATATATGATATGGAAATTTGTAAAAGTAATAGTCATCACATAACATGTCCTTGTGCATTCGAAATTTTTTCAATGCACGATATACAATGTGGAAATTTGTAAAATTAATAGTCATCTCCGCACACGAAATGTTAAAAGGAGATTTGTTTAGGGCCTCCGCCCCTCCCCCATCCCCGATGCAAATGACCTGCAACCGCATCAATTTTGTGATCATTGGGAAGATCAATACCATAAGAATGTCATTGTTAGAGCATCAACGATGAAATGGCCACTCATAAAATAAGTTTGATTTTTTAATTTTAAATCATTTTCCAAACACTGAAAAATACCAAAAATAAAATGCTCTTAACAAGGGAAATTATGTCCCATCGAAAGTTGTTAGGCCAATCGAAAATTAGAAATAATGTTTCAAGAAAATCAGAAAATTATTTTTGAATTTATGGAAAATAAAAATATTCAACGTTTTTCCAAAACTTTAGTTAAAATTGCAAAAAAACCAGAAAATAATACACAATTAATACACTTTTACCATAAGACAAATGCTATAGTCCCTTGTGATACAGGGACTAATAAGCAATATTTTTATTTGTACCTCGTTTAGGTACACATTTAACCAAAACAAAGTACTTGTATTTAATATCTATGTTAATATTAGCTTAACGATATGTTATAAAAAACATAGTTTACATGTATATTGAGAAATTTGATGTTCTTTCATTTTGTGAAAAAACAATACCCAAAATTCCAATGTGGATGTATTCATAGCCACATGTTTGTCACGTTGTTTTGTCTTGGAATTTGTAATTTGTAAAGTGATTAATAGCTAAGTCAATTCTTATATAGATATATTTATGTAGATATATTTTAATTCTGATTTTAATGAAGTATAAAAAAATAAAGAAATTAGAATATATAGATTTTGGTATTATTATATTTTGTTGAAGGCAAAGTATATTGTAATTAGTTTTGGTAAAAGAAAATTCACTGTTAATTAATTTGTAAATTTTTAAAAACTATTTGCAAAGTTTATTAAGGTTTTGGTAAATTTAAATATTAAATTTATTTTTTTTTAAATTGAAGATTATTCTTTTAATTTTTAAAATTTAAATTTTTATTTTTTGATTAGTGGATGACTAATTTTATGTGGTTTGAAATCAATTTTTCATAATTAAAAATTGTTTAAAATAAAACCTCTAATGTGTCCTCATAAATTAATTATCCAAAAAATAATTTATATATGATTTTTTCCATAATTAATATTTTATTTTCATTCATTATCATATTTGTTTTTAACAATAAATACCTATTAACTTATAATTATCCATTGCTTTATTTTTATTAATTGTTGTATTATTTCTAATAACAATGTCTTTTCTAATAGGGGAGACTGAACCGGGAGGGGTAACTCTATGTCCCGCCGAAAAATTCTGGAAAAAGTATGCATGGGGATTAGGAGTAGCCGCAAATAATAAGGAGGAAGAATTGGCTTATGGCAAGGATTGAGACTAGCTCTTGACGATGGCATCACCCACTTATCATTTTTTGGTGACTCCCTTATAACTATTCAAAATGTATCAAGTGGTCCAAATATCAGGAATTTGACCTAAGTCCAACTATGCAAAGAACAATACTTATGCTTGACAAATTCGAATTTATAGAATTTTTCCATATAAAAAGGGAGTTTAACAAAGTGGAAGATGAACAAGCCAATAAGACCATCATCCTAGAGCAAGGTGACTTGAAGATAGATGAAGGCTCCTCAACTAAATGTCAAGTTCCATTATCTGAATTAAATGCATCTCCTCGATTTGCAGGAGTCACTTAGAGAAGGGTGAAACAAATGTCAGAAGGAATAATTATTGTATTAACTACCTAGCTCAAATGACATGTAGAAGAAGGAATGGAGAAAGGATTGATATATCATCCCCTAGGTGGATAATTACGGTAATGCTTAACAAGAGCCCAGACAATTGGAAGGCAAGAGACCACGATTTAATGCAAACGGGATGTGAAGGAACTATACATATAAAATTTGAGGAGTATTTTCATCAGTCGATTCTGCGGTATTTTTTCTTTGAGAAGGAAGGTATGGAAAATAATTTGCTTGCGGGAAGAGAATTAATGAGAGGCATTGATTCTGAAGCAACCCTTGGGATCGTCAACTTGGAGTTGATCTCGGCTATAAGGAGATGGATGGTCAAGGCCTTTTCTTTATGGTTAGTTTCTCATCCTGCTAAAGACAAAGAAATATATTCCTCGTCTAGAAATGGTATAGGTGACTCATCTAAGAACTCTTCGGGGGCGAGCAAGCGTGAAATAGAGAAAATATTATCACACATAGGAGGGAAAATCATCTTTGAATCTAGGTCTCATTTATCTCTTATAATGAGCCAGTTAAAAAGTATGAGGAAATATATGGAAATTGTGCAAGCCACCTCGAACATAATTATGACAAAAATAAAGAACCTAGATCGCAAGGAAGAAAACTTAGAGGAAAAGGTAGAAACAACAGTCATCTCCATCTTGAAGGAGGCATTTGGGCTTAGGGAGGATGGAAATAATGAGCACAGAAGTGGTGCTCAAGACACTCATGCTTATGAGAATATGGTTCACTTGGACATCTAGAAATTGAATGTGTAGCTAAAATCGGAGGATGTAGGACCTTCAGCAGAAGTCGAGGCAGCAGAGATGGAGAAAGTTGGACAGTCAGAGCCAGATGATGCAGACTAGTTGGTGTGAAAATTTCTAGATCTGACAATCTAAGGAATCCTACTGAAACTATGTGAGTTACTTCTCCTATTATATAAATTGCATTTATAGAATTAATTCAAAATTAGTTATTGAAGTAACTATTGAAGCAACCTACACTTAATTAAATATGATTATGAAACAAGGAAACTGAGAAAGAAATCAATCACACATAGGACACCTTTATTTTGCACTAAGTCCCTGGAAAAACCCAATGTGGGAAAACCGGTGCAGCAGATATGAGGGTTTGTATTATTAAGCAATAGAAATTTATGAATACATATCTAAATACCTCAAGGGTTATTTAGTTACAAAGAGAGAAATACTGGAAGAAATAATTATGAGAATACCTCACTCAATCACTGGAAAATATGGTTGATCCAGTCACTGGAAAAGCTTCCCCTGGAGGTATTTGTATTGCCTCTGCGTAGGCACTGCATCACCTCCTCTAAGCACTGTGTCACCCCAGTTGTGGCTCGATCTGACTCGTGGAATCACAGATCTCATCCTCCCGATATCACACCCCGGCTTCTAGCTTTTGGATCAGTTTTGACTGTGAAGTCTCGGAAACCCTCTCAGCCACTATGCAACCTTTACGTAGCCCTACGTGGCTCTATGTTGGCTCTATGTCAACTTGACTGGATCTACGTTGGCTCTACTAGACGTCTCTCTGCCTCTCTCTGTTGATGATTCTTCGACTGATAAAAATATCTCTCTGGAAGCTACTATGCCCCTCACTGCACTGAATCACTTAGATCTGACCTTCGTCCGAGTGCTGCTCAGTCAGAAGAATTTGATCTCAAGGTTCACTCTGTGTGTGTCATTCCAAATGACCGTCAAGCCTTCCTTTATAGTCTTCTCATTGAGAAATCAACGACTTAGATTAGGTCTCCAATCAACGAATAAGATTATAACATGACTTGATCTTCGCTTTCTAGATCATTCTCACTCTGTTTTATTAATACCTTTTAATTATTTAATTTTGCTAAGTTAGACTTGGGATCCCCATTAAAATAATTAATTTTTATAATAAAACATGAACCAAGTGGAATTTTCACGAACGGTTTCTGGGTTCTTTGGAATACCAGTGTCTGAGCCTCTCCACAAAATTTGGGGCTTAGAGAACTTCTGATACTACCAAAAATGAACACTCCATATTAGTGAGGAAGGTGCTCTAACAATATGCTTATTGCATAGTGCTATGAACCTGAATCATCCTCTGCGCTACTGATTTCCATCAACCACTGCACTGCTTCTGCCACTGTACTACTGCCCATGACACTGGCACTGCCATTGCTACATCCGTACTACAACTCCCTCTCAAATGTCGCATATGTTATGCTGCTAACACTGCCACTGCTAACAATGCATCTGCACTACAACTCAGTTGCTGAGAGAAGCAACTGAAATCACCCACAAACTAAACAAGTGTTCACTAGATGCAACTTGGTGCTGAAGACTCTAACTATTCGTAACTATTGTGATGTCCCTCTAATGCATTGCGTTGTTGTTTCTCTGCACTGCTCTGCACTGTGATGCACTTATGTGCACTGCGTTGATATTGCTACGTTGTTGCTACTCTGCTTTGCGTTGCTCAAAACCTGGTGTTGCTAACCACTACATCTATCGCTCCATCACTCCTCAGCTACCACTGAAAACTACTCCATCACACTACTGCTGATTATGGGCTCTCGTAGCAAGGTATTGATCCATGAGATGGGATCCTCAAGGATCCTGCCCAACTAAAGTTTAGAGTAAACTACAGTTCAATGTCACCCCATTTCTCTCCTCGAGAAGCATGGGCACTCATGATGAACTCATCCTGCTTGATCTTTGCAGCTGCAACTTTCGAATCATGCTTCTCATCCTTGTCCTTTTTCTTTAAAGGACATTGTAATGCAAAGTGGCCCATCTCACTGCATATGAATCATTTCACATTCGAGACATCTCTCTTTTGTCTCTGTTTCCCTTACTTCCCTTTCGATGTGAGGGCTACATTCTCCTCCTCCTCCATACTCTTAGATCCGCTCCCACTACTACCATCAAGCTTGCACTTGACTAGATGTCTCCTTAGTTCTTCCACCTAAAGTATTGACAACATCTGCTCCCAACTAGGAAGAGTAGCCCTGCCAAAAATTCTTTGGAAAAAAACTTCCCACTCCTCCGTAACTGTGTTAAGGGCTAGCCTCACCATATGTGTCAAAGATGGGGTGGATCCCATGGCTGCCAACTGATCTCGAATCTTCTGAAGTCTTGTAATGAATGGAGCAATGTGCTCCCCTTCTAAATTTGGACCAGCTGAAGCTTCTGCTCCAAGTACATCTTTCATTGCTCGGAAGTTCCCTTGTACAGTAAGGACAAGGCTTCCCACATCTCCCTGGTGGTGCCCTTGCTAGCTAAATGAGAGACTATGTGATCCTTGACCCCGTCAAGGATTAGCCTCTTGGCCTTTGCCATATCAGACTTGTACTTCTTAATTTGATCCGAATCTATACATACAACAACCACATTCGCCACTAACGTCTTCAGATCATATTCATCCAAAAGGAATTGAATCCTTTCCTTCCATATTACATAGTTGTAGGAACCCTCCAACCAGTCCTGATCTCTAAGACCATGATATGTCATCTCAGTCAAACAACTATCGAACTCCTCCCTCTTTCTTCCCCTTTGCGCATCACTAGGCAGGCTTATGCACTCCTTCTAGAGCTCATGGATATTTTTCCCTGACCTTTTGCTCAGATCCTGGAAAAATGTTAAATTCATCAGCAAGGAATTCATTGAGGAAGAATTCCCCGCTATGTGTTATTTTCTTTCTTCTGCGGTTTTCTGCCTAGAAACTACCTGCAGAAAAATTGCATCCCTCTGGCTCTGCATGAAGGCTCTGCGTTGCTCCCACTACCTCAAAAAAATCTTGAACCAGAAGTCCTACCTCTTTTTCGCCTCACTCAAAGAGAGACGACCTCGAAAAATCTGCCCTTCTGGTTAGAATTTCACAATCCCCTTGGGGATTCGATCTGATGTTGTAGCAGTAATTTGGCCTTCACTTCAGCATCATACTTGCTCTTCCTATTCCACATCAAATTCTCTGATACCATGTGAAAAATCCTAGATCTGACAATCGAAGGAATTCTACTGTAATTATCTGAGTTACTTCTCCTATTATGTAAATTGAATTTACAGAATTAACTAAGAATGAATTATTGAAGTAACTACTGAAGCAGCCTACACTTAATTAAATATGATTTTGAAACAAGGAAACTGAGCAAGAAATCAATCACACATAGGACACCTTTATTTTGGACTAAGTCCCTAGAAAAACCCAATGCGGGAAAACTGGTGCAGCAGATCTAAGGGTTTGTATTATTAAGCAGCAACAATTTCTGAATACATCTCTAAATGCCTCAAGGGTTATTCAGTTACAGAGAGATAAATACTGGCAGAAATAATTATGAGAATACCTCACTCAATCAATAAAAAATATGGATGATCCAGTCACTGGAAAAGATGCCCCTGGAGGTCTCTACATTGCCTCTACACAATGATTGCATAGGAACTGTGTCAACACCTCTAAGCACTACGTCACCCCAGATGTGGATCGATCTGACTCCCGAAATCATAAATCTCAGCCTCTCGGTCTCACAGCCCGGCTTCCAACTTCTAGATCAGTTCCAATAGTGAAATCTTTGAAACCCTCTCAGCCATTGCGCAGCCTTTGTGTAGCCCTGTGTGGCTCTACGTTGGCTCTATTGGACGTCTCTTGGCCTCTCTCTATTGATGATTCTCTGGCTGAAAAAAATCTTTCTCTTCGGAAGCTTCTCTGCACCTCACTGCACTAAATCACTTAGATATGATCTTCGTCTGAGCACTACTCCATCAAAATAATTCGATATCAAGATTCACTCTATGTGTGTCTTTCCAAATCACCCTCAAGCCTCAATTTATAGTCTTCTGGTTGAGAAATCAATGACCGAGATTAGATCTCTCATCAACGGCTAAGATTATAACATGACTTGATCTTCGTTTTCTAGATCATTCTCACTATGTTTTATTAATACATTTTAATTAATTAATTTCCCTAATTTAGACTTAAGGTCCCATTAAAATAATTAATTTTTATAATAAAACATGAACTGAATGGAATTTTCACAAACGGTTTCTGGGTTCTTTGGAATACCAGTGTCTAAGTCTCTCCACAAAATTTGGGGCTTAGAGCACTTCTGATGCTACCAAAAATCAACTGTTAGTTATCTTAATTTTTTTTTTACTGCAATTGAAGTATGTAATGTTTAACAAGATCTTTTGGTGATTATATAAGAACAATGTAGTATAAGAAATAGGCAAGAAATCTTTGAATATCTTCTGCCTATGGCCAAATAAATTTTGCAGGGAGGTGAACATAACGTTGTTTATAAATGTACTAGTTAGTGTCCTCATAAATTAATTATTATATATATATATATATATATATATATATATATATATATATATATATATATATATATATATATATATATATATATATATATATTCCATAATTAATATTTTTATTTCCATTCATTATCATAGTTTTTTTTTGTAAGCTTGGCAGGACTACATCTTCATCATGTTTAATATATCACCCCAATCGGGGCGGGGTATTCAACCAATGAATTCACATCAAGGAGTGCCTTAATAGAGCACCCGACCACCGTCTAGCCAAGACCCCATGGACTTTCCATTCATTATCATACTTATTTTTAACAATAAATATTTATTAACCTATAATCATTCCTTGCTTGTTTTCCATTAAGTGTTGTATTCTTTCTAATAACAATGTTTTTTCACATTTTTCTATTAATATATTTTATTAATCGTAAAATTTGTTTGATAGTTTAATTATTTAATTGTTTCAACCCTATTTTCATAAAACTATGTTATCATGTACCAATAGATTATTAGCAATTTTATTCCCCCTCCACCAAGGTTGTGGTGCTTAAATCATGCACTCAATATAACTAAGTTATATGATTACACTCACCCCATAAGGGTTCTCTAATTTTTGCATAAGAGGTAGGTACTAAGGAGCAACGCTACATATTACACGTTTTGTTGTTGTTAATGACGATGATGGTTAATTTTATAATTTGTTTGAAAAGTCTTAAGAGACACTCTTATAGATAATCAGAATTTTGATGTGCTAAAAGGTTAGGAAGGTCATAATTGTGACAAATATTTCAAATTTGGATTTAATGTGGGTGTATATAGGTCATTCTAAGAAAGAGGAATTTTAACATTCAACCCTCCTAAGCCCATGACTTTTGAGGAATTGTCCAACACCTCATCTCACTATGGAGTAGATGAGAGTTTCTTATTTTAGTAATGTTGGTTTTCTTCTTTATGCACATACATATATTTTTTGTTTTCTAGATTAGGGTTGATCACATCCACATTACATACTTGCAATATCGTAATTCTCTTTTTATCCTCATATTCTTTAATGCACCACAGTTTCTCCTTAAACTTAAATGTAATAATATTTTTAATATTATTTTTACTGTGCAAAGTGACATATTCCTTTATTCCTTATTGATTTATTAAACTTGGCATCTTTATGCCAATCATGTTGAACCATAAGTGGTTTTGTCTAGAGGTTAAAGCAATCATAGGATGTCTCTTATCTTCCATATTGTTTATCTTCTTCTTGTACATTAAGCACTTAGTCACATGTTGGTCTTTAGTTATTTTTCATGGCTTTTTGGCCATATTTTGATCTTCTTTTCCAAAGAAATTACATATAACTTGGTTAAAAGATGCCTAATAATAATGGTACCATGATTAAAAGAATTGATTTTATCGCTACCTTTGAAAAATGGGTATGATGAGGCTTTTAGTCCATGGTTTAGGGATGCCTTGCTTGATTGCTAAATTGAAGAGATTGTGGATGTTGTGCTTGAGGATGACCCCCCCAATTTCTAAAGTTTTTGCTTGGTAGTGTTTGATGTCTATAAGTTTCCTTTATATGAGCCACTTAACCCCAAACCATGCCTTTTATAACAAGACTCTTTGCACTATAAAAAAAGGTTTGAACGTTATCCACGACATAGGGAATTCATAAATATTTTTAAGGTAAAAAATTGAGTCCTATAAGAGAATCAATTACTTATATTAATTTTACAAGTCAAATTTTGTCTCCTAAATTTCTTACGATCTAACTTAAATGGGTGATTTTTTTTCTTTTTATTAGTATATGGTACCTTTTTCCCTTTTAATTAGGTTTTTGAATTTAATATTCGCATGGAGATTATTTTGCTATTAATTACTTTTTGCATAAAAGACAAATATTAAGCAACAATGCTTCATATTACACTTGTTTTAGATAACTTAACTTTTAGATAAATATAATAGAAGACACTTTGTCACCACATATAAAATTAAATATCAATATTTATTTATATTCATTAAATGTCGATATCTTTTTCTATTCGTTATGAGTGAAGAAAAAAAAAATGCCTATCTATTCCCTTCTTTGTGAGTCAGAAATTTCCGAACTTGTGGGTCTGAAAGTGACTTCTATTCCCTTGTCGATCCCTTCCTTCCTATTCCATTGTCTAACTTTTAAATAAATATAAGAAAAGACACCCTAACTTTTGGATAAATATAAAATGAAATGTCACAATTTATTTTTATTATCTATGAATGAAAAAATATATATTGATTTTCTGAAAAATAAAGTGACTTATATTCTCTTTCTTGTGGACAAGAATATCCACAAGAAAGTGACTTATATTCCCTCAAAAGGATATGTAGGTAAGAATTTATATAAATCCAATCTCATATAAGCCACGCACCTTTAACAACATCAAATTCTTATAAACAAGCAAACGTATGCCATCTTTCGACGAAAAAACAAATCTCAAAAACAATTATGATGCCATGCAATACTTTTTATTGAATAAGCCAAACTAGAAAAATTTCAGTTTATACAAATTTATTGATTCCCTCGAGAGATATAATATTTAACATTTTAATCCTTTAAAAATAAATTTTAAATTTAAATAAAATAATTATTAATCATAATTATCAATAAAAGATTGTGAATTAATTAAATTATATAAATATAATAATATAATAAAAAATAAAAAATAAAAATAAAAACATAAAATTAATAATTATATTTATAATTATAATTAATAACAAAATTAGTCTAAACCTATCTTAATTTATAGATCTACTAAATGTTAAAAGGAATCAAATTTCTTAAAATGCAAATCTCTTTTAAGTGAAAAGAGATTTGATCCCTCTTAGCACTTGTTAGATCTTGTGTTAAGATGAATTTAGGCAAGTGATCAGATTAACCATGCACCATAAGAGTTGTCTTTAAGTGTGGCTTTTGGAAAAGTTTTTCGGTTTATTTTCCGATTTAATTTGTGTAGAATCTGGCAGGGATTCAATGAGATCACAAGTTTGACGGATGAACTCTGAACAATCAAAGTGCCCCACAAGTTTTTCATGTTGTTGAATCAATATATGTAGTCAAAAAATCAATTTAAACAACACAAATTAAGATATGACCACAAAAGTTTTTACTGGATTCCGACCATAAATCCACCAAAAACTCCAAAAAGTCACACTCAAAGACAATTGTTATACCATATACATACTATGATATTTTGAACATTATTTTTAAAATAAAATTTCGAAAAAAAACAAAAAACAAAAAAAAACTATAATTAATATTTTATTTATTTATTTTGTTAGTCAAGTGGTCTGAGTTCATCAGAAATTACATCAGCCTTGATTTGTAGCCTGAAACTGTGACCTAAGGATATTTAAGCCATCAAAATCACCTAAGGACCACACCTGGCTTGGGCCACACCATCCCTTCACATGATTATATTTATGCCCACGAAATTTCAAACTAATAACTTTCACATCAAAGAATGACTTAACAATACACCCCATCACCATCTATTTTACTTCCCATAAACAATATTTTATCTATTTACTTACTTTTAATAAAAATATAATTATCTTTTAATTTATTTAAAATATTTAATTAATAATAATAATCATTTCAAAATAAATTTAGCTAATTTATTTTAAATTATTGGGTTGGATTGCAAAAATATCATCCATCTTTCATACCACATTGACTCTTCATAAATGAGAATAACTACCCCTTAAAAAGGAAATAATTTATTTAAAAATATAAATTATTTTCATCTCCTTGTAAATTGGGCAAAACGAAAGTCAAAATGTACAAATGTAAGGGATATTAAAATTAATGTTTTAAAGGTTATGGCAAAGTACCCATGAAGATTATAGGAAGTCATAAGGATTTTATTGTACTTGAGGTAGCAAAGTGCATTATACATTAGAAAGTGTAATGTAATATTTTAAAAATAAAAAATAATACACATTTTTATGATAATAATAGTTTAATATTACAATTACATTAATATAAATATCAAAAATAATATATAAGAATTGAATTTTTTTCATATAATTTTATGATTTCAATAATCAGTACATACTTTTTTTTTAAGAAAATATATGTTATAATTATTTATTTTATTGTTTTGGGTTTATTACGGAATTCATGTAATGGAGTTTTTAAAAGTTTAGGAGGAACTCTATTGTAATGGGTCACGGGATGTGAGTGGTGAAGGCTCACTTGATCAGTGTTTGGCTAAGGGATCTAATGGAATTTCATTGTCTAATATTTTCCCTAGAATTAGGGTTTAGGGAAAACATGTTATTATGCTTGCATGTTTGAGTTTTGTCACTATGGTAATAATTCTCTCAATAATTGCTATGTTTTCTCTCTGGTAAAATTTTCTACATTTGGTATCAGAACCGAGAGTTAGATTAAGAGGGACACCTCTATTTCCAAGGGTTTATTTGGCCAGATGTGTGAACAATGATGGAAATAGAGCTAGCAATAGAATGGTATGCTTCCTCAAGACAATGAGGATGATCAAGGAGAAAGGGGTGAACAAGATTTGTATTGTGACCAGGGTGTGGATGTGCCAACAAAGTCTAGAGCCATCGAACAATAAGGTGGGTCATCAACAGGAATGTGATGTGTTGGAGAACTAGTTTCAAGTTTGAACCTGATTGCCTTTACTGGACATGTTTGTCCCTTCTTTCTAAGGCACGATTTTGGTCTGAAGGAAAAAATGGTCTCTGTCAAAGGAATCCATCCAACATAAGAGAATTGCAACAAGTAATGGTGAAACACAATTGTGTATTGATGGGCTCAAGAAATGGCAATTCCTATGTCAGAACTACTAAAATATTATATTGTTGTAGAAGTTGTGAATCCTAGAGAAATTGTAGATGTTCTAGTTGTAACATCCCAACTTGTAATTGGCTCAATATTTCCACATAATTATCTCATGTATTTTGAATTTTGAAAATTAAAATGGATTGAGTAAGGGAAACAAATTCTAAGGGACAGAGGGCGTTCAATTTCTTAGGATATTCAGTTTACTTGTTGAAGGAAGAAACTGGATAGCGGGAACAACCATTGCAGGTTGGTTATTGAGCCTTAAATGCATTGGAATTGTGCTTTAAATGGAACTATTGTTGAAAATTTATGGGTTGAAAATAAGGGACATAACCCATGTTGTCTTGGGAACTGCACAAGACAACAAAAGGACAAAAGATTTAATGCACAACAGTGATGTGTGTAATTGGAAAAACAACCAAGAATTCAACCTGGAGAGGATCTCATGCAGAGGGAGCCCGCACACATAGAATAAAAAATGAACGCAGAGAGGCACGCACAACAGTTGGGGCGATGAAAAATTCTAAACATAATAAAAAATCATAAGAAAAGAGTGAAGGCAAGGAACGACGTGGTGCCTATTAGCTCATGAGTTTGAGACTTGGGTGCACAGGAGGATACCAAGGAGGCATACTAGTGAGGATTTACATGCTTACGGTGGTGCACCAGATTAATATCAGCTACAATAACGTAGAGGAGTGACTATCACTCTACAAGGAAGAAAAAGGAGTGTCCTTAGATTTAGTAAGCAGAAAATGACATCTACATGCATGGTGTAAGACATTGGCTTATTTTACCACTCTCACAATTAGGCTATCATACCTCTGGTTGAACAATAGGAGTATGGGAGGATTTCTCCTTCAGGTGAGGGTAAATCTCGGGATACCATAGGGCGATGGAGGGTGGAGATGGAATTCTATAGAGTCCGTTGACACCCTGGGGTAGAGATTTATCCCTTGGAATCTTAGTAAAGGAAAATTTGGAGTCTCCTTTGCTTATTTACCTGATTTTGGTAGTGCGTTATTGATTCCCTCCACCAAGTGGAACCACTGTGTTGCATGCTTCCATGGTGGAGGTGAAGCCTCTCGACTCCTTGGAGTGTGTGTGTGTGTTTGTGTTATTTGTTATATGGATGGTGGAGGCAACAAGACTCTAGATTCCTTGTGCATTTGTGGATTGTAGAGTGGTTGGTGGGTGGAGATAGGAAGCCCTCTAGAATCCCTGTTTCAGCTAATAGTTGGTGATTACTCCCTTGAGCAAGACCACCATAGTCCCTAGAATTTGGATCAGGGGTGACAGTTTCAAGTAACTTAGCTGCAAATTGTCTCTGGTTGGGTGGAGAGTTGTAGTCCTAGACTCAGTTTCCCATCTTCAATACAAATCCAATATAAGTTTTTCTTATGCATAATCCTGTATGGAATTTATGTTAAAGTGTGGATGATTGATATTATGATTGGTTGCATCACAAGTATGGGTTCACTTGTGTATATACATTGAATTGCTTGTTATAATAGATATGAGAATGTGTTGATGAGCATGAATGATTTCATGGGATGAATGGCCTTATACTAACATCTTGTTGTAGATATGTATTTACCTATGATAGTGCTTGATTGCACTGATGAAATAGTTGCACAGTGAAATCAAGGGTCACTATGTACTGTTTGTCATCTTATGATGATTGGATGTTGAAAGGCTAAGTAAGTCTCATGATGGGTTGTTGTATACCTGTTGTTGTCAACCCTTTTGGTTGCACCATTTCACTTTAAAATAATTATATGTAGGTGATGTTGAATCCTTGATCATTTATTGCTTAGCTAGTAGGGTTGATGGAGTCAAGGAAAGTAAGTTTCTTGTTTGTTAGAGAGATCTTCCTGCTCTATGTGTCTTTAGAAAAGAATTGCAAATGGAAGTGTTAATGCTTTTGACATCGTGCTATTGAGTTATTGTTTTCCAAAATATACATCTAAATTCTCTAAAGGTTATTTCCATGTAAGCATTGGAACCAACACTTGAAAATATTAAGGGAACCCAGAAAAATCATGATGGAAATGACCTTTGTAACTTTATTAAAAACGCTGGAAAAAAAAATAAAAATTAAATGAATAAACAAATAAAAATTTAAAATTACAACCCCACGGGTTGGAGGTTGGGAGGTCGGTCAGGTGAGTCAGAACTAGGTGGGTCTCTATCCCAACCTATGGCAAGTCGATTGTGCAGTTCGCAGGAGTGGGTGTAGGTGAAGTCGATAGGTCAAACAAGTCAGGGGTCGGGGTTGACCCTGACCCAATACTCATCGTGCCAAGGAGGAGGTTTGATCCCGAATTAGGTTAGAGGTCTGGGGACGGGCCCAGAAATGGAAATGAAAAAGGTGTGTTGGTGGGTATGGAGGACTTTTGACTGGTAATTTAGCTTCCCAACACATGGCTTGTCCATGGTGGCGACGCCTCCCAGTCACCTACCACATGGGTCATTGGGTGGTTGCCACGTGGAGGATAAGGTGATGTGGAAAGGTGAGCAAGGCTTATCTTTAAGAAGGCATAACTCTCAATACATAAGTCATATTGAGGAAAAGTTTATATTTTTGGAATTGCCTTGAAGAGATGAATGTAACAATGGTGCCTAATTGAAGTTTTAAGAAGGTTGGAAAAAATCTGAAGTTTTGGGTCTCATTCCCATAGTTGTACTTTCAGAGTTGGATCTACATAATAACTACCTCCTTATAACTTTGGTTGGGTTTTGGGGTTACGAAGGGGTGTTACATAGTGATCATGATGAATATGAGGCGTCGGAGTGCAAGGGATCCCTAGGAGTTGTTAAAGTAATTGACAAGAATTTAAATATCCATGTAGTCGTAAAAATTGTTCATGGCTATTAGTGAGAACTTGTGAGTTTAAAACATTAGCTTTGATATAGTGAAAAATCTCAATGGGGAGAATTTGAATAAAGCAAAGATCGATAGAATTTTGGCTTCAAGACCATTATTTCACAAGAAAAAAAAATTGTGGAGTTCAAGGTAGACAAGCAGTGCGAACTTGTGTGGGATGCCTTATGCCTACATGGAATGAATAGGAAATCATGGAAGTCGAAGTAACAACAATCACATGGATTTTTATGGTGACATGTGTGGAGCCCCATCAACAAAATATAGAGGATGGTGAGGGTTTGAAAGCTAGGAAGGTTTTTCTCTACAACAGAGGTGTTAGTGCAAAGTTTTTAGTGTGAGAGCTTTTTTATCCCCTACATGCGCCACTTCGCGCCATAAGACGCTGAGAGAATATGGAAGCACGATGTGAACCTGAGGACCAATACAATGTTAGAAGGGTTTGATGAGTTCAATATATAGAGGTCATATCAGATCATAGGTCGCAATTTTGATACAAATATAGCTTGCGTTGAGGGGGAGATTATTGGACATTAGATAAACCAACACTCCCATGTTTTTTGCGACATGGAATCACCACCTCTCATGGATCCTTATCTTTGGTGATGCGATTATTGACTAACACCCGTGGGTTTTGTTACTAGATAGAAACCAATTTACTGAGAGGGATAATTTAAATTACTAACAACAACAAAACACATAAATCATGCAAACATAACATAATGTTTACCCTACAAAAACCATGACTTCAAGGAAAAACCTAGCTAACATAATTCCAGTAGATCCCTTGGCCAAACCAAAACCCAGCCGACCAACTGACCCTTCACCACTCACATCCCTAACATGGTGTTATTCTTGCATGTTTGAGTTTTTTTTACTATCAGGTAATAATTATCTAAGTAATTATTTTGTTTTCTCTTAGGTTAAATGTTAACATTATAGTGGGGGGAATTTGAAAAAAACCATCATTAGTCACATAATTTTATATATATATATATATATATATATATATATATATATATTTCCACATGGGAAAATAACTATATATTATATATACTCAAGGGATTATTCATATTCTCAATAACAAGGCTCAAATCCATTATATCAAATCTCATCATGTCACTTGCAAGAAGTGAAACTTAAGATGTGAAACTAGGTGGGAGGATCACAATCATTCCTCCTCACCACTTGAGATAAACCTAATTGACATTTAAAAAGAAAATTTATAATGATTATTTTATTTTTTATTGGTGTTATATGGTGTTGCATGGCCATACTCTATTGGGGTGTTATGTCGTGTGGATTTTTGGTCCCATATATGCTTACTATGGTGGATTTAATTGGGGTGTTCTATCTATGGTACACGGAATTCGAACAAGGTTGCACGACTCTAATTACATTATGCGGTTTGTGGCACTTTTTAATGGTGATTGGGTCCATGATCTATTGCATTGACCTAGCCATAAATATGCAACAATGTATTGGCAATATATTTGAATATACTCTATCTCTCATAACCGAGGTGCATAAGTTCATGTTAGGTCCCTATAATACTTGTGTAGCCCCCTTATTTTTATTGTTAGTGTATCCCCCTTATTGTTATTTTTTTTCCCATGTAACCCACATATTTTTATTTTTGTGCTCCATAGAAGCCCAATATTGTTATTGTTTGTAATGTTCCCAACTAAGGAACAGCTACACTATTGGGAATAATCTGAGTTATTACCAATATGGAGCTATAAAAATATGTCTTATACAGATTTTAAATCAGTTATCCTTCAATAAAATATACAACAGCAACTTTATACAGCGTTTTATAAGGCAAAAGGTGGGGAAAAGAGGTGATTTAGGCCCTAAAACGAATGTATTCAGATATTTGCGTAAAAATAAGATGGGAAAGTGGTTGGATATGATAGCTAGGGTTATGAGAGACTCCCATGTCGAATTTCAGCAAAAAAAAGGCATTTTTCTATATTAAACAGTTCCTCCTTTCCTAACTAGGCTAGAAAACCCTGATTTCCCATGGCTTAAATTATGCAGAAAGTGCTGAAGCTTCTACAGCGTGATTCTATGAAGTTTTTAACTGAAATAATGATGGAATATCAGAATGGAAAGTTCATAATATGATTCAATGGCTTTATATTAGAAAATACAGATTTATACATGAAGAAAGGCCACAAAATGAAGTGTTGCAACCATGGAATGAGACAGAAAAGTTGAACAGCGTAATTTACAGGGGGCTGAAGTAGTGTTTCATTATATTTTAGATCTACAACAGATCTGAATAGAAAATCACAGATCAGAATGGGATCTATATGCAAAAAGAGCTTTTTAGTACATTCCCCTTGGGGATCTCAGCAGAAGATGAATAACAAAGAATAGATCTGAGATATACACCATAGATCTGCAGTAATATTCAGAAATTTTTGAAGAATATGATACACATCAGATCATATTTGAAATAGAACATGGATTGGTTGGCCAATCCATGGATCACCACAGTGAAGGAAAGGAGTCCTTCCACCAGAGATCTCTCCTCCAAACTGCTATCAAATGTACACTACAACATTTCCTACAAAGAGGACGTAGTTTCCTCAAGTGATTGTGTTGAATAAGTGGAGCACACTTTGGCTTGATGCCAAGATAGTAATCTGAAGCTCAAACTGAAGAGGCACTCTTCCAGGAGGTTAAAAGACACACTCCATGAGAAGAGACACCCAAAACAAACTAGATCTCTGCAAATCTAGAACTCCACTTGCTACAGCCTACATAGACAGCTCACCCCAAACATTACTGCACTATAGATGTAAGATGAGGCTTGTCCAAAATTCCAGATAGTGGATCAATGCAGCACAATCTCCTCCAAGAAATCCTCAAGGAAGGAGGGAGGATTCCTAAACAGGAAACCCTCACTATTATCTTGCTAAATAGCCCAGAGAAATAGAATTAGTCTAAGGAGACTAATTTCTGAATATCTTCAACAATCCCTCTCTTGAGCCTTCTCCTTCCTTTTATAATATGAGGATGTGCAAAACCCTAAACACCTTGAATTACTTAACCACTTTCACATGAGGTCCTCCTAGAATTGCGTTGTCCCTTTAGGAGATACATTGAACCTAGACAGTGTTGTAGATTTGGTCTATTGACCTAGTCAAATAGCTCAAACCTGTTTCACACACAAGTGGCTTTTATTAAGAAAGCCCTGATTTGTCTCTGTTCACATTGGGCATTGATTTATTTTTATGTTTTAGGATTTTTTCATGACCTCCTTTACATTTTATTCATCAATAAATAAAATTAAAGACAGAATGAAATATTCCTTTTAGCTTGGGCTAAGTAGGAATATTACAGTCCTCCCCTCCAAAATTGTTGCTTGTCCTCAAGCAACTGTAAGGTGAGTGCTACAAAATCTCCTCCTTGGTGACACCAACATAAGATAAGCTTCCTCCATAAGCCAAGTGCTCACCAATCCATCCATCCATGTCTTGCTCCTCCAAGGTTCTCATGAGATGCAAATAGCTCATCCCATAAGGAGACAATAGATCATATGAAACAAACATGGTTTGCCCCCATGCTCTCCCTGAAACAAGAAAACATAAAGTACATCGACAGTAGCCATCCCATGAGGCACATGCCATCTTTCCTTCTTTCCCCATACATCCCCATATAATTACAAGTACATTATCAAGATAGGGAATCAAAATAATGTGCTTGAAAACAGAAAATTGCACATATGGAGGTGGGTCATAGTCCCACATGTGGAACCAACACAAGGCATCCCCTGCTTGCATCAAATGTAGATATGGTAAGTGGTTTTTCCACCACTTACTTGCTTCCCACACTATATCACCATGGCTGAAAGTGTGATATATGTTTGGTGCTTTGGGGAAGCACCCATCATTTTGCAAAATATCCCTTTTCCTCTTAAGGGAGTGGTCTAATTCAGAAATTTTTGGGGCCCAATATTGGCCAAGAGGCTCACATGATATAACACTCCTCCTTGGAGTCATGGCCTACAAAAACATGGTGTAAGAGTACATGAAATCAGAATATAAAACATATGTAATGTGATCATTTTTTTCACCAACAATCCTTCTCCCATCGATGGAGTGGTGCATGGATCTATTCTCTTCCTCAAAAGAAGAAAGAGTGAGCTGATTTAACTCTTCCTTTTTGACCCCTTCCATGCCAAAGGTGTCATGTGGAAATTTTCCCTTCCCATGTTGCTTCAAATTATAGCATAATGAGTGGCCATCCCACCACCTACTTGCTACAATAAGCTTCTTCAAAGCTTGAAAATAATGGAGGATAATAGGTGTTGGCTGAATATGATTCAAACAACACATGTCATGCTCCAAATTCTCCCATGTGAGAGACTTCTCTTTGTGACACAAATTAAATACATGGCCCTTTGTAAAAAGAAACAAGATATACAACGCAGTAGCCATGTAGTGTTTTATCCTCTCCTTGAAATACAAATGAATTTGGGAGATTGCATTCCCAATGGATACATTCACCCATTGTACCTTTCCTCCTCTCATGTTTACAATAAAGATTGGAGCATCATTAACATCATGATATAAACATGCTCCCTTATGCCATCCCATGAGAAAGTTACATCTTCTCCCAACCCAAAGTACATACATGATTATGATATTAATTCTAAATAGAAATACATGTACATACATCATGGATACAAGTAGATGTATGGACATGGAATTCATCATGGAGTATCCATACTCTCTTCTCATCAACCAAAACAAACATGCCTTCTTCTTATGCATTATTTTCTTGAAATATAGGGCATGGGACAGCAAATTCAAAAACCTTGGGTGGTACCCAAACTCACCCAATAGGAACCAGCGCAGGTGATCTCCTCCCTGCTTCAGATCTATATATGGTAAGTGGTTTTCATGTCACTTACTTGCTGCCTTTATCATTTCGCCATGGCTGAAAGTGAAATGTAGTTTTGGTGCCTTAGGGAAGCACCCATCATGTTGCAACACCTCCCTTAGCCCATCAAGGGAGTGGCCATATTTGAAAATAATCTTGGCCCATAGTTGGCCATGAAGCTTGTAAGGTAAAACACTCCCTTTGGGAGTTATGGCCTACAAATGTAAAGTAAGAGAATACATGAAATCATGAAATAAGATGTGATTTACATAAGCATGCTTCTTACCCAAAGTCTCCAATGTTGTGTTGGCTTCCCTCTTAGAAGGAGATGACATTGATGCACAAGGTTGAGGGAACACTTTGCTCTTCTACTCATCATGGGAACTCCTTGGTGGAATCCCTTCAAGCAAGGATACATCAAGGCATAGATCATGGAAGGATGTATGGACTGATGTGTCCCTGCTTTGTTTGAATAGATCACTTTTCCTTCTTTTTGCATTGCTATGCTGAAATAAAGAGGGACAAATGTTCCTTACCATGTGAAGCTTTCCCTCCTCTTTGCTTTCTGCAATCTTCAGGGTCTCATCCTTTGATAGTGATGACACATGTTGCGCATGGATGGTGCCATAATCTCCATATAATGAGACCTAATTAATGAGAGATGACTGAATACGAGAGTGTAGAAGACCCTCCATGCTTCCACTGCGCAATCCAATCACCTTCCTAGGTGTTTCAACCCTTTTCAATGGATAGGAATGAGGCTGGCCCTCTTCCCCATATCTTCTTTGTGTCCTCAAGGTTTTACACCTTTTGCATTCCAAGGCTTTTGAAATGCAATCCCTTTGAGATATTCAGGAAAAGACCTCTCATCTATGTCCTTCCAAAACCATTTAGGTTCCGGATCTCCTGCAGGTAGACGCTTCTCTTTGAGCTGGGGAGTGCTCATTGAGAAAGAGGCATCTAGAAAGGAGAAAAGGTTTCTCACTTCAAGATGTCTACCATTCATAATTTCTTCCTCCATTGCTCCATGAATGAAGTTGTAATTTAAATGCCCCCATGAAGAATGGTGCCTCCTTTCTTCCTTACTGCTCTTGCACAGCGCAGTGCAACTTTTTTGCTCTAAATCAGCAGCATACAGAAATGTAGATATCTTCATACAATGTGCTGAAATGACAACAGATGAATTTTTAATCACACCTTGGTGGGATGTAGAAGCAAGAGCTTCTTCTGAAACTATGTAGTCTTCCTCCATTACTGAAGGCTGCTCTTCCAATTTTGTGCCAGCACTGGTACAAGTCTCCACCCTTTCAATCTCCTTGAGATCTTCTTCAATACCCTGCATGGTTTGGAAAAGGAGCAGGGAGATCTCCTCTTTTGTCATTCTTCCAAGTGGTGTAGCCATGCTCTTGTTTTTTCTGTACAAATCATCTTCTTTGTGAGGGTAGGAAGTGCATGGGTCTTCCTCTCCTTCTTGAAACCTTCTGTAGGTCTCACTGCAACTTTCTTCTCCTTGAAACCCTCTAGGAGTTTCATCTTCTTCTTCTTTCTCCTTTCTCTGTCTACCCTCTTTGGAGAGGCTATTCATGGATCTGGAATATGATGAGGTAAAACTCATCTTCTTCAGCATTTTTTCCTTGCTCTACAACACTTTGGCTTGAAGCCACATGCTGAGCCAAAGATCTTGCTCTGATACCACTGTAATGTTCCCAACTATGGAACAGCTACACTATTGGGAATAATATGAGTTATTACCAATGTGGAGCTACAAAAATATGTCTTATACAGATTTTAAATCAGTTATCCTTCAATAAAATATACAGCAGCAACTTTATCCAGCGTTTAATAAGGCAAAAGGTGGGGAAAAAAGGTGATTTAGGCCATAAAACGAATTTATTCAGATATTTGCGGAAAAATAAGATGGGAAAGTGGTTGGATATGATAGCTAGGGTTATGAGGGACTCCCATGTCGAATTTAAGCAAAAACAAAGGCATTTTTCTATATTAAACAGTTCCTCCTTTCCTAACTAGGCTAGAAAACCCTGATTTTCCATGGCTTAAATTATGCAAAAAGTGTTGAAGCTTCTACAGCATGATTTTATGAAGGTTTTAACTGTAATAATGATGGAATATCAGTATGGAAAGTTCATAATATGATTCATTGGCTTTATATTAGAAAATACAGATTTATACATGAAGAAAGGCCACAAAATGAAGTGTTGCAACCATGGAATGAGATAGAAAAGCTGAACAGCATAATTTACCAAGGGTGAAGCAATGTTTCATTATATTTTAGATATACAATAGATCTGAATGGAAAATCACGGATCAGAATGGGATCTATATGCAAAAAGAGCTTTTTAGTACATTCCCCTTGGGGATCTCAGTAGAAGATGAATAACAAAGAATAGATTTGAGATTTGCACCATAGATCTGCAGTAATATTTAGAAATTTCTGAAGAATATGATACACAGCAGATTAGATCTGAAATAGAACATGGATTGGTTGGCCAATCTATGGATCACCACAGTGAAGGGAAGGAGTCCTTCCACTGGAGATCTCTCCCCTAAACTGCTATCAAATGTACACTGCAACCTTGCCTGCAAAGAGGACGTAGTTTCCTCAAGTGACTACGCTGAAGAAGTGGAGCACACTTTGGCCTGATGCCAAGATAATAATTTTAAGCTCAAACTGAAGAGGCACTCTTCCAGGAGGTTAAAAGACACACTCCATGAGAAGAGACACCCAAAACAAACTAGATATTTGCAGATCTAGAACTCCACTTGTTGCAGCCCACATAGAAAGCTCACCCCAAACAGTACTGCACTATATATGTAAGATGAGGCTTGGCCAAAATGCCAGATAGTGGATCAATGCAGCACAATCTCCTCCAAGAAATCCTCAAGGAAGGAGGGAGGATTCCTAAATAGGAAACCCTCACTATTCTCTTGCTAAACAGCCCAGAGAAATAGAATTAGTCTAAGGAGTCTAAGTTCTGAATATCTTCAACAACCCCTCTCTTGAGCCTTCTCCTTCCTTTTATAAGATGAGGATGTGCAAAACCCTAAACCACCTTGAATCACTTAACCCCTTTCACATGAGGTCCTCCTTCTAGAACTGCGTTGTCCCTTTAGGAGATAAATTGAACCTAGACAGCACTGTAGATTTGGTCTGTTGACCCAGTCAAATAGCTCAAACCTGTTTCACACACAAGTGGATTTTATTAAGAAAGCCCTGATTTGTCTCTATTCACATTGGGCATTGATTTATTTTTATGTTTTATGAGTTTTTCATGACCTCCTTTACATTTTATTCATCAATAAATAAAATTAAAGACAGAATGAAATATTCCTATTAGCTTGGGCTAATTAGGAATATTACATTGTTGTGCCCTAATAGTGTTATTGTTATAAAGGCTATGATTATTTTGTGACCCCTTAGACTCTTATATATATCGAGGAGGTTTTGTCATTTGTATCATCCAATAATTTCATTTATGTGATGTAAAGGAGGTTTCCCCCTTGAAGAGGTTAATTTTCAAGTCATCGGTCTATCTTTTCTTCTATTTTGTGATCTAGTTGCATAACATTTGGGATCAAAGCTTTGGATTCTAGGGTTTCGCTGCTTCAAACAATTCATATAAGAATTTTCGTTATAACTTTTCTTTTCTATGAGGCTTTAGAAGCTGAAATTTCAACCATCTCGAGAGAAAATTGTTAATGTGAATTTTAATCGCAAGCGTATGAAAAAAGCTCACTTTAGATGTGCATAACAAACAGGCCTAACATCAAATGTGGCTATCAATTTCCTTAGATCTACAATTAGTGATCAGAATAAATCCTACAGAAACCCAAATTTATGCAGTTAAAGACATTAAACAACAAAAAATAAGCAATATTTACTCCATGCATCAAATGGACAAGACAAGAATTTTTAAAGAATTTTTTGGATTATGACACCTAGGAAGGGAACATAGAAAGATGTTACCAGTCCCCCTCAATGGGATGGGTTCTTGTAGGTCCTCAACGCTTCAGATCTAATATCTCTCTCTCTTGATGGTGCATAAAACCCAGACAAAAATGGAACTCAAGGGGAGCTCACAAGCAAAAAGTAGAAAAATATGACAATGATGGGAGGATCAAAGTCAGACCAAAAGTATAAATCAAGAGTGATCTTTAGGCAACGAAAGGTAGTGAATGAATGGAAAAACCCTTCTATTTATAACAAAATATCGAGTTAGTCTAGATATTGGTGCATAATTAAAATATTATTAACCAAATCTAGATCCAACTTTTATGGAATATTTTATTATTTTTGTTTGAGGGAAAAGGAATTTGAATTTGGTCAAATCTCTTTATTTAGAAATAATAAATAAATAAAAGGTTTGTTTATTATTTTAAGAATGTGGTTAAGTAATAATTAATTAAATAGTGATTTATTCAATTATTTATAAATGATTTAGTCAAATTTAACAAAGAATATCATTTAAATAATTATTCCTAGAAAATAATAAGATAAATAATGATTTATCTAATTACTTTTCCTGTTTTGGGTTAAATATGACCAGGAATAATAATTAAACAATGGTTTAATTAATTATCCCTTGAGGAAAGTCAAACAAATAAGGATTTATTCAATTATTCCTCATGGGGTTTCTTGTTTAGACCATAAACAACTTAATAAATTATGGGTTATTAAGTTATTTTTCATAGAGAAAGCAATTTCACTATGGTAAAATTGGTCGTACATGGTGTACTTTGGTCCATCTAATAGTAACAGGTTATATGACCAAAAATTGGTGTAACATATTTCCCCCCAACATGCTAGCGTTAGGAGCTAATTGTATGACCGAAGTACGTTGTAAGAATCCAATCACTAGACATTGAAGGGGAGTCAGAGAGAGAGAAATATAAGGTAGACTGAAGCGAGAGAGGACAAGACCCTGAGGAGGTGTGACAAGTCTCTTTTATGAGTGAGTACCTATTGTACATGAGGCAGGGGAGGCATACCTATGCTTGTCGAGATAACAAAGTACAAAGAATAATTGAGCGTCCAACAAACATGGGACTGAAATATATGGTACATGCTGGCATAAACATGGGCCAGATAAAAAACATGATAATGGATCTCACATACATAGTGTGCCTTGGAAAACAACTAGGACTTATACAATAATATCTAAGTAAATGAGATATAAGTACAACCAAAGAGGCCCTGCAAAACAGGAAAGGGCTCTGAAAATCTGAATGAAACATGCAAACTAAAAAAGGTGTTGCACGTGGTTGCGGCCGGAACCATCAAATATATGGAGTTGCATCCAACGTTGTAGTAGATAGGTCATCTGGACGTGTGGGGGGCTACCTGAAGGGCCACCCCCTCACGAGGTCTGAAACATCTCACACACACCCGGGAATCACTAGTACAATCTGCTGCATCACTGAACCATCAAGTATATAGATCTCGATCATGCCATGAGGAGATGGAATTGAGAAACAATCAAGTCAAAGGGCAATAAAGGGTCCCTTTTCCTGATCTGAGGCACCAAACAAGAGTGGAAGCTGGAACAAGGTACACCGCCCTCTAGACCTGTCTTCTAGAATGAATAAGCTGATGTCAACAGAAGGAGGTCCGCCATAGGTGAGGCAATGAGGAATCCTCAACTAAGGCACGAGGGATAATAGTAGAGCGACTGATAGAATGACATCAGGGATGATGGTGGAATGGGGGGTAATGAGTAGCGGGCTAACGAATTCCCTTGTTAGAGTATAAAGGGCATGGATGACCTGGAAGCTACTGACTCAACTCTAGAGGGGATAGGGGACAGTATGATTGAAGGAAAAAACATGTGACACGAGAGAGGTACAAAGAAATGAAGGATGGAATATTATGGCAGGAGATAAAAGGGAATCGGGATAGACTCCATGGATGCGATGATGACTCAAATCGGATGCTTTAAACAAGGGAGACTCGATGATGTTGCTACACAGAACAAGACTGGTGGGGACCATAAAAACATGAGTGAAAGATGGTTACTCATGACGAAAATCGACATGATCATCGACAAGTATAAAATAAAATTGGTGCCCCAAGTACAAGTGTCGCAAGTGAATAAATTTGATTTTGAGAAGTGGTGAAGTGACCCTTCTTGGAAAAATTGTGTCCAGGCAAAGTATTAAATCACCAAAAATGAAAGGATACCCATTTGAGAGTTTGTTGAGAGCTTTCCAATGGTTTTGGCGGTTTTTCAAACCGAGTTGCGGTTTGGTCGCAACTCGTGAAAGAAAAATCTGGGGTGTCTCTTTTAATAAGGAATTTTCCCTCCAATTTGATTCATTTGCAAGTGTAGTTGTGGTGAATGTAGAGAGGAGAAAAATCCCTAAATCTTGCGGTGATCGTAGCGGAAAAACCGACTGTTGGAATCGAGATCCATCAGTTGCAGGTAAGAGACCTAACCATACTCTTTCAATTTTCAGTGGATTAAAATTTTAGTTTAGGCACCCAGAGCTAAAGAACAGACCGGGTCGCACTTTTTGGGGTCTTTTTTGTGACATGGGTAGCAGGTACTGAGCAGAAAACTATGACCTATCCCAGGAAATGGCCTGAAAAGTGCAACCTGTCAGAGAAATGGGGTTTTAGTGTTGTTTTTGGCTAAGAGCTTGGGGTTTTATGGTTATGATGCAATCTTTCCTTTCTATATGCTGACAAACATCATGGTTTTGTGCAGGTATGGCAGAGCTAATGATCAACTAGAGAGAGAGAGACATGGATGCATTACGTTTTGATATTTGAGGGGATCATGTAGTCTGCGTCGCATTGACTAGGTTTGGGGTCCTTAAATTGTTGAGAACCCACCAATGATGGCAAGAGAGCCTTTAATTTTCTAAGCATGACCTTAATTATTCTTGGAAGGATGATCCTGATGAAGAATCAAGGTAAGAAAATAATACGAGAATGATCTACTAGAGAAGGTGTAGAATCATCCCCGCCCAACAAGTCAAACAGAGGGACCAAGTGGTAAACATGATATCACACAAAGTATAATATTTTAAGATAGGGTATCAAACATCTATGGTATATGGCTAGTCGGAGAGGCTGGTAGGTGAAACTATCCAAGGAATGGGAGGACAATCGACCACACCTAGATTGATGGGGTCTAGGCCGAGACTTATGGTAATCATATGAGAAGATGGCCAGGGGTGCCATCATGCCCCCAAGGAGGGGATACTTCCCCCAAGCATATGTGATGGAGGGGACAGATCTAGTATGCAGAGGTGGGAATGATGCCCCTAGCCAGAGGAGTTTATGGAGCGCCATATATGGTGTCATTATACCAAAGAGTGTATTTGGAGATAATGAATTGGTGCTCACTGAGAAAATATAGAGGTTGGTCAACAACAATGTCTAAGGGACTGGGTTGCTGATGTGAGATGAAGGAATGATGAGGGGGGATCATCCCTAGAGTGATCTGAAGTGATATGGGACTCTAGAGGTTCTTCTAAATGGGGAAGAATAATGGTATTAGAGTCAACACGACCAGATGCACTAGGAGGGTTGTGGAGAATTTCTTCTCCTAGACTCTCAAGTATGGGTGCCCCCTTACCCAAACTTTGGGTGTCAATGTAATGGCCACAAGGTGTATGTGGTTCGAATGCATGGTTTCGATGTAAGGGGGGATAGATAAAGTTAGGGGTGGTAAATGCTTCCATAATGTCTTCATCGCAATAGAAGATGGGCTGATTGGTGGAAGAAAGACCACGTGGTGTGATGAAGCTACCTGACTCATCATCATGAGAAAATAGGTCCACATGAGCATCACCACAGAGGATGATAGAAAAACAAGTAGATGAAGGATCCATCGATGTTGAGCCCAAGGTGATCGCTGAAGGGAGGTTAGGTGAAATAGAAGGGAAAGCCCCAGAGGGGTCTTCCACTATGGATCTCATAGATGATGAAAGGTAGAGGATAGTGGTCGAAGACTCCATTATCTTGACATCATAGGGGGAATGTCAATGCGAGTAGATGTGTCCTCTAGTTTTTCTGAAGCAAAACTCATAAATAAGGGAGAGGTGGACTCGTTGTGCTTGGCCTCGAATTGGCAAACCACTTCCAAAGAGGTGTGATAGTCTTTGAGGCGGGGACAAAGATGAGTATAGTGGCCATGGAAATCACACAAATCACAAGGATGATTTGTGCGCAAATACTTGAGTTTCGGGGCTGAATCGGATAAAGTGACATGGACCTCTGGGATATCAGACTTAGGAAACTCTTCGTTGACCATGGGCTTGAGACAAGGAAATTCGGGACAATTATGGTTGGCATGACCGACAACATCACACAAAGCACACGAAGGTGTACACTTTGGAGGCTAAGGAGGAGCAGGGGTTGTCTGGGAAGCATTATCCTTAGATTCCTTTTTGCGAGCTTTTCCCCCCTCACCCGAGGCTTTCGCAACAAGAGTAGGTTCCTGTTGAGGTGGCTGAGGCACAAAAGTAAAGGGAGGGGTCATGGCGACCGGTTAGACTAGGGTCAAAGCAGTGTAAGGTATGGACTAACTAAGCAGGGTATTGGTTGGGGGATCAATGTACCAGACTAGGATCCCTAGGGTCATGTTGGGAAGATATAAGGTAGCCATAATAAGTACCAAAAATACTCCAGCAGGGGGAGCAAAAAACAGTATCTGACCAGAGGGGTAATGGCCAGGCGGGACAGCTCTGAGATGGTTAAGGCCAGGGAGCACCGTTCAGAAGGATACATAGGATCATGGACATCATCTACAGATGGAGGGCCTTGAGGAGGGGGTCCTGAAGGTAAAGTCAAAGTACTAGGAGCAGGTTGTAAAGGGCGGGGCTGATGACTAGTTGAACCGGACCGATTCAGGTTGGACCGAGATGATTGCATCATGAAAACATTCAACGAGCTAGTGTCAGAGATAGGAGGGGGGATACCAGGGAATGAACCAAGAAAATAGGAATATTTATAGACTCCGAGTGAGACACTGGTCGGAGGTTCGACTATTTTTTTATTGGCCACCGAAGAGATAATGTACTCGGGAGAGGTTTGAGACTTCGGTTCGTCATATGTAAATAGATCGATAGTGACGATCTTTCTGTTGTGAGGAAATCACATCTTACGGTGCACCGCAGATGGGACAATAGGCATCGCATAAGTGTAGCTATGACCCAATAGAATATTTTAGTCTAAGGAGGCATCAATGACTTCAATGTCAACACAAACAATATTACCCGCAAGAATAATAGGACAATTGCGAAACATGCCAAGGGGCTAAGAAGAGTGTCCATTCCACGCATGGAGGGTGATAGTCCATTAACACAAGTGGATGCCCCTTCGTCAGTGATACAACGGGAGACGTTGGAATTCCACATCTTGATAGGGATTTGGAAGGCGGCAGATGCAGGAAGGGGTGTCCTCTGACTTGTCCACATCGAAGACAATCAAATGATCATCTGAAGGATCCATGGTGCCCATAGAAGTTAGTAGAGATTTTCGTTGTGAAGGGCACGACTGGAGGACTTCCAGCGTCGACATAGCGAAAGGGCATTGCGCCAAGTCATCTACTATACTGTAGGAGTTGGAGACTTTGCCAGAAGCAGTGTTTTGGCATAATGGTACCTTGGGGATCTTGGTATGGACCTTTGCCTTAAGCTGAAGGATCATTAAAGGACCATTGGGTGTTGAAAGAGGCTCTGTGGGACATAAAGACGGGGGCTCGGTAGTAGACGTAGTAGGGGGCTTATTGTACTGACGGGACCGAGTCTGAAGGTTGAGGTCAATGGTATTGGTTTGGTCAAATTTCATCATGAGGATCTACTAATCAGAGGTACCAGATGGAGGAGGTTGAGTGGCCACCTGACTTTCAGGGGTTTGGGTAGCCACATATCCTTATTGGGGGAAAGGATTGGTAAACACAATCGGTTGGATGGGAACAACATTAGGAGGAACAGAAGGGGAGGCTTATTGTCCTCGGGATGATGCTTGAGCTTCCCACATTTGACGCATCTGAGGTAAAAGGGGAGAATCATGGGTATAGTGACCATAGACATTGCAACAAGAACAAGGCTTAGTCATGTGAATAGGCCTATCCTTCTTGGGCTGAGGGCCCTATTTCTGGGTTGCAGTGTTAGATGTATTCCCTCGGGGATTGTTTCCAAGATTACCTGGAGTGGCTTGGTTTTGGTTGCCTTTCCTCTTTTTTTTGGAAGTGGGAAGATTAGTCGCACTCTTCTGTGCATACACCTAACCCTGAGGGGGGGTGGCTGCTATTGCGGAGTTGAGAAGGAAAGGGAGGCTGAGGTGCTTGTGCTAGAGGAGCTCGAGCACCAGGCTGCGGATACAGATAATAAGGAGGGTGGGCAACATTGGGGTAAATAGGTTGGGCAAAAGGATGAGGCATGTCGTATCCTGGATACATGCTACCGGGAGGGGGAAAAGTGCTAGAGGAGCTGGCCCCTCCCTGAGGGAAACTATAACCCATGGGAGGATGAGTGTACAAATGTGAAAGAGATCCAACGATACTGTTGGTGGCATCATATTCCCTCAGTGCATTGGCACCATCGATTCTAGGGAGATCAGGTAAGACAGTATAAACATAACCAGATTGTGCGTAGATCGGATCATATTTCAACACAATCTGGAGGGCAGCTTCCTCGGTCTGAGGGAAGTGGGATGCAATATCCTTTCCAATAGCAAGAAAAATGGATGTGAGAAACCAGTTCATGTAGACACGGTCTTCGAAAGTAGGGGCTCAACATAGGCTCTTCCTTCTACGCCATTCTTTAATATGATCAGATAGGCGGGTAGCAGAAGTTTTACGAAAAGAGGTCAAGAGTTCGGTACCGGTGTCATAGAAAAGGGGAAGTTGGAAGTAAGACAGAAAATCCTTGGCAAGGGTCACAAAAGTAATATGAGAGGAGGAGGCATGGTCGACATACCACTTGGAATCTTCTCCAGTAAGCGTACGCTGGAATAACCGAAGACGAACAGAGTCATCAGTGATGGAGTTATACAAACACCACATGTGGAAAGAACGAACATGGTTGGTAGGATCCTCTCCAGCATTTCCTTCAAACTTGGGGATGTCTGAAGGAAGCTTGGTTGGCATAGCAGGCCAACCTGGATCATGGTGTATGGGGTCATTAATCAACTGGCTGAAATTGGGAAGTCTTAGGCCTGCCATATAAGGAAGTAAGGGAACAGCCAGAATAGTTCATGTTGCGGCACCACTAGTAGAATTTCCAGCATTAGGGTCGGGGTTTCCACCAGCGTTAGGTCCTAAACCAGACATGATGATGATGAAAGGTGGAGGAGAGCCAGGGATAGAATCGGAAGGGGAACCCATTGAACTAGAATCAGAGTCAGAATGGGGACTCGATGGAGGACAAACTTGAACCCTACGCGAAGGAGTAAGTCTTCCTAACAGAAAATGAGGGTGAAGGCCTTGGAGTCTCCGGGATAAACTCCTTGGGGGCGCAATGATGCTAAAGATACACGGAACCCAATAAGGAAGAGAGGTAAATAAGGGCAAGGAGGTGCAGGATCAATTTATTACAATGTTTAAGTCTTGGCCTAGCGGCTCTTCGCTTAGGGTATGTGTATATGTGATAATTTTGTTAATTTTAGTTAAGCCCAGACATGTGTAGAGAAAAAAGAAAAAAGATGTTGTATAACCATAAACAAAATGGAAAATGATATTAAAGGAAAATGAATGTGACAGTAACATAAGCAGCGAAAGATGCATCAATTTAAACCCAAGGAGGAGGGCTTCCCAACAACTATTCTATGGGTGGGAAAATCTAGTCAAAACACAAAAAATGGCCAATTGATCTAATTTCGGGAGGGAAAGGGATCTAAAGGTGAGATCTACTGGAAAGGGGGGCAGAAAAAAGCGAAAAACTAGAGGGAAAAATGTTGAAAAATAGGTGGCGAAAGGCTACAACCTAGAGGGAAATGGAGTGGACCCTAAAGGAGGACCAAACAAAACCAAAAAGAGGTGTTTTGGATTGATAAATAAATTATCTAAAATGGATCTGAAAGTGCAGGTTCAGATCTAAAAAATGGCTGAAACTTACTGAAATCTCAGAAGACCTGCTTCAGCTAAACTCCTCCTAAAAAGGTGGAACATTACTGAAGCCCTAAGGGGCTTGGTTCCTACTTAGAAAAGTAAAAGTAAGCAAGTACAGGTCCAATATGGGTGAAGAGGGAGGTCAGACAACCCTAAATAGTTTCCCAGACAAACCTAGAAAAATCATAGAAAAATCTCGCAAAAAGTACAGATCACAGTTTCTAACCTGTTTTCTGCTGAGGTCGCAGTTTTCAGGCTGTTATCCGCTACTTGAGAGCTGACGTCGCAGTTTTTGGCCCAAAAAGTGAAATCTGTACTTCCGGCTGTCTTGGGAGCAGGTTTTAGAAAAAAGTGTTGTCTCTACTACGACTGATACCTGTTACCTGCGCAAAGGGCCGAAAAACACACGGAAGTTAGAATTTTTATTGTTTTAGGGTTTTAAAGCTTAAAAAAACATCAAGAAATGCAAAATAAGAAGATGAAGGAAAAACCTAGGGGTTGAAACAGCTGGTCATGCAGGGATCTAAAAAATGACAATGGTCATAATTATAAACCCTTGTGGAGTCGCCAGTTGTTAGTGTGAATTCTAATCGCAAGCATACAAAAAAATCTCACTTTAGTTGTGCATAACAAATAGCCCTAACATCAAATGTGGTTGTCAATTTCCTTGGATTTGAAATTAGTGATTAGAATAAATGCTATAGAAACTTAGATCTATGTAGTTAAAAACATTAAACAACAAAAAGTAAGCAAGAGTTGCTCCATGCATCCAATGGACAAGACAAGAATTTTAAAGAATCTTTTGTATTATGACACCTAGGAAGGGAACATAGAAAGATGTTACCAGCCCCCCTCAATGGGATGGGTTCTTGTATGTCCTCAACACTTCAGATCTAATATCTCTCTCTCTTGATGGTGCAGAAAACCCAGACAAAAATGGAACTCAAGGGGAGCTCACAAGCAAAACGTAGAAAAATATGACAATGATGGGAGGATCAAAGTCAGACCAAAAGTATAGATCAAGAGTGATCTTTAGGCAAAGAAAGGTAGTGAATGAACGGAAAAACCCTTCTATTTATAAAAAAATATTGAGTTAGTATAGATATTGGTGCCTAATTAAAATATTATTAACCAAATCTAGATCCAACTTTTATGGAATATTTTATTATTTTTGTTGGAAGGAAAAGGAATTTGAATTTGGTCAAATCCCTTTATTTAGAAATAATAAATAAATAAATAATTTATTTACTATGTTAAGAATGCGGTTAAGTAATAATTAAATAGTGATTCTATTCAATTATTTATAAATGATTTATTCAAATTTAACAAGGAATATTATTTAAATAATGTTTTAAATAATTATTCCTAGAAAATAATAAGATAAATAATGATTTATCTAATTAATTTTCCTGTTTTGGGTTAAATATCACTAAGAATATTCATTAAACAGTGGTTTAATTAATTATCCCTTGAGGAAAATCAAACAAATAAGGATTTATTCAATTATTCCTCGTGGGGTTTCCTATTTAGACCATAAACAACTTAATAAATCCTGGGTTATTAAGTTACTTTTCATAGTGAAAGCAATTTTACTATGGTAAAATTGGTCTTACATGGTGTACTTCAATCCATCTAGTAGTAACAGGTTAGATGACCAAAAATTGGTGTAACAAAAATCATGGTGAACTTCATTTAAAAATTTCGAATCTTGGTTCACTATATTTTTGGAGATATGGTCTGAAGAAATTAGGGTTTTTGCATGCTCCAGAATTTAGTCTCAAACATGTGACCTAGGGAAAATTGTCATAAATTTCTCTACAAGCATTGGATTTGAATTTCATAAAAAGTAACTAAAATTGCATGCACTTTAGTTTTTCTTGTATCATTTTTAGGGCCAAAGGTTGAAACAATGACACGTAGAATTCCATACAAGTTCTATCTATTGAACCAATCCATAATCGGGCCATCATGGGAGATTAGACATAAATTTATCTTTAGGAATCCAATATCAATACGACTTGAGGCATTGGAAAGAAGAATTAGAGAGCTACCACATGAAGAAATTTCATAACTTGGAGAGCTTAAATTACAGAAATACAACCATTTCAAGATCAAGCTCCTAAAAGCAAGAAAAATGTGTGTGTGTGTGTGTGTGTGTGTGTGTGTGTGTTTTTAAATTGCATAACTTTTGTTTGAAAAATAATTTTGAAGTGATTTCAAGGGAATATTGAATCATAGATATTAGTATTTGGTTCTAAAATTCCTTCCAAAAAAAATTTCTACACCCATTAAGCCCTCAGAAAGCTCTATTATGACGCATGAAGAGGAAGGACTGCAACATGATATATCAAAATTATAGGACCAAGTGCAACAAATTTTTCTCTCACAAAGAGCAACAAAATATGAACTAAAAGAGGACATGGATGGTTTAAAAACAAAAATAAGAGATGGCATGGATGGTTTAAAAGCATAAATAAAATGCGACATGAATGATTTAAAAGCAGACATGGAAGGTTTGAAGGAAGGTTTGACAAAGTTTTTATGAGAAATGCTTCCTAATGGCAACAAGGTATTCCATGAAACTCGTGATGAAAACAAAAGGAAGTTTAATCATGATTTTGGAGACTATAACTTTGGGTTCAAGACCAACCACATTCCAAAGATCAATATGAGGAAGTATGATGGCAAGGATTTGGTAACATGGATACTACAAATGGAGCAATATTTTGATCTACATGATATGCAATACACACAAAAGGTACACATTGCATCTTTATATTTATAACCCAATTAGTTTGTATGGTATCGATGGATTTTTTATCGTAAACCACTTGTCACTTTGTCAATTTTTAAGGAGGAAATGATAGAAAATTATGAGGATACAAAGAGAAATACCTTCATTAGCCAATTGTTATATCTCAAAAAAAAGGGTTCAATGGTGGAGCACATTGAGGACTTCCAAAAATTGAATATTGCGGTAAATTATATTCCAAAGGAGCATAGGATTGATGTCTTCATAGGGAATTTAAAGAATAACACCCAACATGAGGTTTTCCTTTGGGAACATAATTCATTAGAGATGACATTCAGGGTGGCGAGAAAAGTTGAAAGCAAAATTATGGCAACAATGAATTATACCACTCACAATTCTAAAGATGGAAGTGTGTTTGCTCCTAACCTCCCACAACCTACAAGGTTGAAACCACAATAACTAGAGGAAAAAAGAGAAAAATGGATTTTTTATGGTTGTGATAGAAAATACACTAAAGTTCATAAGTGTGCTCAGAATAATTTATTTTACATAGATTGTGAATAGGAGGAAGAAAAGGAATAATAAACATCAAAAGAAAAGAATATACACCAAGAACCAACCCTGGAAAAAGAAGAAATGAATATGACCATATCTTATAATACATTGGTAAGAATTACCACTCCTCAAACTCTCAAGATAGAAATATATATCAAGAAGAAAAAGGTAATAGTGTTGATTGATTCAGGTAGTACCCATAATTTTATTAATTGTAAGATAGCCAATGAATTGACTTGCCTTCTATATCCAACACCAGAGTGTCAAGTGATGGTTTCAAATGGAGGAACTATAAATTGCTTTGTAAAGTGCCATAATATAAATATAACCATTGGTGAATGTGTATTGAATATTCCAATGGATGGTATTGATGTTGTACTAGGATTCCAATGGTTACAATCTTTGGGGACGATAGCTTTTAATTTTCAAGAACTTCTCTTGATTTTTTTATGGGAAGGAAAGGAAATTGAATTAAAGGGTATCGCAAAGAAACCAAGGAAGATAATAAACTCTAATGGCAATAAAAATCTTTTGAATAAATAACAACGAGGTATAATTGCACAATTATGCTCACTAGAGATTCAAACATCGATATCATCCATTTCTCCAAATCTACAAACACTCTTGGACAATCATTCTAAGGTATTTGATACTCCCAAATGCATCCCACCTATCATGATTATGATCATTCTATTCACTTGATTCTAGGAAGTGTTTCTCCAAACATCAAGCCTTACAGATATCCATATGCCCAATAGAGTGAAATTGAATGTAAGGTTGCCAAAATTCTAGAGGTCGGTATAAGTCAACCTAGCCAACGTTTTTTCTTTGCTCCAGTATTAGCTCATAAGAAGGATGGATCATGTCATATGTGTCTGAATTATAGGGAGCTTAACAAGATCAATATTAAATATAAATTTCCCATTCATGTCATTGATGAATTGTTGGATGAATTACATGGAACAATTTACTTCACCAAGTTGGATCTTCGTTGAAGATATCATCAAATTAGAATGAAGACTAAAGACATTCCAAAAAAAAATTAGAACTCGTGAAGGTAATTATGAATTTTTGGTTATGAATTTTGGCCTTACTAATGCACCTTCCACATTTCAAGGTTTGATTAATTCCATTTTCAAACCCTTCCTTAGAAATTTGTGTTAGTAGTTTTTTATTATATACTAATCTACAACAAGTATTGGAAGGATCATGCTCAACATGTTAACAGGGTGCTTTAACTATTGGAGGAGAAAAAATTATATGCAACAACATCCAAATCTTTATTTGGAGTACAGGAGGTGGAATATTTTGGGTCATATTATATCTCATGAAGGTTTTAATGTAGACCCTAAAAAAATCAAATCCATTAAGGAATGGAAAATCCCCACAACCCTAAAGAATCTTCGAGGATTTTTCAGGCTAACATGGTATTATCACAAATTTATTAAGAATTATGGGATAATATCAATGCCTCTAACAACATTACTAAATAAAGATGAATTTTATTGGACTCTGAAAGCAACTAAGTCCTTTGAACATCTTAAAGAGGAAATGTACCAAGCATTGATCTTAGCTATGCCATACTTCACAAGAACCTTTAATGTGGAATGTGATGCCTCGAGAAATGGAGTTGGTGTTGTTTTAATCCAAGAAAGAAAACCCATTTCTTTTGAAAGTTATTTAATCAAGGGAAATTATTTACACAAACCTATTTATGAGAAACAAATGTTGGAAATGCTACATGTACTAAAGTAATGGTGACCTTATCTAATGGGAAGACACTTCAAGGCAAAAAAAGGTCATGATAATCTTAAATACTTTTTGGAACAAATATTTTCTTCAGAAGCACAACACAAATGGGTCACAAAGATGTTGGGTTATGACTTTGAAATAGTCTACAAAAAAAGGGAAGAAAAATGTTGTTGCATATGCTCTCAAGAAAGGATGAGGATGCAGAAGCATTGATAAATTCCATTTATATTATCCAACATGATCGGATAAATGAAACAAGGGATGAATGGAAGAATGAAAAAGAGGTGTGGACACTCATTCAGAAGTTGCAGCAAGATCCCAGAACATATGATACATTTATTTGGAAAAATGATTCATTATGGTATAAATATCGCTTATATTTATGTAAGAATTCCCAACTCAAACAAAACATTATATTGAAATTTCACACCTCCCCCTTAGGAGGGCACTTAGGATTTTTAAAAATTCACCACAAGGTCAAGGAGGAATTTTTTTTGGATGGCCTTAAATCTGATATTCATAAGTTTGTGGTAGAATGTTTGGTTTGCCAACAAAATAAAGTTGATACAATTAAAACCCCAGGCCTGTTACAACCTTTAGTCATTCAAATTCAACGTTGGGAGGAGGTCTCAATGGATTTTATCATAGGTTTACCCAAATCTGAAGGAAAGAGTGTCATCATGGTGGTAGTTCATAGACTTACCAAGTATGCACAGTGTTGTGCATTATCTCATCATTTTAAAGCCAGCTCATCATTTTAAAGCCAATATAGATGCTAGCGTATTTATGGAAACGATTCAAAAGCTACATGGAAACCAAAAATTTATTGTAAGTGGCAGAAATCTCATTTTCACTAGAAATTTTTGGACAGAATTATTTTCTTGTATTAGTACTCATTTAGCTCATTACTCATCTTATCATCCTCAATCTAACATCCAAACTAAGATACTGAACAAATTTTTGGAGGTATATCATTGTTGCTTTGTATCTGATAAAAAAAACACAATGGGTCAAGTGGTTATCTCTGGTTGAATGGTGGTATAACACTTCCTTCCATACTGTAGCAAAAATGACCCCATTTATGGCACTTTATGGATATCATCCACAGTCGATCACATCATATTTAAGAGGAAATTCTAAGGTTCAAACAGTGGAATATAACATCGAGCATCAACAAAGAGTTATCCAACTCTTAAAGGATAACCTCACATTGGTCCAGAATCAAAATAAACAACAGGAAAATCAACATCATAGTGAAAGAAGTTTTAACGTAGGAGACTAGATATTTTTACGGCTACAACCATACAAACAAATGTCCCTCAAGCAAGCTAAGAAGGATAATAAATTATCACAAAAGTACTATGGTCCTTACAAGGTGTTGCAAAAGATTAATATTATGGCATACAAATTGTAGGTGTCTGCATCTTCCTGAGTACATCCATTTTTCCATGATTCATGCTTAAAGAAGCTTATTGGTGAAAGCTCCTAGTTCAAACAATATTGCCATAACTTGACGAAGAAGGAAAAATCATATTGGAGCCTCAAGTAGTCACAAAAACAAGAACCCGACAGCTGCGAAATTGTTCAATTTCAAAGTATCTCATTAAGTGTAAAAACTTACCCGATGAAGATGCCACATGGGAGGATGAGAAATTTATATAGAAGCATCCAAAACTAATCAAGCATTGAGGAAAACACTTTTTTTGAAGTAGAGGGGCATGTTAGGTCCCTATAATACTAGTGTTGTCTCCTTATTGTTATTGTTAGTGTAGCCCCCATATTGTTATTGTTGTGCCCATGTAGCCCCCGTATTGTTATTGTTGTGCCCCATAAAATCCCAATATTGTTATTTTTGTGCCCTTACATTATTATTATTATGTAGGCGACGATTATATTGTGACCCCTTAGAGTCCTATATATACCAAGGAGGTATTCTCATTTGAATCATCCAAGAACTGTTCATTTATGTGATGTAAAGGAGTTTTCCCCCTCAAAGAGGCTAATTTTCAAGTCGTTGATCTATATTTTCTTATGTTTTGTGATCGAGTTGAATAACAATTCCTTTGATAAATTTTCTTCCTTATTATTTTTATTTTTACTTCTATTTTTTTTAATCATGAGCACTTCATGACATAAGTCAAAAACTCAAGCTAGCAAGGGGAGGCTAAGCAAATTCACCTTAGAAATTTTGTATGATCATATTTATGTAGTAGAAAAAATGAGAGAAGAAAGAGAAATGGAACATAAAATAGATCTCTTAGTACAATGATGGACAACAAATTCAAATTGTTAGAAAATAAAATATCAGTGTTCGAGACTGAAATGTAAACAATGAAAGATAGGCTTCAATAAATGGAAAACCATAATCAATCACTATTTGAACAAAATTGCACCTTCGAAAACTAGATTAAATAATTAAAGGGAAAATAAATAACAATTTAGTCATAAGAAGTATAAACAATAAATTTGACACTAAACCCATTAAAGAGGAAATTAAAAACCGAATTGAGTTGGATCATGAACACATTAAAAGAGCCTTGAATCTTATAATTGTTAGTATAAAAGAGCAAAAGAACAAGGGCACGTTACAATTAGTAAAAGAAGAACTAAAAAACAAGTCACAAATTGAAACAACTTGTCTCATAGAAGCAAGAAGATTGGTAAAGATACTCAAGCGTAAAGATAGACTATTTTGTGATAGAATAAGTTGCAATTACCATAAATTTGGTATACTTGCAAATATCCAAGTTTTAAAATGACAAGAGCCTTTATAAATGAGCACCTCATTCTAGCCAATCGAACTAAATTAAGGAAGGAAGTTCAAAAGGTAAAGGAATCAAGAAAGGAAGGAAAATGGGCAATCATTAGAAAGAAGAACATTATTATTAGGGATAAGAACCAACATGAGAGTAATAAATAGGAATTAAAAATGTAGAAATTATATGCACTAAGCATGCATATGTCCAAGATCCACCTAATCTCACACTATTTAACTTTATGCAAGATACTGAATCTATTCCACTTGTTAATCTTTTGCGGAAAAATTAATTGCACACACATGTGAAGCATAAACAAAAATTATCAATCGCACATAACACAGTTTTTAACCAGGAAAGCCTGAAGTTGAAAACCCCAACTATATATTATGTAACATGGAGATCATATGACAATATCATACAAGCATACAAAGCTTATCACAAGCTCTCAGTACAGTACAATCGTCATACACTAATCAGGCCCAATCTTGCAAATCCATGCACCGATCTTTGCCACCTACTAGCCTGCCTCCACTGCACAATCTCTGTTGAAGAATAGCTTTGAATGAATTCGAATTACTCCATCCTTGACTGTGCAATCCTCATTGGCATCTCCACTAAGTGTTGGATGCAATCAATGCATCACTATAGTCACAACAGATAGTCTATCTTGCCCCTTCACCTATCTCTCCACTGGTCTCCACTGAAACTGCCATGCACTGTAGTTAACTGATGTATTTTTCTGTTGATTAATGAGTTATTATTTGTGAATTAATTAACTAAATAATTCACTCCACCCTCACTAGTGTATCAATCAGTTAGACTAGATACAACTAGCTCAACTGAGTCTAACTGAGTTAAACTAAATACAATTCCATAACTACTTCTTCCAACTGTGTCATAACTCTGCCACTTGAGTTCTAACTGAGTCCTCCATGCATTAGATCTAGTAAGCCCTCAGGAATAGCGTAATTTCTTCTGTCAGCTGATGTGCCACATCTGTGCACTAAACTGAAGTGCTCCAAAGAGAATAAGTTGTTGTTTAGATTCTGATTATTATTAAGAGCTAATAATAATCAATATGCATCTATTTTTAGATTAACGATCTATAAATAGACTTCACCCAATATTCTAAAATTAGAATTTCATCTATTTTTCCAACTTGATCAACCATCCACAAATAGCATCCTGCAACTTTTGAAATATGATCATCATGTCTAAAAATAGACTTGCGCCAAAAATAACCTGTGGGCCCACTTAGTGAAGGCGACTCTTTTCACTAAGCTCATCATCTTGTTGAATCTCAACATTCCCTCTCAACAAGATAGGGATTATCCTTCACCCCGATCCCACCTCTATGGTATTCGAATTTGCTCCTGGTGAGCGCCTTCGTCAGAATATCTACATCCTGATCCTCCATCGGAATTTACAGAAGCAACATGATCTTCCGCTACACACAATCTCTGATATGATGATACCGAATATCAATATGTTTAGATCTATCATGAAACACAGGATTAACCGAGAGTTTAATGCAACTCTGATTATCACAATGAATCACCGTGGGATCTAAATGTGAACCGAACAAACCAACCAGGATCTTCCTCATCCAAATAGCCTCACATGCAGCTAAACTTGCTAACATGTATTATGCTTCCATTGAACTGAGTGCCACATATCTTTGTTTCCTGCAGTACCAAGAAACTGTCGTAGATCCAATACTGAAACTCCCTCCTGATGTGCTCTTTCTGTCTGTTGGGCTTCCTGCCCAATCTGCATCCGTGAAGCCATGCAACTTCACCTCATCTTTCTGTTTGTACCATAAACCATACTCAGATGTGCCCCTGAGATATCTCAGGACATGCTTGCCTGCCTTCCAAAAGAGCTTATTAGGCTTAACCATCGCTTGTGAAAGCTGGTTCACCACATAGCATATGTCTGGTCTTGTATTGACTAAACACATGAGCAAACCCACCAACTGTCGATAAACAGTGGCATCCACTACGTCTATCGATGTAGCATCCTCTTTCTTCCAATTTCCTGGAAGAGGAGAGTCGATAGGCTTGCAGCCTTGCATGTGAAACTTCTCCAGTATCTCCCGGGCATACTTTCCTTGAGACAAAAACAGTTTCCCTTCTTGTTGCCATATTTCCAATCCAAGGAAATAATGAAGGATTCCCAAATCCTTCATCTCAAACTCCTTTGCAAGATCTGCCTTGCATGAGTGTATCAACTGCTCATCACCTGTTAGTATCAAATCATCAACATAAAGTACAATGATCAAAATCTTACCCTCAACCACAATCTGGTACAGGTTTGCATCCGCCTCACTCTTGGTGAAGCCAAGTCCAGTGAAATAGTTGTCGATCCGAGTGTACCAAGCACGGGGTGCTTGTTTTAGCCCATACAGTGCTCTTTTGAGCCTGCACAAATGCGACTCGTTGTTGAATATCTCAAATCCTTTAGGCTGCTCAATGTACACCTCTTCCTCAATGATCCCATTAAGGAATGCAGTCTTCACATCCATCTGATGAATGTGCCAACCAATCTACGCTAAGAGAGCAAGGATGGTCCGTATGGAAGAATACCGTGCGACAGGTGCAAAGGTTTCTTCATATTCAATCCCCTCAATCTATGAGAAGCCCCGGGCAACAAATCTTGCCCTATACTTCTCGACGCTCCCATCAGCAGCTTGCTTTATCTTGTAGATCCATCTTGATCCTACAACTGATTTTCCCACCGGCCTTGGAACAATCTCCCAAGCACTGTTTTTTATAATGGAGTCATACTCCTCCACCATGGCATCTACCCATGTGGGCTCCTACGTTGCTTCTTCAAAATAAGATGGCTCTATCACAATACATTTTCTCATAAGAGCCATGTATCCAGTATATCAATCAGGTGACTGTCTCTGTCTGCGCTGTGATTTAGGAACTCCTACACTCTGTGCTACATCCATCGTCAGTCTCTCAGCTTCTGTGGTACACTTCCTGCCTTGTCTGATGTTTAGTTCTACATGAGTGGACTCCTCCACTCCATGAATATCCTCCTGTGGCGGATCCACATCCAGAGCCTCATCTTTGGGAACAAGAAGTTCCTCTTCCGCATGCAAGTGTAGCTCCCTCTCAAGCGACAAATTCATGCCTTTCACCTCATTGAATTTTATATCCCGTCGCATAACAGTCATCCGACTGTTTGGAAAATACACACGATAGTTGTGGGTGTTTCTATGTACCCCAAAAATATCCCAACTTCTGCAATCGGCTCCAACTTCTTCCTGGCATCCTTCGTCACATGAATGTAAACAGGTGAGCCAAAATCTTCAAATGAGAAATATCAAGCTTCTTACCAGTAAAAGCTTCCTTGGGTCTACTCATGCCAAGTACTCTATGAGGACAATGGTTTTGCACATAAACCGCAGTGTTGCATGCTTCCGCCCACAAGTGCATCGGTAGGCCCTAGTCATGCAGCATTGCTCCTGCAGCACCCACGATTGTTCTATTCTTTCTCTCCGCGACCCCATTCTGCTGTGGGTTATGAGGCGCTATGAGTTCTCTTCAAATTCCTTCTTTGCTACAGAATTCTTTGAATTCTCCATAGATGTATTCACCACCATTATCGCTCCGTAGAGCTTTCACCTGCTTCCCCGACTCCTTCTCCACCAATGCCTTGAACTCACAGAACTTTGAGAACATTTGAATCTTCTTCTGCATGAAGAAGATCCAACATCTATGAGAAAATTCATCAAAAAATATCACATAATACCTGTGTTTCGTTGTTGAAGCAACCGAGAATGGTCCACACACGTCTGTGTGAATTCTCTCCAGGATCACCGAAGCACGGTTCTCCTTCTCATGAAAGGTGGTCTTCCCAAACTTACCCATTGTACATCCTTTACACTAATCTGACTGTGCAAGAGTACCCTTGGTAAGTCCAGTAGAAATTTGCTGCAAAATTTTCAAAGCACCATGGTGAAGATGGTCCAATCTCCTGTGCCATAATTCTCCCTCATCTCAGCTCACCACTTCTTCTGCTTTGCCCACCATTGCAGTGCAGCAATATACCTCCAACTTGTAGATATTCTTAATTCTAACCCCTATCTTCTTGGTTTGACCATTTTTTTATGTCGAAGGAAGGATTTTCCCTCACTGAAAACAACATCATAACCCATGTCTTCCAGCATTGCGACTGAGACCAAGTTCTTCTTCAGACCTGGAACATGCATGAAATTCTTCAACAAGAACGGATTATTGGACTCCCTCTCAAAGGTAATGGTCCCAATTCCAGTCGCACTGTACCAACCATCGTCACCCACCTCTATATGCATCTGGAGGTCCTTCTCCTCCAAGTCACTAAACAACTCTTTGTCTCCCGTCATATGGAAAGACGCACCACTGTCAAGATACCACACCGATCCCATGCAGCTTGAAACCAAGCATGTGATCAAGGAAAAATCCAGCTCAAATTATGAGGCTAAGGCCTCTCCAGCTGTAGATCCAACAACCTACTTATTCTTCTTCTTCTATGGACAGTTAGTGGCGAAATGTCCATGCTTATGACAGTGAAAACACTTCACTTTGGACAAGTCCTGCTTCTTGTCTTTCGCACTGGATTTAGAAGGATTTTTCTTCCCCTTCCCTTTCCTTGCTTTGGCAGCCAAAGTGCAATTCTCTTCATCTTCATTCTTTGATGAAGATCCATCCCTAGTACCCCGCCTTATCTCCTCCTGCACAAGATCTGACCAAAGTTGCTCCCATCCTGGCAGTGTCTCCCGTCCATTGATAGAGTCTCCGTAGCTATGCCAACTCTTCGGAAGCCCAAGGAGAGCCAAGCTCACCAAGTCTTCTTCATCAACTGTAACCCCCACACTTCCCAGCTCATCCTTGCAGTGGACAAACTTCATGAGATATTTTGGAATACTGTCGCCTTTCTCCATTTTTATTTTCTGAGCTTGTCTTTAAGCGCCAACTTCCTCTGGTCACTTCTACTTTGGAACAAGTCTATCAAAGCCTTCCACATTAAGAATGGAGTGGATTTCCCATTAAGGCTAGACATAATGTATTCCTTCACACCTTCCAACAGAATTCTCCTCGTCTTTGCAGTCTTCTTTTACCATGCATCAAGTAATGCAGCATCGCTAGATCCCGGCTTAGGAACATCGCTATCGATGAACTCCTTCAGCCCATTATCCTCCAGCACCACCTCCATCTTGTCCTTCCAGGCTATGTAATTCGAGCTCCCATCAAAGGCATACTCCAATCTCAACCCGTTGAAAGACATTTCAATGTATACTCGATTTCTGCACCAAGAATCTTCTGTAGCAAATTCGAATTGTCCACCAGCACAAACTCACTTCACAATTGCAATCTTCAATAAACAATGCTCCAATACCATGTAGAAATTATATGCACTAAGCATGCATATTTCCAAGATCCACCTGATCTCACACTATTTAACTTTATGCAAGATACTGAATCTATTCCACTTGTTAACCTTTTGCGGAAAAATTAATTGCACACACATGTGAAGCATAAACAAAAATTATCAATCGCACATAACACATTTTTAACCGGGAAAGCCTGAAGCTAAAAACCCCAACTATATATTATGTAACATGGAGATCATATGACAATCTCATACAAGCATACAAAGCTTATCACAAGCTCTCAATACAGTACAATCGTCATACACTAATCAGGCCCAATCTTGCAAATCCATGCATTGATCTTTGCCACCTGCTAGCCTGCCTCCACTACGCAATATTTGCTAAAGAATAGCTCTGAATGAATTTTAATTAATCCATCCTTGACTATTCAATCCTCATTGGCATCTCCACTGGGTTTTGGATGCAATCAATGCATCACTATAGTCACAACAGATAGTCTATCTTGCCCTTTCACCTATCTCTCCACTGGTCTCCATTGAAATTGCCATGCACTATAGTTAACTGATGTATTGTTTAGTTGATTAATGAGTTATTATTTGTGAATTAATTTACTCCACTCTCACTAGTGTATCAATTAGTTAAACTAGATACAACTAGCTCAACTGATTCTGAGTTAAACTAAATACAATTCCATAACTACTTCTTCCAATTGTGTCATAACTCTGCCATTTGAGTTCTAACTGAGTCCTCCATGCATTAGCTCCAGTAAACCCTCAGGAATAGCGTAATTCCTTTTGTCAGCTAACGTGCCACATCTGTGCACTGAACTGAAGTGCTCCAAGAGAATAAGTTGTTGTTTAGAGTTTGATTATTATTAAGAGCTAATAATAATCGACATGCATCTATTTTTAGATTGACGATATATAAATAGACTTCGCCCAATATTATAAAATTAGAATTTCATCTATTTTTCCAACTTGATCAACCATCCACAAATATCATCCTGCAACTTCTAAAATATGATCATCATGTCTAAAAATAGACATAGTCTAAAAATAGACTTGCGCCAAAAATAGCCTTCCGGCCCACTTAGTGAAGGCGACTCTTTTCACTAAGCTCATCATCTTGTTGAATCTCAACAAAAAACACATTGGATCCTCCTTTGGAACCGTCATGGATTTGCATGGCATAAATGTCCTATGTTAAGTTGGATCCCGAGTGTAATTGATATTATCTTTTAGTTGAAACTTAGGAGCATGATGAGTCTAAGGTCCCTCATATAGGTTGATCTAAAATTAAAATTGAAGGTCTCATGTAAAGTTCTGCAATCTATTTTATGTCTTATGGGAAATGGATCGATATTGCAAAAGCACACAAACTAAGTTAAATTTTTCAGATTTTAACAATGAAAAACAAACAGCAAGTAGCATCACAAAACAATAATTTGATGACGAAGTTCACCCCCCTTGGGATACATCTCCGAGTCCATCTTCCAATGTTGGCCATTTAAATTATATGCTAAAATGTGTAATTACATCAACATACAATGTTATAATTACAAAAATAACATTTTCATTGTGTCCAGAACACCCAAAAACCCTTATGTAGGCTCTTCTTGGGCTAAAAAATGCTAAAAAATGGCCAAGTTAGGCCTCCTTCATTTCTCTATTAACTATTCTGCAAATTTGTCTCTCTATCAAAACTAGAAATGAAATTCAGCCTTGGTGGCATTACAAAGTGACAATTTCGAAATAACAGTTGGCACATTTGGCCATGAAACTGGTCGATTTTTGTGTAATTTGTCGGACGATTGGTTGAGCCTCACACCCCTATTTTCCTCCCTATGGTTGATCACGTGGCTATTAATATGACCGTGGGGTGCAGGCCATGGGCTACATGCCCTGCCAACCCCACTCCTAGTCACGTTGTAGTTATGGAACCGCAGGTTGGGCACGAGCAAGGTGCCACGCACTTGCCCCTCTAATTCATCTATCATCGGTCATGTGATATCAATAGAACCTGAGGCTAGGCGCGAGCAAGGTGCCACATGCTTGCCCTCCTGCCTTACACCCTTAGTCACAATGTATTCACATAAATTGGGGCTAGGATTTTTGGGCATGCCTGTCAGCCGCACCCCCCCACCGAAAAAAAAATAAATAAATAAATAAATGAAACAAAAAAATAAAAAATAAATTACCATGCCACATACTTATAATAAGAAACTAAATGGCACGTTGGTAGAAATTTTGGTTGGTAACTCAGATTTCATGGGGTCGAACATCATGTAGGCTCATCTGGTGCATAACCAAATTTTTTCCTCATCTGGAGTGCCATGTGGCGCCTGGTGATTGGGCCACATGTGACTCCATGATTGGTCCAATTCCTAACACCATAAACCAATCAAATCGCGCCATTTGCTAGCGTACGACCATGCCACGTGCCATTTCCTGATTGTCTCTGTACTACACAATAACCTTACTTAAGTTAGCACCATGTCAGCGTACGGATTGGCACAACGCATTCATACACTGCCCAGTCAACCCTGCAAGTTGACCTTTTTACCGTTTGCCAAAAAATTCAAAATGCGATAACTTCCTAATACGATGTTGGATTGAGGTGATTCAAGTGTTGTTGAAATCATAATGACGAGATCTTTGATTTGGTACCAATTTTGGGAGAATTTGAGCACTTTTATTTTTGAGCATATTTTTGTTCCCCTGGATCATTCCTCCCCATTGGAAGCTTTTGGACCACCAAAAGTCTATTTTTACTCAAAGATCAAGTGATGGTACAACTCCCTCACTTTCTCGATCTCAATCCACTTTTCTTTACTTGGATTGGTACCTTTGAGCCCGACTCGAAGATACTCCACATTGCATATGTGTGAAGTTCTTATCCTCTTGTCAAGAATTAAGTCTTACTGCAACTCATTTAAATATTCAAGGGAAAAATATTCTATAGATGGAATATGAACATTCTCTTAATGATCATCAATCATTGGAGGCTCATACAATATAAAGTTTTCCACATTCACAATAGAATAAATTTTCATGTGATACGAAAAATTTAATCAGAAAGCATTGTTACCAATCTTATTCAATATTTTGAAAGGACCATATATGGCTGGATTGAGCTTTTTACCTTCACCTTTCAATCTGTCCTTGTTGATGTACAACCAAACTTGATATCCCACTTGGGAATCATAATCAACCCGATGCTTGTCACGTCTTTCTTTGTACTTGGCTTTGCTTTTCTCTAGCTATTTTTGTACCCTTTGATGCACTAGCAGAATTTGTTCAATTAAATGCTTGGATTTGTCTACATCACTATGTCCATATATTGCAATAACTTTATCAAAGATGAAATCCAAAGGAGACTTTGGCAAATAACCCAAACAATCTTCAAATGGAGATACTTGTGTAAATAAATGCTTGGCATGATTGTGGGAATCTTGGATGTCATGCAAATGCTCATCCTGAAATTTAGGATGCTTAACACAATATCCTTGAAGGAGATTCACTATTGTTATGTTCACTACTTTGGTCTGGTTGTCAGTTTTTGTTATGTAACTAGCTCACAAAATAGAAGAAAATATATATCAACGACTTGAGAAATAACCTCTTCAAGGGGGGCCTCCTTTACATTACATAAATGAACAATTATTGGATGATACATATGATAATACCTCCTTGGTATATATATGACTATAACGTGTCACAATATAATCGGAGCCTACATAACAATAACAATAGTGGGCTTCTATGGGACACAATAATAACAACATGGGGGATACATGGGCACAACAATATCATTAAGGGGCTACACTAAAAATAAAAATAATGGGAATACACCAGTATTATAGGTACCTAACGTGACCCTCTCCTTCAAAAAAGTGATGTCCTCAACACTTGAGTAGTTCTAAATTATTTTGTATAAAATTTTCATCCTCTTATGTGGAATATTCATCAGGTAAGTTCTTCCACTTAATGAGACACTCTGAATTTAATTGATTTCATAGCTCTCAAGTTCTTGTTTCCATGATTGCTTCAGGCTCAAATATGATTTTTCCTTTTATGTCAAATTTTGGATACATTGTTTGAACTAGGAACTTGTCACTGATAAGCTTCTTTCAGCATGAAACATGGAAACTGGGTGTACTTGGGAAGATGCAGGAAGCTGCAATTTGTATGCCATAGTATCAATATTTTGCAACACCTTGTAAGGAACATATTACTTAGGTGATAATTTATTATCCTTCTTAGCTTGTTTGAGGGACATTTGTTTGTATGGTTGTAGTCGTAAAAATACCTATTCGCCTACATAAAAATTTATTTCATTTGATTGTTGATACGCATATTGTTTCATTCGATTATGTGCCAAAGTGAGGTTATCCTTTAAGAGTTGGATAAAATATTGTTCATGCTCAATGTGATCTTCCACTACTTGAATATTGTAATTTTCTCTTAAATATGATGTGATGGATGGTGGATGATATCCATAAAGTGCCATAAATGGGTTCATTTTTGCTACAGTATGGAAGGAAGTGTTATACCACCATTCAACTAAAGGTAACCACTTGACCCATTGTGTTTGTTTATCATATACAAAGCAACTAAGATATCCTTCCAAACATTTGTTCACTATCTTAGTTTTCCTGTCAGATTGAGGATGATAAGATGAGCTATGAGCTAATTGAGTACGAGACAAGAAAATAATTTCATCCAAAAATTTTGAGTGAAAATGGGAACTTTTTCACTTACAATAATCATTGGGTTCCATGTAGCTTTTAAATGGTTTCCATAAATTCAATAGAAATTGTGATGGCTTTAAAAGGATGAGATAATGCACAAAAGTGTGCATACTTGGTAAGTCTATCAACTAACACCACAATGACATGCTTTCCTTCAGACCTGGGTAAACTTGTGATAAAATCCATTGAGACCTCCTCCCAACACTGACTTGGAATGGCTAAATATTGTAAGATACCCGGGGTCTTAATTTTCTCAACCTTATTTTGTTGGCAAAACCAAACATTCAAGGGAATTTTGCAACTCCTTGAAGAGACAGTAGAACCTCGGGTTCTATATTTGTAGTTCAAGTGCTTATATATACTAGAGTTTTTGCGGAACTATTTGAGCTGTTTCCCTTGGCGGCACTTCAATGGCGGAGGTTTTGAAAGGTTTCCCTCTTATTTTAGCTTATCACCTTGGCAGAGGTTTTTTACATTATCCCTCTCCCCCTTGGTCCATGGGTTGTTTGTTCCTAGTCGTCAACACCCACCCACTACTGCTTATTTGGGTGCTTATCAGCCTAAGGACTCCATTATGCTCACGAGATGGCTTACCCTTTCGTTTGTGCCTTCCATCCTGCATTCATTTATTGGCCATACCAGGCCAGGCCATTGTCTACCTACAAAAGGTGAAACTGTCAACCTCTACCACAAACTTCTGAATATCATATTTAATTCCATCCCAAAAAATTCCTTCATGACCCTACGGTAAGTTTTTTAAAATCTCGAGTGCCCTCCTAAGGGGGAGGTGTGAAATTCCAAAAGAATATTTTTCTTGAGTTGGGAATACTTACAAAGACATAAGTGATATTTGTACTATAATGAATCATTTTTCTAGCTAAATGTATCATATTTGCTAGGATATTGCTACAAATTTTAAATGAGTGTCCACACCTCTTCGTCATTCATCATTCATTCCTTGCTTCAATTATCAAATCAGGTTGGATAATAGAAATGGCACAAACCAATGCTTCCACATCCTCATCCTTTCTTAAGAGTGCATCTGCAACAACATTTTGCTTCTGTTTTTGTAGATGATTTCAAAGTCATAACTCAACAACTTTGTGACCCATTTTTTCTTCTCTTCTTAAGAAAATATTTGTTTAAAAGGGTATTTAAGACTATCATAATTTTTTTTACCTTGAAGTGTCTTCCCATTAGGAAATGTTTCCATTTCTTTAGTGTATGTCGTATTGTCAACATTTCATTCTCATAATAGGTTTGTGTGAATACTTTCCTTTCATTTGAAGACTTTCAAAATCAATGGTCCTTCTTGCATTAAAACAACACCAATTTCATTTAATGGGGCATCATAATCCACAATAAAGGTTTTTGTGAATTTTTTCATAGCTAAGACCGATGCTTGGCTCATTGCCTCTTTAAGATGTTCAAACGCCTTAGTTGCTTCTAAAGTCCAAGAAAATCCATATTTTTTCAGTAATGTTGTTAGAGGTGGTGCTATTATCCCCTAATTCTTAACAAACTCATGATAATACCCTATAAACCCAATAAATCCTCGAAGATGATTTATGGTTGTGGGGATTTTCCATTCCTTACTGGCTTTAATTTTGTTAGGGTCTACCTTAACACCCTCATGAGATACAATATGACCCAAATACTCCACCTCCTGTACTCCAAATAAAAATTTGGAGTTTTTTTCTTATAATTATTTCTCCTCTAGCGATTTGAGCACACTATCAACATGTTGAACATGATCCTTCCAAAAATTTTGTAGATTAGTATATCCTCAAAAAATACTAACACAAATTTTCTAAGGAATGGTTTGAAAATAGAATCATTAAACCTTCAAATTTGGAAGTTGCATTATTAAGGCCAAAAGGCATGACAAAAATTTCGTAATGACCCTCATGAATTCTGAATGATGTTTTCAAAATGTCTTTAGTATTCATTCTAATTTTATGATATCGTGAACAAAGATCCATCTTGGTGAAATAAATTTCTCCATGTAATTCATCCAACAATTCATAAATGACAAGAATGGGAAATTTATCTTTAATATTGAGCATTTTGAGCTCCCTATAATCCATACAAATATGCCATGATCCATCCTTCTTGTGCACTAATACTACTGGAGTAGAGAAAAAACTTTGACTAGGTTGAATTATATCGACCTCTATCATTTCTACAACCATACTTTCAATTTCACCCTTTTGGGCTTAGGGATGTCTATAAGGTCTTATGTTTGGAGGAACACTTCCTGGAATCAAATGAATATCATGATCATGATCACGAATAAGTGGGAAGCCTTTGAGAGTCTCAAATACCTTGGAATGATTGTCTAAGACTTCTTGGAGATCTGGAGAAATAGATGATTTTGATGTTTGAACTTCTAGTGAGCATAATTGTGTAATTACACCCATTTGTTCTTTCTTCAGAAGTTTTTTATTGCCATTAGAGATGATTGTCTTTCATGTTTTCCCTATGATATATTAAGTCAAATTCCTTTCCTTCCCAAAAAAAATTCAAAAAATTTCTTGAAAATTAAAAGTTATTGTCCCCAAATATTGTAACCATTGGACTCCTAGTACAACATCAACACCGCCCATTGGAATGGAAATCATTGGAATATTCAATACACATTCCCCCATGGTTAGATTGATATTATGTCACTTTTTAGATAAATTTATAGTTACTCCATTTGCAACCATCACTTGACACTATGATCCTAGATATAAGAAGCAATTCAATTCCCTTCCTATCTTACAATGAATAAAATTATGGGTACTACCCAAATAAATCAACACTATTACCTTTTTCTTCTTGATATATCCTTCTATCTTGAGAGTTTGAGGAGGGAAAATTCCTTCCAATGCATTACAAGATATGGTCATATTTATTTCTTGTTTCTCTTGGGTTGGTTTCTGGTGTATATCCTCCTATTGTGATGTTTCTTGTTACTTTTATTCCTCCTCTTCACAATCTATGTAGAATAATTTCTTCTCAGCACAATTATAACCTTTAGTGTATTTTATATCACAACTGAAACAAATCCCTTTTTCTCTTTTTTCCTCTAATTTTTGTGGTGTCAGCCTTGTAGGTTGTGGAAGGTTATGAGCAGAAACATTTTCATCTTTATAGTTGTGAGCGGTAGACTTTCTCGTTGCCATAATTTTACTTTAAACTTTTCTTGCCACCCTTAATGCCTTCTCAAGTGAATCAGGTTCCCAAAGGCAATCCTCATGTTGGATGTTATCCTTTAAAGTCCCTATGAATACATCAATCCTATGCTCCTCTGGAATATATGTTACCCTGATATTTAATTTTTAAAAAGTCCTCAATGTGCTATGCCATTGAACCCTTTTATTTGAGATCTATCAATTGGCTAAAGAAGGTGTTGCTCTGTGTATCATCATAATATGCTATCATTGACCAAGTGACAAGTGGTTTACAAGAATAAATCCATCAATACCATACAAACTAGTTTGGTTATAAATATAAATATGCAATGCGTACATTTTTTGTGTGTTGCACGTCATGGAGATCAAAATATTGCTCCATCTGTAGTATCCATGTTACTAGATCCTTGACATCAAAATTCCTCTTATCGATATTTGAAATGTGGTGTCTCTTAAACCCAACATTGGAGTCTCTAAAATAATAATTCATATTCCTTTTGTCCTCATCATGATTTTCATGGATTACCTTGTCACCACTAGGAATCCTTTCTTCTATTAACTTTTCCAAACCTTCCTTCAACCCTTTTATCTTAAAATTCATCATTGCTTCCATGTTTGCTTTTAAACCATCATTCAAAACTCCCATGTCCCTTTTTATACAATCTATATTAACATTCATCATGGCTTCCAATTCATTTTTTGTTACTTTTTGCGAGAGCAAAATTTGCTGCACTTGGTCTCGTAATTTTGATATATCATGTTGCATTTTTTCCTCTTCTTCATGCGTCACAGAAGAGATTTATGGTTGCTTACTAGGTGTGTCCATTTTTTGTTTTAATTCATTTTGGAATCAAATAATGATATCTATGCTTCACTATTCCCTTTGAATCACTTCAAACTTATCTTTCAAATAAAACTTATGCAGAATTTAAAAAAAATACACACATTTTTCTTTATTTTTATGAGCTTGATATTGAAATTGTTGTATCTTTCCGGAAAAACCTAATGTGTGAAAACTGATGTAACAAATTAGTATTTTAATATTAATCAACAGTGAAAATAATTTGAGTATAAATGGATGATGAAACTGGAAATCCTACAGAGAAATATTGGAAAGAAAAAACTAGTGAGGAAATTTCCTCACTCCACAAGAAAATATGGGCTCTGACCTCAGTTCTCGGTGATTCGTCCAAACTAGCTCTGCGTAGCTACTACATCACACTAGTGCAGTCACTTCTACACTTAGATTGAACCAGCTTCTCCTCAAGTTGTATGGTCTATTGTTGTTTGGGATAATGTCTCTCCTGGCCTCTAGAACCGTTGTCCATATTCTGGCACTGAAACTTGTTGTTGGGTACCAGATTTTTATATTTTCCTCTCCCATTTTACCCTATCTTTCTATCTCTTTGTGCCATTATTTATCTTAAAAGCACAAGGTAAAATCCTAATTCCCATATTTTATGGGATATTTGATTAATGATGTATTTGTCATGGATGTTTTACCTTTCCACATATTAACTCCAATATTTCTTCAGATTTGGCTACAATAGGAGTGTTGCGGCCGCAAGTCAAGGCACAACCCATCATCTCCAACGTCTTCCTTATTTGCTACTACAGCATGACAGCCATGGGTATATCAGCACTATCTTAGGCTTTCTTACAGTTTCTTCCTGGGAAATCCGGTTTCCGTTGTAACAAGATGTATTTTTGTAACAATGGAGTCGTTGAGAGGAATGGGGGGTTCAAGACTATTGCATAAAGAGGCCTATGGGCTGTGAATCGAAAATACACTTGGACATACAGACTTTGTAATCAATCTTTCTATCAGTAATTGAATCTACAGCAGCTTGTTGTTTCTCCTGTAATCTTTGAGTTTCCGTAGCCCTAATCCAAGAGTTGGGCCCACTCTTGTGATCAGGTGTTGTGTTCTTCTTTCTTTTCGTTGCAGTGTTGAGTTTGGTGTGATTATTTAATTATTGTTACAGTTGCATTCATTGTTGTGGATGACTTCTATTTCTACAGTTCATTTCATTGTTGTTACAGTGGTATTTGTATTATAGATTAAACCTATGATCTACAGCGGACCATGTGCTTGTATCTGCATATACTTTTTCGTTAGTCTTGAAATAACTAACGCCCTCAGGTTGATAATTTATGTGGAAAAAGGGTTGAATTTTGTTCATATCCGGACACCAACATTTTGGCGTTGTTGCCAGGGAAGGCTAATAGGTGCAAGAACAGGATTTGCAGCAGATCTCAGAGTCGATCTCTTGTCTTGAGGTGGGAATCTATTTCCTAGCTTCAAGTCCTGAGCATAAGTGCCTTGTGTTTTCTTTTTGCTTTCTTTCTTTTTTGTTTCTTCTATTATTTAGTTTTCTGTAGAATTAAACCCTTGTCTTAGGGAAGGTGTTTTGTAAAACCTTGCCCTAAGTCCTGGGCGTAGTCCAAATTTTCTGTTTTTATTTCCTATTGTTTCCTTCTAGGGGCCAATTTCTTGTCCTGGGGAGGGTACGTTATTACTCTACTCCAGGTCCTGAACTTCGATTTTTCCTTTTCCTATTGTTTCGTTTTCTGTGAATTTTTTTCTGTCATCCCGGGGAGGAAGTTATTTGTCCTACTTCGGGTCCTGAGCGATTGATTGATTTTATTTGATGAACCCTCTCCATAACTTGTATGAACAAATATCCAAACAAGAGGGGCAGAGGAAGACCCCCAAATAAAGGGAAGGATCTGGGAAGGAAGACGTATATTCAGGAAATTATTGAAAAATATAGATCTGAGGGATCATCCTGTGCTGCTGTTAGGGTTAGGGTTCAGACGAAGTCCGAAGGGCAGTCTGTGGAACAACCAGTGCCATCCACGGTACCAGAAGGTGTTCTTTCTACAACATAGGTGGAAGAAGTGGCAAGTAAGGGATCAGAAGAATTGAGAAACTCTAACTAGGAAGAAGAACTTCAAAAAGGGTTTTTGTCCCCAAGAGACCAGGGCAGTGCTGACAAAATTTCTGTTGCTGAGTTCAGTGATTCTAATCCGGTAAAGTAACTTTTGAAGGACTTTGATTCACCAAGGGACCAGGGAAGTGTGATGCGACCATCTTCGGTTGAATCACTCTAGGTACCAGCTGTTGAACCAGTTGAAACTCTAAGTGAGTATTAGAGGATATTTATGGCACCTGTAAGTTCCTCTATTGATTTTCCCATTGGAAATGTTACAGGTAATGCACCAATGAGACCCATCCCTTTAACAGCCTTGCCTAGTTTTCATGGGCTCTCTTCTGAAGACCCTGATACGTTCCTCTTCGAATTTGATGTAGTTTGTTGAGGATATGACTATATGACTAATGCTCAGAAATTAAAAATATTCCCTGCTACCTTAAAAGGGACAGCCCTGAGATGGTTCATGGGTTTAAGGGGAAGCACGATTACCTTATGGGAAGAAATGAAAAAAGATTTTTTAGAAAAGTACCAAGATTACTGTAAGTCTCGTGACATTAAGGAGGAAATATTTAAATTTGCACAGAAGGAAGATGAAAAGATGGAGGACTGTGTAGTACGATTTAAATACATATTACAGAGGTCTGGACATAGTGACTTGGACAAGGACATTTTAAAGATCATTCTTCTCAGAGCACTTAGGGAAGACTCCCTGCAACTTCTAAATATTGTGGGAAAAGGGGATATTTCGAAAGAAAACTTCGAAACTATCTGTGATTACTGTATCAAATGTTCGCGGGGGGGCTGCAAGAAGTGGACAGGGTATTCAGTCATCAAAGACCTCCGGTGGAGGGGTAACAAAAGTAGAGATTGGAAATCTACTGGATAATCTAAGGACCGATATCCTGAGGACGCTATCAGCCCAAATGGACACTTTATAGGAAAAACAGAAGCAGATGGAGTTGGAAAAAACCATGGCCATATTCTGCCCTCAGTGCAGAAAGAAACATCCTTTGAAGGAATGTTTGCTAAACACGATGGAAGCCTGTGTGATCTGCGAACAGACTCACACGACCAGTGCATGCCCTTCCTTGCCCAAGCTGAAAGCAGTTTTCCAAGGAGCAAGCAAGGAAATCACGGTGGACCAGCTATACTTTATGGGGCAGAATAAGCTATGGCAACCTCGACCACCGGCAATGAATCCATGTATGTTTCAGGACCCATCCCAGTACTTTCATAATTTTAGTATGGGTCCCCAATCTGCACCATTTTCTACCATGTGGCCTCAATACTAGTATCTCCCTTGGCAACAATGGTTTCCCCAAGCCAGTTTGAATCCTTCATGGAATCAGACTTGGCATGGATCCCCTCCCACTGGACAGTTTTCTCAGCCTATGCCTCAGCAACAACTTCAGTTGCCTTCCAATGTGCCCCCAGGAAACCCAGCCATTAGACCCCAGCTTCCTATCCATCCCAACCCAAATCCGAATTAAAGGGGTTCAACAAACATACACTCTAAACCTTACATCCTACAGCATTTCTACCTCAGGACTCAATGAGATAAATCTACGGTCTAGCCGGGTAGTAAATGCACCTACTTCACCCATTATTATAGAACAATTTGATGGTGAAGATATAGAACCAGAACAAAGAACAGTGAGGGAGAATTTAGATCAAAACGTAATAAATCAGACACCTCCCCAAGTTGTTCCCAATCAAGGTCATTTGATATCTCCCCCATACCCTGAAATATTGACCTTGAGCAAACAAAACCCTCAAGCAGAATTTGACTACCTAGGGGAACTGCAGAATCTTTTTGTTAAAATACCCCTTTTACAAACTATGAGGGATGTACCTATTTATGCAAAAAATTTGAAATAATACTACTCAAAGAAACTAGGGAGGAAACCTAAGGATCCATTAACTATTCATGTAATGGGCAGACTATCCGATATCATGTTAGGAAAGGTCATTCCTATAAAAAACGGAGACCCCAGGAACCCAATTTTAACAGTACAAATTAATGGGATTTAAATCCCAAATGTACTGGTGGATTTGGGAGCAGCCATTAACATTATCACTGCTGAAACAATGAACACATTAGGACTTGGAAACATTAAACCAACCCCTACTATCCTGTAACTTGCAGATAGATCCAGAATTAAACCAGTAGGGAAATTAGAGGATGTGATCATTTTAGTAGACTCATGGCATTACCTTGTGGACCTCTTTACATTTCAGACTCGACCTTCAGTAGGTGGCCACCCATTGATCCTAGGAAGACCCTGGTTGGCAACTGCAGATGCCTACATAGGATGTCGGTCTGGACACATGATCATATCAAATGGGACAGTTACAAATAATCTCAATCTCTAATCTCCTGCGAAACCAAGCCTATCTAAAAAATCAT
>CM076571.1:430550259-430696220 GCA_034641835.2 Pinus albicaulis | reverse complement strand
TTATTCATCATAGTGCCTGATATTCTTGGATGGCAGGGTACCTTTTTCATATAGGAGCAGATAAGGAGATTCAGTGTTGTGTGTCTAAAAATGATATTTATAAAGTATTGAAAGCTACTCATGATGGCCGTTATGGAGGGCATTTTGAGGAAAAAAGAACAGGCCATAAGGTGCTATAAAAGGGATATTACTGGCCTTCCATTTTTCTTGATGCTCAGAATTATGTCAGGAAGTGTGATAGTTGGAAACATATGGGGCAGCCGAGTAGAGCTGATGAAATGCCTTTGCAAGCACGGGTAGTCCTCGAGCCTTTCGAGAAATGGGCTATTGACTTCGTTGGACCCTTTAACCCACCCTCCCAGTAGAAATTCCACATCTTGGTCTGTACTGATTACGTGACTAAGTGGGTGGAAGCCAAAGCTGTTGCGAAAGCAACAGAGCAGGTAGTCTCAGATTTTCTATTTGAAGAAATTTTTGCTCGTTACGGTACTCCAAAAGAGGTTGTTTCAGATGGAGGAGCACAATTCACATCACATAAGATAGCAAAGCTCATGCAAAAATATGGGGTCAAGCACAGAGTGACATCTCCATACCATCCCCAGGCAAATGGACAAGTAGAAAGCACAAATAAGACATTAGAAAATATTTTGACAAAAACTGTGGCATACCATCATCGGGATTGGGCTCAAAAACTTCTAGAGGCTCTATGGGCGTACAGAACAACATGGTGGAATACAACCAGGTTTTCACCATTCAAGTTGGTTTATGGGAAATCCCTGTTGTTTCCAATAGAATTTGAAATAAGCACACCCATAACAGCTCTAGAATTTGTTTTAGATCTATCAGATGCCCAGAAACACCAATTGGCTCAGCTTAATGAACTTGATGAAATACGTTCAATGGTTGTCCAGCAAACTACTGCTATCCAGCAGCAGAGAACGAAATGGCAAGACAAGTTTATTAAAAATAAGGTGTTTCAAAATGGAGATTGGGAACTACTTTATGACTCTCGTTTTAAGGATTTTAAGGGAAAGCTTTGCACTCGTTGGATGGGACCTTATGAGGTGGAAAATGTATTTGATAATGGAACAGTCAGTCTAGTCACAATTGACGATACATGTACTACCTTTATAGTCAATGGACATCGCCTGAGACTATACCGGAGGCCGGCCTCTAAGGATGCTTTTATTAAACAACTCTATGAGAAATATGAATTGAAGGTTATCAGCGCAGAGAATCCTTCCTCTGCACCCTAGTTGTAAAAATAAATTAAAATATATATATATATATATATATATATATAATAAAAAATTATGTTCTATTTTCTTGTCTTTTTGCAGGAGCTATGACTAAGGAGTGAAAATCAAGGAATTTTCTTATTTCTGCTAATCATGGTGCTGTTACTCATGATGTTGTTCCTCGATGGCTGCTACTCATGTTCATGTTACTCGGATGCTACTACTCATGATGTTGTTACACCATGTGCTGTTATTAGATGTTGTTACTCCTTGATCAATGTTGCCACACCGGATGCTGTTACTCATGTTGTTGTTACTCGGTTGTTGCTACTCATGTTGTTGTTACTCGGTTGTTGCAACTCATGTTGTTATTACTCGGTTGTTGCTACTCCGATCCTGTTACACCAGATGTTTTTACTCCGATGCTGTTACTCCAATGTTGTTACACCAGATGTTGTTACACCGATGTTGCTATTCCGATGTTGTTACTCATATGTTGTTACTCCAATGATGTTACTCCGATGTTGTTACACCGGATGTTGTTGCTCCGATGCTGTTACACCAGATGTTGTTACTCCGAAGTTGTTACTCCAATGCTGTTACACCGATGCTATTACACCAATGTTGTTACACCGATGCTGTTACACCATCCACATCATTACTGCGCTATCATCCAGCAACCATCACATCATCTAGGTAGGCCATCAGGTACACCTCCACGTGACTTTTTTTGATTTAATTAAATATCCCATGTGAAGATTTTAATGCCATGGATGGAAAAATTTTAAGTTTGGGGGGGGGGGGGGCATCATCATGCCAAGGATGGTGTAATAATTGCCTCATAAGTTAAGTATGACATTCCACTCATCGTACACCCTACGATTCCCATCAATATGTGGTATCATCATTTAAATCGTATTAGGATTCGTAAGATGTCTCGTCCACCCTGTACGAACAATTATTATTTTTTATTTTACCACACTTACGATATTCTTTCATGATTTTTCTCGGTTTTCGAGAGTTACCAACTATATTTACCATTACCACCTTTCCATTTTCACTATGATGTTCCTCTGAATTTGGTACCCACCACCTTGCCCAACAGTATGTAGATACAGGAAATGTTGCTACAAGTCTCCACAGTATGGGTGGGATAGTTGTGCGGCATGAGCCTGAAAACAGAGTTTCAATTTGCAGCAATCCAAAGGTTTGGCAAGTTTTTGTCGACACGGGGTGGGATATCTACTTTGACAGATTGCAGGGATTTGATGGAGGTATCACAATGGAATTTGCACTCAATTTAGAGGAGAATCATTCGCGGGTTAGAGGTCTGGAAGTTCCTGTCACAGAGAAGGTAATTGCAGAGGTTAGCGGGCTAAGACAATAGGGGTAGTAATGGTTTTCTCGAAAAATTTCTCTCCCATAATTTCCGGAATTGTTCCTGCAGGCAGGAGAAAGTGTTGTTCAATTGGGCAGAGGATACGAGCACAGAACTGTGTCGTATCCTTGGAACGAAGCTGCAGGTTTTGTAATAAAATACATTTCCTGTAAGGGTCGGGCCTCAGCTCTGTTTAAGTATCACTTTAAAATTATAACACACCTCTGATTTCCACATAATCAGGTGCATGCCATAAATATGTCATTCTTCCTATTGAAACAATTGCAGCATATGGCATAGTTTGCTCGACACTCTCGCCAAATGATGGCAGTACTTTCTAACCATGGATTAGTGTGATTATTGGTCATGCATGCAATAGGCAGGCTGCGGGTTTCCTGGGTGGAACTCTGTGGATCCTCAGAAGAAGCGGTATTAGTTGTGATTGCTGCTAGAGAAGAAGAACCAGCCTCTCTGGCTGGTCAGGCGGAAGAAGAATATTCAGAGGAAATTGATCAAGAGGAACCCGAGGAAATGGAAACAGAAATTGATCAAGAGAAACCAGAGGAAGAAGAGATGAGTATGGAGGAAGTAGTCGGCGACACAGAGAAGGCTGCCACACAAGAACCAACCTCGCTTGGAGAACCCGCAAAGGAAGGAATTATGGACATCGTGCAGGAAATTGATATCATTATACAGTCGTCAACCTTTGTCAATGAAGAACAAAGGAATGGAATTGTGGATGGAGGAATGGAAAGTGATGTTGTTTCGCAAGAAACAGCTTCACCTGCCTAGACAGATATAGATTTTGATACAGGTGGGGGTGTTACACAAGAACCACCCCCAATTCAGCTAGAACAAGAGGAATCAACCTGCGAAATCGATGCTCGAACTCAAGAATCGGTACCAACTGTGAAAACAAAGGTGATTCCTAAGGAGGAGGAGGCTAAAGAAGGAATGAAACAGGCGGTCGATACTGTTCCACAAGAACCAGTATCAACCCATGAAGAAGAAATGGTAAGAAAAGGGCAAGAGGAAAGAAGGGAATTGAGCCACGGAATCGATGTTGCCCCACAAGAACCAACATTGACTCTTGTTAAGGTAGTATTGCATGAAGTCCCGGTCCAAACCAGAAATGAAGATGATGGGTCTGTTCACTGTTCTCCGTTCCAGTCCCTGATGCCCAAAGGGGCGAGGGGATTTCGCTCGCCCAAACGATTAATGGAAGAAGTGGTTGTTCCCCTGGTACTAAAATTTTTTGACACGACCAAGATTGGCCCAGACACTATTGAACCGGAATACTTAGAGTTTCACAAGGAAGACAGAGTTCCTATAGAAACATCAAAACACAAGGGGATTAATGAAATTGCCGACCAAACATTAGGAGTTTCCAGAAGAAATGTAGAAGAAGAAAGCCCTTTGGATAGGGGGCCCAGCCAGAAGGGCTTGACAAAAGAATATGTAGAGGATGTCGACAGCATTCCACTGCCTTCTGAGCCTGTCATAGGCCGAGAAACTGAATTCATCGTTAAACAAGAATGGGTCGAACAGTGTGAGAAAAGAAGGTTAACTCTCAAAAAAGAGGTATCAGTTGCAGTTCAGTGAAACCATGAGACTGAAAAGAGCGGTTCAGGCTTTGAAGAAGCAAGTTCACGTTTAAAAAGGAAGGTAAAAATCTAAAAAAGAAGGGCAATAAAGCCGAAGATTGAAGTCTCCACTGCAGCGACCCAAACTGGCCTGATCGAAGAGTTGTTTGAAGGTCAAGAATTTCTATTGGCCACTGAAATTCAAAAGTGGTAGTCTACGGCGAGCGACCACAAGAAAGAAACAGCTAGGGTTTGAGAATAGGCTGCTAGAGTCGTCACAGGGTACATAGATCAGTTATACAAGGCACGGCTGAAGCAGGCCAAACAGAAGGCTAGGATAGAAGAGTTGGAAGAAAAAGTTCAGTTTTTAAAGGTAGATAAGGAGAAGATGTTCTCCCTAGCACATCAGGTAATGGCCTGCATACCTCCTGCACATAGCTATGCCTTATTCCATGAATAATTTCTTTTCTTTTGTCTTGAAAATATGTATAAGGAGATTTGGTACAAAATTGAGGATCCCATTCAATTTCTCCGTATTTTAAAAATTCATGATATTATAGGACAACACTTAATGTGCGAGCTCTACATGCATGGGTATTATTTAAAGCATGATCAGTGCTTTAACCCCGTTCCATTCGTGGGGGACATCCACTTAAGGGCTTTCACCTCCTATACCATCAATCAAATTAAATGGAGAAAGGCTTGGGATACATTTGAAGAAAATCAAGTTGGAAAGCCATTAATGGTGAGAAGAGAGCATGGTCAGTCCTCAAATATTTATAATAAGCATTATACCTTTCTACAGATTGAGGGCTATAAAGAACACATGTAGGAAACCCAGAAATGGTGTGTTGACCTGTGTTTCGGCCAAATTACGACACTTCACAAGGAAGCAATGGACAGTTGTCAGAAAATATGGATGTTGTCTTCTTCAGACGTCAGGGAAAGAGAACCATTTGGGGCACCTAACTTTGCACGTGCCTTAGAGAGAATGTTGTGTTCTGTGGCATGCATTCATACCTGTGGGGTTAGATGGATGGGATTAAGATTTCAATTTCCCCTTTTATGGCTGCTAGCTGCGCAGTATACTCCTGCTTATAATGTTGAACCCAACTGGTGGAAAGACATTGTTTTGACAGAAGGATATAAGCCACCAGGAACATAAATGGCTACAGAATATGACCTCACATAGCTTCATGCCGATCACATTCAGTCCAATTCGGATCTGAGGAGATGACGAGCTACATGAGGACATGCAGATAGATCAGTTGGGGGGAGATGTTGGGTACCGGATTTGTATATTTTCCTCTCCCATTTTACCCTGTCTTTCCATCTCTTTGTGCCATTATTTATCTTAAAAGCATGAGGTAAAACCCTTCTTCCTATATTTTATGGGATATTTCATTAATGATGTATTTTTCATGGAGGTTTTACCTTTCCACATATTAACTCCAATATTTCTTCAAATTTGGCTACAATAGGAGCATTATGGCCGCAAGTCAAGGCACGACCCATCATCTCCAGCGTCTTCCTTATTTTCTGCTACAGCGTGACAGTCGTGGGTATATCAGCACTATCTTAGGCTTTCTTACGGTTTCTTGTTGGGAAATCTGGTTTTCGTTGTAACAAGATGTATTTTTGTAATAATGGAGTCATTGAGAGGAATCGGGGGTTTCAGGACTTTTGCATAAAGAGGCCTACGGGCTATGAATCGAAAATACCCTTGGACATACAGACTTTGTAATCAATATTTTTATCAGTAATTGAATCTACAGTAGCTTGTTGTTTCTCCTGTAATCTTTGAGTTTCCGCAGCCCTGATCCAAGAGTTGGGCCCACTCTTGTGATCAGGTCTTGCGTTCTTCTTTCTTTTCATTGCAGTGTTGAGTTTGGTGTGATTCTTTAATTGTTGTTATAGTTGCGTTAATTTTTGTGGATGCCTTTTATTTCTGTAGTCCATTTCATTGTTTTTACAGTGGTATTTGTGTTATAGATTAAACCTGTGATCTACAGCGGACCATGTGCTTGTATCTACATATACTTTGTCATTAGTCTCGAAATAACTAACGCCCTCAGGTTGCTAATTTATGTGGAAAAAGGGTTGAATTCTATTCATATCCGGACACCAACACTTGTCTTTCCCCAGTAAAATCGAAAATACCTCTAGAGGCTGCTATGTTGCCGCTGCATCAACCTCTCTGCAAATGCACTCACTAGATCTTGAATTCTTCCTCTGACTTCACTGTCTCTGCCCCTCTCCCTCGATGCTTCGATCTCACAAGATCTCTCTCGAGCAACTGACTGCTGCGACTCTGGAAATCAATATTCTCATGAAATCAAACCTCATAAGTTTGTTTTCCAAGTGCCCATCAACTTCTTCTTATAATCCTCTTTTGGGAATCTAACGACTAAGATTAAATGTTAATTAATGGATAAGATTAACTTGAAGTTGATTTGTGTGATTTTCTAGATCATTCACGCCTGAATTTAATTAATTTGGATTAATTAACCATATTCCCTAAGTTTAGACTTAGGAAATATTTTAAAACTGGTTAATAATCTAACTAAGCCACTTCTAGGCAGAATTTCCAGAAACAATTTTTTGGTTTTGGAGAACTTATGTATTCTAGCCTCTTCGCAAAGTTTTGTGGCTAGAACAAATCTGATGCTACAAAAACTAGCATTGCTAAGATGATACAACAACTTGGTATGAACATGATAATCCAACTCTTCAACATGATTGTCTTGAATCAAAATTGCATAAACATATTTAAAATCTTCAACTTGAGCATATTGTTCAATATAAATTTCATGCATGATTGAGTTATGCTTAAGAATAAAAAATGCATTAAAAATAGGCCTTGAAAACATATATGCAACTTTGTTGTATATACCTTTCTTATATTTGATTACCAGATGAAATTGTTGTAGGAATACCATCCACCTGAAAATTTTAGCTTTTCGTAGCTTGGTTTGCGATTGAAAATATTGAAAAGGTTGATGGTCAGTATAAATAATCATTTCTTTACCCATCAAATAATGCTTACATTTCTTCACGCTATGTACCAAAGCATACAAATATTTATCATAATTTGGATGGTTAATTAATGCATTGCTAAAGGTTTAATAATGATAACATATTGGCTTACCATGTTGCATCAAAACTGTTCCCATAGCATATTCACTTGCATCGGTTTGAATTTCAAATGGCTACTTAAGATCTGGAATTCCTAGAACTGGTGTTGCTCTGATTTCTCTTTCAAAGTGTTGAAGGCTTTCTATTGCTTGCATCCCCACTGAAATACATGTTTCACACTTTTCAAAGCATGAAATGGTGTTGCAGTGTGTTAGCACAGTTCTATGCTAATTCATGAGTCTATTTTAATTTTTTTTGTGTTTAGGATGAAGCTTTGTCAATTTCAAAAAAAAATGAATGCTACCAAAATATCTAGTAGCGTCTGGTTTAGCCCTTTTCGAACAATCTATTTTAATTTTGTTTTTTGTTTGTTTTTCTTTAACCCGAAGCTATCGGAAATTCCAGTAACTTCCCCTCTTTATAAAAAAAAAGCGCATCCGCTTTATGTTAAGCCATGTGTTCTTATTATAAAATTCGTTTTAAATCTTTTATCATGAGTTAGGTCACATTATAGGAAATTTTTACGGTCAGTAATGTTGATTTGAGTCATGGTTATACGTGTAGCATCTAGGTGTCAATCTGCGATTAAGCACAACCTACTATTTTCTGTCTTGTTTGTCAGCTAAGTCACTTCATCCACATGTCAAAGTACGTGTTATGTGTTAAAATAGATCGTGGATCTGTAGTTTTAATTCGATGATTGTTTGGTTGATCACACATGAACGCTATCGGAAATTTAGGCCTGTAATAAAGATACAGTGGAGGTGACTGCCAGTTACAGCTCTGCTCATCTCCACGGGAAGGAGAAAAATGGTTTAAAGGCCAAGTCATCACTAGAGGATATCTCAACAATTTCCTTAAAGATGGACACAGAGATCCCAATTGGGCTAAAGGAATTCCCAGCAGTTACCTCAAGAATGAATGGGCCAAGATTGTCAAGCTCATCAAAATGTACCTCGCCTGTGAGAGGAGGTATATTGTGGTTTTTCTTTATCATATGAGATTTTTGTTTCATGTGGTAGGTATGAAGACCCTCAACTTACCATTCTTTCTACTGAAGAGCTTCAAAAATATGTCAGCTAGGATTCAAACACACACAGCTACATCATAATACATCTTATATCATCAAGCTCTTATAAAAGTGTTAGTTGAGGAAGAACTAAGGAAAATAAACCAATCATGGGACCATTTTCTATTTTACAGGGTAGACCAACCTGAACCTACATGAGATGTTCCAAATCAACCATCTTCAGCTTCACAGCAACATCCTTAGCCTGCTAAGAGAACATCCATAAAAAGGATAAAATCAGAAAATAAAGGACTCATTCAACCAAGGTTGAGACAAAGTTGGATAAAGGATAAGGCACATCAATCAATAATCCTAAATCCATGAAAATGGTGCCTCTCATTCCTCCTTTTCCTAATTTTTATACCAGAACATGAGGAGGAAGGTATACAACTGAAAAAAAAATCCAAAGCATAGGTGCTACCGGAAGTTTCGGAAGCAGACATTCAACAGAAAATTCAAAAGGAATATCAACCCACTAAGTCTGATGAAGAAATCCTAAAAGATGTAGGGTATGATATTAGCAGCAAAAGAAGGAAATAGGATGCCAAACCTGTTGTTGGTAGCAGAAAAAGACACACCAGAGACAACAACATGTTTAGGCTCAAATCTAAGGCCTTGCATAATCCCAGTTTGTTGACAAAGGTCATATATGTAGAAGGACAATATGAAGGATTACAAACTGTAACTCCTTCTATTGCGGAGACTAATGAGTCCAAGAAGAAAGAAAAGGGCAAAGCACCTTCAGATCAACAAACAAAATCCTCAAAAAGAAGAAAAATTCAAAACGGTTTAAAGGAGAAAAAGACCACTGACAAAGAAACAGCCACTAGGACCACAAGATCAAGATCAACTGTTGACAACAAATCAAACTTGGACAAGCTTGCAGAAGCAACAGCTCATATGGAAGAAAGGTAAAAGGGTTTCTTAATAGAACATCTTTTTGCTTAATAAAACATTTTTTAACAATAGCTCAAGTTTCAAAGTGTATAAGTCTGCACAGGTTTTTCTAGTGTTTTTCGTGTATTTTTAAAAAAGAAATAGAGTGCTATCGAAAATTCCAGTAGCATTACAGTTTTTGCGCAGTTACAGGTTTTTACCAAAATTTCCGGTAGAGCCCATTTTAAATGATTTTTGACAACTGTCAACAAAGTTTCTGAGAAAGTTCAAGAAAGATAAGGACTCATAACAATATGGATATAGCAAGTGATGGTTGATAAGTGGTTATGAGGTTGTTGAAGGTCATGTTTAATGAAGACACATGGTTATTAAAGAACCAAAGTCATGAGGAGACAAATCAACAAAAAAATGGGTAACATGTCAGCACATTCAACAGTACAGTCCAAATTGTCTTCTCTTCTCTCATCTACATATGCCCTCTTAGTTAGATTTCGATGGGATATCTCTTTAATGTCCTATAACACCTATGTAATGTGAGAAAGAATGGTTCCTTCCTTTTAGGAGAGATGGAGTTGGTGCCTTTCTCTATATATATATATCATTTGTAAATACCATTTCCAGGTTGGATGTTGGCCTACCTGAAGACTAAATATAATAAAGAAAACTCTTTTTTGCACTTCATGCTAGAGGATTTTGTGATTCAAGGACTATCTAATGTATGGTGTGTTTCTCTCATTATTTATTTCTTCTCATCTATGAGTTGTAGCAACTAGTAAAGTATGAGTAAGAGAATTATTAGAGGAACTAATAGTTAATTATCAGTTGTCTAGTCTTCTGAAAATCATTTTTTATGTTGGAGAGCATGTTAGTGAAGGTTTCATGAAGGATTTATGAAATTCTTTATACATGTATGCTACTTTCTAAATGTTGTTTACTTTACATAAAACAGAGTTTATGTAAAGTGCCATTATTGTAGCTGTGTCACTGATTTAGGATATGCATATTTCTTAGAGTAAGTACCAACTATCTATCTCCTTTCATTTGTTATAATCTTCTACCTATACTGCCAATTTACCCATACAATTTATACTTTCCACAACTTGCAAATGCATGAAAGTCTTAAAGAATAAAAATCATTGCAAACTCTTTAAGAAGCCATCCCACCACTCAAAACCTTTAAATTTGAAATGAACTATGATGTGTAAGGCTTACTCCTTTTGCAGTCGAGTGGCTCCTTGCGCTAACATCTTTGGCACCGTTTCCGGGGAGGTGAATTGAAGTTTATCCCTGGGTGAATGACAAAGTTATAAGTCTGGTTCTGAGGTGTATAGTTATAGTTGTCTTTTTAGACTTCTTTACACTTGGTGACTCCATTGTTGAAGTTCTGGCTCCTAGAAGGACTAGAACCAAGGCTAACCCATATTCCCCTTTGAGGAGCCCAGACCCTAACCCTAAAAAGCTAATCAAGAAAAAAAGTAAAAGAAATTTTGTTGCCTCTGCTAATTTTTCTCAGAGGCTGCCCCTAAAGAAGTCCTGCAAACTCTATCCCCTAATTTTGCAGAAAACATTGTACCTCCCTTATTTTCCAGCCATCAAACAATATCTACATCAAAATTTGGTGCTTCATCATCTGTTGTTCACAATCCACCAATTGTTGTTCCACAAATCCCAACAACTCATACCATGGAAAGTCCAAACCCACCCCCTAACTGAATGGATGTAATTGTTGCTGCAAGGTATGCTCCTTTTGTTTTACCTCAACCTATGAATGCATTACCTACAGGAGATTATCTCAAATACATGCTTAAGTTTAGTGGTGAGGGAGAGGTAATGGTTGAAGAACACCTTGTTTATTTTTATGCCTATGCTGACAATCTGAATATTGAGCATGAAGATGTTTGGATGAGAGTTTTTGTTCAGATCCTTGAGGGTGATGTTAGGAAATGGTTCAGATCTTTGACAGCTAGTAGCATCACTAGAATTGAAACCCTAGATGATACATTTTTAAGGAAATGGGGTGATAAGAAAGATTTTCGGTATTATATCACTGAATTTGGTGCAATAAAAAGAAAAGAAGGAGAATCAGTTTCTGATTTTTCTAAGAGATTCAATATGATGTATAGTAAAATACCTACTGAAATCAAGCCTATTGAAGCTTCAGCCAAAATCACTTATGTTGGTGCCTTTGATCTTGATTTTTGTTTATTATTGAGAGAAATAAGGTCTACAACACTAATACAAATGAAAAACAATGCACTGGAGGTAGAATATAATGTGTTAGCAGTTGATAGGCTCAAAGGAGGGATTGATAGAGAAAAAACAAAAATTTGAAGTTTCATATTCAGGAACTTCTAACATAGATCCTAAGTTAGATGAGTTAACCAATATGGTCAAGTCATTGACCACTGAGATGTCCAAGCTCAAGATGGAAGAAATAACAACTACTAATAGAATCGTTTCATTTGATCAGCCTAATAGACATTAGTTAGACCTAATGCTCCTCAAATTTTGCCGCGAAAAGAAGAGATGTTGATGATCAAAAAGTGCATCCCCCTTTGCAGAATGCTATGTTTGAAGATGAAGAGGAAGCTAAAGGGTTGGAGGAAGGTGATGATATCAATTATCTAAGAGATAAAGAAGGGTTGATTCATCTTGCACAAGCAGAGTATGAAGATTTCATGTCATATACTCAGAATAATGAAGTGAGTTCTAATCATTCCATGATTGCAGTTGTTCATCAAAGCAGATACAATCTCAGATCAAAGAAGATTGATGATAATTCAAAGTCGGTTGCATAGCTAAAGAAGAATAAGGATGCATTTAAACTACCAGCATAAAAGCAAGTGGTTTAACCAAGCAAACGTGAAATTCCGGTAGCAGTTAACCCTCCTTCACTTGAGGTAAAAATTTCTCACAAACTACCCCCTATTTTCAATTTTGAGAATGAGATACAAAAGATAAAGATTATTGTTCCTCTTGTAGAACTCATGAAAAATGATAATTTCAAAAAGAATTTTATGAAATCTCTTCAATCTCCACCTAGCAAAGTAGTCTCTGATTTTGTTAACCTTCAAGATGACAAACCCACTATTATTTTAGGTCCATTGGTAGAAGACAAAGATGACTCCACCCCTCCCTTCTATTTATCTCTGAATATTCATGATAATATTTTGCATAATTTCCTAATGGACTCTGGATGCTCACATAATTTAATGCCCAATGTATTCATGGATGAACCAGGTCTTGAAGTAACTAGAGAATACCAAGTTATCTACTCTTTTGATTCCCGAAAAATCCAATGCCTTGGTGTCATCAAAGACCTTGTAGCAAGCCTCTTTCAGTTACCCATGAGATTGATGGTGATGGATATTGTTGCAGTTGACATTCCTCCTAGATTTGGCATGTTAATTTCTAGGTCATGGATTAGAAGGTTGAGATTAACTTTGCAAATGGATTTCACTTATGCTATTTTCCTTGTTTTTGGAGGAGAACAAAGGAGGCTTTATAGAGAAGCTCAACTGGCATATATCATTAGTGACAACAAAGACCCCAATAATCATCCAATTTATAATATAACAACTAATGTGGGTCCAAGAATTTTCCATATGGATAATTCTGCCCTGCCTACAGAAAAATTTTAGATTTTGAAGCTTGCTGAAAAACAGATCAGTCGTGAGGTTTCTTAGGTGTGGCAACTGTATTTTGATGGCTCATGTTCTAGAGAAGGAGTTGGTGCAGGAATAGTTCTCATTTCCCCTTTGAAAGAGAGCTCCACTTTTTCTTTCAAACTTTAATTTGAAGAAACTAACAATTTGGTTGAATATGAAGCTCTGTTGATTGGTTTAAACAGAAAAAGACATGAATATTTCAAAAATTTATGTTTTTGGAGATGTTGAACTTATTATTCAATAAATCAAAAATGTTTATCAAACTAAGCATCCCAGACTTAGATATTACCAGAATGCAGTATGGAGCATTATAGAATACTCATTCATGGCCTTTAACATTTCTTTTGTTCCAAGAGAAATTAATCTTTTGGCTGATTCACTTTCTATTTCAGCAAGCTCATTCAAGGTTCCAATTCCTATAAAACTAGATTATGAAGTGGAAGTTAGGCTCAGACCTAGAATTCCTAATAATGTCAAGCATTGGAATTTTTTTGAGGATGATCAGGAGATTAGAAGGTTCATTGAAGCTGATGAAGAATTTAATGTCCTAAACATTGATCAGGATGATCTCATGAAGAATGATGTTGATTTTCAAGATACCAAAAATCTGAAGAAGAAAAAAACAGATTGTTGATCAGCCTATCATTCAGTTGCCTACCAATCATATTCCCAAGGGGTTAATCCCACTTGAGAAGCTATTTTATCACAATGATGTTTCAGTCAAACCACAGTTAGCTGAAACAAAAGCAGAATTGAAATATTTCAATTTGGGCACAGAAAAAGAACCGAGGTTGTCAAAAGCTTTATCTGAAGAAAGAAAGATTGAGTACCACGAGATGTTTAGTGAATTTGTTGATGTTTTCTCCTAGAAATATGAGGATCTTAAAACATATGATACAGCTATCATTGAGCATAGGATACCATTGAAAGATGGTACTAATCCATTCTGGCAGAAATTAAGACAAATCAATCCACTATTGTTACCAGTGATGGAAAATGAAGTGAAGAAACTTTTGGATGCTAAAATCATTATTCCATTGAGATACTTAGAATGGGTTGCTAATCTAGTTTCAATAAGAAAGAAGACTGATGAAGTCAAACTATGTGTAGATTTCAGTAATCTTAAAAAATGTTCCAAGAAAGATAATTATCCATTTCCAAAGACAAAGATGGAGCATGTTCTTCAAAAGGTGACCAGGTCAGGCATTATTTCCATGTTATATGGGTTCTCCGGGTATAATCAAGTATCTATTTGGCCAGAATATTGAGAGAAGAAAACATTCACTACTCCCTGTTACGATAAAATTTGCCCTAAGGTCCATTGTTGAAAGATCTTAACAGAGCAAGGGCATGTCATCACAAGGACTCAAATTACCAACTTCTATGCTTTAAACTAGAAAGTGAGGATTGCAGATCTTACCCGTTTATCCTTCGTTTGTGGTATATCCCGTAGGGTTCAAACCCCCTGCAACTCCTTGTGATCCAGAACCTGCAAAATCAGTCAAGAACAAGCACAAAACCTAGTTGTACAACGTATATGTCGTGGATGTTAGGAAATTAGCATACATGATGTCATAAAGACAACATGAAATAAACTATTCAAGATTATTAAGCATGTATAAGAGACATATAACACATGAACATCACGAACAGGATAGTAATTATTTTAATGATAACATGTATAGAAAATAATAGTGGAGAAATCACCTGAGATCTTCCATGGCCTTGAGAAAAATCATCCTCCGGATTCGTCCAGCCCTAGCCTCACAAAGTTTCTTCCATAAATGGTGCACAAAGGATGTCACATAGAATGAAGTTGATCATCACAAGGAAATAAGGGTTTCCTGAAAACCTAGGAAGTGCAGGAGGCACAGGAAAAATATCAGACTTGATCAGGCCTATAACATGCTATAATATCAATAGTATTCTCTCTCTCCTCCCTTAGGCCATTCCCTTGAGGGGTATTTATACTTCCTCAAATTAGTTTTTTCAGTTGGGGAACAATTAGGCCACGGGCTAGGGTAGTTAAGTTACAAGAAAAATCGTAAACCCACCTCAATAATAGGGAAATTTTATATTTTTTAATACTTTAAATAACATACGCAGGTCAGCTATGGATGGACCTATGTGTGCACATAGAAAAAACTGGGCAGAGTCGCGTATGGATTTTAAAATATATTTTTTTGAGAAATGTAACCAAGTCTAAATAGAAGGGTTGTCCAAGGCCAATGCATAAGTCATCAAGTATATAGAGGTGATAAATGTTGCTATAACACTCCCTAGGGAACATTCATGTATGCAAAGATGTCATTTGGGCTTATGTATGCCGAAGCTACTTTTCAGTGTGCTATGGACTTTGCATTCATTGGAGAAAAAGATAAATTCTTGGTCATCGATTTGGATGATATTATTGTTTTTTTAGCTTCATATCAAGAACACCTTCAGCACTTGAGACAAGTATTTGTTAAATGCAGGAAATATGGTATATCATCGAATCCAAAGAAGTCTCATTTTTCTCTTAAAGAAGGTAAGATGTTGGCTCACATATTTTCTAAAGATGGAGATTAACACTTCCAATATCCAAGAAAGACATTCAATCTTTCCTTGGTAAGATCAATTTCTTAAGAAGGTTCATTCCCAATTTTGCTGAAGTGGTGAAGCATATTACATGCATGTTGAAGAAGGACAAGGAAGTCAATTGGACATTTGAAGATAGAAATTCAATTGATCTGATAAAAAAAACTATCATTGAAGCACCTAAGTTGGTAAGCCATGAATACTCAAAGCCTTTCTCGATCTTCTCATTTTCCTCTCAAGATACTATTGCTGCTATTTTACTACAAAAAGATGTTGAAAATAAGGAAGCCCCCATAGCATTTTTCAGCGGAGCTCTTAGAGATGCAGAATTGAAGTATGAAATGTTGGAAAAGCATGCTTATGCATTAGTGAAAGCTCTGAATGATTTTAGAGTTTATATTCTTCGTGCTCAAGTTATCGCATATGTAATTTCATATGTTGTTAGAGAAATATTAGTTCAGCCTTACTGATGGAAAAAGAAGTAAGTGGGTGACTAAAGTTCTTGAATTTGATTTAAAGATAAAGCCTACTAAACTAATCAAAGGTCAAGGATTAGCCAAACTACTAGCTAAAGGAAATTGTGAAGTTTTGAGCTTGAATTTCATGGATGACAATCTAGAAGGGAAAATTTCAGAACCTATAGACAGCATGGAAGTGGATGTAAAGCTTTCTAAGTGCAACCGAAATAAGGACATCATTTATTTTTTGCAACATTAAAAACTTCCTCCAAACTTTGATAAAAGCAAAGTAAGACCTTTGAAGCTGAAAACTGTTAAATTTTGCATCAAAGATAATTGTTTATATTGGAAATATCCTACAAGAGTTTTGTTGAGATGCATTGACCCATAGTAGTGTTATGTGGAAGTTATAACTATTGGAGAACTAATGCATAAAAAATACTAAGAGCTGGCTATTTTGGGCCTAGCTTATTTTCTAATGTATGTGCTGAGGTGAGAGCGTGTCAAAAGTTCCAAAAGTTCACTAGTAAGAAAAATTTGAAGTCTTTTCCTCTCAATCCCATAGTTTTTTCTGCACCTTAACAGCAATGGATCTTGGATTTCATTAGCGAATTTAATCCACTATCAAGTGGACACCATCATTGGATTCTTTTTGCAATTGATTACTTCACCAAATGGATTGAAGCAATACCTACCAAGAATGCTACTCATAAAGTTATCATTAACTTTCTAGAGGGAATCATAACCAGATTTAGATGTCCATCAAGGTTAGTAGCAGATAATGCAGTTGCTTTTAAAGCTACTCCATTGGTAAATTTATTTGAAGATTATGGTATTCAACTCACTCACTATACAACTTACCATCCATAAGGGAATGGTTTAGCTAAATCATCAAACAAAATTTTCGTAAGAATAATCACCAAGCTATTGGAGAAAAACAAGAAAGCCTAGAATTCAAAACTGAAATTTTCTTTATTGGCTGACAGGGTGACAATCAAGAAATCTATTAATAAGTCACCTTTTCAAATGGTTTATGGAACTGAGGTTGTTTTTCCAGTCCAATTAGCCATTCATGTAGCTAAATTTCTGCAAGATCATGAAGCTAAGCCAAATGACATGACCAAGAGAATTTATCAGATCATAGAAGTGCAGCAAAGCGAGAACAACAATATGATTTAGTGAGAAAATAGCAGCAAGTTGTAAAGAAAGTTTTTATAGAGGAACTAAAAAAGAAGATTTTCAGATTGGAGATCTAGTGTTGAAATGGGATGCACAGCATCAAGATCCAGGTAAGCATTCCAAATTGATGCTTTATGGCTTGGTCCTTTCATAATCTCCAATATTTAGCAAAAAAATGCTTTTGAGTTGAAACATCTTCATGGGACAGAACAATTTGGAGGCTCATTTAATGGCTTCTTTCTCAAGAAATTCTTTTACTAAGATTGTTGGTGGCCTAAGTTCACTGTAAATACCACAGTGTTTCATAATAAGACTCCATAGCCCAATGACAAGGCACTGAAACTACAAAATATTCTTAGAGCCTTGCAGGGAGAGCTCTATCCCCTGTGGAGCCAATGTTAGCACAGTTCTATGCTAAGTCATGATTATGTTTTAATTTTTTTCTTTTTAGGATGAAACTTTATAAATTTCAAAAAAAAAAAATTGAATGCTACTAAAATTTCTGGTAGCATCTAGTTTAACCCTTTTCAGACAGTCTTTTTAATTATATTTTGTGTATATTTTTCTTTAACCCAATGCTACCGAAAATTCCGGTAACTTCCCCTATTTTTAAAAAAATAAAAAATAAAGCGCATCTGCTTTGTGTTAAGCCACGTGTTCCTGTTATAAAATATGTTTTAAATCTTTTATCATGAGTTAGGTCACGTGATATGAAAGGTTTATGGTCGGTAATGTTGAGTTGAGTCATGGTTATACGTGTAGCAGCTAGGTGTCAATCCGCAGTTAAGCACAACCTACCATTGTCTGTCCTTTATGTCAGCTGATTCACTTCATCCACATGTCAAAGTACGTGTTATGTGTTAAAATAGATCGTGGGTCCGCAGTTTTAATGCGATGACTGTTTGGTTGATCATGCATGAACGCTGCCAGAAATTTAGCCTGTAATAAAGATACAGTGGAGGTGACTACCAGTTATAGCTCCGCTCATCTCCAACCACCTGTAGCATACCATCTGAAATTTCGCAGCCAATTGAAGATCATAATGACTATCACAGGGTGTTTTCTACGGTCTAAGATACTTACCATAATGAAAAATCTCTTGCATGGGAAGGTGAACCAACGTATCTGTTTTAAACCACCAAAAAGAAAGGAAGACTATCAGTTTTATGTTTAACTATTGGTGAACGAGGATTCCAGTGAGAAACTTGAGAAGGGATTTCTTATATTTCAGACAAGATATCATAGAAGATACAACAACACCTATGAGGTGAGCTCCTCTAGCCTTGCCACCTATAATATTTCAGCATACAACCTTTTTTATTATTGAAGATCACTAATAAAGAAGGAAAGATAAAACGAATTGAACCCCAAGGAGTTGACCTAGTTGATGTTGTTATCACTCTAATAATTCCTAGGGTTGTTAATATTTTTTATTTAAAGAATATTAGAGGTAACCACGAACCTAATTTGAAGCTTAGGATCTAGCCTTCCTAATGCTCAGAGAGGGCTCTCTCTTTATGATTTAACTTTGTTGTTTTTTAGTTTATTTTAGGCTAGTTATGAAAGATTGATTGGGTTTTGATTTTGGTTTGGTTTGGTGGTGGAAACTGATTCAGATGGATAGATGTAGGTATGTTTTCCAATGGGCTATGGAGTCAATGTATAAAGCAACAGAGTAAAATTAATTCCTAAAGGAAGTGTTCATAGGACAAGGTAGCTGAGATGATTCAGATCTTTAGGAAAGATGGTGAAATGGTTTCAATCGGGATGCGAGAGCAATTAAGGATTCTCAGATCTGGATAATGAAGGAATAGGACAAAGGTCAATCGAAACTAGGGAGAAATGAAGAATTCCCTAATCTGGATATCAGAAGAAAACATGAAAATGAATAACATTACAAGAGAGAGTGTATTTAAACAAGTTCTGAAATAAAATTATTGTTATATCATTTAGATTCAGAAAACATGCAAATATGTGAAAACTTAAGAAAATAACAATTTAACAATAGAAATATACTTCACTGAAGTTGGCCCAACACATGTATCCTGTAATATAATGCCTTTATTGCTCAATCCAGTCTATTGACTTGAAAATGGTACAATGAACCCTCAGGTTTCAGATCAATGCAACTATAGAAATGTTTAGCAATCCACAATCCACGCACAATGCTTCGAATTGTGAAGTATTTATACAAAATATCCTAAATTGTTTTACAAATTATTCAAGGAAAAATAAATATCTTCATGCAAGAAGATAGAGACACCTAAGAGACTAAGTGCTAGGTGTCATACTTTATTTGGATTTTATGTTTGCTTGTTGATATTTTTATGCTTTCTCTCTTTTGTTGTTTCTCAACACTGGCTGTATTCTTTATGTTGATTGTTCTTTACGTTGGTTGCCTTTCAACTCTGAATTTCATCTAATACTCTTTAATTGTTGTGTTTTACATTAACCTTTTGACTGCTCTATTTGACCTTTTATCCTGGCTGATATGTTTTACTTTTCACTTTCACAGTAAATCAATCAACTTCTCCAAAGCCTCTGCATCTGGTAATTTAATTTTTGCCATTCTTATGAAGATTTCATCAGCCTCTTTGTATTTTGAAAAAGTAGGCTTGTTAATGAATATATGTTTTACCTCACACTGGAGGTAAAAGAGACTCTCAAAACTATGATAAAGCACTTTTCCTGTAAACATTCCTGTCATGGAGGAATTGTTGGCTTGTTCCTTTGCCACTTCTCTGATTTTCTTGTCATAGTCTTCATGTTTAATCAACCTGTCATTGATAACCAAAGGATTTGGCAGGCCTTTCTGCCTCAAAACATCAAATTTAACCATGAATCTGGTTATGGCAAGTTCCATGTTTTGACACTTTTCTTCAAATTGTACCATTAAGTTCCTTTTAGAAATTACCTTTCTTACCTCAAGGATTGTTTCAGTCCTATCACTAATGCCAATTTCTTCCAATTCATGTTTGTTCTTGGAATTAAGAAACTTAATGATTTCATTGGCCTCTTATGGCTTCTTACCAAGTTCTTCTTTGATTTTCTGAATGGCTTCACTTGCTGTTTTGATTAGATCTTTCTGCTCATAAATAACTTGAATGGATGGCCAAATATCATTGATAAAGTCAATGACATTGGCCCACAGCCATTGTTTTGCTTGGGCAAGTGGTTCTTTCAATGTTAACTCTTCCTCTAACTTCTGCACTTTCTCGGTCAATCTGTTTGACTTTTGTACTTCATTTTTATGCATGATTTGAACTATTTTTTTCTCATCCTCTAGAATTTTTATTTGTTCTTTAAGTCAATTTATTTCATTAGTCTGTATGGACATATCTTGCATTACTTTAACTAGTTTACCTACTTCATCACTAGGATGAGATGATGTTTTTGTTGAATTTGTTACTGAAGTAGTTGTTGATGTGGTGGGAAGTGTTGTAACTACTGGAACTGATGTGGCCAATGAAGCTGCTAAAGTAGAAGGAACTGTTGTAGTAACTATAGGAATAGTGGTCACAGGTATTACTTCCATGCTGACCGTTTTCTCTTGTACTAACTTATCCATATCATTCTCCATCTCCTTCAGTTGAATTGACAGCTAAATGATGAGTTTCATCATTTCATCTTTTCGTCCTTCATTCTCTAACACTTATTTTGCTTGTGGGTATTCAGTAGGAGGAAATTTGAGCTGCTTCTTCAATGCAGTAACGTCTGCATTCTTTTTCTTGATGAGTTCTTTTACAACTTTTATGTTTTTAGGAACATATCCTACCTCTATGACCAGTTCTTCTAGTGACTTAATTCTGTTGTCCTTGGCTTGTGAGGAATCCTTTTCTAGCTTTAACTGTCCTCTAATGTTTTCTAGAGTATTTTGCAGCTTCTGAACACTCATGGATTTATCGGTCATGGTATAATATAACATTTCACCAGCTTACTTATGAAATTCTATTTGGTCTATAGGATGAAGATCCTTGGCTTGAACTTCATATGATGTTTTCTTATAATCTTCTGATGACTTAGGATGTTTCACTGTGGGCTGTAAGAAATTCATCTACATATTCTTGGTCTTGTAGTCAAATACTGAAAGTAACCTACTTTGGTCACTAGGTGTCTGCTTCCAGTATTGGGCATAAGTATTTGCTTTTAGTGCCTCATTTGTGAGTTTGATTTCCTTGTCCTTATGCATGATATCCTATTCTTTATCTGCTGGATTACTTGATGAAGACACTTCAACACTATGCTGCTTTTGAATGATTTGAGTGTTATATGTTGAAGGTTGGTGAGTTTCCTCTGAAACTGCTGGAGGTGCATTATTTTTTACCACTGTGTCTGTATCTATGATCTCAATAGTTTCAAATTGTTCATTTACAGGATTTAATTTTGGCTTCTTCGTGTACATCAGTTTGAATTTTTTTTCAGTGGTGGTTTGAGCTTAGTATAATCCTTCTTCTCTGATTCTTTTAGAGTTCCTATCTTGTGGGGCTGGAGTTTGCAATATGGAACTAGTATCACCTTGCTTCTCTTCCTTTTTCAAAGTGTTCTCCAACCACTCTGACTAGTTGGAGTACTTCTCTATCTCTATCTTGGACTCATGGACAAAAGGAGTTAACTTAAATCTAATTCTTAACTTGTTGATAACTCCTAAAGGATAATAATTCCATTTGAAACTTTCACTGAACTTAAATTCTTGAAGACACATTTCTGCCTGTTGACCAACAGTCCTGTTATTGCTGATGAAGGGACCAATCTGGTTTTTTATCTTAAACTGTGTTTTCTTCTTAGATGACAATAAATTTACTTCATCGAAGTTAAGGATTTGTCTCATGTATTCAAGAGAAAATAACCTCATTGGGAGGTATTTGGGAAGTTTATATGGAGTGAGTTGAGATCCATATACCCTAATCTCAGTGTGGTTTTGGTAAATATACCAATCTCCTGTCCTACTGTGTTTTGATAACTGCAAGACCTTTTTTATCTCATCACTAACTCTTGATTGAATGTTTCTGTTCAGCATGTTGACAATTGGATAGATGAATGAGTCAATGAAGTCTTTCTATGTGAACCCTGTGGAATATTTCTTGATTAATGAAGTCCAAAAGATTACTGACTGAGGATTACCTTCAACATCCATTTTTTTAAGGTTGAATGCAAATCTTTCAGATTGAAACTATAGGCACATATGGAACAAAACAGATGAATACTTGAACACTCCCTCCTCTGGTAATTTAACCAATTGTTCATGGATTGTATCAGAGAGGTACTAGGCAAAATTGAAGGTAGAAGTAGGAGGCTGACCAGGGGAGAAAATAGATAGAAAACCTAGGACTGAAGCATCAACATGATCATTAGTGAAATAACCCAGAATACATGACAACATGGTGATAATATGCCTGGTTCTCTCAGAAAATATAAAAGCTGGATAAGGAGGGTTACTCTTAGGAATTTATACTGATGAGGGAATAAATGTTTGAAATATCTGGAACCTCTTGGGGAAGTCCACATTTAAATAAAATTCAGTGAGGATCTCAATAGACAGTGGGGCTTCATCGAGCCTAGGCTATATTTGTAGCATTTGGTTTATTGATTTAGCTTTGATGGTGAATAAAATCTCTTTACCAAGGGTTACAAGGGCTCTTTAATCAGGCAGATAACTTGTTTGGCAGAATCTGATAACCTCTAGACACTCGAAGGTCTGTGGGACAATATACTTGGATAAATTTGACTCCCAAAGGTAAACATCATCAGCTTGTTCAATTGACTTATCATGGCTCTAGCAGTGGAGCTCAAGGAGGTTGAAATCAATGACAGGGTCACCAATTTTGAAGTATGTGTCTACAAGGGGGGTATGTTCCACATCAACAACAGGAGGTTGCAGGGGATTGACTATTACAATACCTTGGGAAGCCATTATTTGTTTGATTTAATTAATTATTAGTTTTCTGTTATCAAGAAATAAGCTTAGGCCCTTAAAAATAATGTGAAAAGATTATTACAGTCTGCAAATAGGGTTTTGGAGGTAACAATGGCTTTTCTGTTGCTCTGCAAGGCTTTTAAAGTGGTTGAATTAATTAAATACAGGCCTTGGCGCTTAGGAATACCTGGAAGGGGTAATTTCTATTTGGAGAGGAAGTCCTGGAGGCAGGAGAGGCTTTATGGCGATTCAATGGTCTTTATACTACTTCAGGCTGATTCTGCACTGATTTTGGGAGTGAAAGGCTTCAATTCTAGTTAAATTTGGCTTAAAACTAGGTCGGCACCAATTCCTTAACTGAAATCCAGTCGACAAGGCTTCCTCTCCACAAATCCAAACAAACAAATGGTGAAAAGGCTTGAAAGGGAGGCTTTATGTGCTTTTAACCAACAGTGGTTAATCTTTATTGTGCGAGGTCAAATTCAAATCGAGCAGCGGTATTCATAATGGGTGGAAAACCACTTGGCAGTTTTCACATCGTGATAAGATGGTATACGGTTTTTGTTGGAGGGATGCGATACAATGCAGGGCTGCCACGTAGCAGAGGAGCGGGGCTATGAAACAAATTATTTCGCAAGCCCTTAGTGTTGTTAATGTTTGGGTAATCAGGAATGCAAAAGAGGTTATTGGCCATTGGATTTAATCAATGTAGATCTGACGGATGGGCGAATAGGAGGTGTTTGATAAGCGGGGCCCGAGATGAGTTATGTGCTGAGGTATGCAATGTGGGACCGGGGAATATGTACGTGATAGGATTATAATACATATGCAATGTCTTAATATATATGGGAATAGGACTTTATAATAGGGAGTTAATATATACAAGGTTTAATAAAGTATGGGTTTAACTATATATACTAATCGAGGTTAATATGAAATGAGGTTAATGAAATACATAAAGCGGAATGTTAATATATATGGGAATGTATATATCAGCGGGATTTATAAATACACTAAAAATTAATGTTAAAACTGATATTGGGAATAATTTGCTATAGTGGGGCCTAACATATAATTTTAACCATTCAGAATTAGGATAAGGGGTTTTTGGGGCATCTTTTAATCAAAAAGGGAAGTTAATAAAGGAATTTACTTTTCCAAATGAACACATGCTTTTTAACTAAGGAAAAGTGGTTTTTGGGAAGAGAAAATGGGTGAAGTAATGGGGAAGGTTAATATGAAGGGGAAGGAGTATTTTTACAAGGGAAATGAGTTTAGAAGGAAGTTAGTAATATGAAATGACCAATTTCAGCTATCCATGCCTTGTGAAAACTACTTCTGCCTACCCATCATTTACCCTAACATTTTTTCTTCATTTATTTGGGTGCATTTGAGCTTGAGGGCCCTTTTTATTTTTCTTTTATATAAGCAAACTGTCTAATTCTAACCTTATGACTTCCAATGGCTCAGATTAAACTGTTGAGCTCATTATTATTCTCTACCTAACTACTGATCTGCCAAGATTAAACAGTTTGGCTAGATATTTATTCTCTAACTATCAGCATGAAATTTAAAGCATGAATGATCAAGATTAAGTTGTTTGACCATCATGGATTGTGGCATTTTTGACAAGCTGCACACAATCTTATTTTGCAAAGTAAAGTAAAAGTAATGGTATTTCAATTTGCATCACTTTCAGGATCTATTTTTTATCTCTTTTTGGTGGGGTTCATATCCTATATTTTTTTTTAATCTTTTTCTTTTATTAGTCCTTTGATTTTTATTTTATTACTTAACCCTCTTTGAATTTTTTAATATGGGAAAACAACTTTCAGAAAGCAAAGTATGTACAATATTACAAGACTAATCATAGTCAATTCAAAATTATGAATCCTATTATTATAGGACCCTAAAAGATGCTAATCCGAATGTGAGAAGGTTGTTTGTACAAGCAGGGTGGTATCCACTGTGTTCAAGACTGGGAACCTCTCATTTACGAGTAGCTCAGGAGTTTTCACACTCTTTCAATGGATAGGAAGCAACTATCTATGGTCTTAGATTGCAAGTATCAGCAGATTCAATTGTTGAATCTTTCAACCTTCCACAGGAAGGATAAAAATAATTTAAAGGATAAGTCATCACTAGAGGAGATCTCAACAGTTTCCTTAAAGATGGAAACAGAGATCCAAACTAAGCTAAAGCAATTCCCAGCATTTACCTCAAGAACGAATGGGCTAAGATTGTCAAGCTCATCAACATTTACCTCACCTATGAGAGGAGGTATACTGTGGTTTTTCTTTATCATATGAGATTTTTGTTTCATGTTGCAGATATAAATACCCTCAACTTACCATTCTTTCTACTAAAGATCTTGACAAAGATGTAAGCTAGGATTCAAACACACACATCTGCAACAGAATACAGCTTATATCATCAAGCTCTTATTAAAGTGTTAGTTGAGGAAGAACTAAGGAAAATAAACCAATCATGGGACCATTTTCTATTTTACGTGGCAGGCCAACCTGCACCTACACCAAATGTTCCAGCTAAACCATCTTCACCTTCACAGCAACATCCTCAACCTGATAGGAGAACTAAGAGAAAGGCAAAGAAGGAGAACATCCATAAAAAGGCTAAAAGCAGAAAAGAAAATACTCCTTCAACCAAGGTTGAGAAGAACTTGGAGAAATGAGAAGGTTCATCAATCAATAAGCCTAAATAAATGAAAATTGTGTCTCTCGTTCCTCCTTTTCCTAATGTTCATACCAGAACTCGGAGAGGAAGGTCTGAAACTATAGAAAATTTCAAAACACAGGTGCTAACGAAAGTTTCAGAAGCAGACATTCAACAGAAATTTAGAAGGAATATCGGCCCACTAAGTCCAATGAAGAACTCCTAAAATATGCAAGGTATGATATTAGTATCAAAAGAAGGAAAGAGGATGCAAAACCTGTTGCTGGTAGCAGAAAAAGACACACCAGAGACAACAACAAGTTTAGGCTCAAATCTAAGGCCCTGCATAATCCAAGTTTGCTGACAGAGGTCATAGATGTAGAAGGACAATCTGAAGGATTACAAACTATTACCCCTTCAATTGCAGAGACTAATGAGTCCAAGAAGAAAGACAAAGGCATAGCCCCTTCAGATCAACAAACAAAATCTTCAAAAAGAAGAAAAATTCAAAAGGGTTCAAAGGATAAAAAGACCACTGACAAAGAAACAACCACCCGGACCACGAGATCAAGATTAGTTGTTGACAAAAAATCAAACTTGGACAAGTTTGCAGAAGTAGCAGCCCATATGGAAGAAAGGTGAAAGGGTTTCCTAATAGAACACATTTTTTCTTACTAAAACATTTTTAAACAGTAGCTCAAGTTTCAGAGTGTATAAGTCTGCATAGGTTTTTGAAGTGTTTGTTGTGTATTTTTCAAAAAGAAACAGGGTGCTACCGGAAATTCTGGTAGCATTACATTTTTTACGCAATTTTAGGTTTTTACCAGAATTTCTGGTAGCGCATGTTTTAAGTGATTTTTAAGAACTGTAGGCAAATTTTTCGAGCAAGTTCAAGAAAGATAAGGACTCATAACGATATGGATATAGAAATTGATGGTTGATAAGTGGTTATGAGGTTGTTGAAGGTCATATTTAATGAAGACACATGGTTATTAAAGAACCAAAGTCATGAGGAGACAAATCAGTAGAAAAAGGGGCTACATGTCAGCTCATTCAGCAGTACAGTCCAAATCGTCTTCTCTTCTCTCATGTACATCTATCATGTTAGCTATATTTCGAGATAGGATATCTCTTTAATTTCCTATAACACTTGTGTAATGTGAGAAAGAGTGTTTCCTTCCTTTTAGGAGAAGTGGATTCAGTGCCTCTCTCTCTATACATATCATTTGTAAATACCATTTCCAAGTTGGATGTTGGTCTATGTGAAGACTTAATTTAATAAAGAAAACTACTTTTTGTACTTCATGTTGGAGTATTTTGTGATTGAAGGAGGATCTAATGTATGGTGTGTTTCTCTCATTTTTTATTTCTTCTTATTTATGAGTTGTAGAAACTAGTAAAGTATGAGTAAGAGAACTATTAGAGGATGTAATAGTTAACTATCAGCTATCTAGTCTTCCGAAAATCATAAGTATGTTGTAGAGCATGTTAGTGAAGGTTTCATGAACGATTTATGAAATTCTTTATAGATGTATGCTACTTTCTAAATGTTGTTTAATTTACATAAAACATAGTTTATGTAAAGAGCCATTATTGTAGTTCTGTGATTGATTTAGGATATGCATATTTATTAGAGTAAGTACCAGCTATCTATCTCCTTTCATTTGTTACAATTTGCTCCCTATACTACCAATTTACCCATACAATTTATCCTTGCCACAGCTTTCCAAATGCATGAAAGTATTAAAGAATAAAAATCATTTCAAACTCTTCAAGAAGCCATCCCACCTCTCAAAACCTTTAAATTTGAAATGAACTATGATGTGTAAGGCTTACTCCTTTTTCATTCAAGGAGTGACTCCTTGCAATAACACAATGAATGAGAAGTTACCGATAAATTTTATCCAATATTAGGCTACTCCCAAAAAACTCCTAACTTATGTTACATTGTTGGGTGTAGGCCAATTCACAATAACATTAACTTTTAGAGGGATAAATCTTCAATTCACCCCCTCTTACAATATGACCCAAAAAAACCAAAGAGGTTTTCCCAAATTCACATTTACACATTTTCAAATACAACTTTTCCTTTTTCAAGAAATCTAGAACTTGTTTCACATGCTTGATATTCTCTTCACGAGTCTTACTAAAAATTAGAACATCATCTAAGTAGAATATGAAAAAATCATCAAGAAATGGTCGTAACACATCATTCATAATTCTCATGAATGTTAGAGGTGCATTGCAAAGCCCAAATGACATAACTAACCATTCAAACAAGCCTCGTTTTGTCTTCAAAGCAGTTTTCCAAATATCATCTTCAAGAATCTGTATCTGATGAAAATCGCTTCTCAAATCTAACTTAGAAGAGTAAACAACTTCCTTTAACTAATCTAGAAAATAATATGTGTGAGGAAGAGGATAAATATAATTTACCGTGATCTTGTTCAAAGCTTGGAAATCCACACACATGCGCCATGTACCATATTTCTTTGGAACCAAGACAATAGGAGACCCGCAAGGAGATGTGTTAGGCTTGATGACCTTTTTGTCAAGCAACTCCCGAATTTTCTTCTTGATCTATGCATTCTCCAATGCTGAGATTCAACAAGATGATGAGCTTAGTGAAAATGAGTCACCTTCACTAAGTGGGCCTGCAAGCTATTTTTGGCACAAGTCTATTCTTAGACTACGTCTATTTTTAGACATGGTGATCATATTTCAGAAGTTGCAGGATGTTATTTGTGGATGGTTGATCAAGTTGAAAAAATAGATGAAATTTTATTTTTAGAATATTGGGCGAAGTCTATTTATAGATCGTCGATCTAAAAATAGAAGTGTCGATTATTATTAGCTCTTAATAACAATCCAACAATAAACAACAACTTATTCTCTTGGAGCACTTAATTTCAGTGCAAAGATTTGGAAAATCAGTGGGCTAAAGGAATTATGCAATTCCTAGGGTTTACTGGTGGTTCATGCATGGAGGACTTAGTTAGAACTGAAGTGGAAAAGTTATGACAGAGTTGGAAGAGTAGTTCATGGAGTTGTTATTTAGTTTAACTTAGTTATTGGAGTTAAACTCAGTTGAGCTAGTTGTATCTAGTCTAACTGAATGATACACTAGTGAGAGTGGAGTGAATTAATTAGTTAATTAATTCACAAATAATAACTCACTAATCAACTTAACAATACAGCAGTTAACTATAGTGCATGGCAGTTCCAGTGGAGACTCGGTGGAGAGATAGGTGAAAGGGCAAGATGGACTATCTGTTGTGACTATAGAGATGCATTGATTGCACCACACACAAATTGGACTTTCCAATGAGGATTGTGCAGTCAAGGCAAGGGTAATTCGAATTCATTCAGTTCTATTCTTCAGCAGGGATTGCGCAGTGGAGGCAAGCTAGCAGGTGGTAAAGAATCGGTGCATGGATTTGCAAATTTCTTCTTATTAGTGTGTGACAAATGATTGTACTGAGAGCTTGATGTACTAAGCTTTGTATGAGATTGTTACATGATCTCCATGATACATAATATATGATAATTGGGGTTTTTAGCTTCAGGCTTTCCCGTTAAACAACTGTGTTATGTGCAATTGTTTTTATTGCTTTATGTCTTTGCAACTGAGTTTTTAAATTTCCGCAAAAGATTAACAATGGAAGGATTCTGTATTTAGCAAGAAGATAAATATTGTTAGACCAGGAGAATCTGGATATATACATGCATATTGTATATAATTTCTACATGGTATCGGAGCAGAGTTAATTCTTGAAGATTGCAATTGTGAAGAATTGTTGAGTTTGTGCTGGTGGACAATTCGAATTTTCTCCAGAAAATTCTTGGTGCGACAGTTGAGTATACATTGAAATGTCTTTCAATGGGTTGTGATTGGAGTATGCCCTTGATGGGAGCTCGAATTACATAGCCTAGAAGGATAGGATGGAGGAGGTGCTGGAGGATAATGGACTGAAGGAGTTCATCGATAGCAATGTTCCTAAGTCGGGATCTAGTGATGCTACATTACTTGACGCATGGAAAAAGAAGATAGCAAAGATAAGAAGAATTATGTTGGAAGGTGTGAAGGACCATATTGCAGTGTCCAGCCTTCATGGGAAAGCCACTCCATTCTTAATGTGGAATTCTTTGACAGTTTTTTTCCAAAGTAGTAGCGACCAGACGAAGTTGGCGCTGAAAGATAAGCTCAGAAAAATAAAAATGCAAAAGGGCGACAGTATTCCAAAATATCTCATGAAGTTTTTCCACTGTAGGGATGAACTGGGAAGTGTGGGGATTACTGTTGATGATGAAGACTTGGTGAGCTTGGCTCTCCTTGGGCTACCGAAGAGTTGGCATAGCTACGAAGACTCTGTCAATGGATGGGAGAAACTGCCGGGATGGGAGCGACTTTGGTCGGATCCTGTGGAGGAGGAGATAAGGCGAGGTACCGGGGATGGCTCTTCATCGAAGAATGAAGATGAAGAGAGTTGTGCTTTGGCTTCCAAAGCAAGGAAAGGGAAGGGGAATAAATTTCCTTCAAAATCAGAAACTAAAGGCAAGAAGCAGGATTTGTCCAAGGTGAAGTGTTTTCACTATCACGAACATGGGCATTTCGCCACTAACTGCCCACAGAAGAAGAAGAACAAGAAGGTTGTTGGAGCTGCAGCTAGAGAGGCCTTAGACTTGCAATTTGAACTTGATTTCTCTTTAATCGCATGCTTGGTTTCAAGCTATATGGGATCAGTGTGGTATCTTGATAGCGGTGTGTCTTTCCATATGACGGAAGACAAGGAGTTGTTTAGTGACTTTGAGGAGAAGGACCTTCAAATGCATATAGAGATGAGCGACGATGGTTGATACAGTGCGACCGGCATTGGTAATCCATTCTTGTTGAAAGATGTTATGCATGTTCCAGGTCTAAAGAAGAACTTGGTCTCGGTCGCAATGTTGGAAGACAAAGGTTATGACGTTGTTTTCAGTGAGGGAAAAGCCTTCCTTCGACATAAAACAACAGGTCAAACCAAGAAGATATGGATTCAAGTTAAGAATATCTACAAGATGGAGGTAGATGGCTACACTGCAATGGTGGGCAAAGCAGAAGAAGTGGTGAGCTGGGATTAGGGGCGAATTATGGCACAGGAGATTAGGCCATCTTCACCATGGCGCTTTGAAGATTTTGCAGCAAATTTCTACTGGACTTCCCAAGGGTACTCTTGCACATTCAGATCAGTGCAAGGGATGTACTATGGGTAAGTTTGTGAAGACCACCAAGCCATGAAGGAAGACGTAAACGGTGATTACGGAAGGGTATACACAGACGTGTGTGGACCTTTCTCGGTTGCTTCAACAACAAAACACAAGTATTATGTTATTTTTGTTGATGACTATTCTCGTAGATGCTGGATCTTCTTCATGTAGAAGAAGAGTGAAACATTCTCAAAGTTCTGTGAGTTTAAAGCATTGGTGGAGAAGGAGTCGGGGAAGCAAGTGAAAGCTCTACGAAGCGATAATGGTGGTGAATACATCTCGGGTGAATTCAAAGACTTCTATAGCAAAGAAGGAATTCGAAGAGAACTCATAGCGCCTCATAACCCACAGTAGAATGGGGTCGCTGAGAGGAAGAACAGAACGATCGTGGGTGCTGCACGAACGATGTTGCATGACCAAGGCCTACCAATGCACTTGTGGGCGGAAGCATGCAACATTGCGGTTTATGTGCGAAACCATTGTCCTCATAGAGTACTTGCCATGAGTACACCTGAAGAAGATTTTACTGGTAAGAAGCCTAATATTTCTCATTTGAAGATTTTTGGCTTATATGTTTACATTCATGTGACAAAGGACGCCAAGAAGAAGCTGGAGCTGACTGCAGAAGTTGGGATATTTGTGGGGTACACAGAAACACCCCATAATTATCATGTGTATTTTCCAGACAGTCGGATGACTGTGGTGCAACAGGATATAAAATTCAATGAGGTGAATGCCATGAAGTTGTTGCTTAAGAGGGAGCTACACTTGCATGCAGAGGAGGAACTTCTTATTGCCAAAGATGAGCCTCTAGATGTGGATCAGCCACAAGAGGAGATTCATGGAGTGGAGGAGTCCACTCATGCAGAACCAAACATCAGACAAGGCAGAAAGCGCACCACAGAAGGCCGAAGGCCGAAGCTTGAAGCAACACGAGAATGTGAGTCCCTACATCACGGTCTGAGAAAAAATACGGTCACGGTCTCCTCTTTGGATACATGGCTCTTATGAGCAAGTGTATCATGACAGAGCCATCTTATTTTGAAGAAGCAGTGCAGGAGCCCACATGGGTAGATGCCATGGTGGAGGAGTATGACTCCATTGTCAAAAATAGTGCTTGGGATATTGTTCCAAGGCCGGTTGGTAAATCAGTTGTAGGATCAACATGGATCTACAAGGTAAAGCAAGCCATTGATGGGAGCGTCAAGAAGTATAAGGCAAGATTTTTTTCCCAGGGCTTCTCACAGATCAAGGGGATTGATTATGAAGAAACCTTTGCACCTATTGCACGGTATTCTTCCATATGGACCATCCTTGCTCTCTCAGCATAGATGGGTTGGCACATTCATCAGATGGAGGTGTACACTGAGCAGCCTGAAGGATTTGAGATCTTCAGTAGCGAGTCGCATGTGTGCAGGCTCAAAAAAGTGTTGTATGGGCTGAAACAAGCACCTCGTGCTTGGTACACATGGATCGACAACTATTTCACTGGACTTGGGCTCACCAAGAGTGAGGCGGATGCAAACCTGTACCAAATTGTGGGGGAGGGTAAGATTTTAATCATTGTTCTTTATGTTGATGATTTAATACTAATGGGTGATGAGCAGTTGATACACTCATGCAAGGCAGATCTTGCAAAAGAGTTTGAGATGAAGGATTTGGGCCTCCTTCATTACTTCCTTGGATTGGAAATATGGCAGCAAGAAGGTGAACTGTTTGTGTCTCAAGGCAAGTATGCCCGAGAGATACTGGAGAAGTTTCACATGCAAGGCTGCAAGCCTATCGACACTCCTCTTCCAGAAAATTGGAGGAAAGAGGATGCTACATCGGTAGAGGTAGTGGATGCCACTGTTTATTGACAGTTAGTGGGTTCACTCATGTATTTAGTTAATACAAGACCGGACATATGCTATGCGGTGAACCAGCTTTCACAAGCGATGGTTAAGCCTACCAAGCTCTTTTGGAAGGCATACAAGCATGTCCTAAGGTATCTCAGGGGCACATCTGAGTATGGTTAATGGTACAGACAGATAGATGAAGTGAAGTTGCATGGCTTCATGGATGCAGATTGGGCAGGAAGCCCAATGGACAAAAAGAGCACATCAGGAGGGATTTTCAGTATCGGATCTACGACAGTTTCTTGGTACGGCAGGAAACAAAGATCTGTGGCACTCATTTCAGCGGAAGCAGAATACATGGTAGCAATTCAAGCTGCATGTGATGCTATCTGGATGAGGAAGATCCTGGTTGGTTTGTTCGGTTCACATTTAGATCCTACAGTGATACATTGTGATAATCATAGTTTCATTAAACTCTCGATTAATCATGTGTTTCATGATAGATCTAAACAAATTGATATCTGGTATCATCATATCATAGATTATGTGCAGCGGAAGATCATGTTGCTTCAGTACATTCCTACAGAAGATCAGGCTACAAATATTCTAACGAAGGCGCTCACCAGGAGAAAATTCGAATACCATAGAGGTAGGATCAGGGTGAAGGATAATCGCTATCTTGTTGAGAGGGAGTGTTGAGATTCAACAAGATGATGAGCTTAGTGAAAATGAGTCGCCTTCACTAAGTGGGCCCATAGGCTATTTTTGGCGTAAGTCTATTTTTAGACATGGTGATCATAGTTCAGAAGTTGTAGGATGCTATTTGTGGATGGTTGGTCAAGTTGAAAAAATAGATGAAATTCTATTTTTAGAATATTGGGCGAAGTCTATTTATAGATCGTTGATCTAAAAATAGAAGTGTCGATTATTATTAGCTCTTAATAATAATCTGACAATAAACAACAACTTATTCTCTTGGAGCACTTAATTTCAATGCACAAATTTGGAAAAATCAGTAGGCTGAAGGAATTACACAATTCCTAGGGTTTACTGGTGGTTCATGCATGGAGGACTCAGTTAGAATTGAAGCGGAAAAGCTATGACAGAGTTGGAAGAGTAGTTCATGGAGTTGTTATGCAGTTTAACTCAGTTATTGGAGTTAAACTAAGTTGAGCTAGTTGTATCTAGTCTAACTGAATGATACACTAGTGAGAGTGGAGTGAATTAATTAGTTAATTAATTCACAAATAATAACTCATTAATCAACTGAACAATACAACAGTTAACTACAGTGCATGGAAGTTCCAGTGGATACCAAGTGGAGAGATAGGTGAAAGGGAAAGATGGACTATCTGTTGTGACTATAGTGATGCATCGATTGCACCACACACACATTGGAGTTTCCAATGAGAATTGTGCAGTCAAGGCAAGGGTAATTCGAATTCATTCAGTACTATTCTTTAGCAGGGATTGCGCAGTGGAGGCAGGCTAGCAGGTGGCAAGAAATCGGTGCATGGAATTGCAGATTTCTTCTTATTAGTGTGTGATGATTGATTGTACTGAGCTTGATGTACTAAGCTTTGTATGATATTGTTACATGATCTCCATGATACATAATATATGATAGTTTGGGTTTTCAGCTTTAGGCTTTCCCGTTAAACAACTGTGTTATGTGCGATTGTTTTTATTGCTTCATGTGTTTGCAATTGAGTTTTTAAATTTCCGCAAAATATTAACAGTGGAAGGATTATGTATTTAGCAAGAAGATAAATATTGTTAGGTCAGGAGAATCTGGATATATGCATGCATCTTGTATATAATTTCTACATCCAAAACTAACATTCTATGCATGCCAATATTTGGAAGTGGTGCATCCTACTGCAAATAAATGTCATGTTGGATTCCTCTTTTAGGAGGTAACCCTTCAGGTTCCTGAAACATCTTATCATAAATGTTAAAAATTTCAACCAATTCATGCTTGAGTTTAGAATCACATCCTATGAAAGCTTTAGATTCAACAATATTTTTAGCTTTAATCATCAATAACACAAAATTCTCACTAGAATTTACAAGCCCTTTCATCTGACTAACACTAACAAGAGATAAGTTCATCTTCTTGAGATGTGCTCTAACAATATATTCAACTCCATCTTTAAAAATATGATAATTGTTATCATGATGATAGAATATGGATTTGCAGTCATACAAGTATGGAATCCCTAATACCATCCCGCAAATATCAAGTGGTACAACATCAAGCTCTACGTCATCTATAAAACTAGTAGTGATGGTGAATTTGAGTTTACATTTTCTTGTCACTTGTAATTTGGCATCATCACATACCAAACCCAAAGGTTAAGGTTTAGTATGAGGTGTAGTTTCTAGATTAATTTTCTTGACAACTGCTTCAAAGATAAGATTGACTTGGGATCCACTATCAAACAATATATCAACTTTTGTATGCTTTGTAATGACCCCGATATGGAAAATCTCACTTATTCCTTTATCATTTTTAGATTTATAGGCTTACTAGAAGAACTAGTACTTGCATTATAATCTATACCTTTCATTCCCATGGTTGTGATTTTGGTTTCATCAGCCGAATGAGATCCTAGATCTTGTTGAGTTGCAGCATTAGTATTTTGTTTCCCCTTGTTATTGAACTTATTTGGTCCCATTTATGGATGTAATTTCCAACAATGGTCTTCATCATGGCCTTCTTTTGAACAAAGTTTACAAGTAAGTTTCTCTCCCTCTTTCTTGATAGTAGAATTCTTTTTGCCTTTGCCTTTCAACTTCCCCTTTCCTTTGTCTCCAGATTTGAAATGATTATTGTTATTCTCTTCATGAACATTCTTGCCTCTTGATTCTAAATGAGTTGCATGAACACCTACTTCATCTAGATTGGCGGGATTAAACGTAAGTATAGTATGTCTCAAATAACTATGTAATCCACCTATGTATTTAAGGAGAGTATCTTGTGAATATAAATCAACACCCAAGATTAGAGTTATTCTTCTAAATTCTTGTGTGTAACTTTGAACACTCTCACCATTAGCTTGTCTAAAAATTTTCCAATCCATAATTGATTTTTGCATGTAATATAATGGATAAAATTTCCTTCTTAATGCAACTATAAAATAATTCCAAGAAAGATAATTTTACCACTTTTATTCAAATATTCTTGAGTTATGTCCTCCAACCATATGAGGGTTTCACTTTCCAAACGAAGAGAATAAAGTTGGATCTTAGTGACATCATCATCAATATTTTGAATTCTGTAATAGACTTCAATTTGACAAACCCAATTATCCAAATTTTTAGCATTTACTTCCCCATTGTACATAGGAAATTCAAACTTGACATCAAGCTTAATCAAAGGATACTTAGCATGTCCTTTTGGAGATGGAGGAGGAGTAGGTCTATGAGATGAAGGAGGTGAAGATGGAGGTGAGGATGTAGGTGTAGATGGAGGTGAAGGAGGAGGTCAAGGTGGAGTCTTTATCCCATCACCACCATTACCTTTTGGATGATTAGAACTTTCTCCTCGCAACCTTGTTGTCCTCTCATTGTACAACACTTTCACCATCTCAGACATATCATAGAGAGCCTTTCTAAAATCTTTCTCACCCTCATACATCAACTCTTGTCCTTCTTCATGTGCCATGACTGGTGGAGTTTGTGGATTTTTTGACCTCCTTGAACCATTTGAGGGTTTGGTTCTTCAAGCACTCCTTCTCCTCTTCTCAATTTATACCTTATAGTCATTCAAGAAAAATACTTGCAAAAACTATCAAACCTTCACAATAACCATGCTTTGATACCAAGCTTCTATGAAATTAAAATTAAAGGTTTCATGTAAATTTTTGCAAGCTATTTTAATTCTTATGGGCAATGGATTGATATTGGAAAAGCACACAAACTAAGTTAAATTTTGTAGATTTTAATAATGAAAAATAGACAACGAGCAACATCACAAAACAAAAATTTGGTGACAAAGTTCCCTCCTAGGATACATCTATGGTTCCAGCTTCCAATTAACATACAATGCTCAAATTGTAAAAATAACACTGCCATTTTTTCCATAACACTTGTTATCACTCCACCCATCTCCCAAAGCTGAAAATGGAAATGAAGGAAGGTAACCACAAACCAACCTTTAGGCTAGGTAGCTAGCCCTACCAAAACTAGAGAGGGCTCTCTCATTGTCACTTTGAAGCCAATGATATTACTGAATATATAATGATCTTAGGCTATTTATGATGCTCATTGGATTAGGGTTTTATTTGTTTAAATTTTTTGTTGGACAAGAATTATAGTCAAAGAACTAGGTGTAGGGTTTAGATCTGATTTAAAAGGTTAAGTTGTGGAGATAAGGATGATGCCAGGTAGTTAAACTTAGGAACATACTTAATTTTTCACTGTGCATAGGGTTTTGAAATAGAAGGAGTCATAATGAGCATCTAAATGAATTCATTCATTCATCAGAAGAGTAAACACATCCATGAAAACCTTATAAAACAGAGCATAGAAGGCAATCATTTTTGTTTATAAACTCATAAGATTGACAGATAGAATCATGCATGTGATGAAAAAGGTAACTTAACATTTAACTTGATGAATAAAAAATGCTCAAAAGCATACCACTGGAATCTCAAGAATATAGCTGCAACATCCTTTGATTTCACTGGAAAAAAAAAAAGAGTTTATACAATAGCTCCACTGCAAATAAAAACTATCCAACCTCTAAAAAGGCTTGAATTTGGAGTACATATAGAAAAATAGAAGTGATGCCACCTCATTGGGTCGAAATATTATCCAAATCACTTCATAAATGCACCCTATGAGTCATTTCCTATTTTCTAGGGAAGTTAGAAACCATTCCCTCAAATTTAGCTAATAACTAGGAGTGTGTGTCTCCTTCATTAATTACATTATTCCTCCACAAAGAGAGGCAAAAAAAAACTCTCATACCAAAAATACATCTCATGAGACAACTAAACCTCAAATTTTGGAGTTTTTTGTGGCTTGACAACTGTCCAAAGGAATCCAATGACAGAAGAATCGTGCCTCCCAACATAAGTGTCGCGCCACTTTGGAGTTGATTTTGACTGACTTTTAAGTACCCATTTGCAAATATGAGAGTTAGGAAAGGTATCCTTGTGTGTCCTCTTTCCATTTCACCCTCAAAACTTAGAAAATACCCCCTGGAAGGCATTAAAAACCTTATTCTCCCAACCTTACTCTAGAAGCGTCGCGCATAGGTAAAAAAGGTGCGGAAGCATGAAAAAAGTGAGGTTTTTTGCATTTTTCTTCAAAATGGGAGGGTGACATGAGAACATGAGGTTATATCTATGATGTAGAAGATAAAATTAATCCAACCATATAATATTTTCTTCAATTAGATTCTCTGAGAAAAATCATCACAAAGCTGCGCGACGCTTCTGCAATGACCATTTTTCATATTTTCGAGAAATTTTCTGCAAACATAAGGCTCAAAGATGGATCAATATCTCTCTAAAAATAATGTATTTTGCAAAACTGATAGATTTTTTTGTTCTTTGGAATGTTATGAAAAAAAAACTCATCCATGTTTAAAAAATACTTTCCCATTTTCTCATAATCAAAGTTTTACGTTTATCGCTATAAATTTGCAGAAGCGTCGTGCCACTTTGAGAGGGATTTGGAGGCATTACCAGAGGATTTTTTGGCTGCAAGTGATATGGATAGAAATATTAGTATGTCTGCTACACAATGGAGTCATCACACACTGAAAACCCCTGCTCCAAACCCCTTAAAATTTGATTTGAAGACAACATGTCCAAAAGTGCAGAAAATGACTTGAAGCAATTGTATTTTGAGAATTTCTCTCTAACCATAACACTTGTGCATTAACTAAAGGAGGTTTTTTTTAATTTTTCCTATTATTTACAAAAACCTCTTTCAATTTTGTAAAATTCATCTCCAGTACTTCAGAAACGGATTTTGAATCAAATTTGTCCCTATGTGCAATGTAAACCCTAACAAATGATCACGAAGCTCTAAAAGTGATGCCATGGGTTTGACTTGGCTCAAGCCTAGAATGGTGGCCTCCCTTATGGATATTATGTTCCCCCTCCATGGTTTTTGTAAACAATATAAAACCCTAGCTAGACGAAATGAGTAGGGGAGGTGTCGAATTAGGAAAACATGAGATAGTGGTAGGGTGGTTTTAGGGGCAGAAATGGGGTGGAAAGAGGCTTGGGAAAAATACCCAAAAAATTGAGGAGGTAGGGGGATGATTTGGAAATAGGCTTCAAGTGAAATTTATGGAAATTGGTATGAGTAAGGTGCCCAAAAGATCAAAACAAAAGGATTTACTAGTTTTTCTGCAAGAATGTAATGAAAATTAGGGGTTTTATGAAATTGATGGAAAGGAAGGTTGTGAGTGATAGGGAGTGTTAAGGTATTATTTATGAATGTTGTAAAAAGGTTGCATATGATTATATTATGGTTCAGCTAAAACAAGCCAAGGATGAAAAATACCAAAAACGTAGTGTAGATAACCTAATGAAGGAAATCACTCATTTGCTGAAGAATTTTGACTTTAGAGAGGTATGGAGGGTGTCCAATTAATTTTTAGGATGTGTATGAACCCTTGTGCAGTGGTTTTGAACCTTATATATTTGATTTGGAGCCAAAACACCAAAAGTGTAGCGCATGCCAGAAGCGTAGCACAACACCTCCAGAAGCCTAGCGTAGCACCTTCAGAAGCGTAGCAGAGTAGTTGTGGTGCAAATGTACTTGTTTTTTATTCAGCCCTTGGCAGCTATGGAGTATGATGGTGAGAAGAGAAGAGCTCTATTGAACATCAAAGTATAGAATGAGTTGAAAAATCCTCTTTTCCCTTTTATAACAATCACAAAATTGCTTTTTGTCTTCTAGTGAAATCACAAGTTCTTTTGAAGAAATTTCTTTTTTTGAAAAAATTTAATCAAGAAACACACTTTATTTGAGGAAAGACAAAGTTCCTTCATTTATTTCCCTATCTTTTCTAGCTCCCTTTGCAAATGACTTGTATGGTGAAAATGAATTTTTATTCGCCCTCTTTCATCACAAAATTGACTCTTATGGTGGCGAAACAAATGAGACCTAGACATTGACCTAAATGAAGGTGTGGTGAATGACCTCAGACCCTAGATGATTGATGGATGACACGACCTCTGTAATATCCCCAAAAGGGAACAAGCAGCAATATTAACCAATACTGCAGAGAAATAACGCAGTTAAGCTGAGTAAGAGCAGGAGGCCAAAATGGAGGCTCAAAAATAACATTTACATCAGCAAATAAGATTTACATTTTGGCCCATAAGATGTAAAACACAAATAGAAGACTGTTACATGAAGAAATCCTCAAAATGAGGCGCTACAACCATGTATTATGACTGAACAATCTTGACAGCGTTATTTTTATTGGCTGAAACAACAATAGATTACACTTCAGATCTAGAGAAGATCTCTGTACAAAAATTTAGATCTATATCAGATCTATACACTAGATAGGCTCCTCTTCAAATGCCCCTTGGGGTTTTCAGCAAAAAGTGAAGTACATGGAGTAGATCTGAGATCTTATGCAGCAGATCTGTAGAATGATTCATAAATTCTGAAGCAGATACAATAGTATTCATATCAGATCTGAATATGACATGGAATATATCTGAAATCCATGGATCTCCATAGTGAAGGGCAGATCCCCAACACTAGAAATCTCTCCTCCAAAAGTGTGCCAAAACACCCTGCAATTGTACCCTTGCAAATAACGCAGTAATGAAATAAAAACTGTGTTGTAGGCTCTAGAACATGGTTGGCCTCAAGCCAAGATCTGAAAATGGTGTTCCAATCATCCAATACTCTCTTGCCAATGGGATAGAAACCTTTCCCACTGAAAAGAGGCACTAGAATGGCCTAGATCTGAGTACATATAGCCTCCACTTGCTGCAGCCTACAAAGACAACCAAACCTTCAACAAGATCTGTGTTGTAGTTGGAAGAAGAGCTTGGCCAAATGCCTGATAGTGGACAAGAAATGCAAAACTTCTCCAAGAGTTACTCAAGGAAAGAGGTGGGATTCCCGACCAGGAACACCCAGTGCTAAACAGCACTATTCTCTGTTAAACAGCAAGGAGGATAATAAATGTATAAACAGACAAAATCTTCATAAATATGATATCAATCAACAACCTTCTCATGTTGTCCTCCTCTTCCTTTTATAAGATTGAGAGCTTGCAAAACCCTAAACCATCTTAATGAAATAGCTCTTTTCACATGAGGCATTGATTTATTTTATTTTTTAGGAGTTTTTATTGTCCTCCTTCACACATTTATTCATGCAATAGAAAAATGAAACAAAATTAAATATTCCCATTAGCTTGGGCTAATTGGGAATATTACAGTCCTCCCCTCCAAAATGTTGCTTGTCCTCAAGCAACTGATAAGGTGAGTGTTGCAACTCTTCTCCTCCTCCATTGGTGACACCATAATCATGTGTTAAGCTTCTTCCATAAGCTAAGTAGTGCTCACCAATCCAACCCTCCATGAATTGTTCCTCCAAGAGTCTCGTGAGATGTAAGTAATCCATCCCACAAGGAGTCAATAACTCAAATGAAACAAACATGGTTGAACCAATGCTCTCCCTATAACATGTAGCATAAGGTGCATGGAGAGCCTCCATCCCATGTGGTACATACACGCCTCCCATCCTCCCTCCATACATACCCATAAAAAGTACAAGTACATCATCAATGTATGGAATCAAAACTACATACATACAAACAGAAATTTGAACATGTGGAGGTGGGTCATAGTCCCACATATGGTACCAGTGAAGTGCATCTCCTAACTGCATCAGATCAAGGTATGGTAAGTGGTTTCCCCACCACTTACTAGCTGCCCATGTTATCTCACTATGGCTGAAAGTGTGAGATATGTTTGGTGCCTTGGGAAAGCACCCATCATGATATAAAATCCCCCTTTTCACATCAAGGGAGTGGCCAAATCCAGAAATTTGTGTGGCCCAAAGTTTGCCATAAAATTCACATGATGTATGACTCCTCGTTGGAGCCATGGCATACATAAACATGGTGAAATAATATGTACAATCAGAAAATAAAACATGCTTTACATGATCAGATTCTTCACCAACAATTCTCCTCATACACATGGAGTTGTTCATGGATCTTTCTCCTCTTTCAAAAGAAGGAAGAGATGGCTGGAATAACCCCTTCATGGAGTCATGTTGCTACCCCAACTCCACATAGTTCATGCATTTTTAAAAATGCTGATTTATTTCTTCTTCCAAGCCTTCCCAATCAAAGCTTCTCATGATGATGTTGTAGATCTTCATGGAATACATATGGCTAAAACAGAACTCTTTGTAAGCTCTTTGTAGCAACTTCTTCTTGAGCTTAGAAGCTCTAGACAAGAATATCCTATCATGATGATAGATGACTCCTCCTTGGACTAAATAGCCCTATTCATGTAGTTGGTCAGCAAGTATCATACAAGTGTGAAGATCTTTGGAATAATCCACCAACAGTTGGGATTTCCAATATAGATCTAAACTGCTCAACAATGACAGCGTTGATGATGTATCAACAGGAATGTCTGTCATGTTGTTGATATCCTCCTTGACATCTCCCATTCCAAAGATGTGTGTTGGAAGGCCATTCCTCCCATTCTTCTCCTCCCACAGCGCAGATCCAAAAATGAGAGTGGGTGATGATGATAAGGGAAGAAGATCTCCCTCCTTCTTGAGCTTACCCAAGTCTCCCAGCACTGTAGATTTGTCTTCTAGTGCTCCAATCCCTCCTAGATCTAATCTTGGAGCATAATGTTGTGAGGTCTTCCTCACAAAATCTGAATCAGGTGGCCTCCCAGGTGGTTTGTCACTAGATAAGAGTGTCCCATGCAAAAATCTCATGAACATAATAGATGTGATTGTAAGGTCCTTGCTTCCACTACGCAAATCTGTCTCTGTTTTCTGTGTGGAAGTGTTATGTGAGGGGTAAGTATGCATACCTTTGATCATTTGAGATTCACCACTCTTCTTGTCTACCCATTCTGTTGATGTCCTGTGTTTTGGTAGATTGGCTAGCCAAAAGACAAGGCAACATCAGAACCAAGCTTTAGAGCTCTAGGATTTAGCCCTCCTAGTCTCAAAGAGGGATCTCTCAATATGTTTCTAAGGATATGTCTTGAATGGTTTAGGTAGTTAATTTTAGGCTAATTCTTGATAGGTTGTTGTTTTGATGGTTGGGCAGATGTAACATGTGGTATAAATAGAAACATGGAAATCCTAGAAACCATTATGACAGTAAGTCATATGAAAATCCAAATAATTCCGTTAGAAGTAAGGAAACCAAGAAAATATAACCCAGTGAGATCCTATTAGACAATAGGTGAAATGGGATGAACATTATTAAGGACATCCATTGTAGGACTGTACCAGGATAAACTAAAGAAGATGAAATTTCCTATTTCTCATTAAACTCCTTTGTTCAATCAATGGCTCAATGTAACACTCAAAGAAAAGGAGAAATGCAAACTAAAACCTTCTTAATGAACTATAGGATTTGGGGAATGCCCTATTTCCCCCTATAATTTCACTGTTGAGAGCTTAATCAACAAATACATACAATTGCATTCAAAGAAGAGGGATCACCTTAGACATCTAGGACTGCAATTATAGGGACCTTTAACACAATAATTACAATAATGAAAAAAAGGTATGATTGAAATAGACCTCTGTTTCAAACTGCAAGCATTAATAATCAACGGAGACTTAGTCAATATGGTCAGTAGAAAAGAGGCATGCAGTCTAACTGTAAAATCACCATTTAAAATAAAATAGTGATATTAGAGAGCTATTGGACTACCCTTTCATATTCATTAGCAAAAAACATATAAATAGTGAAGGATAAATAGGTGCTTCTAAGATACATTTCTCTGCCTAAACATTTTATCCTACTGTAAGCAAAGCAGGATGAAACAAAGTGGAAGACAGGAAATAACATTAACAATAAGAAATGCTATAGCTTGAGCTGGGGATCCCAGCTGGTCTAGGCCTCCTTCATCAAACAAAAAAACAAGATCTTCACATCCTTTCGAACACCAATGCTTCTCAATGCTTATTATGTATTACTTTAGAAATCACCAAATTCCCTTAACACACAATGAGAGACTTGAAGAAGTCTTTATGAAACTTCAAGGAAAAGCAGGTGAAGATTTTAATATTTATCGAGTAGGAAAACATGGAAATGCTCATCCCTATGTCATATATAACATTAAATTCAGGATGTGCTTTTGTAGCATTGGAACCATTTTGATATGATAATCTACCTGGGGAGTGTCTTAGAGAGAGAAAAACCATCTAGAGTATTCTTTGTCTTCTGGGTAGCGAAGATTATTGAAATGGGCTATGGACTCCATATACAATTGGCTTTTGATAGTTTGTAGTAGCTTCCCCAGTGTAATAACTGCTTGGCAGGCTTGTGTGCATGGGATGGCCTACGTCTGTGTCAGTCAACATTCTGCCCTAATAACTACTCTGTCTCTTTGCACTTCAACCTATTTCAACTCTGTTTATGTTTTCACTTTGCTAATTGCTCGAACTTCTTCTGTACTGATGCTCTTTGACGTTGTTTCATGGCCCTAAGATTGCCATCTGAGCTTTTGTGTCACCTTTGTGACTGTAAAACATTAATTCCTTCATCGGCCATGAAAAAAACCCACAAACACACGAGAACATGTTATGAAATCCTGCGGGCTTGGTTTAGACTGCTTGCAGAGGCTCTGGGGTGGCGAAGGAGCAGTGAGGAAGAATGTGATTACATCAGAAAATCGAAAAAAACCCTGGCAGAGCAGCTAACCAGGTCGATGGAGGTTGGGTGCGAGGATGAACGTGGACCGTTAGATTAGGATGATCTACAATGGAGATCGCTTGATGAAGTCATTTGGGATCATATGGGAAACAACCGTGTTTGATATCGTGATATAACACAAGCCGTTCGATCTCAGAGATCAACGGCTGAGATTTAAAGCAAAAATACATTGCGGAGGGTAGGCGGTATGGCGGAAAATCAGGAATGGTTTTCGCACAACAAAATGGGGGGGAGGCGGTTCACCTTTTGGAACGCAATTCCACTCAGCGAGTGACGTGTGGATTTTGAAAACCACTTTTATCGCGTAAAATTTGCGCACTGTGGAAAGGGCTCAAAAATTACGTGAGATTGATCGTCGACCATTGGATTGGAGGCTCCAGATCCAACGGTGCAGGTTGAACGCGATGGATGAAGAGCTGCGAGGTAAAAGGGTATGTGGCGGAGAAAGGTTTCATGACGCAACACCACGAAAACCAAGGTTTAAACTGAGTAGGTGCAAAAAAATGAATTTTAGTGTTAAAATGTAAAAATTTATGCATGGGAAAATACATAGGAAAAAGGTGAAAATGAGAGGAAACGGGGGCATTGGTGGTGGGACCGGGAGTACGGAGGAAAAATCCTGGGGGTGATCGGTGGGTTAAATGAGGGCTGTCGGATCTTGATAGATCAATGATGGATATTAAAGATGGTGGATGAAGGGTCAAGAGGATGGCGACACTGCGATGAAGCACGGGCCGTTAGATCAAGGGAAATGAATGGTGGAGATCTCATCAGAGCATCGCATCGGCGGAGGTCAAAGGGTAAGTGACTAAGCCTTTGCGATATGCGATTATGCGAGGGCCGTCCGATCTGAAAGATGATCAATGGTCAGGATTTAATCGGCGGGTGATGACAGAGGGCAATGGGCGGAGCGCAATGAGATCCTCGCTGTTGGTTCTTGTGGATTCATCGGTCTAGATCAAATCAGCGGGCGCGAGTATGAGCAAAGAAAAGAACCGATGGAGCGATGCGATGGAACGCTGGGCGTTGGATCTAAAAACATCGACGGTGGAGATCTAATCGGTGACCAGCGGAAAAGTAAAAAGGGGAAAGGAACATGCGAAGCACGATTGAATCTTGGCTGTTGGTTCTTGTGGATTCAACGGTCCAGATCAAATCGGCGATCGAAGGAGAAGGGGCTCATCGCATCAGAAGATTGGAAGAATAAAGGCAAAGTCAGGGAAAGGAAACTCTGATTACGATTGGTGATAAGGGCTAGCACCTGGCTATGGCTCCGGGTCACATGCGGAAAAGGGGCTAGGGATAAGGCCGAAAGGGGCTTAAGGCCTTAATGTTAAAAAATGGGTTTTTTAGGATTTTTGAAGGGTTTTTTAGGGTTTTTTGGCTTTCGGTAGAGAGGAAAAGAAAGGGTCTTTAAACCTGTAAATGAATCTTTGAGGGTTTAAAGGGGATTTAAGGCTTTTAGAGGCTAAATGGAGGGTTAAAAGATGAAAAGAAGGCTTTATGAAAATGGAGGGAAATAAGTGAAAATAGGCAGTTTCAGTGGCCTTTGGAACAACTTTCTTTGGTGAATTAGCATGGCTTTAAGATGGAAATAGCAATGAAGATTAATTCAAAGGGATAAAGAATCATAATAAGACTTCAAAGATGATGGATTTTCAAAGAAATAAATCTCTTGAAGGCTTGAACACAAATTTAGCCACCATTTAGCATATCAGAATTTATAGGTGGCTAATAGTGGCTCCACTTGGGGAGGAAAACTTTCCCTTTAGGTGTCCAGAACCTCAGTAATCTCTGTATTTAGTAGACCAGTGCCTTTCCATTGGGCAGCAGTTTTTCTTTCCTTGATTGGTATTCTTTTGATCTGATAACCTTTGCAGCAACCTGAAAAACTATCATTCTTCAAAACAACATCTCTACCTACCCATTCCTACTGTCATAGCATTTTTTCTTCCTATGAGTTCACTTGGACTGGAAAACTCTTTTTCCAACATTTTATTCTGCAAACAGAAAAATAAACCTATCTAATGCTACCCTTATTTCTCCATGAGTTCATATTAAGCAGTTGAACTCATAAGTTTATCTACCTAAACTAATATCTGTCAGGATTAGATTGTCTGACAAATTTCATTCTCTATATTCTAAAACAGAAATTGAAACACAGCCAAACCAGGATTAGAATATCTGGTTTGTTGTGGATCCATGGCATAAAGACAAACTGCACGTGAACTGAAACTTTGCAGAAAATTGAAACAAAATTGTGAGGGCTTGAAATTCTGGAAATTTAAAGCATCCCTTTTTCCTTTTGTGACTCAGATTTTGAGCTTTTCAGAGTCACCCTTTTCTTCATTTTAGCTTTGGTTTTGATCTTGTTTGAGTTGTTTTGTTTTATTCTTTGCTAGTTCAATTTTTGAGCATGTTAGAACCAGTTCTCTTTCTTCTCTTTGGCTCAAGTTTTGAAAGAATTAGAGCAATATTTTCCTATGATTCTAGGTTCATATTTTCAGCATGTTTGAACCTTTCTTTCTTCTATCCTAATCTGTTCTATTGATAAGCCAAGATTAAACAGTTTGGAAAATCTTCTTCACTATCCTGTCAGTAGTAAATTGAAATCTGCCCAATCATGATTAGGCTTTATGATTGGACAGTAGTGCTCCTTGAAGTAGTGGCATTTGAGCTTGCACACTTTCATATTTTCCTTTCTTTTTGGTATGGGGCTATACCTTTCTTGTTTTATTTCCACCCTCTTTTTGTTTTTCTATTGTTTTTGTATTTTTATTTCCCTTTTTCTTCTTCAAAGAAATAAACAAAAAGACTAACTAGATGCTCAAGAGTTGAGCTTTATTGACACTCCTACCTACCCTAATCTAAATTGGAAATCTCTGTTGTTTTATATGATACAATACTGCCAGTGCAGCCAGTTCAGTAGTAACAAAAATGAGGAAGAAATATGACTGCTTGTCAGAGATAACCATGGGGTACTTTGAATGTGGGTCTTAAAAACCAAGGCCACCACCAGTGGTGGCCATTCCTGATGTATCCGGCTCTTGCAAAGGGTCAATGCTTGGGAACTTTAGCCAATCAAGGCCTCCATATATTCTGCCACGGGATCAATGAAAACATGATATAAACTTTCTTCTTTTAGGCCCTCCATGACTGGTAGGCTATCTGCATCCTTGACAGCTTGGTTCACTACATCTTCAGTGTGGTTCTTGAAAGCACAATCATCCTTTTCCTGCGCATCAAAAGGTAGTGAAATTTCTTCTTTCTTAGGGGGAGGGAGACTTTCCAGAAATACTCTAGAGTCCCTGAACTGGTATGATTGTTCTTGTGAATTCAATATTTCAATCTCAGTTTCATACCTTTCAACCACCAAGTCTAGGAAAAATTTATTAAGCTCAGATTTAGCATTGAGTTTTGAGCTAAGAAGGACAACCTTTGGAAGGTCCTCCCATTCAAGTTCTACCAGTTCACTTGACATTATATAACGACACTCTGCTATGAAACTTGAATGCATTTTTGTGAATTGTTCAGAGTCTTTTATTGGTGAAGTGATTTGGTCTTTTGGGATTATGGAGTCGCCAGGTGGAAGATTTTGAACTTTTTTGTCCACCAACAGCATGATTGGATCTGCTTAATGCATTCCAAGGGGAGTTTACAAGGATTAGTGAAGTAATAGGCCTACTGGAGGCTAGTGGAGTCGCCAGGTGGAAAGTTCTAGCCTTTTGTGAAGGTAAAATGTTTTATGGTTCCACCACCATGCTTATTATGAAGCCAATCTAAAATGTTTTTGGATTTTGTACATTTTTATGGTTATGAGAGTGTCCTATGTCTGATCTTAACACTTAGCTAAGGTGCTCAAACAAACAGAGTCTACTCTATGGCTTACTAACTAATTTTCTTAGAGGTTTGTAGGACTAAAGAGTGCACAAGAGTTAGCTAGACTATCATATACTCAATAGGTCCCACCGTGATTGCCATTATGTTGGTGTCCTATGTTTTGGTAGATTGACTAGCCAAAATACAAGGCAACATCAGAACCAAGCTTTAGAGCTCTAGGATCTAGCCCTCCTAGTCTCAAAGAGGGATCTCTCAATATGTTTCTAAGGATATGTCTTGAATGGTTTAGGTAGTTAATTTTAGGCTAGTTATGAAGTGCAGGGTTGTTTGTTTTGTTGATTGGACAGATGTGTTTAATGTGGTATAGATGGAGCATGGGAATCTACAAGCCATTGGGCAATGGAGTCATGTGAAAGTCCAAATAGTTCTGACTGAGAAGGAAGGGAAACCAAAGGGAAAATCTAACTTGGTCAAGGATCTGTTGAGTAATATAGGTGAAATGGGATGAACATTAAGGACTAAGAGTGAAAAGCAAACTAAACCCTTTCACAATGGCTTAAAAGATTTGGGGAATGCCCTATTTCCTCCAGTAAGCTCATTGCTTTGGACTCAATCAATGTAACACTCAAAGAAAAGGAGAAATGCAGACTAAAACCTTCTTAATGAACTATAGGATTCAGGGAACGCCCTATTTCCTCCTATGATTTTACTGCTAAAGGCTTAATCAACAAAAACATAGAATTGCATTCAAAGAAGAAAGAACGCCTTAGACATCTAGGACTGCAATTATAGGGACCTTCAACACAATAATTTCAATAATGAACATAGGATATGATTGAAATAGACCTCACTGTCAAACTGCAAGCATTAATAATCAAACGGAGACTTCAGATAAAATATTCAGTGGTAAAGAAAGAGGGAACGCCTACACAGTCTTTAGCACAACCGAATTAACCATTTCTGAAATAAAGCAAACTTAATATTTACGAGAGCTATTAGACTACCCTGTCATGTTCAGTAGTGGAAAACATATAAACAGTGAAGGATAAACAGGTCAGAGGTGCTTCTAAGATATATTTCTTTGCCTGAACTTTTTATCCTACTATAAGCAAAGCATGATGGAACAAAGTGGAAAACGGGAAATAACATTAACAATAAGAAGTACTTCACCAAAACCAGGCTCAGGGATCTAATGGTCCAGCCTCCTTCATCAACAGAAAAATAAAGATCTTCACACTCTTTCAGAACACCAATGCTTCTTCAAAGCAGCAATATGTATTACTTTAGAAATCATCAAATGTCAACCTTTTACAATGAGACTTCGAAGAGTATTTATAGGAAAAATGAGGAAAAGTAGGTGAGGAAATTTTTAATGAACATTAGAGGTAGGAGAGAGCATTCGAATGCTCCATCATGTGTCATAAACATAACATTAAATTATAGACAGGATCAATAACTCTGTAGCTTGTTGAGACCATTTTGATATGATAGAAATCACCCACAGAGTGTCCTTGAGAGGAAAAACCATCTGGAGTGGTATTTTTATCTTCTTGGTGTGAGTTAAGTGAAGAATGGGCTATGAGGACTCCCATACTTCTAAATAACTGCTTCTGACAGTTTGTACTAGCTTCCCTGGTGTAATAACTACTTGGAAGGCTTGTGTGCATGGGATGGGCTACGTCTGTGTCAGTCAACATTCTGCACTAATAATTGCTCTGTCTCTTTGTACTTCAACCTGTTTTAACTTTATTTGTGTTTTCACCTTGTTGATTGCTCGAACTGCTTTTGTACTAATGCCCTTTGACGTTGTTTCGTGGCCTTGAGATTGCCATCTGAGCTTTTGTGTCACCTTTTGTGACTGTAAAACATTAATTCCTTCATCGGCCATGAAAAAAAACCTGCAAACACACGAGAACATGTTATGAAATATTTCGGGCTTGGTTTAGACTGCTTGCAGAGGCTCTGGGGTGGCGGAGGAGCAGTGAGGAACAATGTGATTACAGCGGAAAATCAGAAAAAACCCTGGCAGAGCAGCTAACTAGGTCGATGGAGGTTGGGTGCAAGGATGAACGTGGACCGTTAGATCAGGATGATCTATGGTGGAGATCGCTTGATGAAGTCGTTTGGGAGCATATGGGAAACAACCGTGTTTTATATCGCAATATAATACAAGTCGTTCAATCTCAGAGATCGACGGCTGAGATTTAAAGCGAAAATACATTGCAAAGGGTGGTCGGTATGGCAGAAAACCGGGAATGGTTTTCGCGCAACAAAATGGGGGGGAGGTGGTATTACCTTTTGGAATGCGATTCCACTCAGCGAGTGACACATGGATTTTGAAAACCACTTTTATCACGTAAAATTTGCGCACTGTGGGAAGGGATCAAAAATTACGCGAGATTGATCGTCGACTGTTGGATTGGAGGCTTCAAATCCAACGGTGCAAGTTGAACGTGATGGATGAAGAGCTGCGGGGTAAAAGGGTATGTGGCGGAGAAAGGTTTCATGACGCAACACCACGAAAACCAAGGTTTAAATTGAGTAGGCACAAGAAAATGACTTTTAGTTTTAAAATGTAAAAAATTATTCATGGGAAAATACATAGGAAAAAGGTGAAAATGAGAGGAAACGGGGGCATTGGTGGTGGAACCGGGAGTACAAAGGAAAAACCCTGGGGGTGATCGGCGAGTTAAATGAGGGTCGTCAGATCTTGATAGATCAACGATGGAGATTAAAGATGGTGGATGAAGGGTCAGGAGGATGGCGACACTGCGATGAAGAGCGGGCCGTTAGATCAGGGGAAATGAATGGTGGAGATCTCATCGGAGCATCGCATCGGCGGAGGTCAAAGGGTAAGGGACTAAGCCTTTGCGATATGAAATTATGTGAGGGTCGTCCGATCTGAAGGATGATCAACGGTCAGGATTTAATTGGCGGTGTGATGACGGAGGGCTATGGGCAGAGCGCAATGAGATCCTGACCATTGGTTCTTTTGGATTCAACGGTCTAGATCAAATCGGCGGGTGCGAGTGATGAGCGAAGCGAAGAACCAATGGAGCGATGCGATGGAACGCTGACCGTTGGATCTGAAAACATCGATGGTGGAGATCTAATCGGCAACCAACGGAAAAGTGAAAAGGGGAAAGGAACATGCAAAGCGCGATTGAATCTTGGATGTTGGTTCTTGTGGATTCAACGGTCTAGATCAAATCGACGATCGGAGGAGAAGGGGCTCATCGCATCGGAAGATTGGAAGAATAAAGGCAAAGTCAGGGAAAGGAAACTCTGATTGTGATTGGTGATAAGGGCTAGTGCCTAGTTATGGCTCCGGGTCACATGCAGAAAAGGGGCTAGGGCTAAGGCCGAAAGGGGCTTAAGGCCTTAATGTTAAAAAATGGGTTTTTTAGGATTTTTGAATGGTTTTTTAGGGTGTTTTGGCTTTCGGTAGAGAGGAAAAGAAAGGGTCTTTAAACTTGTAAATGAATATTTGAGGGTTTAAAGGGGATTTAAGGCTTTTAGAGGCTAAATGGAGGGTTAAAAGCTTAAAAGAAGGCTTTATGAAAATGGAGGGAAATAAGTAAAAATAGGCAGTTTCAGTGGCCTTTGGAACAACTTTCTTTGGTGAATCAGCATGGCTTTAAGATGGAAGCAGCAGTGAAGATTAATTCAAAGGGATAAAGAATCATCATGAGACTTCAAAGATGATGGATTTTCAAAGAAATAAATATCTTGAAGGCTTGAACACAAATTTAGCCACCATTTAGTATATCAGAATTTATAGGTGGCTAACACATTCCATTTGCAAAGCCTCCCAATCAGTGGTGACTTTCCCCAATGTAATCAACCATTGAACACCAAAAATCACATTGATGTTTGGTATGTCAACCAAAAAGAAGTGATCAACCAAAGTGTAGGTACCCATGGTGACAGAAAGTGATGGGACATAATACATGCATTGCATTTTTCTATCTCTGGGGACCAAAACAGAGAATCCCTCAAAAGCATCAGTAAGTATTTCCCTCCTTTGCACAAGATGGGCATCAATGAAGTTGTGGGTAGCCCCATTTTCAATCAATACAGAGACCCTCTGATTCATTATTGAACCTTGAACTCTTAAGGTCAATTACTTAGGTACTCCTCTCAAAGATGCAAGAGTTCCTCCAATAGGAGCAAATGCTCCATTCCCATCTCCTGATGGTGTTGGATCTCCTTCCACAGTATCAGCTTGTGACCTCTTCTTGGTTCATCATCTTCTTCTTCTTCAAGATCTAACAAGACCTCTATGTAATGTGCTTTTCTAGCAGCACATCTATGTCTAGGTGCCCATGGTTCTTGGCAAGTGAAGCAAAGCTTCTTCTTCCTCAATTCTTTCCGGACATCAATATCAAGAGGCTTCTTGAATGTGCTCTCCTTTGAGGGAGCAGCTTTCTCTTCCTTTCCCTTGGAAGGAAAAGAGGGCTTATTTTGAAAACTTGCCTTTGCTTTTGGCAAGGCATCTTGAAGGTCTCTATCCCTCTCAATGGCATCATGCAAGGTAGTGGGCTTGGTAGATTTTACCAACCCATCAAGGGGTTATATAGACCATCGATGAACATGTACACCCTTCTTGTTGCAGACAAATCAGGAACCATAACAGATAATCTCAAAAATTCAGAAATATAAGACTCTGTATTACCTGATTGTTTCAACTTTGCAAGGCTCATGAATGGTGCCTCTGGATATCTTCTATCAAATCTTTCCACCAGCCTTCTAGTGAATTCTGAGTAAGCAGTCACATTGGCATGACCCAATGTAGACAAGCCATGGAACCACCAGTCATGTGCTTCACCTTCCAAGTGCAGCGATGCAATCTTGATAACTTCCATCTCTGGAACCTTGTTCAACTTAAAGTAGATGTCAAGTTTTCCTATCCATGCTTTAGTAGAACACTTGGATGACCCATCAAAATTGGGTAAAAAGAATCTTCCCATAGAGTGATGTCGATCATGATTCTAAGTGAATCTTCCATCTCTATGCTGATGCCTTAGTCTTCTCTTGTCCTTTAGGTGACAGAACTCTTGAAAACTCAAGCGATCTTTGAATCTCTGATTTTGAGACTCATATTCTTCAAATTAGTCTTAAAGGGATGCTTGCTCTTGAAAAGGGAACAAGCAGCAATATTAAACAATACTGCAGAGAAATAACACAGTTCAACTAAGTAAGAGCAGGAGGCCAATATGGAGGCTCAAAAATAACATTTACATCAGCAAATTAGATTTATATTATGGCCCATAAGATGTAAAACAGAAATAGAATATTGTTACATGAAGAAATCCTCAAAATGAGGTGTTGCAACCATGTATTATGACTGAACAAGCTTGACAACGTTATTGTTATTGGCTGAAACAACATTAGATTACACTTTAGGTCTAGAGCAGATTTGTGTAAAAAAATTTAGATCTATATCAAATCTGTACACTAGATAGGCTCCTCTTCAAATGCCCCTTGGGGTTTTCAGCAAAAAGTGAAGTACATGGAGTAGATATGAGATCTTATGCAGTAGATCTGCAGAATGATTCATAAATTATGAAGCAGATTCAACATTATTCAGATAAGATCTGAATATGACATGGAATAGATCTGAAATCCATAGATCTCCATAGTGAAGGGCAGATCCCCAACACTAGAAATCTCTCCTCCAAAAGTGTGCCAAAACTATAGCATATGATGATGATTTTCTGAATATATGATTTGTTTAGACATATTTATTTCTCTGGATGTTTAGTTGAGATAGAGTGATGTTTAACACAAGGTCTTCCTATTTAGTAATTCCTTCTATTTCCTTGAGAGGCCTCTTGGAGGAGCCTTGCACCATATTGTCCACTATCTGGCTTAAGGCCAAGCTTCATCTTCCTTTGACAATGAAAATCCTATTGAGGGTTTGACTGTTTCAGTAAGCTACAGTAAGTGGAGGCTAGATCTTCATAAATATGATATCAATCATATTTCCCAAAAGTGTGGTGAATGACCTCAGACCCTAAATGATTGATGGATGACATGACCTCTAAGATGATGATGACCATTAATGGAGTGAAGGGAGCAGCATTTTACACCTAGACATATTCAGTGAACACAATTTTATTTGAAAACTGACTTGAAACATGAAATTTTGACCTAGGACAACTACTAAGTAAACCTGAAAGAGAGTATTTGATCACTGAACATTAAGCCACTAACAACACCCCGAAACCCCTGTGTAGGCTCTTCTTGGGCTCAAAAAGGCTGAAAAATCATCAAGGTAGGCCTCCTTCTTCATTTCTCTCCTTATTGTTCCACAAATTCATCCCTTTTTCAAAAATTGCAACCAAATTCAGCTCTGGTGACATTGCAAAGCGACAATTTCGCAATAATAGGTGACACGTTCAACCATGAAACCCGTTGATTTTGTTGCAATTTGTTAGACGATTAGCTAAGCCTCACGCCCCTATTTTTTTCACTTTGGTCGATCACATGGTGATTAATATAAATGTGGGGAGTGGTACATGGGCCACATGCCTCGCCAACCTTGCTCTTGATCACGTTGCAGTTATGGAACCGCGGGCTGGGCGAAGGAAGGTTGTCGCACGCCCACCTCTCTTATTCATCGATCGCAGGTCATGTGATATCAATAGAATCCGGAGCTAGGAGCAGGAAAGGTGCCATGTACTTGCCCTCTTGCCTTACACCATTGGTCATAGTGTATTCATATAACTTGGGGTTGGGCCGGTCGGGATCTCTCGGCGACCCTCCCCCCCAAACAGCAGAACAACAACACCATAAATATAACCATACCACATAGTTATGATAAGAAACAAAGCAACCCGTTGGTAGAATTGTTGGTTGCTAACTTGAAGTTCATGGGGTAGAACCCCAAGGAGACTCATCCGGTGCATAACCAAATTTTTTCCTCATCTGCAGTGCCATATGGTGCCCGGTGATTGGGCCACATGTCACTCTGTGATTGGCCCAATCTATAACACCATCAACCAATCAAAACACATCATTTTCCAGCGTATGACCATGTTATGTGCCTTGTCCTGATTGGATCCATATTACATAGTCACCCTACTTACGTCAGCACGACGTCATTGTACATACTACCACGTGGCATCTGTACACTACCTAGTCAACCCTGCAAGTTGATTTTTTTATTGTTTGCCAAAATCTCCAGAATGCGATAACTTCCTCATACGATGTCAGATTTATGTGATTCAAGCATCGTTGGAATCATAACAACAAGATCTACGATTTGGCGTTGTTTTTGGGAGAATTTGAGCACTTTAATTTTTTAGCATATTTTGTATCCCCTCGATCATGGATGGATTCGTTCTGTGGTATTTATGGAGAAAGAAGTCCTCTTAGAGAGGAATATGAGGAATACCATGTTATATAAAAAGTATGTTTCTCCTTATGCCCAACTTCATAAGATTGACCCCCTCAATCGGTACACTTCGATTGAAATCTCTAACATTAACGCTAGAAGGATTTATATTGCAATTTTTCTTTTCACACATATCAACTCTACCTTTTATAAGAAAAAAAAATCTAGATAATAATTTCCCTTATAATACTTCAGAACGAGATATTCATATTCTAACGAATGATGGTAATAACCTCTTGTTACGAGGCTTTAATGCTAAAACTACTACTAACTAAGCTAATTCTCTAAGTAATGATTCATACACTAACATGCTTTCCAACTAGATGGGGACTTTGATTTGGTTATAAGATTCAAAAGAAAATCAGAAGACCCAATTGAGAATCTATTTGCTACTGAGTTAGTAAAATTTCATAGTTCTAAAGACATTATAATTTCCAATGGCATAATCAAGAGGCCAAACTCTATCCAAATGACTTGTATTCATGTGTTCAACAGTAGTGTCGTGGATTATGTGATTTTTTATATCATTTTTTCCAACGAAATTGCTAATTTTGATATTTTAAAATTACAAAGATAAATATGTACAAATCTCTTATTAAAAGGAATAAAAAATACTATATAAATAGAAAGCTAGAACGATTACTATGTTGAATTTTCTACAAGATTATAGTAGAATACCATTCTCTGCTAGATAATTACTACCTAATGATTTTCACATAGTATTCTTATGCCACATATATCATTGAGCAATTACACTTCAGAAAATATCAACTAAAAATGTAGCATAATAAAGATCATAGAAATACATCCATGAACAAAGAGAATATTTTTACCCCAAGAAGCCCAACGTTGGGAGAAATCATAGAAACTATTATTTAGGAGAAGTAACTCTTCAACAAGGTTGGAAAATCCATTTTTTTCTAGAAATTTGTGCAAAGTACAAATCCAAATACCAATCAAAACCTTGTCAAAGTGTAACATCCCCAAATGGGATATTTAACTAAATTTGCATAAATCACACTAACCCAACATATTACCATAAAATTTCTAAATTAATAAACAAAAGATTTCCATGTAAAATAGAACACATAAGCATTGCAATCTATCAACACATCAAATAGGAAGAATCTCAGCATTTTTATTATAGATAATAACTGGGGGTTACATATAGATCTGACCCAAAGAGAGCTTAGATGGAAAACTAGTCACCAAGATAATATACTGCATCGCTACACTGCGATGACCTCCAAAACTGAACCGTTGCACTCTCCCTCCGACAACAGCAACCACTGAATCCACTAAAGCACCTGTTGAATATCTGAATGATCCTCACTCTAGTATCTCTAAAGCTCTGCAAAAATTTTGAGTGAAGTCTCCTCAGGAGAGTTGGGTTTTCGTCCAACACTCACAAATCACCCGAGGGGTTCTGTCCTGGGGGCTACAACTAAAGTAGAGAACCATGTCTCACACCTCTCATACAATAAAATGATATGATCCAAAAATATCCCTCAATGGCCTCCTCCCTTTCTTTTATACATCTCTTGGAGCCTTCTAGAGCATTATTTTATAATTATTATATTCATGGTGCACTTTTCCCTCTTATTAAAATATTTCTTTTTAATGCAGAAAAGAGTAAATCAGCTACCATGTCTCCTTTGGTCACTGAAACTCATGCCCAACCGTCCCATCATGTAGGTATCCTCGTCCCGGTTCCAATGAGTTATTACACTAAGGTGTTCCATCATGTATTCCTCCTGGAATGCCACCTTAAGCGTAATTAGCTGAGTTAAGTCCACAAATAACTCAAATTTCTGAAAGTTGTTGGAATGCACCGGAACGAAAGCCAAACTACTCGGATGATGGAATATATCAAGCGAATGCCACTGGACACCATGGAAACTCCTCAAAACTCCTCCAAAAATCCCCTGAGACCACTAATAGCACCAATCTATACCTATGATCTGTCTGCTCCTAACTCTGGAAGTTCAACCTAACCCTGTCGTAGGTGACACCAAAAAGAGGAATATTACAGACCTTCCGTCCCAAGATTGCTTGCCCTCAAGCAATCCAAATATGTGGGCCACCATGTTGGCCCGATGTAAATTAGACCCAATGCCTGGATCCCATACAAACCCCTGGGTGCAACTATGCACCGGTGTCAAGCCACTCGGAATAGACCCCTCAATGATGGGATCCCAAAATGATCTCTCCCTATATCTGTCAACAAACAATCATCCCAGACCCTAATGCCACCATGTCCAATCATCGCCCCAAGTCCCATGGCTCAGACTGCACACTGTCTCTAGCTATAGATGATGCCCCAAGAAATGAATTCTGCCAACAAGCAGCAATGCTCCCTGGCTCCTATTGTGATGTACCTCTAACTGTATAAGCTGCCCAACCAACTACGTACCAACTCATCACCTCTCTCCAATCCAAGTCCTGACTCAATCCCACACTGATCTTGCTCTCCTGAAATCGGGTTGGAGTGCTGAAGAAACAACGACCTGTGCCCCACTGCCAGCTGGAATCTGTAACATCTGCTATGTCTAAGAGCCCCTGCTCTATTGTGCTCCCTACGAATAAAATTGTACCATCAAGTGGGTACCAGCTCATGTTCTCCCACCAATCTATCCTGGAAGAAGAATCCAATGTAGTGTCAACTGCATACGGAATATTCCCAGTGAACTGTCGCTAGCTCATAATCAACTCACGTTGTTTTGTCCCGTCTGCCAACAAAAGTTGTCTATAGAAGAAATCCCCTCTCTCTATAATGGGCCAAAGTGGGAAATATATGCTGCAAGCCCCATCGATGTACTCCTGGAGAGTGCTACTCCCTGGAAGTACTATATCTCTATTGACTGCATGTGCATCTATATGTACCTCATCATTGTGTCGGCCCAACGATGGATGCTCCACCATCTCCAACAGATCATCCCTCTCCTAATCGGGAATGTAATGCTCCTCCTGTCTACTAGCCCCCTACAGAACTATCCCATCAACCGCCAACATCTCCAGAGGATATGGATCCGCATATGCTATCACCGTACTCGGTATCTGTGCATCTGACTACTCCTCCTCAATGGTTGACCCAAGGTTAGCCGCATATCCATCATAGACTCAATGTGAGCCTCCATCTGGCTCTCCCCCAAAGGACTATCATGCATGATGTGCATAGTATCCTCCTCTACTGACTCAGGCTCCATCGTATGCTGCTCTGGCTGAATCATCACAAGTGACTCATCACCCAAAGTATCTCCAGTAGAGTCTCATGACTGCTCACCTTGCACACTGGAATGCAGCTCCGACCTACTGCCATCAACTTCGCATGACTGCTCTCGCTCCCTAGAAGCATCATCATCTGATCCCATGGACTCATCTGGAGAAAATTCATCATCCTGACATACAGAAGGAAAGTCTACCTACTCTACCTCTGCCACCTCATCTGCATCTCTCAAACATGAGTGATTAGGCCCCCATGGTCCTTTGCAAATGAAGCAAATTCCCTTCCTCCTCAATGCATTTCTGCTGCATGATCCACCAAACTGGAACAACTCCTCCCTGGTCAACTGTGTCCTGAAAAGCTCAATGTTTTGCTCAAACAACCCTTGGGCTAGTTCATAAGCAGTAGGTGAGACCAACTGCTCTCTCCTACAAATTCTCAACAACCTAGTCTGTAACTCCCAGCAAATGGCCTCACGGATTCCCATACATGATGAGGGGATGGACTGCATGTGTGTTGTGGCTATGTGAGAATGATGTCTCCTAATGCTAAAGAAGCATTGGAACATCTACAGAATCAAGCCATCACACTCAAGGTCAAACATGATCTCATGAGTCTGGGTCATGGCCATGACTTCTAAAACCTTAAGCTTCCTCCCAAATGTAGAGTCTGCACAGTTGTCCAAATACCGAAAGGTTCCTACTATTAGTCTGAAAATTATTTTCATAATGTCATCATTGTAGGGAGGGAAGGGTGTTGTTATCCTCAAAATATCACTGAAACAAGAGTCAGCTATAAGCTTGAATCTCTCACTTGGATGTTCCAAGAATCTAGCTTGTACCAATGCAAGCATAAATGGCTCCAAAGCCCAATTTAAACTCCAATCAGATTTCTTCTACCTTTGAAAGCCAGGATTCTATTTTCTCTAACATGGGAAAGTCATTTTCTGATCTTCCCCTCTTTAATTCCATCCCAAGTGCGTAAAGCCAATTTCCCACTTCTTCCTCCTTTTGTAAATTCCTCGGATGGCTTTGTTGGAGCAAATTATGTACCTTCTTGGAGAAGGGTCTGCTGTTCGGTTTTGTTTTTTGGTCTTCTGATGCATGGTGGTTCAAGGAACCAACTTTTATTCTTCTCAAGCTATTTAGGAATCCCTCCATGGTTCAAGAAATAATGACAAGCTTATATGTGATAGTGTTGTTGTTTTTTGACTTTAATGCAATTTCTGTGTAATTTCAGGTTATGCCACTACAAAATTCTGTTATGAAATTTCTGAATTTTTGGTCATCTTCTCTCAGTGAGAATTCTTGTCAAACAAGTTATAAACACACTCTTGTAGGTAGAACACACAATGGCGTTTTCATGACATAATTGATATTTCATTTAAACTCAAATGTTCAACAAGATTAGTGATGGGGATGCATGATTGATATTATGGGCATTCACACACAATAAGAAAAAAAAATGCCAATAGAAATACACAGCAGAAGTTGTAACTTGGCACCTGGCATACGATGGCATTTTTGTACGCTATCCCACAATATTTAAAAGCTACAGCACTTGCAAGCTGCTCCAGACAGTCTTACCCTTCCTTCACGGGATATACAAGCCTTTAAACTCCCACAATTTTAATTCTTAAGATCTCTGGCTCATTCGACTTCCTGGAAAATTTCGAAATTGTCGGCGTGAGAGTTATATTCAACTCTATCAGTCCTTACCACAAAGCAACGCGCAACCTAGATGACGCAAATCAATCTGGCGTTGGACAATTTGTCCAAGATATCTGTGATCGCTGCTTGAGTTGTTTTTGCTCCACCCTACAGTGTTTTTAAAACGATCTTTGGCTCTCTGCAAATTCCCTTTGGCTTTCTGTCACTGACAGTTATGAATTATTTCCATGCCCCCCACTAAAATAAATTGACCCCCATTATGGCCTACCACCACGACCTCTTGTTAAAATGTGATGGCTCTTGTGCCCACCACCACTGCTTCAGATAAAATGTGATGGCTCTTATTTATCTTGACGGCAATCAAAAAATTATATTCGGCCCCCCCTTCGATCGACCGATCTGATGTATACAAATTTAACAGCTCGACCATGTATGGGTGCAGCGAGCTTGGCTCCGGGTCAACCAGAATGTGTCGGCTCCCATGATGGTAGATGTTCTCTATCTATAAACTTGGCCCTATATGATCTTTACGGCCCCACCGATCTGGACAACGTTGCACTCAGACTATTGTGCACCGATAGCCAACTGCACTTCGGTCTTTAGATCGTACTTGCTTCATGTCTACCAACGCAAAAATTTCCATGGTGGCTCATATACTTAACTAGTCGACCCTTTACATTCTGATAATTGGAGCTGCCACTCTAACCAAATCAGTCAACGTGATGATCACTTGCACATCCTTTTCACAGTGGTTCGGTTGGCAAGCTTTATTACAACCGATACCCGAGATAGTATTTCGATGACCTGCACACTACGCCTTTGGTCAATCACCCCCAACACAACAACTTACGCACAAAAATTATCATAATATGTCGACGCAGACACCACTAAGTCGGCTCAACCCGCTTGACAATTGATCTGGTGGAAGTCTTATTTAAATTATCCTTGGCTACAAAGAACCCACGCAGACGTCTCAGCTTCATTCACTCGGCCTCACCATCTTCGAATACAAATTTGGCTCTGAAAATTTTAGTTCTTGATTTCCCAATTATTCACTCTTATCCATAATAATAGTTATTTTGTCGATCTTTTAATAAAGATGTGACAATTTTGGGCTTTTCCCACAAATGGAATTTTGGCACCTTCGAAATTAATTTTGTCAAGGCAATTAATGCGTAGTTTGTTCTGTCATGGCGTATACAACCTTAGCATCACGCCTCTGCACAAATATTTTCCGACAACGTAGAGCCTCTAAAATTGAATTTGGTCTTCAATCAACACTGTAAAAATTGATAAATTTCTTCATTCTGCAACAAGAACTGGGTTTCTATTTCTGCATTGATATATATATATATATATATATATATATATTGTTGGTCTCCAATATAAGCCCTCGAACTTGGATTTTTCAAATCAATCCCATGACTGAGCCAAGAACAACGCTCTGATACCACTGTAATATCCCCAAATGGGATATTTAACTAAATTTGCATAAATCACACTAACCCAACATATTACCATAAAATTTCTAAATTAATAAACAGAATATTGCCATGTAAAATAGAACACATAAGCACTGCAATCTATCAAAACATCAAATAGGAAGAATCTCAGCATTTTTATTATAGATAATAACTGGGGGTTACATATAGATCTGACCCAAAAAGAGCTGAGATGGAAAACTAGTCACCAAGATAATCTACTACACTGCTACACTGCGATGACCTCCAAAACTAAACTGCTGCACTCTCCTTCTGGAAACAGCTACCACTGAATCCACCGAAGCACCTATTGAAGATATGAATGATCCTCACTCCAATATCTCTGAAGCTCTGCGAAAATTCTGAGTGAAGTCTCCTCAAGAGAGTTTGGTTTTCATTAAACACTCACAAATCACCCAAGGGTTTCCGTCTTGGGGCTACAGCTGAAGTAGAGAACCACGTCTCACACCTCTCATACAATAAAATGATATGATCCAATGATATCCCATGGCCTCCTCCCTTTCTTTTATAGATCTCTTGGAGCCTTCTAGAGCATTATTTTATTATTATTTTATTCATGGTGCACTTTTCCCTCTTATTAAAATATTCCTTTTTAATGCAGAAAAGAGTAAATCGGCTACCATGTCTCCTCTGGTCACTGAAACTCATGCCCAACCATCCCATCATGTAGGTATCCTCGTTCCGGTTCTAATGAGCTATTACACTAAGGTGTTTCATCTTGTATTCCTCCTAGAATGCCACCTTGAGCGTAATCAACTGAGTTAAGCCCACAAATAACTCAAATTTCTAAAAGTTGTCGAAATGCACCGAAATGAAAGCCAAATTACTCGGATGATGGAATATATCAAGCAAATGCCACCAGACACCATGGAAACTCCTAAAAAATCCTCCAAAAAGCCCCTAAGCCTGCTGATAGCACCAATCTGTACCTGTGACTTGTCTGCTCCTAACTTTGTAAGTCCAACCCAACCATGTCATAGGTGACACCAGAAAGAGGAATATTACACAAAGTAGTAGCAAGTAAATGCTGGTCAAACTAGCAAAAATTCTCAGAAATCAATGTTGGTCAAATAGTCAGCGTACTGTTAAACTTCAGTCTTGTGGTCAAATGCAATCAAATTGTTGTGCACATGTGTCCCTCCTGCAGATCGGTCAAATATGGTAAAACTTGACCCAAAATAGTTAAGTCAAATTGGGCCAAACTGAGAGAGAACAACTCATTCAAATAGCCAACTCGTCCTCCTTTTCTCCATACGTGCAATTTTCTAAGAGACCTAAGAAAAATTAAGAAGAAACTCACTTTCTTGGTGGAGAAAAATGATATTTCACATCATCTATATATACTAGTCGAATGTGGGTAAATTAACCCAAGGGACACACCCTTTCTTGAGATGGGGTGACTTGTCTTCCTGGGCCGACTTTGTGCCCCCATAAAAAATATTTTAATTTTCTTAGGCAGACTTGTAGACCTCTTTGGTATTTGATAATACCTCTTGATGCTACATAAAAATGAACACTCCCTCTTAGCGAGGGAGGTATTAGCCTTAGTTGCAACATATTTCTCCGTAGCTAAAATTTGTCCTCCATAAGAAAAGTTCATGATCTTTCCATGTTGATGCATGTCTATAGATCACTCCATCTTGGAGTAAGTAATGTGAGTATCATAGGCCAATTTTCCTTGGTCAAATAAACATGGCTCTCGAGGTAAATGTCCAAAACAAAGTCCTTTATGGCTCTCAAGGTAAATGTATTGAAACTTTATTTGTGTTCTCCAGGACCATATATGGATTCATTTTGTGGTCTCCATGGAGAAAGAAGTCCTCTTAGAGAGGGTTTCGAGGAATATCATGTTATATAAAAGGTATTTATCTCCTAGTGCCCAAATTCATAAGTTTGACCCCCTCAATCAATACACCTGGATTGAAATCTCTAACATCAACGATAGAATGATTTATATTGCAATTTTTTTTATTTCAAACCTATCAACTCTACCTTTTATACTAATAATAATCTCAATAAGAATTTCCCTTATAATACTTCAGAGCAAGATATTCTGATCAGAATCTGGATCAGGGGCAAAAATTAGCTCAAAATGGAAGTGCTCAGAATTGCCCCAAACCAGATTCAAAACGACCGACCCGTCGCAAGAAATCCAACGCAACTCGTTGCATTGAAAACCAAGTGCAGATGAAGGAGTTATGGTCTGCTGATCACCGTTCAGAACAGACAAATTTTTAAAAATGATTGCAGAACAGGAACCATTGATGAAATGGCAGTCCAGTCAGCGTGCAGAGAATCTTCTTCAATTTTGTCCAATGGGATTGTGACAAGTGTTAATGTTGGATTCACTAGTTTGGTTGATGAAGGCAAAAATTACCAATGTCCTCCAAGATTGAATGTGGGTTTATTAATTTTTATATACTGAAATTTTTTTTTAATATATTAAGATTGATTTAATATATTATATATATTTAATATATTATATGATTTTTTTTAATAATCATATATATATATATATATATATATATATATATATATATATATATATATTAAAATTCCAAATCTTAATATTATTTAAATTCCACATAAAACCCTTTTTATAAACCCAAATTCATGGTTTAATATATACGTTGGCATTTGGCATTTCATTAATACCCACGTTGGCATTTCATTATTATGGTGGCAATGTATTACAAACCTTATGGTATAGCATTTATATGCTATGGTTTTTATTCACATGTGTGTTGGCATATTTATAAATGGCGAAGCATTAATTATTGGATGCACATTTTAGCATATTTATAAATGGTGGAGCATATAATTATTGGATGCACATTATATAAACAACACATTAAGGTTTGGTTGGAGTGAAATGTATTTAAGAAGGTCTAATATAATGTTACGGTGGCGTATGTAACGTTGCGTTATGCAAAGGTTTTAATTCATATGCTAAAAACATTACAAGGTTCGAGGTCGGGGTTCGACTTTGTGATCTCTCTGAACTAACTCCATGCTCAACTGTTGAGCTGCGCTCTGGTTCGTTTTAAAACCATGCTCCCAATAGTTATTTAAAGGCAGTTGTTGACTCTGATGGCAGAAAGAGAGGGGTCAACCCTCCTCCTCATAGAACCACGTCCCATGTGACCCAGTCTTAAGCGCTCAGTTAAGTGCAGCTTAGTGCACTTTAAGCATGCTTATCCATTAATTAAACATGCAGTTAAGTTGGCAGAAATTTGGTGGATTCCCCAAATTTAGCGCCACTTCCAGATTTGGTGGAGCTAACTGGCAGTTTTCTAGATTTAGAGGCAGAATCTAGGGAAAACTTTAATGAGGTCTATCTTGGTCAATTTTTGACCAATTTTTGCTCAAGGATAGTCATTCTTAATAGATTAGAATGCTATGAATCCATTAGAACATCTTACAGAGGCAATGAAGCTCATATATATGTGTTTATGGCACGTTGAATAATTTTGAAACCTAGGGCCACCAGGAGGGAAGGCCATGCCCAGATTAGCTGGAGGCCAAATGGAGTGCATGAATAGTCAATTTTTGATGTATTTGATGCTATGAACACAGTGGTATAGTTTATAGAGGTGTTGGAGCACATATGAAGGTGTTGTTATCACTTTGGAGATTAAACAAGCTCGTGGCCACCGGGGTTGGAGGTCAATTGCCTAGAGGAGATGTGACCAAATTCAGAGTTTGGATAGTCATTTTTGGGGTATTTGAGTGTTCTGAAGCCAATGGAATAGTTAGAAAATCCATTGGAGCAATAATTGTGCTTGTAATCATCCTTTTTACTCATAATACCAAGAGTGTTTAGCTAGTTAAAGCAGGTCCATAGAGATGCAGCCCAGGAGAGGTGAACTTCATCATCATCCAAAAACTTGACACTTTAACCCCTTCACACATGGTTAAATGAGACGATCCTTAAACACATTTTTAATACTGATGAGGGAGCTTGCATATCAATAACAAGTTTGCCCATATTCAGATCATATTCATAATCTAAGGAACGATGGTAATATCATCTTGTTACGAGACTTTAATGCTAGAAATAATACTAACTAAGCTAATTCTCTAAGTAATGATCCATACACTAACATACTTTCAGCTAGATGAGGACGTTGTTTTGGTTAGGAAATTCAAAAGAAAATCTAAAGACCTAATTGAGAATTTATTTGGTACCGAGGTAGTCAAATTTCATAGTTCTCGAGACCTTATAATTTGCAATGAAATAATCAATAGGCCAAAGTCTAGTTAGATGTCTTGTATTCATGTGTTCAGCAATAGTGTCGTTGATTATGTGATTTTTGATATCCTTTTTTCCAACGAAATTTCTAGTTTTGATCTTTTAAATGACCATGAGCCTAAATATGATCATATACCTTTAACCTTAACTCTAAACTTTGCCATGCACTATAGCCTCATGTAAGAGAATTGTGAGAGTCAAAGGCACATGCATTTTGACAAATGTAAAATGGATATCTTCTTAAAGAATTTAAATAGAGATTTACACCTCTTAACTTATAAGGATAACATTGATAACCTCTGTCGTAACTTTACTACAACCCTCTTTTCTACCAGTAACAAGTTCTATACTAAGGTGTCACATAAAAAAGACAATATAAATACCAACTCTTGGTATGGTAATGATTGTAAAATTGCTAGAAAAAATAACTAGAAATTCTCCTGACGAAACCTTAAACTTGCTAAGATAAATATGTACAAATCTTTTAGTAAAAGGAAGAAAATATATTATATAAATAGAAAGCAAGAACGATTGCTATGTTGAATTTTCTACATGAGCATAGTAGAATAATATTTTCTAATAGATAATTTTTGCCTAATGATTTTCACACAATTTTCTTATGCCACATATATCATTGAGAAATTACACTTCAGAAAATATCAACGTTAAACGCATCGAAAATAGTAAAGATCATAGAAATACATCCATGCACAAAGAGAATATTTTTATCCTAGGAAACCAAACCTTGGGAGAAAACCTATCAACTTTTCTTTAGGAGAAATTTTTCTTTAGCAAGGTTGGAAAATCCAAATTTTCTAGAAATCTATGCAAAGTACAAATCCAAATACCAGTCAAAACCTTGTCAAAGTAGTAGCAAGTCAATGATGGTCAAACTAGTAAAAATGCTCTGCAGTCAATGTTGGTCAAATAGTCAACCTGTGGTCAAATGCAGTCAAATTGTCATGCACGTGTGTCCCTCATGTAGCTCGATCAAATATGGTAAAACTCGACCCAAAACAATTTAGTCAACTCGGGTCAAATTAGCCCAAACAGAGAGAGAACAACTTGGTCAAATAGCAAAATCATCCTCCTTTTCTCCACACATGTGGTTTTCCAAGAGACCTCATAAAAATGAAAAAGAAACTCACTTGCTTGGTGGAGAAAAATAAGACGTCACATCATTTATATATGCTAGTAAAATGGGGGTAAATTAACCCAAGGGACACACCCTTTCTTGAGCTAGGGTGACTTGTCTTTATGGTTCTCAAACTTCTGTGGTTGTCATTATTTCCAGAATCCGGATTATCCACAATATCATAAAACAATTGTCGACATTTCGAATTCCAACGGGGATCCATCTTCAGGACAAGAAATGAATGAAGAATGAAAGAAGGTTGCAAGAGGTCAAAGTATAAATAGTGAAGGATAATGTTGATGAGAGGAGCCAACAATAAATTATGTAAATATATTTTAAAATAAATTTCATTTTATTATTGTAAAATTTTTAAGATTTGTATTTTAATGTAATTTAAATAATAAATATTTAAAAACTTATTAATAAAGATTTTTAAAAATTTATTTCGAATTATCCATATTAGTTGAATTAATTTTAATTCTAAAATAATAACCCTAATATAAAATTCTAATTTATTATACCTGCCCCCTGCAGGTATAACGCATCAAGTTTTGCTTGATAGTGACATTAATTCACCTGTTAGTTCAAATTTTTTATGCTTTTTACATAGTTTAACTTTGATTATGTTTATTATTTATTTTTATAAACAAAATTTTAATTAATGCCTAAAATTAATTTTAATGTCTAAATTATTTTATTATTTAACCTTTAAAGTAACTGAAATTGCTAAATTATAACCTAAAATAGTGTAATTAAATTATTAATCTAAGGGAATATATTAAATAACAATAATATGATATGTTTATTTAATCTTAAATAATAATATAACTATTTAAATATATGTTAATAAATGAATTTTAATAAATTTTCATTAATTAAACCCGAATACATTTTTAATTTTAATTTTCTTATTAATGAAATTCTAATAAATTTTTAATTCTAAAACTTTTTATTATATAAATAAGTTAGATTTGAATTTCTATTTTAATTAGCTTCCATTTACTCATAATAAATATTAATTAATAATGGGTCATTAATACACTTGAACAGGTTATTCCACTATTCTATTAAACCATTGCACCTGTATGGACTCTCTTTTTAAAAATATTAATTAATTAATTTTTATTACTAGAATACAAATTAATTAATAAAAATGATTATTACGAGTGAGTGGAATAATAAGATTTTTTGTACTGACACGACCCTAAACTAGTATACTAAAAAGGAAGAGAAGCAAACCTGCAAAATTATACCTGGGATGAGGACAAACCTAAGGAGCAAATTTGTCTAATAAGAGGTCGCCAACTGTCACTAGTCTCGTATCCTCCATCCTTGTTGATGTTATGCGGATGTTTTATAATCTCTAGCGCTTCTATAATCTTACGTCTCTGATAGTGTTCCTCCCTCGCAATGATTTTAGCATCCTCAAGACGTAAGTGATGTTTTATTTTCAAGGAGTGATCAACAAGAGCCGAGGTTCGCGATCGCTCATGTTAAATATCGGCACCATGCTCTTTTAGACGCTTTTGAAGAGAGCGCCTAGTTTCACCAATATAACTCTTCCCACATGAGCAGTCAATCTTGTAAACACCTTTAAGCTGCCCCTCACTAATGCTATCTTTAACTGAGCGCATATTTTGTCTAATGGTTCCTTCTACTGAGAATTGTGCAAAAACGTTACTCCTTCCCAAACCCTTGGCAATCTTATCTATCACACCTTTAATGTATGGCAGAAAAACCCTTCCACCGCTCCCTTGAGGATCCTGGCATCTCTTAGATACGACAATGCTTTTTACTCTATTTATGGCTTTCCTAATTTCCCTTTCCTTATACCCTATACCCAAGAAAACAGATGTCAGGTGAGATATTTCTTCTTCCAGGTGCTCCTCATTTGATATTCTCAGGGCTCTTATAGCAACAGTGTTAAGGACACCAAATTTTTTAGTAGGATGATGGTAAGACTCAGCGTGAAGGTAGCTGTCAGTATATGTTTTCTTCCTAAGAACTCGATGCCCTAATGTCCCATCATCTTTTCTGGTAACCTGTACATCCAAGAAAGGAATGCTCATGTTTTCTTCCATCTCCTTGGTAAACTTAATTTCTAAGGAAATTGAGTTGAGGTGATTGAAGAATTTCTCGAGGTTCTCCCTACCATGCGACCACTTTATGTTAGTGTCGTCTACACATCTTTTCCACCAAGTTGGACTTAAGGGAAAGGAAGCAAGGGCTTTCTTTTCGAAGTTTTCCATAAATAAGTTGGCCACAATAGGTGAGAGTGGTGATCCCATTGTGACACCAGATACCTACTCATAGAATTCTCCTTGAAAGCTGAAGAAGGTGGATTGTAAACAAATATCAGCAAGCCTAGCTGTTTCAAGATCTGTGACCTCATTAATAACCTCCATTGCTTCATCTAAAGGGATTTTGGTAAACAATGAAACCACATCAAAGCTTAACAGGATGTCGTTGTCCTCCACTCTCTCTTTTTCAATAAGCTTGATGAAGTCACTTGAGTCCTTAATAAAGGACTTAATGTTCCCAACAAGAGGTTTGAGAATTTTTGCGACATATTTCACCAGTTCATAGGTGGGGGATCCAATGGTATTGACAATTGGTCTAAGAGGAACCCCATCTTTATGAATCTTAGGAAGCCCATAAATTCTTGGAGTGACCTCACAGGAGGGTGTCAATTTCCTTCTTCAACCTATCATCAAGATGTGAGTTTGAGATTGCGTTCTTAACTTCTCTTAAGATCTTTGGCAAGGGGTTGGACTTCAACTCCTTATAGCTACCGCAATCAAGATTCTCATTCATTTTCCTAATATAATCCACCTTATCTAAAACGACAAAATCCCCTCCCTTGTCTACATTAAGGACCACAATTTCGTCATTATTGTGAAGGGCTCTAAGAGCGCCTATCTCCTCCTTGCTCTCTATATTGACCTACCTGGAGTCCAATGCTATCGTCATGGCTGTAGTGGTGGTGGTCTCTCGCTCTTGCCTCGTCAAGTCACAATCCTTCTACAGTCATGCTCGGATACCTGCACATAGAACAACAAACAAGAACAACATACGACATAATAACTTCATTCATAACTACTAGCCAGTCAAATAGGGCTAAGAATATTGCATTAAACAAATGACATAACACAAAATGGGAACCAAACAATAGTCACGTGTATGTATTTATAGAAGGAAGAGGTACAACCAAAGCTTTGACGTCACAGTCTCCTCCAGCGAGGTTCAGCCGAAGCACATCTCAGATACTCGTCAGAGATTCGGACGGGATGAAGGCATGGGCTTAAGCTCTCTCAACGAAGTTCCTTCTTGTTCTATCTCTTCAACAATTTAGCTATAGTATACTCAATTCTCCATGTTCAGCTAGCTTATGCAAGGAGAGATAACTTCATTTTGTAGAGGAAAATGAGGAGGTTAGGATCCCTACAAAGGTGGAAGGGAGGCCTATCCTTTAGGAGGTTCCCACAAGAGGTGGAAACCATAAAATAAAGGAGGGAATTTGTGATTAATCAGTCCAACCACTCCCAATGACCCATCCTCGAAGTTGTTAGAGTGGAATATCTGCCTCTATTTTTAAAAAACATTCCATAAATAGCTCGGTGCAGGTGGCTAACTGGGACATAGCGCCAGCTGGAGCGAGGCCCAGTGCTAATCTTCCTCATCGGTGCGAGGGCAGAACCGACTACTCGCGCCAAGAAAAAAACAGGGGTTTTTGAAACTCTGCTCAGGGAATTGTCAATAGAAGGAATATTTCTCTCATGTAAAGGGATGCACTGATGCTCTTTACAAGGCATGACACTTCTAATTAGTCACAGAAATGACCCTCCAATGTGAAAGACGGGGATTGCAGGGACAGTGACAAAATGTTGTAACAGATGCCCCCTAAAGCAGGAGGTCTGAGGGAGAGGGAGGGGCGAAATGCTTTATGAGAACCTGTTTAAACTAAACACCGCTGTCGAAAACCTGCAATTACAAATACAAATGATATCTTTGATACATGAAAATGTGGTATGAGCACAGCCATCCATAATAGAGTTCATAAAAACTGAGATCCGAGGTATAGACGCAGCCATCCATCAGTAAGGATCAACAAATAGACTCAGGTATGGTCACAGCCATCCAAAAAGAGTCATGCAACAAGTCATGATAATCCATAGGAATCTGCAACCTGGATTTCATCAGACAAAACCCAGGGTCTTGTGCTCCTTCTCGACTCGAACAAGTATAAATTCAAGCATGCAAATATATGAGCTGAAGTCAAACATGCAAGAAAATTGTCTGATTACCAGCCAATGATGGAAGTTGTTAACAGACGTGAGAGAAACCACCAATAATGACAATGGCCCTCAAGGTATGAAAGGTACAATCCACAGAATGTGAATAGTGATTTGACATCAAACACCCACAGAATCACTCAATCGAAGGCCAATGATGTGAACCTTGCGTCGAATGCGAAGAACCTGCCATTGAGGCATGCAGGCTCCAAGGTACCAAAAGGGAGTCTCTAGATCATATTCCTGAATAATGAGTTGAAGTCGACAGGAAGTGACCTGGTCGAAGGAGGGCCATAATGTTTCCCACATCATCGACACGAGACAGAGGAACATGACGATAGTGAATTAGGACCAACATAGAATCAGAGGGAGGTTGAAAAATACAGAGGAAAACTTCTCTTGAACATATCAGCGACACGACACTGGATTTGGCAGTATTTGACATCAAGAGATCTGAGGTCATGATGACATGGCAAGGAGAAAATGAGAGGTCAAAAGAGATTACCCAAACCCATGGAGGAAAAAATGATGAAATGAGATGTCCCCAACCCAACACTAATGCAGACAAGTGCCATGTTCAAGAGTGACATACTGCCAACATAACTAAAAATTGGTTCCATTTTCCCCCACCATTTATGGTGAGTACCCCAATTATTTTTTAAAACAAGCTTGAAGGGGATAGCATATGCTTGCAATGTAAGTTTTTCCTTCGAACAAATCCAACCTAGTACATTTTACGAGCCCTAGGAAGGAGGAACTCGTGTAACGTCATAGTGACGAAGTCTAATGTCATCAAGGTTTAACGAGTCTGACAAAGGGAGAACTCGGCATCTTTTCATGTTTAGAGAGTTTGAAAAGAAGGCAGAAAAGAAAACTCCAACATGGCCCTTTTCGTAAATAGTCTTTCAGATCCGAAAAGGTAGAAAACAATATCTGAAAGAACCTCTTAGTCACGATAGGCTAATGTATTCCTTTTTCGTAAATAATCCATCCCAGCCTGAAAAAGGGGTAAATGTATACTAGGTAGATATCGTTTCGCAGCCATTTAACGAGTTCAAAACGACAAGAATCTCGACAATCTTTTCAATTTTAGAGAGTCATAAAAGAGCTGAAAGATGGCTCCAGTAGTGACTTTTTCGTGTTTTTACCGAGTCCGAAAAAGTATAAAATATAACTCGTTACTTCATCATTATCACATGAAAACCTGTTGCTACACAAGAGATACGTGTAAAACCAATTTTTCGAAATAATATAATAAAAAATAGTCAAAAAATATGTCTTAAAACCTAATTAGGGTTGTGAAAAGTTATAAAATGCCAAAAATGGTAAAAATAATTACTTTTCACTTTTTACCTCTTATGGAGCAATAGTTACCCATTTTACACTGCGATTTTGCGGCGACGATAGTGGGCAATCCGGCAAACCAATCTCAAATCCATTAGTTCCAGGTAAGAGCCAACATCCTTCCCTTCATTTTGAGTCCTTTTTTAGTGCCTGCAACCTTCAATTTGGATTTTTGAGGAGGTAAATGCAAATTTTAGGGCACGGCGATTGGCGCAAGTTTCTAAATTAGCTAATACTATCCATATGAATATTTTTATAGGTATAAAGCGACAGAATGGTGATTGAATGGAAAGAACGAGAACACAACGAAGAAGATGAGCTTGCCATGGAAAATGAGAGATGCATGGAAGCTCTCAGAGACTATGGACTAAAAAATTTCTTCTTGACATCATGCCTCCGAGCTCAACCAGAGCTGCTACAGTATTTGATCAGCATATGGGATGAGGATCAGGAGAAGTTCATCCCTCGAGACCAGGAACTCGAGATTGATGTTTCTGATGTCTACTTCATAACAGGATTATCGTGGAGGGGAGCAACACCAATCTTAAACAACACCCGTCCTAGCATGGAGAATATATCCATGGTGATTGACAAGGTATTTCCAGGGGCACGAAAGGGATTAGGAAGTGGGAAAGTCGATATCCATACTATCCCAGACTTGGCACTAAAAGTAGTGCTACATACCATCACACAAGTTGCGGGATCGCAGGCACCACACGAAACAACAAAGATACAGCTACTTCTTGCTGTAGACTGCTTGACACCGACCATCTACAACTGGGCAGAGGCTGTGACAATCAACATGACACGCTAGTTGACAAAGTGCAAGAAGACCAAATTGAAGAAATTTGGTTACGGGTCTATCCTGGTATCGTTCTTCCTGGAACGACTACCAATCTTTCAACATCAGGAGGTCATAGTCCCGACACCACCAACGAGGGAACCACGGATGGTCCGATGGGAAGCTCTGATGCCAAGGGCAGGGGGTAGTCAACGGATGTCCTGGAGACTGGAGTTCTTTGATTGGCTCCGCCGACAATTGATTGTCGTGGAGGACTGGCCCTACTCTAGTATAGATGTTGGCCCAGAGAGACCCGCAGGCATGTCTCCAATAGCGAGGAAAATCCCTCGTGGCGAGGGAGGTGAGGAGGAGGAGATCGTGCAAAACTTGGAGGGGATCACACGTGGAGTCCCGAACTATGCACGATTCGACGATGTTCCTCGTGCCTACCAGAGGCATACCGTAGGGGTGCCAAACTGAATTCACCGCTTGCTAAGGCAGCTCATATGGGCGGTGACATGTTACCATGAGCGTCATGTTGATTAGATACCTAGGTTTTATATCTACATATTTTTTAGAGACATGATGTCTCAGGATGTAATAGAAACACACAAATTTTTTGGATTTATGATGCACACTGATGCAAACATCCGATATATATATATATATATATATATATATATATATATATATATATATATATATATAGGCAAATATATATATATATATATATGTATATATACATATATATATATATATGTATATATATATATATACATATATATATATACATATATATATATATATATATATATATATATATATATATATATATATATATATATATATATATATATATATATATATATATATATATATATATATATATATATATATATATATATATATATATATATATATATATATATATATTTGCCTACATGGATCTTTTACATATGATGATGATTTTATAGATTACACAAATGTCTATCTAATACAATGTTAGCCACTGTATCAGTTAATGCATTCATTCGTCTAGGAATATGTTGATATGTGATAAAATCAAAATGTATTTCTAGAAAACGAACACATAAATACAATCTCAGAATGTATGGGTTTCCGACCGAATAATGCCCATTGAACTGAAGAACAACAAGTTGTGAATCTAGATTTACAAGAAATGCGTGTATGCCGAGGTTAATTGTCTCGATTAATAGTTCAAGAACAACACTATACTCATCAACATTGTTTGCAATCCGTCCTAGACAAATACCTTGCAGATCTATCAACTCACCAGCAGGATTATAAATTACCCAGGCTGCTGAAGAAAAATTCCTGGTACTGTGGGAAGCACCATCCGCGAAACCGACATAAGGGGTAATAGACATCTGCACAATAAGAAAGACCCAATAAGCAGGAAAAATTCTCGCAAAGCACACCAAACCAAAACATGTACAGAAATGAAAACAACACCTATGTACACAAATCATGCATGAATGACTCATGCATAATATTTTTTGAGATACAACCCATTTCTGGGTTGTTCTAGAGGATGACCTTTGTAATCAACGAGCTCATAGGCCCCATTTTGCAACACAAGTTTAATAAAGTGGGGCCCATGCCACATGGGTTGAAATTTGCCTGCCCCCAGCTTATCATGAGCTTGGTCGTACAAGAGGACGAGGTCTCCTTCAACGAAGGAACGAGGGGAAATTGATCGGTCAAAATGAGCTTTGACCCGCTTATTTTATGCTTCAATAATGAGAGCAGCAAAGCGACAAGTTTCATCTAGCCTTTCTAAATAGAGGAGACACTCTTCTTCTGGTGAAGTGTTCGGCAGTAATTCAACAGCCAAATTGAGCGAAGGTATTTCACACTCAATCGGGGGAGTAGCTTCGAGACCATAAACCAACTAAAAAGGAGTAAATTCGGTTGCATTCTTCACTAAGGTTCGGTATGCCCAAAGAGCCAAAAATAACATGAGATGCCAATTGGACTTGTGGATCCCAATCGTACGCTGAAGCATGGTGACAAGAACTTTGTTCACGACTTCAACCTGGCCATTGGCCTGAGTATAGTATAGCGTTGAGTTGTTGTGATGTAGACCCAACTTAGAAGTCAACTCTGCCACTATATAATGCCGAAAATGGGAACCATGATCGGTAACGATGACTTGAGGGACACCAAACCTAGAAATGATATGATTGAATATGAATTGAGCAACTATCTTACTGTCAGCGGCAAGTGTAGGCATTACTTCGGCCCATTTGGTGAAGTAGTCAATGAATACGATAATATAAGCATGCCCCCCGGCCGAGTGAGGGTTACACGTCATAAAATCGATGCCCCACTTCACAAAGGGACCAACGATAACGAAAGGATGAAGAGGTACAGGCGGCGCACACATCTTGCATTGGTAGATCTGGAAATCATGACATTTGCGAATCGCGACAATGCAGTCCTTGAAGATAGAAGGCCAGAAATAACCGGCACGTAGAACTATGCAATGGCATAACCAGACATGTGATCGCCACTGTGACAATCATTTAGGGATTTCTCAGCTTCCTCGAGAGTCAAACATCAGCAGAGTATGGAATCCACTCCGATGCGATAGAGCATATCTCCGATGATACGATAAGGTTGTGATTGGTGTTGGATGCCTCAGCGGGCATCCTTCATCAACTCATATCTGAAAGTAGAAGTCTGGAGATAGACGATGATATCACCGTACCAAGGATCGAGGGTGCTAATCAAGAAAAGCATATCGTCTAGAATGTATTCCTTAGAATGAGACGGAGCAGAGTCTGACGAGAGGGAATAGATCAAATCAGCAAATACTAATGATTTATTTGACTTGGCAGCAGTGAATTCCAAATTGAACTCTTGGAGGATAACAATCCATTTCGAGTATTTTCCCCCCAGCAATTGTCGAGACAATATATAGGTCATAAGGTTGCAATCAGAAATCATAGTCATAGTACACAAAAAGATATAATGACGAAAGCGTTGAACGGCCTGAACCGCTGTTAATGCTAACTTCTCGACATGTGCATAGCATGTCTCAGGGTCGAGAAGGTTACGAGATAAGTAATAAATAACGTGCTCGTTACCGTCATCATCGTCTTGTACCATAACCATGGCAATCGTGCTGAAAGCGGCAGCTAAATAGAGGGAAAAATCACGATGATAATTTTGAGGATGCAACAGAGGAGCATTGACAAGCAATGTTTTCAGTGCATCAAAGGACCTCTAAGCAATTTCATCCTAACAGAATAAGATGCCTTGTTTTAATAATCGTGTGAATCCTTTAGCTACTTCTGCATAATTAGGTATGAAACGACGTAGAAAATTAGCCTTCCCTTGAAAACTCTACAATTAATGTAATGAGGAGGGAGAAGGGAGATTGACAATAGCCTCAACCTTGAGTGGATCGAGGCGAATTCCGTATTTAGACACGATAAACCCCAAGAGTCTACCAGAATCAACGCAGAAGACACACTTGTGCGAATTAAGCTGAATGTTGTAGTGTCGACAACGAAGAAAAATATGACAAAGATGGTCTGGATGATCCATATGCTTAGCTGAATGAGCCAGAAGGTCATCCAGACAAGGTTGAACGATGTGACGAATATCGTGAAAAGAATACGACATCACTCGCTGAAATGTGGCCCCAGCATTCTTTAAGCCAAAAGGGATCTTCTTATATGTGAAGGTACCCCAAGGACAGATGAAGGCAGTCTTATGTTGATCAGTCGGGAGAATTTTAATATGATTATAACCAGAAAAACCATCCATGAGGGAAAAAATCTCACTCCCGACACAATCATCAATGATTTGATCAATAAAGGGAGTATGATAATTATCCTTAGGACAAGCTCGATTGATATCACAATAATCAACGCAGACCCGAATCATTCCCTGTTTCTTATCTACATGAACAATATTAGAGACCCATTCTATCAAGGGAATCAGATAAATGAAACCAACTCTAAGAAAATTTTCGACTTCACCTTTAATGGTAGCAACTTTTCTAGGGTGCACAGGACGAAGACGCTGGCGAACAGGTTTTGAACCAGGGTAAGTAGGAATTTCATGCACCACTATAATAGGATCAATGTCGAGCATTTCTTCGTAAGACCAGGTAAAGACATCAAAAAAATCATGGAAAAGGCTAGTGTAAACTTGGACTTCATCGGAAGAACAAGTGACCCCGATATGGATGTTCTTGACGATTCCTGGTTTAACGGAAATGTCAATAGGAATCGTCTGTGTAATATTACTCAAGTTACCTTCCGTAAAAACATTGTGCGTCGGAACTGGCATTTGAAGTGGAGGAGAAGGAACCTGAGATGAAAATTGCTCAAGACACATAGACATGGCCCCGAGACTAGGCATGAATGAGGAATTATGATGACTATCGTCCCACGGCAGCTCTTCGAGAGACATGGTTTCCACGATGGCCTCATCGGAGGGAAACACTTCTTTCAAAGGATCAGGCGAATCTGAATCACCAAGCCAGGGGGATTGAGAATAAATGTTAAGAGACATGCTCAAAGGAGCACCATCAGAAAACAGAGTGTTCGAAGCCGCAATGAACTTGCAATATTCAATCTCAATCAGATTCAATGACATTGAATCTCCGAAAGAATCGATCTGTTCAGGTGAAGGGATGATCCATGGGTCATTAGATCGAGAGATCATATTGATCTGAACAGTGTTTGGTGGAGGAAGATAAAAAATACCCATGAGGGCAGGATCCTTGAAAAGGCCTCGCCCTACGCTCTCATAGGAAGTAGGAACCTTATCCACATATGGAGCGTTGTTCTCAGAAGAAGAGGTGAAGAAGGATAATTGATCAACAATAACAATCTTTCCTTTGTCTGGAAATTTTAGAACACGAAAGAGAGTGGATAGAATGCACAACATGGTGTGAGTCCAACTGCGACTTAGGAGAAGATTATAATTGAGTTTAGCATCAACTACCTCTACCTCTAAATTGACTGTCTTCCCTTTCAAAGTAATTGGTAAACTAGTGAGAACACCTAAAGGCTTTGATTCCCTTCCATCAAATGCTTCAAGGGCATTTGGCGATGAATTCAGGGTCAGAGAACCAATAGCTTTCCAGCAAGAAGATGACATGATATAGGTTGATGCACCCTCGTCCACAACTGCTCGATGGATATTGAGACCATTAATAACCACTTGGATAATAAGCGCAATCTGATGTGGAAGTTGTGGAACGAAATTCTCTAAATTGAAAGCGAGAAGGCTAGTATCGGTAGGATCAACCCCACCAATCGCAGACAACAAAGCCTTCCATTGAGACGGACAACTCTGAAGTACTTATAATGCGGACATCACAGACGACGCCTGATCCAAATCCGCAACAATACTATAATGTTGAGCAGCTCGAGCGTTGGGATTGTAAGAAGACTTACGGAGTACACCTTTGGAAGGTGGTCATACAACGGATTCAGCACTGGGCCTTTCAATCTCAAAAGGGCCAGAAATAGGCGGAGGAGGAGGACCATTAGCGAGCTCTTTCCCCGCTGCCTGACACGTTCCAGTATCTTTCGATCAAGTCGTAATAGAAACGGGCGTAGAACCATTCAGTATGAACGCTTGAGAGCCAAATGGGGCAGAGGATGGAAGTTTCTCTACCATCTGGGTCTGCTAAGATGGGAAAGGCTCTTTAAGAATGGTCGGAGTTCCCTGGGTGCCTTTGAGCAACCAACTCACTTCGGACCATCGAGGACAGTCCTCGGTGAAGTGTTCTTCATTACAAATCAAACAAGGGTACTTCGGCTTATGTTGAGAACCATCACTAGTACGAGGTTTCTGAGAATCCTGTTTTGGGGCATCGGCTTTGGCCTTACCTTTACCCTTCTTTTTACCTTTAGAAGCATTATCCGCCAGATTGGCCTAAACGACATTAACTTATGCGGGCTTACCAGAATTAGAGGTGGACTGAGAAGCAACATTGTTGGAAGAAGCAGACTTCGGCTTCCCAGAGTTTGAGGAAGAAGACTTTTGAGAAGTCTGAGATACGGAACCAATAATACCATCGATGGATGGAGTCATTGGTGGTTTAGAAGTTCCAGGTCGGGGAGCATCAGGCAAGTTATCATATAATGCGCCAGACTAAGAGTACACAAGATCAAGGTACTAGGCGTAAGCAATGGCTTATTCCTCGGTCACACATGCCCCCATAGCTATGTCTTTCGCAATCTGATTGACAAAGGAGGTGGTGAACCAATGAGTCAAAAGCTGATTAGGAATTTCAAATTTTATCATGCGACGACGACATCACCACTCATGAATATGACCTTAGATATGAGTAGCTCGGTCCTGTTTCAATGAAGTGAGGAGGTGCGTCTTGGTCTCATAGCAGATTGGTAACTAAAAATGCATAAGGAATGCCATAAATAAAGAATTGAAGTCTTGGAAGATGCCACGAGATAGCTCGACGTACCACTTTGAAGCGGCACCAGTGAGAGTTCGCTGGAAAAGACGAAGTCGAATAGAATCATCAACCCAAGAGTTAGAGGAACACCATAAGAGGTAAGTCATAACATGCGCTTGGGGGTCTTCGCCAGCCTTGCCCTCAAACTTAGGACAATCACCAGGAATCTTGGTTGGAACCGGAGGCCAATATGTTGAACCCTTAGTTAAAGTGAGAGGGGGGGGTGAATCAATTTAACACATTCATGGACTTTTAAAAATTTTCATTAAACTTTATTAACACCTTCATTTCATGATCAACATAATGTGTGAGCAATCTTTATTTGTGAGCAATAATTAATAAGCAGATTAGATAATGTACCAGCAGTCTTAATATGTGAGCAGCAAGTATTAGCAGAATAGATATACCTTATCAACACATATAAATCATGCACATAGACACTAGATATAAGTGGAAACCCATAAAGGGAGAAAACCACATCTTATTATTGTTGTGATGCAAAGGCAAGCTCCAACTCCCTCTCACCACTGATTTTCTATAGGCTCCAACCCCTAGGAGGCTCCTACCTCAATTCTGCAAGCTACAACTTGCAAGGAAGCTCCAACACCCATCAATTTTTTGCAGGCACCAACCTACATGAGGCTTCAACCTCAGTCAGCTACAACTGACATTTTATCAAGCTACAACTTGATGTGGAAGCAACAACTCCCATCTATTTTCTACAGGCTATAACCTACAGGAGGCTCCTACCTCAGTCAGCTACAACTTGATAGGGAAGCTCCAACTTCCTTACTCTTTCAAAAGAAAAACACTTGTTTATTTACCTTGGATATCAACTATGTTTTGTACCTTCTCTTCTGTTGTCCATCAGTCCTCATATCTGCCTTGCATCATCTCAACATCTTCTCGGATTCTCTATCAGCTCCTCCTTATCCTCTGCCTTACTGCTTCATTTATGCATTCTCTTACCTCACTCTCTAACACCTTATGCATATCAAAGTGATATCATTTATAGAGTTTGCGTCATGACTGTTTGTATTCCACAAGGAATTCGAAGTGAATAGCCCTGACTCTTTGCCTTCTGCCTTCTCATTTCTTTGTCCAGCTCATTCAGAAAAATATAGCAATTTGTATACATTTCAATTTTTCAGTGGAATTTTGTTTTCCTACCGGAGACTTGCCAATGCATCACAAACAATATAAAACAATTAAAACCATTTACATTCATTTTTCCAATTACATATATCAATTTCACTCAGTCTTCTTTCCAGCACTTGGCTTGCTGGTTTTGTCTTTTCTGCTGCTGTCAGGTAACTGTTCTGCCTACCTCTGCTATTCACTGCAATTGTGTATCTGCAGCTGTCATGTAACTGTTCTGCATACTCTGTTCACTGTATTTTTCAGTTCTGCATATTCTCCAGCTTTCTATGCATGTACACCTGTCAAACCACAATTTCATTCCTATGCATATTCATCTCTTCACTGTAATTGTGTATCTGTCTTTGGAATAATCGCACTTCAGCCAATAATTTCATTTATGTTCTCTACAGTTTTATTAATCCAAACTTTAAACCTCAGTCAATACACTTATGAGTATTCGAATCAACTTTTGACCTTGATGGCGGGGTCCCTGCTTACCCACATATTCTTCTGACAATGCATATGAAATCCGCTTTCCAATTCATGCCCAATTTTATTTCAATCTGGGCAACTCACAACCTTTTAATTTCTATGCTTCTAAAAATAATGCGCTTCCAGTTCTGCCCAGATAAATTTAAATATGGCAGACTCTAACATTATGCGGAAGCTTTAATTTTTTCTTAAAACCCGGGGTTTACAACTTTATGGTTAAGAAACATATGCTAACATCCACCTCACAAAGATTCGGATCAATCAATCAAAACTTTGGAACAAGACTTAATGTATTCGGGCCCACAATATCTAACTTATCTATTTGCCGATGCGATGAATTAACCAATGGTTATAAACCCAAACAATCAACCCAGATTCAAATTTCTCTAGCGATGGTTCCTATGTGATTAATCGCAATCGCAACTTTTGATGGTATGTTCTGATGTTCCGCTTTAACTCCGATGTGATTGGTTCCTTTGCAAATGTTCCGATGTTCTGCTTTAACTCCGATGCGATTGGTTCCTTTGCAAATGTTCTGATGTGATTAATCGCAATCGCATCCTTCGATGGTATGTTCTGATGTTCCGCTTTAACTCCGATGCAATTCGTGAGGGTCCCACCTTATAATATTTCGCTTGTTTTAAACCCAAAGTATCTCCGTTATGGATATATAACTTTATATAAAGCCACATTATGACTCTATGGTCCGGTAACATATATTATATCGAATATCAGTCTTTGTGGGGGTTAACACTTTAACAGCCCACATATGATAGTATTTCACATCCTGGCCCAAAGCTCTAATCAAACATATATATCGTTTAATTCCGAAACCATATATATATATATATATATATATATATATATATAGGGCCTTTCTGTATATGGAGAATTCTCTTCCTTTTATATATGATTATGAAATCATATGTTAGAACCCACTTGTTCCAAAGTCCACACCTTTAATTCATTTCCAAATGAAATGCGCCCTTTGAACAGTCTTACCATAAAACCCTTCATATTCTCTTCCAGCACTACTATATAGTCTCCGCCTCATCCAAGGTTCCTCTCGTAGTTCAATTCATTATTTTTATTACCAAAGTATGAACTTTGGTCCCACTACGTGTAATTGCATACAAATCTGCCTCCTCTCATGGGAATTAGTCACGACTTGACCATCACAACCCAGGCATCACCACTTATATATATATCAACATATATATATATATCAACATATATATATATATATACTCCACAACTCAACGTTAAAGAAACATCAATGAACCTTGGACTTAGAATTAAAACCCAAGCACTAATTAATTAAAAAGCCACCAGATATGAATGTCCGCCATATATATATAACCCAGACTTCAAATAAAACCAACCACCAACATTAAACCACTACTTGGGCCCACGCAACACAACGTAAGTCTTCACGACATTAAAATGCCAGCACCCATATAGATATTTATTCGAGCCCACCAATTAACACACCACACACATCCGACGGCTGATGGAGTGTTGCGTTGTCTTGGACAATCCAACGATCATCACGTGTTATCGTGCAATATAGGTGCACGGTCGTTAATTCTCATAAATCATGCGATGTAAGTGGTTTTTACAAACCGCCTTTGGACACGCGTCGTCCAGTCTGTGGAATTGCGTTTTTATTTCAAAATCAGCTTACCGCTTATGAATTGCGCGAAACCCACAAGCTGGTTCTGAATCCCGCTTTCATTGTTCCTCACAGTTCCGCCTCTCCTTTATGGTTCCGCTTCATTTCTTAACTTCGTTCTAAACTCCAACTTCTTGCTTGTTTTGGGTAACACAGAGTTTAACTTCTCTACGGTACCTTACTATTTGACAACGCTCCGACGCCTCGACTCAAATTGCCATTCACAAGGATAAAATGCATGGATTCTATGAAATTCTTCGTGCAGGAAATTCACCACCACAACATATATACGACTGGTGCCTGCTGTCATAACTCAATAAAATGAATCAACTCTAATTATTTCAGTAAAGGAACAGGCTCGATTCTTATGGACTTGTGAGTGGAATTAAAAGATTCTAAATAACCAAAGACTGGGCTTCAATTAACAGGATGAAGCTCTTTAGAAGCGCTTTCCTCCAAAGCACAAACTATAGACTCCACACCAATTAACGTGTCCAATAACCAATAAATTTTGTATGATGACTCCCTATAAAATCGATATAGATTTTCCCAAATTGATACTCTTCAAGATTTCTTTACCAGGCCTCACAATTATACCAAATGAATTCCTAAAAGGCTCATTTAACCAATTCTTTCCACACAGAACCACTAATTTAACCAATAGCACAGAGTTCACAACTTGCCCACAGAACTCAACCATTCCTCCTCCAGTATCAGATCAAGAATACAAATAAAATTCACACAGATATTTAGACAGTCCTCAAGCATACGTTTCACATATTAAGTCTTTAACACAAGGTTTTACCCATATTCTCACAATCAATGGCCCTTCTCTAACTCTGCCTCTGAACAAGATATGGATTTTCTCCAATTATCTGCAGAAAACCACAAAACCCTTGCCACAAAGTTTATTTATTCAACAATGTTTTTTAAAACTTGATCGACTCACACCACACCACATAATTGCACATGTAATATTTCTGTTTAAAGATATTAATAAAACACAGCAAATGCTACAACAATGGAATGACTCTATGAGCACACATTCAATAACATGTAAAATAATAGGAACCGTGTACGCAACAGATATACGTTAAACTGAGAAATCACTAAGCCATTATATTATGTGGGGAATTACAGCGATTACAAAGATGCCCAGATGATAGCGCTCAACAGGCGCGAGCAAGATAAAAGATATGCTCAAGAAACAAGGTACAGCGGTTTTCTTGTGGGTGCGAACGGCTGGAAACACTGTCGCGTGCTGCTAATAAGCTGCACTATGAAGGATCCCCTGAGAAGCTCCCGATTCGACTCTGCACACTCTCCAAACCCGATCTTCTTGAAAAATGACGGTAGAGCTGCCTCGCCCGAGCAGGCACTCAAAGTCCCCCGGGGCTAAGGTTGAGATCTCCGCTCGGAGATACTCGGCGCAATAAACAGTGCTGCAGACTGGCTAAACAGTCGGCGTGCTCAAGTCTTGGTGATTAGTGATAATTTCATAATATTCCATAATAGCCCCAAACATGGTGGCTCCCTTCCTTTTGTATGTGGCCTTCGTCACAAGCCCTTGACTCACGCTTTCTCGCGCAACCCCTTTTGGCCCCACGCTGCCAACTCAGCCGCGTACTTACCTTCCCGCGCTTGGATGAGTTCACGGCCCGCTCACTGTTATTCCCCTTTAACCATCGGTGGCAAAATCTGTCTAAATTAATATTCCAATTAGCTATTGCTAATTGGGAATATTACAGTCTCCCCCGGCAAAATGTTGCTTGACCCCAAGCAACTGCAGTGATGGGTGCTGCAAGATCTTTTCACCCTCCCACGTAGTATCCTCATCCGGAAGGTTCTTCCACCTTACCAAGAATTCTCGGACTGTTCTATTCCGCAGCCACTTCTCCCTAACATCAATGATGGCTTCCGGCTGCAGCACCAAATGCCCTTCGTCATCTATGGGTGGAAGCTCCTCCGTCGCTGTCACCTGTGATCCCAAATCCTTCTTTAGGCATGATACATGGAAAATATTATGAATCTTGCTGCCTTGGGGCAGTTCCAACTCATAGGCGACTTGACCCACCCTGCGTATCACCCGATAGGGACCATAGAAATGGGGCTTGAGCTTTTCCACCCCCTTCCGCTTCAAAGTGGACTGTTGGTATGGCTGTAGGCGTAGGTAAACTAAATCCCCAACTTCGAACTGTCTCTCCACCTGACCCTTGTCAGCATACAACTTCTGCTGATTCTGTGCAGTGGCTATGTTATCCTTGAGAGCCCGGAGGATGTCCTAACTCTCCTGGATCCAATATTTGGCTTTCGAGGCCTTGCTGGCACCAAACATCACATCAACGAAAGACATAGCATGGTAGCCATACAGTGCATAAAATGGGGACATACCGATAGATATGTGATGTGTGGTGTTATAGAAATACTCCCCTAGGTGCAACCACTTTAGCCATGCTCTTTGCTGCCCGCTGACATAATTTCGCAAGTAACCTTCCAGCCACTTATTAACGCTCTCTGTCTGCCCATCTGTCTAGGGGTGGTAGCTGGTAATTGGCATCAACTCCGTCCCCACCAACCGAAAAATTTCCTGCCAAAACACGCCCATGAAGCGGCTGTCCCAGTCACTGACAATGGTCTTGGGAAGACCATGCAACCTAAAGATGTTCCGGAAGAACAGCTCTGCCACCTGCGCAGCTGTATAGTGTGCGGATATGGAAAAAAAATGTGTGTACTTCGTCAGCTGATCGACGACGACAAAAATGCTATCCTTGCCCTGCACTACGGGCAACCCTGTAATGAAATCCATCGAAATACTCTCCCACTTTCGCTCGGGAATGGGAAGAGGCTGCAACAGTCCTGCTGGATGGTTCATTTCTCCCTTGTTGCACTGGCAAACTTCGCACTCCCTGACATGCTGGAGTACGTCCTCTTTGAGGCCCTTCCACAAGAACCTCTCCCGGATGGCTCTGTAAGTCTCGGTAAACCCCTGATGTCCGGCTAATGGTGAATCATGAGACGCATGTAGTATCTTATTCTTGCGCTGGGAGCCCACAGTCAAGAAGATCTTGTTTCTGTAATAGATAATCTCATCTATCACTCTGTACTTATCGTCCGCCATCCGACCATCCAGAACCTCACAAGCGAACCTGTCCTTGGAGTACTCCACCAAAATTTGAGCCCTCCAATCCGCCTCCCAACTCATCAGGGACAACGTAGCTGGTCTACGTGAAAGCGCATCAGCTACCACGTTGTTTTTCCCCTTGACATACTCGATGTCAAAATCATAAGCCTGGATTTTTTTGATCCACTTTTGCTACCTTTCCTGAAGCTGTTTCTGCTCCAAAAAGAATCGGAGGCTGTTGTGATCCGTCCTCACCCTGAACCTGTTACCCACTAAGTACTGCCGGAATTTGGCTAACGCGTGCATCACGACCAGCATCTCCTTGTCATATATAGGATACAACTTCTCATGGAGAAGGAGATTTTGGCTCTCATAAGCTATAGGGTGGCCTTCCTGCATCAAAACGGCGTCGATCCCTTCTCCCGACGCATCGCATTCCAAAACGAAAGGCTGCGTGAAATTTGGCAGCGCGAGCACTGGGCAGCTGCTCATAACCTCTTTGAGCCTATCAAAGGCCCGCTGCGCCGTCTTCAACCAATTAAATGCCCCCTTCTTTGTCAAATCCGTAAGCGGGGCTGCGAGCTGAGATAAATTCTTGATGAACTTCAGGTAATATGTGCAGATACCAATAAATCCTCGGAGTTCCGTTACGTTCTGCGGCTCTGGCCAATATTGGATGGCCTTGATCTTTTCTTCGTGGACCCTTACCCCGTCCACTCCTATGACGTGTCCCAAATATAACATCTCAGTCACCCCGAACTCACACTTGGAGAGCTTGGCATAAAACTGTTGCTCTTCCAAGATGCGCAGCACTGCCTCAATGTGCTGGAGATGCTCTTCCCAAGTTCTGCTATATATCAATATATCATCGAAAAATACTAACACGAACTTCCTCAGGTGACTGCGGAAGACGTGGTTCATACAAGACTGGAAAGTGGCTGGGGCATTGGTTAGCCCAAAAGGCATAACCAACAACTCGAAGTGGCCGTAGTGGCACCTGAAAGCCGTTTTGGGCACGTCCTGCTCCCTTACTCTAATCTGATGGTACCCGGACCTCAATTCAATCTTTGAGAAGAACTGTACTCCCCTCAACTCATCCATCAACTCATCAATCCTTGGTATAGGGTACCGATTCTTCAGGGTCTTTTTGTTCAAAGCCCTGTAATCGATGGACATTCGCAATGTGCTGTCCTTCTTCTTTACTAGCACCACGGAGGAAGCAAAAGGGCTGGTGCTCGGTCGGATGTGCCCAAGAGCCAGCAGCTCCTGGATGGCCTGCTCAATTTCGTCCCGATAGGCCTTAGGGTTCGTATAGGGCGTGGTAATAATGGCCTGAATGCCCTGCTCCAACTCTATCGTGTGCTCAAACCCCCGATCCGGTGGCCGGCCTGGTGGTATATCCCCGAACACTGTGTCATGCCTATCGAGGACAGCCTGGATATCAGGATGAACTGTCCGTCCGCCAGTCCCTGTTTCTGACGCCTGGAGCTCTACAACCCACTCTATGTCTCCTTTCCAGAAAGTTGCCTCCATTCGGTGAGCTAAAACAACCTGAGGTGGGTAAGTGTGCATCCCACGTATCTTCTAATGTTTTCCTATCTTCTTATCATCCCACTCCATCTCCAAGGCCTCCCAGTCTGTGGTGACCTTCCCCAGAGTGATCAGCCATTGTACACCCAAAACCACATTGGTGTCAGGTATGTTGACCACAAAGAAATGGTCGGTCAACGTGTAGGTGCCCATAGTCACTGCCAGCTCTGGAACGTAACGCGCACACTGCATTGTCTGATCCCCTGGGACCAATACTGAGAATCCATCGAAACTCTCTGTCTGTATGCCCCTTCGCTCCACCATCTATGCGTCAATGAAGTTGTGGGTTGCCCCACTGTCGACCAAAATTGAAACTCGCTGCCCACGTACAGTCCCTCGGACGTGCAGCGTTAAATACTTAGGTACTCCTCGTAATGCTGCAAGGGTTCCCCCTGAGGGTGCGAAAGCCGCACCTCCCGCCGTCGGTGGCCCATGATCTTGCGCTGTCTGCATGTTTCCTGCCTCTCCATCGTCGTACTCATCCTCTTCCCCGCTGATCTCGGAGAAGACCTCTATAAAATGTGCCTTGCCAGCCGTGCATCTGTGCCCCGGTGCCCACGGCTCCTGATAGGTGAAGCACAACTTTTCTTCCTCAATTCCCTCCTGGCGTTATCATCTAACTGTCCCCCACCCCAATTCCCCTTGGAAGGCGGGGTCCTCATATCCTTCCCTCTCGGCAGGAAAACCTGTTTCTGGGGGTAAGGTGTTCTGGTCCTGGGCAATGCATCTTGCAGATCCCGGGTCCTGCCAATAGCGTCCCGAAGGGTGGATGGCCTCGTGGATCTGACCAATCCTCGAAGTGGCTCTGCTAACCCTTCAATGAACATGAATATCATCTGTGCCGCTGATAAATCAGGCACCCTCACTGAAAGCTTCAGGAAATCTGCAATATATGTCTCTGGGCCTCCCGTCTGTTTGAGCCTTGTCAGTTCGATGAAATGTTCCTCCAGATCCCTCCGGTTGAATCTCTCTATTTTTCTTCGGGTGAACTCGGCGTATGTGGTCACAGTTGAATGCCCAAGTGTCACCATCCCATGGAACCACCAATTCTGAGCCTCACCATCCAGATGCAGCGTAGCCACCTTGATGGCCTCCGTCTCTGCCATCTGGTTGAGCTGGAGATATATGTCCAGCTTCTCCACCCAAGACCTTGCCGAACTGCTTGTTGAACCATCAAACGTAGGCAAATGATATCGGCTTGCTAAACGCTGGGTGTCTTTGTCATGATAATGCCGGTGCCCTCTGTAATGGTCACGGGGCCTGTGGTCCCGTTTGAGCTGGACAAAATCTCTAAATAGAAGCGCCTCCCTGAACTCCTGCCCATATGTCTGGTATTCAGCAAAATAACCACCTATGTGGTCAGGCTCTGGTTCCTCCTGTGCTCCTGTCCCAGTATCTACACTTAGGAAAGCGGGCATAGTAGCACGAGTGGGGGCATGTGATGCCTGGTGCGGGGTGGTAGCCTGTTCCTGCAAATGGTGGGATGTACCTGACCCCTCACCTACCAGAAAACCCCTCGTGTTTTCACGCTGTCTAGCTTCAATAGCGGTGAACCTCTGCCCCATCATCTCAATCTGTCGCGACAGATCCTGTACTGATTTGAGGAGGGCTTCCCCAAACTGTTTTGCATCGCTATCGTCTGCCATCGTCTCTCTCTCTTCCGCGCCTATCCTCGGCTCCTCCGGATCCGTGTCCACTACTCGAATACAATCCCCTTCGCCGTAGGTGTTTTCCAACCTACGCTCAATATCTTTGTATTTCCTACCTCTGTAGCAGATGTAGGGGTTTCCTTCTGAGGACATAGACTACTCACTCCACAGGCTGAGCCAGAACCATGCTCTGATACCACTGTAAACTGAGAAATATATACGTTAAACTGAGAAACCGTGTACGCAACAGATATACGTTAAACTGAGAAATCACTAAGCCATTATATTATGCTAGGAATTATAGCGATTACAAAGATGCCCAGATGATAGCGCTCAACAGGCGCGGGCAAGATAAAAGATATGCTCAAGAAACAAGGTACAACGGTTTTCTTGTGGGTGCGAACGGCTGGAAACACTGTCGCGTGCTACTAATAAGCTGCACTGTGAAGGATCCTTTGAGAAGCTCCTGATTCGACTCTGCACACTCTCCAAACCCGATATTCTTGCAAAATGACGGTAGAACTGCCTCACCCGAGCAGGCACTCGAAGTCCCCCGGGGCTGAGGTTGAGATCTCCGCTCGGAGATACTCAGCGCACTAAATAGTGTTGTAGACTGACTAAACAGCCGGCGTGCTCAAGTCTTGGCGACTAGTGATAATTTCATAATATTCCATAATAGCCCAAAACATGGTGGCTCCCTTCCTTTTGTATGTGGCCTTCGTCACAAGCCCTTGACTCCCGCTTTCCCACGTAGCCCCTTTCGGCCCCACGCTGCCAACTCAGCCGCGTACTTACCTTCCCGCGCTTGGATGAGTTCACGGCCCGCTCACTGTTATTCCCCTTTAACCATCGACGGCAAAATATGTCTGAATTAATATTCCAATTAGCTATTGTTAATTGGGAATGTTACAGCACACTACAACATCATAGACCCATTTAAACTTCTTCTTCACTACTCTGCACCTTGAATAGCTCTCTGCTTCAATTCACTACTGCCTGCCTCTGCTACCTCTCTGCTGCCTCTGCCACCTCTCTGCCACTTTGCTTCTTTCTTTGCCATCTCCTTTGCCATCAATGACAACATTTCCAACACAATATGGGTTATGAAGAATGGGATCGTTCGTTAACTTTGACACATCTGGTAACTCCAACTTAGCAAGAAATGGTAATTGAGGATTGAAAGTCATTGGAGGTCTCTGATAAGGACCCGTGTTTACATTCCACCCAGTTCGAGAGGAATTCTGCCCCCACATATTCTACCCTGGAGGATTCTGACCATAGGGGTTAGAAGCAGGATAATTTTGTTGATACTGGGGTTTAGGACCAAGATATTGAGTTTGAGGAGACCATTGAGGTCCTTGTTGAGCAACGTATGGATTCTGTTGCGGAATGTAAGCATGGCTTTGAGGTTGATTATATACCAATGAAGGTTGATTTTGAGGGTAAAAAACTTGGGGCACACTATATACCGGCTGACCTTGAGGGTAATAAGTGCCTTGTGGTTGAGCAGGAGGGGCCTGCTGAGCAAGTTGAGCGGGTTGCTGAGCAGGTGGACTTGGCTAAATTGGATAAACAGGTAGAATCGACTCTTGAACCGAATGAACTGGCTGAGGAGCAGGTTGAACCGGGCGTTGAGCTAGTTGAACTAAATACTGAGGCCCACCGGGTTGCCCTTGCGGGAGGGGTTGGCCCGATGGTTGCGATGGACCAGGTTGTCCTTGATAACCAAGTTGACCCGGAGGAGGACAGTAGGGTTTTCCTTGTTGCACAAATTTTTGGACATACAGAACGTGTGGTGGCGGTTGTGGTGCAAAAGGTTGTCCCTGTGGTGGATATATTTGTCCCCCAGGAGCATAAGATGGTCCTGGTTGATTCTGAGGTTGACCAGATGGACCGTAGGGTTGACCTTGTTGGACCAAAGGTTGACCTTGTGAAGGTTGGCCTTGTGGACCGAAAGGTTGTCCCTGTGGACCAGAGGCAGAGCCCTGCTGAGCCAAAGGTTGTCCCGAAGAGGGTTGTCCTTGTAAGCCAAAGGGTTGCACAGGTAAGGTGGGTACAAGATGAGTAACGGTCTGATAAGGATCATAAACAACCTGATAAGGATCAATAGGAGGTAAATAAACAGGATTACCATATACATCATAATGATGCGGAAATGAATAAACGGGGTTACCGACAGCATCATAGTGATGGAATTGAGGATTTCCCGGAGCTTGGGGCTACTGAGAACCCTGAGAGCTCTACTGCTGAACAACTAACAAATAATTTTCAAAATTAAGGTCGCCAGGAATCACTAGAGTAGTGGAAACTGCACTAGGTGGGGCCTCCACGGCACGAGATTGTGAGCTACTCAGACCAGAATTGACAGGCCACGTAGGATTGATAAAAATAGACCTGCGAGTATGAAAATATTCGGACGACTGAGTCGTAACAACTGGTGTGGATGAAGCTACACAGATAGTAGGTTGGAATGGAACAGATGTAACAGTAACCGACGAACCATGTGTCGATGGTGATAGTCCTAATGAAGGGAGGACTGAACTCTGAGGAGGAGTTAATGTGCTGGATTGCACTATGGATGCAACACCAGACATAATCTGACTCAAGGACCTATATCCAAGCAGAAGTGACACCGATGGTGGAGAAGAATGGGTATACACACGAGGGAAATATTCAAGAAAAAAGTTTATATTCTCCCGTAGAAATATGCATTCCTTCACTGTCAACAGGACTGGATGAATCCATGTCTAACTCTGCCGTAAGATCTTCGAAAAGAGTACGGTGACTAGGAGGTACAGCAGCAGCTAAAAACGACGATCCCGACGTAAGAGGAGGAAAATCTCCTTCTTCCCCAAAACCAGACCAAGCACCTGAAGGAGGCCATTTGAACTCAATTGCATCTTCAGGAGGAGATCGAGTAGCAAGAGGCTGGACAGACGGGAGAATAGGCTGCGAAAAATCGGCAAACCTAGTGGATTGAGGGGTTTCAAAATAAACATCCGGAAAAGAACCACCACTAGGAGGCACTAAGAATGACGAAACTGGTGATTCTGCCACTGTGACTGTGTATCAAAATAGGAAGGAAAATGATAACCAATCGAAGGCTCCAAGATCAAAATCTAAGGAAAGAAAAAACAGGCCAAGTAATAAAACTTTTAACGGGCATGTGATCATAGGTAATTAATTTTATGACACTGAAACTAGATTTCGTTGTTTCATATTTTAAGAGTCGAGAAACAAGAAAAAGATGACTTTAGTCACTTTCAATTTTAAACGAGCGTGAAAGGACAAATGCTCGACGATCTCTTCTCTTTTTAAGGAGTCACGAAAAGATCACAATGACTACTCAAGTACTCTAAGCAAGAGGGTGTACCAAGTTTCCATGAACTACCATATAAACCTTGGTGATCAAATGAAAGATAAATGACCAAGGAATTAACATATGTGCAAGTAGTCTCCCTAAATGCTGTGTTCGGTGTATCGCGATTACAAGGTGGCAGACTCGACTTCCTATGGATAAAAGGATTGCAATCTAGAGGGGTCTCCCTTTATATACTCAACGGTATGGGGAGTACAAGTCCATACTAACACTGTCTAAAGCCAAATGGTGAGCAACAACTACTAGGTTTTAAGATGCCAGAACGCGTCTCTAGCCTAAACCACTAAAAATGTTGTGTTAGGTTTCAATGCTTCCTTAGGTTAATTGAATGAATTTTAAAGTTGATCTTGGATTATGTTTCAGTTTCAAGGCCTTACCGAATTTGGTTTTCAAATTTCCTAAATGCAAGCTATATGCAAAAGAATACCATATTCCATTCAATGAATGCTAATTATGAGAAGGATAGAGATCTTTCAAACAATAGCAAACAATTAGAATATGCAAAGAAATCCACTAATGCATCTAATGCAGTCAAACAAAAATGAAAAACACTTTCCTAGATTATCAAATGCTAGTTATGCAAAAGAACTTTTCACTTTCAATGCAAAGAAAAGAATGCAAAATGTTTTTTTTTTTTTTTTTTCAATGAAAAAGAGTACACAATGCACTAATTACATGAAAACAAAGATAAACACTAGCTTGAGTATTGCGAATGTAAGAATCGAAATTGAATGACTCAATCAATGCAAAACAATCACAAGAAAGCACTCAAACTAATGCTGCAATCTTCCAAATCAAAATAAATTTTCCAAAACGACCCAAAACAAGCAATGTAATCTATGCTTGGAGCAAAAAGGAGAAGAATAAATAAAAAATGAAATGATCATTCAACCAAAGCAAACACTCAAAAGGATCGAGAAAAATTAGCACAATTTACCCAAGAATGAGATTGACAACAATCAACGAGACTTGATTTCCAAACAGAAGGCTCAGTGCACAAAGACACTTAGAAACCCTAAGGTCTTAATCTACCCTGATAGGAAAATAGACAAACGACTGAGAAAAATAAGCCTACAGCAGTCAAAATAGTCCCAAAGGCTTAATTACACACAAAAAATAACCCAGAGTCAAGCACAACTGACCAAAAGACTCATCAAGGAGGGCAAACCAAATCCTACAAGATTCGGCACGATTGTGAGGCAGTATTCAACGCCAAACAGGGGTTGGCGCGACTGCACTAAAAGCAACTTGCGCCAATCGGTGCGACTGTTCAAATGAAAAGTGCGCCAAGCTGGATAACTATGGGAAAAGGGAAAACCCAATGAGCAGAGGTCAATCTTGACACTATGGAGCTGAATATGGGATGGCAAACAAGCAAACAAACTAGAAGAAGACACACAAGCAAGCCAACGACCAAAGTTGACCCATACAAGCTAAAACGAAAAACTCACACTGATTCTGCAGTGGAGTCGCCAATTTTTTAAGCAGGTAAATCCCCTTTGTGGATAGAGGCAATCCCTTTAGCCCTACAGTGGGTCTAGAAACAAAGAGACATGCTAGAGTCTCGGTTCATAATTACTGAATGAAAAGAGGACACGGCAGATTGACCTACCTGGATTCCAATGTTGTCGTCGTGGCTGTAGTGGTGGTGGCCTCTCGCTCTTGCCTTGGCAAGTCACAATCCTTCTGCAGTCATGCTCGGATACCTGCACATAGAACAACAAACAAGAACATCATACGACATAATAACTTCATTCATAACTACTAGCCAGTCAAAGAGGGCTAAGCATATTGCATTAAACAAATGACATAACACAAAATGGGAACCAAACAATAGTCACGTGTATGTATTGATAGAAGGAAGAGGTAAAACCAAAGCTTTGACGTCGCAATCTCCTCCAACAGGTTTCAGCTGAAGCGCGTCTCAGATACTCATCAGGGGATTCGGACGGGATGAAGGCATGGGCTTAAGCTCTCTCAAAGAAGTTCATTCTTGTTCTATCTCTTCAACAATTCAACTATCGTATACTCAATTCTCCATGTTCAACTAGCTTATGCAAGGAGATATAGCTTCTTTTTATAGAGGAAAAGGAGGAGGTTAGGATCCCTACAAAGGTGGAAGGGAGGCCTATCCTTTAGGAGGTTCCCACAAGAGGTGGAAACCATAAACTAAAAAAGGGAGTCTGTGGTTAATCAGCACAACCACTCCCAATGACTCATCCTTGAAGTTGTTAGAGTGGAATCTCCGCCTCTATTTCTTTTAAAAATTCCATAAATAGCTCAGCGCAGGTGGCTAACTGGGACAGAGCGCCAGTTGGCGCAGGGCCCAATGCTAATCTTCCTCATTGGCGCAAGGGCAGAATTGAATACTTGCGCCAAGGCAAAAACAGGGGTTTTTGAAACTCTGCTCAGGGAATTGTCAACAGAAGGAATATTGCTCTCATGTAAAGGGATGCACTGGTGGTCTTTGCAAGGCATGACACTTCTAATTAGTCACAAAAATGACCCTCCAATGTGCGAGATGGGGATTGCAGGGACAGTGACAAAATGTTGTGTAACACTAAGCATCTAATTTGACAATCTCAACCCATGACATCCTCTTGGAACATTCTTCCTTACACTTTACTTGATTGTCTACTCCCTCAGAACTGGAAGCCTTCTGGTAATTTGGCATAGTCTTGGATTTCCTAACAATCTATAAAACCCCCCTTTCAAACTCCAATCAATCCTGCCAAGGCTATGTTCGAGCTTCTATACAATAACTTGAACATCTGAAAACTAGAGCAAAAATATCCTCATAGGTCACTCGCTCTTTATGGGAGAAGTCTCTTGCCACAAAATTTCTTGAATTTTTCCACCTGCCCATGAATCATCGCCTTGGAAACCTCCACAATGTACTTGTTCTTCCTTTCTGCAAACTCCATTCAGGAGGCCATGGAGGAAAATATCATACCAAGAAAAATACAAAGACAAAAGATTGACCTAAAATAATAATAATAATAATAATAATCAGTGGATAAAAATATGAAGTAATTTTCTCTTGATTAAGGAAGAAATTGTCAACTCTCCCTCTAACAAATATGTAAGAGAGTATTAGAAATCTGTCATGTGCCTAGAGGAATCATTGTCCTAAAACATTACTAGTATTAGTTCCTAAAGGAAGAATTCCTTTGACTTCTTCCGAGATGGATGCTCCTCATCACTAGCATTAACATTGATTGTTGATCAATGTCGCTTTCCCTTCGTTTTCTTCTCATGACATTAGGAAGCATAGTGTCCAAATTTTTGAAAAATGAAGCGCATGAATTTTGACATATCCTTCTTCTTCTTATCCTGAACAGGAGTGGGTATTCTACTTGTATTATTCTTATCAAACTTTTAAATTTTACTCCTTCCTTTTGCCTTCCCTTGTGTGAGTTGCAAGATCTTGAGTTCCTTCATCCTGCAAATTCTACAAGCTATTCCTCAATAGCAATCTGGTCTCCTCTTGGAAACAATCAGTCCATAGCTTATCAAACTTGGGAAATTTGTGTTCACAAATTCCCTGAATAAATGGCTCCCATGAGGAAGAAAAACCATTGTGAGTCACTGTAATAAGCTCTATATCATCAATGGTATCTCCAGTGGCAACAATCTCATCTTTGATCTAGGAGACTCTCATAAGATATGAGGCAACTGAATCCGATCTATTCATCATGGCATTACAGAAATGAATTCTCGATATTGACTTACTACTATAGTTGATGCTCTCATACAATCCTACCAAAGCATCATATACTTCCTTGGCAGTATTCATTGTAGTAACACGAGGGATCAAATTGCCTTTTATGGAATCTACCAAGATTCTTTTGGCCTCGACTTCGTTCTTTTTATACTTGTCTTTGTCCTAAACTTCGTTTGTCTTTGGAATGACTTTTCCACATGATCTTGAAGCTCATTGTCTTCCAAGGTAAGGAGTATCTTGGTCTTCCATGATCCGAAGTCGATGGCACCATCTAACATGTCTTCAACTTCGAGACTTGGTGCCATTTTGATAGGAGATCCAAAAATAATCAAGCTACCAAACACTTATCTCTTATGATAACTTCAATGGCTTCTCTTTCAACAAAGCTCTGATACCATGTTGAATTTTATACAAGAGCACAATAAAATACTATTTTTTGCTAGATAATTACCACCTAATGAGTTTGACATTGTATTCTTATGCCACTGACATGATTGAGAAATTACACTTCATAAAATATCAACAGTAAATGCAATAGAAACAAAAAATATCATAGAAAGGAAACCATGCACTAAGAGACAATATTTTTACCCTGGGAAACCCAATCAACTTGGGGGAAAACCTAACAAATTTTCTTTAGGATAAATGATTCTTCAACAAGGTTTACAAATCCAATTTGTCTAGAAATTTGTACCAAGTACAAATCCAAATACTAGTCAAAACCTGGTCAAAATAGTAGCAAGTCAATGGTAGTCAAGTTAGCCAAAATGCTTAGAAGTCAATGTTTGTAAAACAGTCAACCTGTGATCAAACTTTGGTCTCGCAGTCAAATTGTTGTGCACGTGTGACCCTCCTATAGCTTGGAAACTCTACAACTCATCCTCGTTTTCTCCACATGTGCGGTTGTCCAAGAGACCTCAAAAAAATGAAGAAGAAAGTCACTTGCTTGGTGGATAAAAATGACATGTCACATCATCTAGATATACTAGTCGAAAGGGGGTAAATTAACCCAAGGGACACACCCTTTCATGAGTTGGGATGACTTCTCTTCCTGGTCTCACTTGGTGCCCCCCTAAAAAAAATATTTTAATTTTCTTAGGTTGAATTAGATACCTCTTTGGCATGTGGGAATACCTCTCGATGTTACACAAAAGTCAACATGCTAAACCTCTCTAAATTTGATCCTAGAAAATTTTGGTACGTAAAACTAACAAAAATAATTTGATTCACTTGAAGAGTTGGAATGTTTACCTTAAAAGCCTCTATGATTCCCCCAACACCATAGATACCATTTTTAATGCCCCTATAGAGGATGATATCTTTTCTTTTGAAAACATTGAGTTTGGGGTTATGAAAGTCACTAATGGGAAAGCTAAAGATATTGAAGGCTACCAAACTTAAATTTTCAAAATGGGAGGGCCTCGGCCTCATCCCTCACATACAAAAGCTCTTTAACCTAGTAGCGAAGCAAGACTTTCCTAAGCCTTGAATATGGAGTCTTATTGTGCTTATATTTAAAAATAGGGATATAAGCATTCCCTCTAATTATAGGACCCTTGTGATTAGCCACATTTTATCCAATCCATACTGTTTATTTTGGAAAATAATATTAGCCTTTGGATTGAAGCCATGGTAAAAGAGCTAAAGGTCAAGCTGGGTTTAGAATATATATCATTCAATGGTGGACCATATTATTACTTTTAGTATAGTTGTAGAGGAATGTTGCAATAATAAACATGATCTCTTCTATTGTTTTGTTGATTTTAGAAAATCTTTTGACACCATTCTCGGGAAAATAACTATAGAAGAGGCTAAAAGAGATTTTGGTTCCTCTTGAGTTGAGGGTAGCTATGCCAATACTGTATGAGAATGTTATTGTGAATATTAGGACCATTGAGGGTTGGATGGAGGAATTAAATGTCACATCAAAGTCAAGGAAGGGGGTCCCTTATCCCCTACCCTTTTTGATATCTACATTGATAATCTAGAAGGGTGTTTGGAATATGTAGGTTATTTCGGCCACATGCTTAATGGTATGTCATAAATCTTCTCCTTTATGCTAACGATATTGTTCTTTTGGCAAAGATTCATTACAATATTCGCAAGCAACTGCAAATCCTCCAAGATGGGCATGATTAGTAATATTGACAAAACCAAAATCACGATAAGTAATTCTAAAATAAGCACCTATGATCATTTCCTTTATGACAATGGCTACTTGAAACAAATTTCCTTCATACAAATATCTGGGGGTGAACATCCATCATAACCTCAATTGGAAATATAATATTGAGAAAAGGATAAATGGAGGTTGAAAATCTTATTATGGGTTTGAAAACAATTGTAAGTTGGTTGATCTTTGCATACGAGATAAAAAAATTACTCCTCTTCGAGACTGTTGTCATTCTTGTTATTTTATATGGATGTGAGGTGTGGGGTTGCAGTATGTCCAGAGAGTCGTGGAGGAAGATTGAACGGATTCAAAAATAGTTATAACATGTATACACCATCAAGATTAAAGGAAAAACTCCCTACCATGTCCTCTTGATTGAAGCAAGCATTTTCCCCATTGAAAGTATGACTATGACTGGATGTCTTATGTATAAGAAGAAGCTATACATGGATGCCAAGAGGTTTCCTAAGATTTATTCCATCTTTAGACAAAGCTCCCACCTTTGGCCCATGTAAGGACAACATAAGGATGCCCAAACTTGGCTAGAACATTGGGGGATAAAGGAGGATAATCATCTTACACAATAAGGATAATATTGAAAATATTACTACTTCCAAACTTAGAAGAATTTGTGGGGCGATAAAGAGTTACAGGGGAAAGGGAAACTAAGATATTATAAGGAGGTGATCAAACTCAAACCAAAAGCATCATTATGTCTTAACTAGTGCTAAGAAGAAAACAAACATTGCTAATATAAGAACCAATTCTCATGAGCTCCATTGAAATTGGACATTGGTCAATTCCTAAAATGCCATGGGATGAAAGAGTTTGTCACATGTGCCATACTAAGAGGGTTGAGGATGAAAAATACTTTATCTTATATTTTCCATCTTATATTCACATTTGATCTAATTTTAAAAATATTTGTCACACTACCAACCTTCTTGAGCTTTTAAATCAACAAAGCTATAGTCATTCAAAAATGCTTCACTCACTTTTGTTTGAGCATAAGATTTAAGATGTTAAAGAATTCCAATTAATCCCTTACTTTCATATAGGTTAAGTAGAGCTTATAGGACTTAATGGCGATTACTCATTAGCATCAATATTTTTCTATCAATAATAAAGATCTCATAAATTTAGTTCAAATTCTTTTAATTATTTGTTATAGATTTATGTTGTGAAATGTTTGCCATCCCTCAAACCACTTTGATTATTCATAAATAAGAATAACTACTCTTGAATTCCTCATACAAAAACTTCCCTCTATATAATATAATGATTTCAACATTTAATTTACAAAAATATACACTCTATCTCTTTCTTTAAAGAGAAAACACATGTTTTTATATTAAAATAATTAAAAAATAAGTTATAATCATACCATGCATCACTGCCACTATAAACATATACAATATATATTATTATTAAAAAACAAAATATTCACTAGAAAACAAACCTCTCAACCATTACAATGACTAGACAATACTTTTCTAATTAAAAATACAACTATTTCTTCCATACCAATACTCTTTTAACATTATCAAATAAGTCAAGCCACAACAATACCTTTCCATACTAATTAAATACCAAAGTTAATTATATACCATATACATTTCATACTCTCACCTTAAAAAGCTATAATAATAATAGCTATAATTATTATTTTAATTCATCTAATACTATAACCTTAAAAAATTATTATTATTACTAATTTTATTTTTAATAAAAATTATAATTATTATTATTACTAATTTTATTTTTAATAAAAATTATAATTATTATTTTAATTTATGTATTTTTCATTGATAATAACGATAGACATAGATTTAGATTTAGTGTTTTTTTTTTTAAATAACTGTCTTTATGTTGTGAAATGTTCTCCATCCTCTTTATAAGCAAAACAAGTCTTTGGATAACAAGGCTACATGGTAGCTATTAAATATATATTTTTAAATTTATTTAATTTTAGATTTTTAAATTTATACATCACAATTATTTTTTAATGAAAATGATTAGTAACGATGAGCAAAACATTTAATCACGCTTGATCATGACCGTATTTTGCCTTTGGGCTCACTACAAAATAATGAAAAAAACAATACACACTCTGTGTTTTTTTTGTTTTAAAAAAAAATACACAGTAAAAAAAAAATTACATACTTTCTTTTCGTTTTTGGCTTTCGAGCCTTTTAAAACTTTTCATAACAAAACTATTTAAAAAAAATAAAACAAAATAACATATTATATATATTATAAACCTAAAATTATATATATATATATATATATATATATATATATATATATATATATATATATATATTTAAAAAGTTAAAAGACTTTGGAATAAAGTCCATCGTGGCACTTTATAAAACAAAAGAAATTAAACCCTTTAAAATAAACTTTGTCGTGACTTGAAAAAAAAAATGTCAATAGTTTAAAAACCAAAGTTTGAAACCTTTATCGTGGACTTAAACTCTTATCGAGTCTGGATTTAGCCTCGCTGACTGTCTTCCATTTTTGCGCGATCTGCATTGGATTGGCTAATGGAAATCTGATGTGGACCATGGGCTCCACTTCAACTAACGTGGCCCATTCAAACAATTCAACGCTGGCGGTAAATATTGTTGGTTGGTGAGGAGTTATGAAGCGGAGAGCATAAGGTAAAATGCAACATGGTAGTTCTCTATTTCCTAGTTTTAAATGTATTATTGGAATCTTATTGGCCGAAATATAATAGTAAACCTCTTACCATACATATGAATTTTTTTGTCTTCAGCAAACCATCATTGATTAAGCCAGTGATAATTTTGGTGAACCATAAGTATTTGCGTACAACGATTGACTAATGGAAATCTGATGTGGACCATGGGCTCCACTTCAACTAACGTGGCCCATTCAAACAATTCAACGCTGGCGGTAAATATTGTTGGTTGGTGAGGAGTTATGAAGCGGAGAGCATAAGGTAAAATGCAGCATGGTAGTTCTCTATTTCCTAGTTTTAAATGTATTATTGGAATCTTATTGGCCGAAATATAATAGTAAACCTCTTACCATACATATGAATTTTTTTGTCTTCAACAAACCATCATTGATTAAGCCAGTGATAATTTTGGTGAACCATAAGGCGTGCATAGTCCAGAATGCATTAAATAAACTTCTGTCCAGCTTGAGGTTATTGGTCAGATTTTAAATGGTTGTAGGCATAAATTTAATTAAAATTAAAATAAATTTTCGCTTGTCATAAATAAGACAAATCCCCTGTCAGCTCAATAAGCTGCCAGACTATAATTACTCAATAAAAACTCAAAACGTTAATCAATGAAAAGTAAAACAAAAATTAAAATAATAAAAAAATAATTTATTTGTTATACTTTTAGAAAGCATTTTCCAATAACATGTTTAAAGTATGAACCAATAAGAAATCAGAAAAATAAATTTAAATAGTTTAAATAAATAAACAATAAAAAATGTTAATATTTAATTATGAAAAACTATAACAAAAATTTTGCAAATAGAGAAATTAATGTCAACATCACAAAAAACCCAATGCATAATACCCGCTGGAGGCAGGTATTCCCTCCTTCCATTTTATCTCTTCATAAATGAAAACAACTACTCCTTAAAGTAAAATAATTTATATTTTTCCCAAATCTTTTTTCATCTCCTTGTAAATTGTGTAAAACTAAAGTCAAAATGTTTTGGAAAAATGTAAAGCATGTGAAAATTAATCGGTGTCTTAAAAGCTTTTTCATCTCCTTGTAAATTGTGTAAAACTAAAGTCAAAATGTTTTGGAAAAATGTAAAGCATGTGAAAATTAATCGGTGTCTTAAAAGCTATGACAAAGGACGAATGAAGAGTATAAAGTTTGAAGGATTTTATTGTACTTTAAGGTATTAAAGCACACTATACAACATGGCACTACAAAAATTGTGAAGTGCAACATATTAATAAAATATAAAGAAAGGAAAATTGATACTTAATATAAAAAATAAAAATAATGGTAATTTTTATAATAATAATTTAATCATAAAATTAATTAATAATATAGAAAAGTTCTTAGGTTAGAATAATGATTTTTCTTCCTATAATATAATATAATATAACGATTTCAATATTTAATTTAATATAACTATTTCAATATTTAATTTATAAAGATAAAGATATATATAATTTTTTTAAAAGAAAAAACCTAAATTTTTAATTAAAAAAAAAAAAAAATTAATTAAATTTTTAAATTTTTATGTCGGAGGCGTTTTCTTTGTTGGCTTGGGGTGAGCAAACACTATTCATCTTAGTCAATGAGAGCATTTGAATATTGTTCTTCCAACCTATTAAAATTTGTCATTTGTTCATCACTACAACTAATTAAAATTCGGCATCTGTCCACATTTTCTATCTCCATCCGCATACCTTCTCACTACCTGTTGCAACGTTGAAATGCATGTACTCCCCGACCATCCTTTCTAACATACTTATTTCAATGCAATGCGTACACGCCATCCTTCCTCCATACCTGTACCTGTTTGTTTCTGCGGTATTGAAGTGTGCCCATCTCCGCCATAATTGCTCATTGCCCCCACAGACATTATCCAACTGCAAATGACAGGCGCAATAATCCACTGATTCAACAAAATTCCTTTCCATATGTTCATATCAAAGCTCGTTCCGCAGGTAACATATCAGCCAGGATGATTTCTAGAAGAGCTTTGTATCTTTGCTTGATCAGAACATATCTTTGCTTGACTCGCATATCGAACGGAGCAAAATAAATCCAATATTTAACAAGAGCTTGCAGATGAAAATCCACAATCAAGTCAATGCATCACTGAAAATGTGAGTTATGGATGCTAAGCCATGCAAGGAACTACATGGAAGACCAGTTGTTGGGGTTCGTTGTAGTGCCTCTATCTACTGTGGCGGGTAAGGGAAATCAATTCTTCGACACCCAGTGCCTCTTCTATTTCATGCCATTCACGAATAACCAATTCTTTAAGATTGTTGAGCTGCTCCAACCTTGATATTCTCTTCATCTTGTGACATTCATTATTACACAGGACCTGCAAAGATACCAACATCTCAAGTTTTGGTAGCTCCTCTATTTGTGACAGCCATTGTTGTCGAGACGTTGAAGTTTTTCAAGCTGGTAAAGCCCTCTTATTTGGCTCAATTCATTACAGTGAAGTAAGAATGATTTTAGTGTTGTTGGAAAGGCTCCCACTTCCACCAGATTCTTACATGAGTCCATCGTGAGATGTCAAAGGGTGGGACAAACACTCACAGGAAATGATACCATGGACAGAGCGTAACAGATGTAACTGCTTCAACTGAATTAAGCCTCTCACTTCTTCTTTCATCGTTTGAATTGGCAATCCCCTTATTGGACACTGGTCTATGTCTAAAATTTTGAGATTATTCTCCTTCAAAATATCTGGTGGCAGGTATTGTATGCCAAGGACAAAAATCCCGATGCCACAGAGATGCAGAAGGCTTAGTCCTGGAATTTTAGGGGAATACAATGGGCAAGTGGTGAAGATGGTGGAAATGCGGTGCAGCATGAGGTGGTGCTTACAGTGCAGTAGTTAAAATCAAGTTATCGATCTTCACAGCAACTGGATCTTCACATGGCAGGAGGATATGCTCTATCCATTCCAGTGCGATGGTGGTAACGAAAACACTTACATCCAGATATGTGGGAGTTCTCACGATGAAGAGGAGCAAAAGGACTCAGGTGATGGTGAGGAACAAGTGTAAGCCTCAAAATGCCTTCACTATGTTAAATGTGCAGTTTCAGTAGGAATGGAGCGCCACTAATGGAGGGTAAAACTAAAGGTTTAGTTGGGAACATTTTGGCCTTCGGATCCCGTAAATGCCTTATCTTCGTCATTTTTAACACGTGCAATGGTCCAACACAGTGCCCCGATTCCTGTCAATTGCAGGGGAATTATTATCTGGCCATTCTCTAATTCACAGACATATTTTCAAACCTAGAGCCATACGAATGCCTGTTTCTTTTTATACTTTTACAACGCTGAGAGCTTATGTTAATTTGTAGACAGAGGAGTCACTCTGGTGGACATCGCGAATGTCGTATATATTTGGGATTGTTGGTATCGTTTCGTAATATTAGTGGCTGGGCATTATTTGGGATTCCCGTGGCTAGCTAAACTTCCCATCAGTTTCATAGCGGGTGTGTGTAAATTCATTTTGAAACACATATTTTTGTGTCTAAGAACAAACCTAGCCATCAGGTAGTTTGCGGCAGGTCGGTGTAAATTCATTTTGAATGGCATAGTTTTGTGTCTACGAACAAACCTACCCATGAGGTTAACCGTAAATTTGAAGTGAAGAGTATCTGCATTTTTGTGTAAAAAAAAAGGTACAGACAAAGAAGCCAATGCATTTATGAGATCCCTTTGTAACCGAACCATAGGTGTGGAAGTTCGGTTCGGGATGTAATTAACACTAGCGTGGAAGATAAAAGGAGTGTTGGATAGCTTTCAAAAGTTTTTGTCTTCTTTCATTAACTCTTTGTGTGTGTTTTTTAAAAATTTATTGAAATTGTTAGTAATTATACTTAACAATCATGTAATATATGTATTTTATTTTCAATTTAAGATCTGATTTGTTTAAATATTGATCTTAAGTGGTGGTTAATTATTATTTTTTAAGTATGTTGAATTAGAATTTTTAGAAAATCAATAATTTCAAAAGATATGACTATTTCATATGTTATAAATGGATTAGGACAATATGTTTTAGGAGAAGTGAATCTATATAGATAAAGAAACAAATTGTTCACTAAACTACTAAAAGGAAAATGCTTTTATTTTTATTAAAAAATATATATAATTGAGTTAGATTGGTTCTATTTAATAAATAAATTTAATATATATTTTTATTTAATTTTTAATAAATTAACTTTTATTTAATTTATTTTTGTAATCTAAATTATTTTAAAATAAATTTTAATATATATATATATATATATATATATATATAATAGTCAATTAGTAAGGACTCTATTTGTTATTTTTGAAATGGTGAGTTCACTTAGTTTTTACATTTTAAAAAAACTAAGTCAAAAACATTTTTTGATTTTACTAGATAACAATATCGCAATTATTTTAATAAACAAGTTTTAATAAAAAAATGAATTTATTATTATATGTTGGAAACTCTAGCAATTTATAGTGGTACTTTTTGGCAAAGCACCTGCTATGTTTTATGTATAAGTCTGGAATGGATCAGAAAAATCCACAATGTGGAAGAAATGCAGGCTCTAAGAATTTTTTTATGGCAGTCGAGTATTTTTCTAAAGACCAATATTCTAGTCTAATGCATCTCAAGAGCTAAAGGGTAAATTAAGATATCTATAGGCAACAATATATAAAGCTTTAGATTTATCTTGTTAATTTGATGACATGTACAAGTGAGCTAGTTCTTTCTATTACCTGTCACTATACAGTAAGTTTGTCTAATTTCACGGTAAAACTGATATTTTCTACTAATAGTATGTACCAACATCACTGTCAAGAGTGCACGGAGTGAGTTTTCTCATGCACATTAGAGCTCCATTTTTGTTTCATTGAAATAATTATTTATAAGGCTATCCCTTCGCTTTTCTTTTCAAAATCGCATATTCTAGTTCTTATATTCCTATCAATTGAACTGTGAACTGCTTACATTGGTTTTTCAAGCATATTTATTTCTCTAGTCAATGCTGCAACTAGGATAATGAAGGGAATTCATTTTGTCGGTTGTGTATTACAATCAATTCATGCCTAATGTTATGTGGTCTGTAATTTCTCAAGAATGCTAGAGGTGAGTTAAAAATAGAGTGGGTTGTTCTTATCTTTTATAAAACATTGTTTCTATATTTTCTGGACATTGTTTTGTTCGGGAAGCACCAACTAATTATCTAGTAATATCATTATGAACTTAAATACATCCTCATTCCTGAATTTAAATCTGATTTTTTTAGTTTCTTAGAAATCCAATCATAAGTCATAATATATATTACATTCTTTAAAATATATATAGAAACTAAAATTTCCATTTATTTTACTTAATTATTGTTTTCTATATTTCTCACTCCCGACATTACTTTGCACCTCTTGGTGCAAATGCTAGTTATTTATAGTAAAAGAATTTACAGCTCAGTTGAACTCTTCACGTTATATAAGGTTTAAGGTTTATTTGATAGCTATCACTTTATTTTCTAAGTGTAACGAATCCGCCCTTTTCGAGGAGGATGCACGACAATTGAAAATTTTGGAAAAAAAAGCTTCACCATTCACAATTTTTTTTATAAAAACATAATTATTTTATTTATAAAAATATAATATTTATTTATTTATTATTTTTATTTTTATTTTTTTATCTATCATAAAATTTGTTTGGAATTAATTTAAATTTTAAATATTGTTTAATTATTAAATATTTTAGAGTGTTTGGTTGAATTCAAATATTTGTTTAGGTCAAATTTTATTTTGTGGTATTTAAATTGGGTTTTTAGTGTATATATGGATTCAACACCTTGAAAAACCCTTGGGGCACTAGGATTATGAAGAGTTCACAACTCAAACTTGTCATTTTAACAAATTCTTGTTGGAAAACCCTCCAAAACATATAAGAGATAGGCTACGACCAAACTTTATGTTGTTGAATGTTCTCTATCCCTCAAACTACTTTAAGTGTTTGGTGAGAATAACTACCAACATAGATGCATCTTATGTACAGATATAACATGAGCCCATAGAGATCAAATTTCTTGATGTGGGAACTTCTTTAGAGTGCAAAAAACAAGGTATTATTTTTCATTGTTTAAATTGTATTTGTGAATGGTAAATAGAGTGTATATGGACCAAATAAGCCTTTTAACCATAAAAAAACTTAAAATTTTCATGATATATAAATAATTTTTTTAAAATGATACTTAATTGACATCAAATTATTTTACATTATGTACATCAAGACATTTTATCACGCAAATTAAAATGGTTTTTATTATTAATATATTTTTAAGCATATGTGAATATTAATTCGTATTAAAATATTTTATTGATAACTCACATTGAATATTTTTTTATATACAACATTAAAATATTTTATTTTAACAATTTTTTTTCTATATATAGATATATATGAAGTTGATATCTGCATAAATTAGTCAACATAGATATTCAAATAGTTTATTTAAATTTCTTATTGAAATATTTTTGAAAAGTATAAGATTTAAACATCTTACTCACGTTTTTTTTTTAACTTCTAATTACTTTACAACATATTCATTATTTGGAATTTGGCTTCTGTGATCCATAAAATGTGTATACTAATTTTTGGTGAAAATCACATGTAAGAAATTTTTGTCGACCCGTTTCTAACCAGTGTGGTTCATCATCAGGACAAGATGAAAAATCCGATCAAGAAACCTGTTTAAATAGATAATGACAGCTCCAACTAGCCAATGTGATTCATTTTTTTTTTCAACCAACATTATCTTTCTATTTAGAACATAATTTTTATTTTTTATTTTTATTTTAAAGAGGAATGGAGGAATGAACAAACTTACACACCATATATATAAATTAAATGGCTAGTAAACACTAATATGCATTAAAACACTTCATAATACATTTTACATTAATAAAATAAAAATAATAATAAAACTAACTAAATTATAACTTTATTATTATTATTATTAAAATAATTAATGTATAAATTAAAAATATATACATTTGAAAAAACATGGAGATTTAACCCACTTCACCATGGATATTCTTAATTTTGTGGGTCAATATTATGGCTTATCAATATCACATGACCACAAAAGTCTAATCTAACTTATAGACCAAATGACATTCTCACCATAATCTTGCTAAAGAATCTCAAGCAAGATTGTGATTTTTTGTTAAAGAATCTTAAGCAAGATTGTGATTTTTTGTTGTTTAAAATACATTTTTGAATGCTCTAAAACACCCCTAGGGCACTAGAATTATATAGATCAAACAACTTAAACTCAAGTTTAAAAAAGTCTCTCCCAGATTTTGATTAAATTAACCAGAAAAATGCTCTGAAAAAAGGCTATTTCCTTTGTAAGTTAGACTATGCCCCAAAAAACCATAGCTTATTCACATGACACTTATTCAAATGACATTTTTTTAATTGATCAATTTAATTAAAAGAACAAAAATGTCATAACTACTATGCAGATAAATCTCATCTTTTGATTTGTGTATCATACTAAAAATATTTTAGAATATTTTAGAGATGTTAAATTCCTACTTTCATTTAATAATTATTGATAATTAAATTAAAATTTTAAAAACTCTAGTTCAAAATAGACATCCAAAATAATTTAGAATTATTATTATTATTATTAAATTAATCTTGTAAAAATTATGTCAAAAAACTATGAACAATATTAAATCTTTTTAGTATATTTAAAATAATAGAATGATTATATAACATAACATTAATAAAACATTAAAAAATAAAATCCCTTGTAAAACAAAATCAATATTTATTTTCATGATAATAATAATAATTTAATATTAAGTTCAAATACAAAGATTAAAATAATATAGAAGAGTAGTTGGAGAGAGATTCCTTTCCACCCATTATAATAATTTCAATATTTTTGCTATATAAATAATTTTTTTCTTAAAAATAAATAAATATATAATTTATTAATTTATTAATTTTCCAAGAATTAGAAATTATATATATATTTTAATTAGAATTGGAAATGGGGCCAAACTTGTGTAATCACTCAACTAATTTGATAGACAAAAAAGTTGAAAAGACACCATTCCTATATTTTATATAGCAAAAACATGTAAAATAAACTACTTTGAGAGATTCACATATTTTTAATTCTTAGGACTATGACTATTATCTCCTCTATTCGATTTCAAATCCCAAGGGGCCAAGAATGTCCCTTGTGATAAGTCTCTTAGAAATAGGCTCTTCCACTTTGGTGGAGTCTATAATACATGATATTTAAATGACCGGTAAAATAAAAAATCAAATTTCATCTTAAAGAATATTTTAAAAAGAAACTTGTCATTAAAAAAAATGATTTGACAAGTAAGAGTGCTGATCAAAAAATTATATCTTGCATCTGATGCATCTATGGATTTATTGCAGTTTGAATTATAAACTCTCCATAAATATCTCTCAAATTTATATCTTATATTTGATTATATCTTTTCTCTCTTACACATATATTCACATACATTTAAAACGTGTGTATATATATATATATATATATATATTTTTTTTTTTTTTAAGAAATTTCATTTTTTCATATTAACATAATTAACAATTTTCATTTTCAGTCACTTTTTCTCCATATGTTTAAAAGTTAACATAATTAAAAATGATATTCATTTTTCCAAAATTTTGATATCACCATCACACAAATATTTTATCCAAAGTCATAGTCTATTTGTTATGAGTTTTGGAGGTTTTTTAGCATAGGTTTTGGTTGAATTTGCTCAAAATCTCTACATATTTGTTGGAGTCACAAATTTGAATTGTGAACTCTCCAAAATCCCAATAACTTCATCAATAGAATCAAAAATACATTTTAAATAACAACAAAAAAATTATAATTTTATTAAAATTTGTTCTATCAAATTCCAACCAAAAACTCCAAAACTTATAATAATTAAACAACACCTTATCTAAAAAAAATTATAAAAACATATATTCACAAACACAATATTTTTATTTGTTTATTTATTTTTTGAAAAAATCATAACTTTATATGTATATGTAAATAATCGCTGAATATGCATTTTAGCATATTCATATCACCTAGAGACCTATATCAAGATAACAAAAAAATAAATAGTCCATGATGAATATCAATATATGATTGATTGTAGCATTAAAAATAAAATAGCAACCATATATATATACATTACAGTTTATGATAAAAAATCTGTATAAATAGCCAAAATAAACGAGTAGTTGTGTTGTTGATAGTACTGTGAATCAACCAGCCCTTTGATTTGGTTCAAAAGGCCGATAGAAATTCTGAGAATATGTATGTTCATTCTGTTTCTATATTTCCATGTGATTTCTCAATAGCTGCGCCCTATCTTTAGATAAGAAATAGGAAACCACATTTCTTTCCTTGTAAATATATTGACATGAGTCCAAACACAATAATAATTATTATATATATTAATTATATTTTAAAAACAAATTTCACATTAATTTTCCTTAAAAGACAAATTTCACTACATTTACACATGTTTAATATTTTTGTTGGAAATATATTTTTTTAAAAAACTAAAAGGACAAAATATGTAATAATAATCATTTTCACCGTCAAATTTCAACGATGCTACCCACTCAGTCTACGTGGGACCTGGACTGCCACCTTATCCTTGCGCAAGGAGGCCGCAACCATCGGGATTTTGAAATATTAATATTTAATATCTTTGATCGTCTTAATTTTGACATTTTAAACATGGGCCGCGGTACTTCCCTGTTCTCATGCTTTTATTGCCTGACAGGTAACTCTGCGTTCTCTGCATTTTTGCTTTTATTGCGTCACAGGTGACTCTAACAGTGAGCAGATTGACGTGGATCTGTTGGGCAGCCCTAGACATCAGCACAAATACCCAGCAGTCTCATGTGACAAGCCACAAGCCAGAAAATTCATTGTAGTAGATGTTCCACCGACTTATCATTGAATCCTTAGTAGTACTGGCATTTCTATTGAGCTTCTGCAACAGAAAACAGTCTAGCCATTTTTTTGGGGATCATGGAGACTGTTCAGAGGAGGAGGGATATGGGATTTGAAACTGGGACCTCCGAGGATGAGTGGGTCGTAGTTTCTGACAATGCAATTGGATTGGGAACAAGCGATGATCAACAGGAACTTAAAGTTGAGTTTTTCAGCCCGGCTGAATACTGGACGGACGCATTGCCTGTGGGGAATGGTCGTCTGGGAGCCATGGTGTGGGGTGGAGTTCAGTCCGAATTATTGCAGCTCAATGGTACGTTTAATGCCATTGAATCGACCTCTGTTTTCCTCATTTGGAAATGATAGGAATGATTGCTCTGCTTTTCCATTCTCTTAATCCTACATTATTGTCGTTTCTTTTCTCCCAAAAAGCAGAAAAAAATGATATCGAAATCAGAACCAGGGGTGGTTCTGGGTCGATGAAAGCATTTAACTGATATTGCCCCGTCCCCCACCATCTTTCAAGTATTTTGAAAGACATGTTTGTGCTTTTGTGTGTGTCAGTGTTAGTGAAAGAGATTGGGACAAGGTAAAAGGCAAATACTAAGAGTAATGTAGTAAGTCAGTTAATAACTGGCTTTGGCTTTTTATCTTTCTATCTAGTCCTAGACAACTTAGGCATCTTTCTCTTGACGAGTTAAATATCCCAAGCTGGTTTTGCCTTTCACAATGGGAAGGTGCAAGATTGCAGCACTGGGATACGAGAAACATCTGAAAATTAACAGTGGGAGGCACCGTGGCATTTCGAATTCTGAGGTAGATAGAGCCGACTAGTGATTAAATTACTAACTAAAAAAGACCTGGAACTTGCCACCAGTTTTGAAGAAATAATCTCACATCTACCGGCCTGTCCATAATTTGTTTTCAGAGGTGTTGATAGTATGAGCAAAGCCATTGCTGGAAGGAATTCCCTTGGGAATGACATGTCTGGGCCCTGAATCGATTTATATGACAGAGTACAGTGCTTAATGCATCCCAGTTGCTTCTGGGTCTTATCTAAAAGTTAAAACTAGTACTGATCAATCAAAAGAAAGGTTGGAATTCCTTTACTGTTTTTCTTTTTTCAAATTATCTTAAAACGATTTAATTCTTGTGGAGCCGCTTGTCTAATTGGGGAGACTTGAACCTTGTTGGGTGCATTCACCACCCGCAAGGCCTCTGAATTCTTTTGCTTTTCCAGTTGAGTTTTCTATACCCGGATTAGTTATTCTTATAGAATACTTTTATCTTACTAAAACGTATCTAAACGATATTGAAATTGACCTCGCTTTCCAAAACAAATCCTTAAAACAAAGTCAGAACATACTGTGCATATGCATCTTTTTGCAATTAGGAATTCACAACTATGATTTCAATACTTGTCCCATTTTATCTGCTTGTAAGTGTGTATAGGTTGGCATACTTAATTCCTTAATACTGTCTTGCAATGGCATTGCTTTTAGGATTTACCCACTATAGGATTTTGCCAGTCATCCATACAAGTTGCGACTCGCCAGGTACTTGCTTTGATCTTGCATTCACATCAACCTAGTTCAAAAGTTTGCAGGGTGGATAGGATTGCGTACAAGCCTAACCATATCACATCTTGCATACGCACAATATTTACTAGCTGAGACCCATCTGAAGCCAGGTTTGGTATGCAACTTGGTCATTGTATATTTGCAGTATATTTTTTTTCAAAGAAAAACTTGTTATATCTATTCAAGGATTCAACAGAAATTACATTGATCATGTGCATGCTGCTGCATTTGCATTATTAATGGACATTTCGTTTCTGTCCCATTGAAAAATAATCCTTGGTTCTGCTTTTTTTGGATTCTTGTTTTCAGCCTCAACCCACACCTATGGAGAAGGTTCCACAGGGACTAACTATAGATCAAAATTCCTATGGAATACCAGCTATTTAATGGAATCAGATTAGTCAGATTCATGAATTCTCTCCATTCCTACTGATGATGGCTGTTTACAACAACCACCCTTGAGGGGGAAATCCCAATATACTCTTCTTCTTTATCCTTCACGGGGATGTTTGGATCAGAATTTCTATGGAACCAACTATTTAATGGAATCAGATTAGTCAGATTCATGTATTCTCTCCATTCCTACTGATGAGGGTTGTTTACAACTACCAGCCTTGAGGGTGAAATCCCAGTATATTCTTCTTCTCTATCCTTTAAGGGGATATTTGATTCCTCAATTTGCATTTTTGTACAGGCATTGATATCTTTTTCAATTGTTGTTTGCTGATTTTATGCATTTTGATCAACTTCATCATTTGAGAATGGTTGCACACATGATTCCTAGCTTTTTGGTTTTGGTTTGTGGCTTTCTTTCGTTTTTGGGTGAGCTCACACTTTGTGGACTCAAATCCCTAAGATGTCTTGTTTGTTGACAGATCCTTAGAACCAGGGAATTTCCTCAAAAACTTTATCGTAATCACCTAAGTTTGAAAACTGAACAATAAAGAAACCTTTGGAGCATGGATATTCCTCACAGTGCTTTGTCTAGGTCAAATCGATCCACTGTTACAAGTATGATGTAGAAGGCCATAAACCAGCCTGAATCTGAAAAGTACGGTGGATGATTCATAAAATGAGAGTAGATTTGTGTAGTTTTTTGTAGATGTTCTATGCTTGATGCAACTTTACTTTATACCCGATTTCAAATAGAAATCACATAAACATGAAAGTAAAATGCTGATAGAACATACCAATAGATCGACGCAAGACAAGCCAAAAATACACTTAACTTGACCAGCAAAATATATGTGTGAGGTGCGTTACGGCGGTCAATAGGATGCTTCAACCAGCAAAGTCTCCTCACGGTCAGCCAACCAGAATGTGTCACACAACCCTCTCGGACAGCTCTACAATGGTCAACCCAAAGTCAACAAAAGTCAACGCTGTCCAGTCAACGGTCAGTGTAAAACAGCAGCAACAAAAAGTCAACGCAGCAAAGTCAAAGTCAACATCCAGCCTCGGTTTTTGTGCCAAAAATGTGGACTGCAGAGATCGAGGTGTTGGGAGAGTTTTGGGTCAAGTTGACCAAGCGTTGACCAAAGTCAATGCTGGTCAAATCTGCGCTGAAAACCCTAGACCAAATCCGAAACCCTAGCTGCTGTTTTTCCCACGTGTCAGTGAAGAGAAGCCTCCAAGATGATGATCGAACCAATCAGATGCAGAGAGAGAATGTGTGATGAATGATGGTGAAAAGGACCTCCAATGTTGACCTATATATATCCATCAGTGAGGGTGTGTGACACATCTGTTGGGGCTCCAAGCCTACATTACAATTCTGACCGACCCTGCACATAAGTGGAATTAATTCAAAATAAATGTTCGGCTCATCGGATCAAGATAATCTTTAGATCGATCTTGCACCTCTCGAAAGAGGAATCCAACAAAAATATTGGCATCGTCATCTGAGCATCACAACATGGAGTTTGGACCTAGTTGCCCAAAATTAACACTCCCTCTCAACTAGGGAGAACTCCATCCACCTGTGCCATCCAAACATCGTGCGTCATTTTGCTGTAACTTGCTTTGCTGGCTTCTTTATTTCAGAATAGAAAGGTGAGTCACAAAGACATCACTCCCGACTGGCAAAATAGGCTTAGAGGTCCGAAACCTCTATAGGACTCAAAGGAGTCACATACCAACCCGAAGTTGGTTTAACTGACCCGAAGTCAATTGGAGGTTCGAAACCTCACTTGGACTTAAGAGAGTCATATACTAACCCAAAGTCAGTTGGAGGTCTGAAACCTCACTAGACTTGATCCTAGATCAAGTGGTTTAACACGTGCCATCCTAGACATAGAGAATACGACAATCTCCGATGCGTCCATCAGTCTTTGCTACTAGTCTCTAGCTTTTCCCACCTCATTGGCCAAGATGAGAGGTACTTCCCATGAGTCAGGGACTCCATGGGTAGGATGCATATGGGGCACAGATCAAAGAGAGGTGAACCAACTCAATATCATAACGGTGGGGTAGATGCACACCAACAAGGTTCGGCAAGGCTAGCCCTGTGGTTGCTTATAGCTCCAAGAAGCTATCCCCAAAGCCCCCTAGAGCTCCCAGAGCTCATCGTCCAACAGGATCCTTAGCATAGGATCGTTCCACAATTCCAAGATTCTCATGGAAGGTTAGGAACTTGACCTTCCCCGATGGCTTTGTGAGAATATCAGCGACCTGCTCATCAGTTCCTATATGATTGAGTCTTACAATGCCTCGCTGTACCATATCTCGGATAAAGTGGTACCTGATATCAATATGCTTGGATCGATCGTGGAACACGAGATTCTCTGACAAACGAATCCCACTCTGGTTATCACAAAGGATAACGGTGGTATCTAGCACATGCCCAAACAACTCACTGAAGAGCTTTCACAACCAAATAGATTCACAACAAGCTATACTCGCTGTAATGTATTCGGCCTAAGCGGTGCTCAAAGCCATCGACTTCTGCTTCCTAATCATCCAAGATATCGAAGCAGACCCAAGTGTGAAGCAACATCCAGATGTGCTCTTGCGATCCACCACACTGCCAGCCCAATCTACATCAGCATATCCATGGAGTCTCAAACTCCCGGCAGTGTATCTCAACCCATGGTTTATCGTGCCTCGAAGATATCTCAACAGATTCTTGGCACCAACCCAGTGAATGTGATGAGGATCAACCATGTGTTGACTCAAAGTGTTCACTGCAAAACGTACGTCCGGATAAGTGTTCACTAAGAACATCTGGGCCCCTACGAGTTGACGATACTCGGTAGGATTTGCTAGCATGGGTCCAACAATGCTTCCACTCAACTTCTTCAAGTTGAGCTCCATCGGTGTCGACACGAACTTACAGTCCACCATTCCAAATCTTTCCAGCAACTTCACAATATATTTTCCTTGGGAGAGGAAAATCTCGCCAGGTCTCTGCCAGAACTCCAGGCCTAGGAAGTAATGCATCAGTCCTAGGTCCTTCATCTCGAACTCAGAAGCGAGCTCCCTCTTACACTGATGAATGAGACGGTCAACACCTATCAGGAAGAGATCGTCCACATAGAGAACCAGAATGAGAGGCTTTTCTCTATCAACCTTGAAGTAAAGGATCGGATCAACATTACTACGAGTGAAGCCTAGCTTCATCAAGTAGCTATCTATCCTCTCGTACCAAGCCTTGGGGGCTTGCTTCAACCCATAGAGGGCTTTCTTCAACCTGCATACATCGATGTCTCTATCTTGGACTTCGAACCCCAGAGGTTGCTCCACATACACCTCTTCCTTTATCGCACCATGCAAAAAGACAATCTTCACATCCATCTGATGAAGATTCCATCCTTGCATAGTAGCAAGGGCTATGATAGATCGGATGGTGGTATATCAGGCCATAGGTGCAAATATATCATCACAGTCTACGCCTTCTTCTTAAGAGAAGCCTCGGGCAACAAATCTTGCCTTGAACTTTTCAACACTACCATCAGATCCATGCTTGATCTTATAGAGCCATTTCGAGGTGACAACAACTTTGTCCTCCGGTCTCGGAACCACATCCCATACATCATTCTTCATAATGGAATCGTACTCTTCGTGCATAATATCCTTCCAGACATGATGCTTTACAGCTTCTTCAAAAGATCCAGGCTCATATTGTACGATTGTACTCATGGCTGCTAGATACCCTTGGTATCTATTTGGCTTCTTGCTTTCATAGAATGTCCCCCTTTGGGGCCATATGTCTCTCGGCATCCTCGAGAGTATCCCTGAGCCATGAGGGTCTTCTCTTCAGTGAAGGAGGTGGATCAATAGGGTCCATCAATCCTTCAACATCGGGCATCATCTCATCCTTCAGTTCTTCCTGATTCCTAGACCTTACTTCATGATCTTCCTCAGAGCTCGGAAGATTTATCACTTTCCTGAGGGAAGCATCTTCATCAAAGGTAACATCGTGGCAAATCTCCACTTCTCTTTGACCAGGCACATAGAATCTATAAGCCTTCGAAGTTTCACTGTAGCCCACAAACATTCCCTTCTTCCCAGAAGCATCCAGCTTGTTCCTTTTCTCTTTCGACACATGAAAATAAACGGGACAACCAAAAACTCTAAAATGAGAGATGTCAGTTTCTTACCAGAGAAAACCTCTTCGGGAGTTTTGGAGTCTAGAGCGGAATGCTAGCATCGATTTTGTATGTACATAGTAGTGTTCGCAGCTTCTCCCCACAGAAACTTCGAAAGACCTTGGTCACATAGCATGGCATGGGCAGCTTCCACAATGGTCCTGTTCTTTCTTTCAGCAACGCCATTTTGCTCAGGAGTATATATGGTTGTGGTCTCTCTCTTGATGCCAGCTTCTATGCAAAAGTTATTGAACTCGTTCGTCTCATATTCAGTGCCATTATCGGTCCTCAAAATCTTGATCTTCTTCCCTGTTTGATTTTCCACTAAGGCTTTGAAAGTACGAAACCACATAAATGCTTCATATTTATACTTCAAGAAGTAAATCCAAGTCTTGCAAGAAAAGTAATCTAAAAACGTCATGTAATAAGAACATCCTCCCAAAGATGTCACAGGCAGCATACCAGATAGATCAGAATGTATCAATTGCAAGACATCAGATGTCTTTGTGACACTTGAGGGGAAAGGTCCCCTTGTATGCTTTCCTTCGGCACAACCCTGACATACACCTTCATGATCATTTTTTAATTCGGGCATCCCTGTCACCATCTTCCTTGCTTCGGGAAGGGCTTTGTAATGAAGGTGTCCAAACCTTCGGTGCCATAGATCGGTTTGATGGATAGTATCACATGTCATAGCCCCCAGTGGACTTCCTCCAACCTGGTAGAGTGTATCAACTCTAAACCCAATTGTGATGGCTTCCTTGAAACTCAATGAATGCCACATTGAAACCTTTGTCTTCCATGGCCGAGATAGACACTAGGTTCTTCTTCAAATCAGGAACATATAGTACATCTTACAAGCGGAGGACTTGACCTTGAGATAAGTCGAGGGTCACAGTGCTTGTCCCTTTCACGGGATAGGTGACATTATCTCCAAGGATAATTTTTAGATTAGTATCCTTCTCAACCAAATCAGAAAGTGCTTCCTTAAACCCCGTGAGGTGCCTTGAGGCACCACTATCAATCAACCAAACATCCATAGTGTCGGGTGGAGATGCAGCAGAGAGGGCAGATACAAGAATGAATTAATTTCTTTTATCATCAACAACATTAGATTCCTCTTACCTGGAATTTCTTGACCTTTTGAAAGGTTGCCCATTTCCATTGCGACCAGAGGGAGCTTCCTCTTTCCTTTGAACCTGTTGTTCCTTTGATTGCCATTCTTCCTGCTGTTGTTGTTGTCATCATCCCTCAGAGAATCCTTCTTATTAGGGCATTCTCTAGCATAATGGTTGGTCTTGTTACATGTGTAACATCTTCCTTTCTTTTCTCGGGCCCCTGCTCTTCCATAGTTCCTCGGACCACCATTGTTCTTCTTCTTAGCATGAGCGGTGAAGGCAGCGTTACGTTCATTTTCATATTCCATCATTCTTGTTTCCTCTTGAGTGCATCTCGACAATACTTCGTCAAAATCGGGAGTCACATTGTTATTGAAAATGGTAGTAATGAATACATGCCATTCAGAGGGGAGACCTCCAAGTGTGGTGAGAATCATTTCTCGATCAACTATTGTTTCCCCAATGGCAAGAAGATTATTTCTGATTTCAGTCAACTTCAGAAAATAGGATTGAATGGATTCATCCCTGCCTTTCTTGATATTCTTCAATTGGTTCTTAAAGAAAAGAACTTGATTTGCATTGTTAGCTCTGAACATATTGACCAACTTATCATACATCTCCTTACATTTGCCCAACTCAGAGATGTAGGCAACCTGACTTTTATGGATGGAATCCCGGATGATCAACTTTGCTTTGATTTATCCTTTCTTATACTTTGACTTAGTGGTAGCAGGTGCAGATGACGGTGGCTCTTCAATTTTACCTTGCACATAATCCATGACATCTTGGTCTTCCAACATTAAATCCAAAAACATCTTCCATGCATGAAAGTTAGCCTTGCCAGTCAACTTGTCATCAGCTTTGAAGCCATTATAATTTGAGGTACCTATGGGTCCTTGACAAATGTTACTTCTTCGGTGATTGCTCTTAATACAAACTTGGGCTTTTGTCTTCACCTTAGCTCTGAAACCATGTAATTTTGTAGATGTTTTATGCTTGATGCAACTTTACTTTATACCCGATATCAAATAGCAATCACATAAACATGAAAGTAAAATGCTAATAGAACGTACCAATAGATCGACGGAAGACAAGCCAAAAATACACTTAACTTGATCAACATGATCCTTCAACCAACAAAGTCTCCTCACGGTTAGCCAACCAGAATATGTCACACAACCCTCTCGGACAACTCTACAACGGTCAACCCAAAGTCAACAAAAGTCAACACTGTCCAGACAACGATCAACACAAAACAGCTGCAGCAAAAAGTCAACGCAGCCAAGTCAAAGTCTAGCCTCGATTTTTGTGCCAAAAAATGTTGACTGCAAAGATCGAGGTTTTGGGAGAGTTTCGGGTCAAGTTGACCAAAGTCAATGCTGGTCAAATCTGCGCTGAAAACCCTAGACCAGATCCGAAACCCTAGCTGTTGTTTTTCCCACGTGTGAGTGAAGAGAAGCCTCCAAGATGATGATTGAACCAATCAGATGCAGAGAGAGAACATGTGATGAGTGATGGTGAAAATGACCTCCAACGTTGACCTATATATATCCATCAGTGAGGGTGTGTGACACATTTGTTAGGGCTCCAAGCCTACTTTACAATTCTGGCCAACCTTGCACATAAGTGGAATTAATTCAAAATAAATGTTCTGCTCATCGGATCAAGATGATCTTTAGATCGATCTTGCACCTCTCTGAAAGAGGAATCCAATAAAAATATTGGCATCGTCATCTGAGCATCACAACATGGAGTTTGGACCGAGTTGCCCAAAATTAACAATTTGTGACTTCTGGCTGGGAGAGTCATTGTATTCTTGATTGTGCTATGGCATTTTTGACATGTATTTCAGATTGAACACTTTTCTAGTGCACAATAGAGTTCTAGCATTTGCATCAACATTATAGTTTGAGAAGAGATACTGAAGACCTGGAAATGGTGGGTTTTAGGAGCTATATTTTATGGTTAGCCTTGTGTTACAGTGCTAGTAATGAATCCCTTAATAAACAAAGAACACATCCTGTATATTTCAATTATTGAAGGATGATCTCTATCCTTGGAAAACGTGGAATATTTGCATAAGAAGAATATATTCTTCAAGGAGAAAAATGGTTTAATGTAGGAGAAATGATTGCAATTAATGTTGGAAAAGGTCCTCTTAAATAGAAACACGCCTATCAGGTTGTAAGTAACAATGCCATATGGTATTACAGAGCTGGCTCGAGATAAGGCAGAATAGGAGTGGTCACATTAGTCTAAATTTTAAAAGCTCCATACAGGTCAGAATATAAGTGGTCAAATTAATGTAAAAGCTCAATATCTAGAGCACATTTCAATGCAGGTTTTTCAGTTGTATGACATATCATATATCAGTTGGAAATGCCTTCTCTTTGTCCGTATATAATACGGATTGTCTCATGTCATGTTTGATTTAATGTGTAGTAAACATTATCATTATGAAAGTTCTGGTAATAAACACATATTATAGGATAATAATTTACTGGAATTTTTTCTTTGGAAAAAAATAACTTTATCTTTGATTTGAGTTTGTTATTATAACTATAGTGTTGTTAAACTTGAATATTAATATAGAGCATGATTTTAAATTCATATGTATGACCAAAGAGTTATTAATAAAGTTGTGTTAGAATTTTGATCTTCAACTATAAATTATAGTGTCAATTTTAAAATATTTAAAGAACTGTCAACACCAAACTAGATGCATCTACTTATAGTTAAATTTGCCATGTATATATAATGCTCTACCAATATTTAAAATACATTGTTTGTGTTTCTTAATGAAGTCTTGCTCTAATAAACATTGAATATCACACAGTTATTAATAAAACATGAGATGTATAATGTATACATGTTTATAAATATCTGAATATGAGATTTATGTTGTTGTTACAACATGTGAGATGGATAATGCATATAGGTTTTTAAAGCTACGAATATGAAACTTATGTCATATATTTGAATTGATCTAGGGCCCCTTCCTTGGTTCCTCTACGATTCAGTTCAACATTTACTTTAGGCCACTAATGGTAAACCCATTGGACAACGTCCATCTAGTACTGAATTATCTTCATGACACATTGTGGATCCTCTCAAACCCACTAAACTATGTAACAAAAATCTATAAAAAAGACAATGTGTGGATCCTTCCTGCATACATGTTCAAGATAAATAAAAGCAATAAGAAGCCAATAAAACCCATGCCAAGTTTCATTTTGGAAATCGATCTTCCATCCATACCCAAATGTTACTGAACTCTTATCTCACAATTTGTATCGACTTTTGTCACATTTGGGTTTCATGCATTGGTTAGTACAAGTAAAAACCACAACACAATGATCTTTGTTTTCATTATAAAATTTTAATTAAAATTTAGAATCAAGTTTAATCTCGATCTTCTTAATCAATATGTAAATGATAGCCTCTATGTCAATTTCTATCCTCCAACAAAGTCTATCACAAGCTTATTGATTATAAATTTTTAATAATGTTTAATCTTGATCCTCTTAATCAATAAGTAGATGATAGCCTCCACCATTGTCAATTCTTATCCTTCAAACAATGTCCATTACAAGTTTGAGTGATTAATTATTTGCTTTTCACATTAAATTTTAACATTTCAATCAAATTAACCTATACTATAGTCTATTATATTATTAATAGATATCTAAAGTTTCATAAATTTTGCAATTTGTGAGTGGTCACATGCATATGACATTTTAGTTGATATCCACATATTACCTAGTACCCAACTATTTTTAATTGAACTTCCTCAAGAGGCAGATTCTAAGCAGCTTTGTTGCTCATTACACTTGTTTTAGTATTGTTTTTGCAAACATCATTTTCTCTCAAGATTTCCAGAAGGTAGCATGGACAAATTTTCATTTGATTCTGATGTAGAGTGTAAGGAAGAGACAGGTGGAAGTTTCATTTTCCTAGACACTCGGTTTTCTTCTTATTACTCACTCCTAGATTTCTCCAGAGGATACACTGTGGACTGGAGAGCCAAGTGACTACACAGATCCAAATTTTACGACTGTTCTTCCTCAGGTCAGGAAGCTTGTGACAGATGGTCAATTTGCAGAGGCTACTACAGCAGCAAAAAAGATGACAGGTCAACCCACTGAGGTAGACGATATTTTCCGATTTTTCTTGTGTTTTATTTGTTTTGAAATTTCTATACATTCGTAAGATGCATGGAAGCTTATGCAAGTTGATTATTACAAAATGCCTTTCTTCTCTTTCGAAAAGGAGTACTCGTGAATAAACAAAAGAGCTTTTCTCAATGTCTCCTCTTTCTAAACTGTGTTCTTTATTAACATTGGGAATCTTCTCCTGTGCATCATGAAAATAATTTCTGATTTTTCTTGTGTTTTATGGATTCTTTGCTTGCTTTCAATTTTACACACCTGTAAAATTTATTAAAGTCTCTATTGATTAATTATTGCAAATTCCCTGATTCCTCTTTTGAAAATGTAATATCCCCAAAGGGAAATAACCAGTAATACACAGAAATATGCCAGACAGATATAGAAAATACAATGCTGGAACCAGATCATGGAACAAGTACACATAGAATGCCAGAAAACTAAGCCATTTTATTAATCTGAAAGTACATAGAGAGGAATTTTTTGAAAAATGACTACTTGTTAACTAAGGAACTTAGACATCGAGACACGGGGTTACATTTCCGGGGCATCTCTATGTCCAAGTGGGACACTTGAATATATATATATATATATATATCTCGACAATTGGTTGAATATATAATATATATAGCCCAATTGGTTAGTTCAACCCAATGTTATCAGAACCGAACCTGTGATCGAACCGAAAAACCTTGTGGACCGAAAACCGGTCGGAACCAGTGAAAAAACCGGACCAAAAAACTGGTTGACCAAAAACACATAAAATAGTCAAATTTTAAAGAAAAAAACACACACACACACAAATATATATATATATATATATATATATATATATATATATATATATTTATATATATATATATTACCTGTGTGTGTGTGCATCCATATGAATCCAAACCATTTATACACAAATAAGCAAAATTTCTCATTTATATAGCATGTAAGGGTGCACATAACCAAAATAGCATTGTGTGCAATCCATCCCTGAATTGAAAATACATCAATAAATAGGCTCTAGATGGCCTCTAGCATTAAAAAAAAATCATGCTACAACAAATACCTACATATCATCAAAATCATTGCCCATATTGGGATCTTCGTCATCAATATAATCCTCTAAGCATTAAAATAAGATAGAGAAAACGAAGCATGTCAAGTCAAGATTTTGTGAGTGATAGGTACATTTTTAGTAGAGTCATGATAGAGGAGTTTGACAACCAATGCCACTAACATCAAAGTACATAGAGGGATTGGTGCTCTTTTTTAAATACTAGTTCCTTACCCTAGTAGATGACAAAATCCAATGGAAATGTTGTAATCCCCGCAATCCTGAAATCCTAAAATTTTTGTTAAGTCTGCTGGATTTTGAGTGAAATCTAAAATTCTACTTTCTCCGTATGAAATCCAATGAGGTTGGAACCACTCTCAAACGTCCTGAGTCATTTCATGGTAATCTGAAAACTTTAAGTAAGAGGACTTTTACTTTAAGAATTCAACATTACCATGAATTGCATAGCAATAATAGGACCATACGTTCGAATATCAGGCTGAGGACCATAGGTTGGCCTAGGGGAGAATTAGAAGTGGGCCAACCAAATGAAAAATTGAAAGAAAGGCAAATTTTTACGCTGACACAGGAAGGTACAAACTGCACAGAACCAGTCTTGAACCGACTTATTCTGGTTTAGACCAGTTTTGGGTCAAAAACGACCGGACCAACAGGTTCCACCAGTTCTGATAACATTGGTTCAACCAATTGTCGATATATATAGATTAGTTTGCCTCACCCAATGGGATTTCAATAGGGCAGGGAAATACACACACACACATCTCTCTCTCTCTCTCTCTCTCTCTATATATATATATATATATATATATATCCATGGGTTAGCTCAACTAGTTGTCACCAATGTTATTGGGCATTTGGCTAGTTTCGTGTCAGACAGTGCCCTATTGAAATCCCATTGGGTGAGGTAGACTTTGTATATTCCTAAATGGAATTGACAGTAAATAACAAAAGCATGTAACTTGAAACAACATACAAAATAGTAATTACACACACAAATGACTAGTTACACCATTTAACAACACCAAATTTGCTTCTTTTATTAAATTTTGGGCACAAGAGTACAATATAAATGAGGAGAAAAGAACGTGGGCTTGCAACAACAAGCTAAGGCAAAACCCATGTGGTATATTGGTTGTTCCAGCTCCAAGGAAGAAGCCCAAAGATTCTGTGCCTACCCAAAAAATCTCTGTCATTGCTGCAAGATGGAAATGAGGTTTTCTGCCACCCTAATGCTTGAAATTCTCTGAAAATGTAGCGGGTGCCTCCCCAAATTTTTCTCCACAGGACCCAGAAAGGAATTGGTCCCAAACCCAACTACTGAAAAACCCACAAAAAGTGCAAATTCCCAGTCTCACTCGCTGAACGCGTTGCCTGAAAATGCACTTTTGCTACTCCTCTCGGTGTTACGACTCCCCCTTGTTCCTTTGACATGTCACACACTTTTGCACGTGCCTTAACACACCTCCCTTGAGACCCCTCTAAGGGAAACACTCCCTGGTAGCCTTGTAAGTCTTGAGGAATTCAGGGTGTCCTGCTATGGGCGAATCATGGATTGCTTGCATAATTCTCTCTTTGAGCTATGACCTTGGCACTAAGTAGATTTTGTCCTTATAGTATATTACATTGTCCCATCATCCGGTATGTGTCGTCCCCCAAAGTGCCATCCAGTATCTCACAGGTCTACCTGTCTTTGGAGTACTCAACCAGAAACTGAGCCTTCCAGTCCTGAGTGATATCCATCAGAGATAGTGTCACAGGCCTCCTAGATAGTGCATCTGCCGTTATGTTCAATTTTCCCTTAACATATTCTATCTCAAAGTCATACGCTTGGATCTCGCTGACCCATTTCTGTTGTCTCTCCTTCTGTTGTCTCTCCTCCAGTTGCTTCTGCTCTAAGAAAAATCGAAGATTGTTGTGGTCAATCTTCACCTTGGACCCGTTGCCCACCAGATATTGCCGAAACTTGGCCAGCGCATGCATTATGGCCAACATCTCTTTGTCATAGATGGAGTACAACCGCTCGTAGTCTTGGAGCTTCCTTCTCTCGTAGGCTATGGGATGCCCCCTTGCATCAGTATTGCTCCAATGCCCTCCCCAGATGCATCACACTCCAATACAAATGGTTGGGCGAAATCCGGCAATGCTAAAACCGGGCAAGTGCTCATGACCACCTTGAGGCACTCAAAGGTCTCCTTCGTATTTGTCTAACCAACAGAATGCCCCCTTCTTCGTGAGGTATGTAAGGGGTGCAACCAGTTGGGAGAATCCCCTCACAAGACGCCTATAATATGTGCATATGCACAGGAACCCCCTCAACTCAGTAATGTTCTTGGGTGTTGGCTAGTCAAGGATGGCGTGGATCTTCCCTTGGTGAACTTTGATCCCATCCTCTCCAATCACATGCCCCAAGTACAACATCTTGGTCAACCTGAACTCACACTTGGACATCTTGGCATAAATTTGCTACTCCAAGATGCTCAAGACCTGCTCCAAGTGCTGCAGGTGCTCTTCCGATGTCTTGTTGTAAATAAGTATATCATTGAAGAACACAATGACAAATCCGTGCAAGTGCTTGCGAAACACGTGGTTCATGCAAGGCTGAAATGTGGCGGGGCTGTTGGTGAGTCCGAAAGGCATCACCTATAGAAATTTCTATTTTCCCACCTCGGTTTTCAGTTTCACCTTATTTCTCCAAATAGTTAAATGTCCTTTCCCATAGCCTTACATTCAACAAGCTGGAAAATAAATATTTTCTGAAAACACATATTCTGGAAAATTTTCACAGTGGTGGAAATTGCAGAAATAAAAATCAGCAGACTAAAACAACTACACAAAACATTTTAACACAGTGTTTTTTGGTCAACATGACCCTGGAAAAACCGCCTACAACTCTTGGGGAAAACCAGTTCGAAAGCTTCTCTTTATTTTCTGAATATTGCTTTTACAGTGATGCAGAAATTTACATAGCAAAAAAATTACAGCAACTTTGAAATAGAACTTATCTCGAAAATCGTGCCAAACTCCACCTCGGTTTTTGTGCCCACAAAACATAAAAATTACAGCAAAAATTATAGCCTTCAAAACTGTACGGACAACCTTGAAAACAATGTCGGAATGGCTGTACGGCCTCCCTCGAAATCTGCAATTTTCTCTCCTCGAAATTCGTGCTCACTTGCCTCGAACTTCGTGCTCTGCCCTACTGTACAGATTTGCTGAAAGTTAGTGCTGCTGCCCTTCTTCTCACTGCTTAGAAAATTCTCTTCAGCTTTCTCCTTCCCCTTCTCTCAATCTGCTCATGAAAGAATTAATGAATGAATGACCTTTTCTCTCATTTTCCTCCTTTAATAGAACTCTAAGTGACTTTTGGGTTATCCCCAAATCCAATGGCTGAAATAGCTTTAGATCTAGGACTGAGATTAAATGCTCTTTTAAATCTCACTTTCTATTTTTTAGTTCACCCCACTTTAATAAAGACCCACTTAGTCATTTATTTCCAAAGTCACTTTTCCTTTCTAATTTTACATTAACTTTATTAAAGTCACTTTAAAATTAGACTTTAGTAGCTTTTTCACTTAAAGTCACTTTTAAATTAGATTTTACTTTATAACTTTATAAAGCCACTTTAGGAGAAAAATTAAATTCTTTTGGACACTTTTCCCTAGGCCAAAGATCAAAGCCTTAGGGAACCACCTATCCTCCGGTAACCAAATTTCAACACTCCCTCTTACCAAGGAAGGTGTTCCTCACCACACCCATCTTGTCTCTGAAGTAGACATGCTTGCCCCGTGGTAAGGCTTTGGTAAGAATATCTGCAACCTGCTCATCAGTGGGAATATATTCGAGCTTCACAGCTCCCTTCTGCACATAGTCTCTGATGAAATGATATTTGATCCCGATATGCTTTGACCTGTCATGAAATACTGGATTCTCCGTGAGTTTAATGCAACTCTGATTATCACAGTAAATCACTGAAGGTCTCAACGGCTGACCAAATAAGCCAGACAACATCTTGCGAAGCCAGATGGCCTCACAACTAGCTAGACTGGCTGCCATATACTCTGCTTCCGCTGAACTCAATGCTACTGACTGCTGCTTTCGGCTGAACCATGACACCATTGTCGAACCCAACCCAAAACAACACCTTGAAGTGCTCTTCCTATCAGAAGCACAACCTGCCCAATCAGAATCAGTGTAACCTGCCAATCTCACTCCATCCCCCTGCCTGTAGTCCAGACCATAATCCACTGTCCCCTGCAAGTATCGCAAAATGTGTTTTGCAGCCACCCAGTGAACCTTCCTAGGCTCACACATAAACCGACTCATCGTGTTGACTGCAAAACAAATATCTGGTCTAGTGTTGACCAAATACATCAAGGAACCAATCAACTGTCTGTACAATGTGGGATCCACCAACTCGGAATCCGAAGCATGAAGCTTCTTCCAGTTGGTGATCATCGGTGTCGACATGGGTCTACAATCCTCCATGTGGAATCTGCCAAGGATGTCCACAATATACTTCCCTTGCCCCAGGAAGAAATGCCCCTCCTCTTGCCACACCTCCAAACCCAAAAAGTAATGCATCAAGCCGATGTCCTTCATCTCAAACTCCGACGCAAGATCTCTCTTGCAGTGCTCTATGAGTCTCTCTGCACCTGTAATGACTAAGTCATCCACATACAGCACCAGAATGAGAGGCTCCTCACCTATCACAATATAGTAAAGGTTCGGATCTGCCTCATTCTTTGTGAAACCCATCTTCTGCAAGTAAGTATCTATCCTGGAGTACCAAGCTCTGGGAGCTTGCTTCAGGCCATAAAGGGCCTTCTTCAGTCTGCACACATGGGATTCCTTCCCATGCACCTCAAAGCCCTGTGGCTGCTCAATGTACACCTCCTCCTGTATGAAGCCATTGAGAAATGCGGTCTTCACATCCATCTGGTGGATCTTCCAACCCATCTCTGCTGCTATTGATATAATGGAGCGAATCGAAGTATATCGAGCCACGGGAGCGAAGGTCTCCTCATAATCAACTCCCTCTACCTGGGAGAACCCTCTAGCCACAAACCTCGCTTTGAATTTCTCAATGCTGCCATCTGCAACATGCTTTACCTTGTAAAGCCATCTGGAAGTCACCACGGATTTGCCCTCAGGCCTCGACACCACCTCCCAAACATCATTCTTCATGATAGAAGAATACTCCTCCTGCATGGCCTCTCTCCAGACCTGCTGGCTAGCTGCCTCCTCATAGCTAGAAGGCTCAGAGTTAAGGATGTTGGCAACTATTTCCATATAGCTACAAAACCTCTCAGGTGGTTTGCTCTCTCTGATCGGCCTCTTAGGCGCAGCAACAGATGTGGCCTCTCTCAAGGTATCCTGAAGCCACTTGGGCTTCCTCTTCCTTGAGCACACCTCTCCCACTGGAGAATGAAACTCCTCCTCATCAGAAGTCTGAACTCCTGACTGTCTGTCTACTGTCCTCCTGCCTGAACCTGAACCTGTAGACGTTGAAGTATCGTGTGAACTGTCCATCAGTGGACTCCCTAGTGAACTGCTCTGCATGCTGCCCGAAGCACCACCCCTCTGACTCTGCGAGCCACTGCTCACTGACGAACCAGACATCGTCAAAGATGTACCTCCGGATCCTCCTAATCCCTGCCCACTGGATCTCTGTAACTGACTCAACTGCTGTTGAGGGTCTGGCTAATCCAGATACTCTAACTCCCATGACCTCCTGAAAGCTCGGTCCTCCTCGAATCTCACATCCCGCCTGATAACAACTTTCCTCGAAGCAGGAATATAGACCCGAAAGGCTTTCGAGGTCTCACTATAGCCCACAAAGATACCCTTCTCTGCGGTGGGCTCTAGCTTGGTCCTCTTCTCCTTGGGTACGTAGGAGTATGCAATACACCCAAAGATACGGAAGTGACCAACATCAGGCTTCTTCCCTGAAAAAGCCTCCTCTGGAGTCACATGCCCCAAGGCACGATGCAGACTCCTGTTCTACAAGTATACAATAGTATTGCAGGCCTCTGCCCACAAAAACAAAGGTAACCCCTGATCATGTAACATGGCTTTGGCAGCCCCAATGATGGATCTGTTCTTCCCTTCTGCAACCCCGTTCTATTGGGGGTTGTAAGGAACTGTGAACTCCCTCCTAATGCCTGCCTCTGCACAATACTCAACAAACTCTCCAAGGGTGTACTCACCTCCATTGTCCGACCTCAGGGACTTGATCTTCCGACCTGTCTGTGTCTCCACAAGAGCTCTAAACTCCTGAAACTGCTTGAAGACCTCACTCTTGGTCTTCAAGAAATAAATCCAGGTCCTCCTGGAGTGATCATCAATGAATAACACATAATACTCATATCCACTCAAGGAAACATGAGACATCCGACCGCTCACATCGGAATGAATCAAATCAAGTATCCCAGTCGCTCTGCTGTCACTGCTGTGAAAAGGGGATTTGGCAAACTTGCCCATCGCACATCCTCTGCAAGTATCAAAGTGATCAGTACTGAAATCTGGCACACCTGTAGTGATCTCCCGCAAAGTCCTCAAGGCTCCATGATACATGTGCCCCATCCTGCGGTGCCAAATCTCACACAACTCAGAACTGCTAGCTCTGCTGTCGGTACTACTGCTCAATGCCAAAAGGGGCTAGAATGCAAACCTGTACACCTTTGCATGGTGTACACCTATCACTCTAGCTGAATCAGCTGGAGTGCCCCTGGGATACATCAACACCTGTCCTCCCCTGAACAGTACCTCATATCCTCTGTCCTCCAAAGCTGAGACGGATATGAGGTTCTTCCTCATCCCTGGCACATAAAGAACATTTGACACCTTCAAGGGAGGTTTAGACTCCCTCTGAAATGTCAATGTTCCCACACCGACTGCTCTAACAACTCTGTCATCACCGAGTACTACCTCTATATCAGTGCCACTCTCTGAAAGCTCTGAGAAGTACTCACGGACTCCTGTCATATGACGTGAAGCCCCATTGTCCACATACTAGATACCCGAAGATGCTCCGCTAGTCGAGGGAAATGCATGCTCCCTTTGAACCTCCGTGGCAAGTGATCCTGCACTAGTGGATTCACAAGCACTGAACCCAAACTCTCAGTCAAATCTATCTGAAAAGTCTTCAATCTCTTCTGATGCTGCCTGGTCTGGTTCTTCCCCTTCTTCTTCTTCTCCGGACACACAACTGCATAGTGTCCCATCTTCTGACAACTCCAACACTTCACTTTGGAGTAGTCCTTCTGCGTGTTCTCCTGTTTACCTTTACCTTTGCCTTTGCCCCCACCACCACTTGTGGAAACATGCTTCTTGCCTCCGGCCAACAATGCTACATCCTCATCTTGCTCAACTGGCTTGGCTGCCCCAAGTTGACTCTTCCTGATCTCTGTTTGAATGCAATCATCCCAAAACCTCTCCCATGTGGGAAGGGTCTCACGTGCACAAACCCCATCAGCAAAATTCAGCCATGAAGTAGGAAGGCCATTCACTGCAATCCGCACCAACTCAGTGTTTGGAATGACCTTTCCAACTGCTGCCAATGCATCTCTCACATTAGTTATCTTTGTGAGATAACTAGTTGCACTATCATTCTTCCCCATCTTAATGGTCTTCAGCTTCTCCCTTAGGACCATCTTTCTGTTCTCATTGATACTCTGGTAGAGATTGGTCAAGGCAGACCACATCTCATGAGCATGTCTCTTTCCTCTCACAGGAGGAATCACATGGTCTTTAATACCATCCAGAATCAGCCTTTTTCCCTTGTTATTCTTTTTATTAAATGCTGCCAACTGAACAACATCAGTAAGCACATTAATAGGCTGCTGTTGGGTATGAACCATGATATCCCAGACTTCTGCCTCCTCAAAGATGCTCTGCATTCTCTCCTTCCAAACGCTGTAGTTACTATGCCTATCCAACCTATCCTCCACCCTCAATCCCAATGAAATCGTTGCTGTCCTAAAAATTGAAAATAACACTGCTGTAGTAAAGATAAAACTTCTGTGTGTGAAAAATCAGCTTGCTGGAATTTTCTGAGTGAAAAATCAGCAACCTGTAATTTTTCTCTTCGCTGTCCCAAACTGCACTTTCAACACCCAACCTCTGATACCATGTAGAAATTTCTATTTTCCCACCCCGGTTTTCAGTTTCACCTTATTTCTTCAAATAGTTAAATGCCCTTTCCCATAGTCTTACATTCAACAAGCTGGAAAATAAATATTTTCTGAAAACACAAATTCTGGAAAATTTTCACAGTGCTGGAAATTGCAGAAATAAAAATCAGCAGACTAAAACAGCGACACAAAACATTTTAACACAATGATTTTTGGTCAACATGACCCTGGAAAAACCCCCTACAACTCTTGGGGAAAACCAGTTCGAAAGCTTCTCTTTATTTTATGAATATTGCTTTTGCAGTGATGTATAAATTTACATAGCAAAAAAAATTACAGCAACTTCGAAACATAACTTATCTCGAAAATCGTGCCAAACTCCACCTCAGTTTTCGTGCCCACAAAATAGAAAAATTACAACAGAAATTACAGCCTTCAAAACTGTACGAACAACCTCGAAAACAGTGCCGGAATGGCTGTACGGCCTCCCTCGAAATTTGCAGTTTTCTCTCCTCGAAATTCGTGCCCACTTGCCTCGAACTTCGTGCTCTGCCTTGTTGTACGGATTTGCTGAAAGTTAGTGTTGCTGCCCTCCTTCTTCTCACTACTCAGAAATTTCTCTTCAGCTTTCTCTTTCTCCTTCTCTCAATCTGCTCATGAAAGAATTAATGAATGAATGACCTTTTCTCTCCTTTTCCTCCTTTAATAGAACTCAAAGTGACTTTTGGGTTATCCCCAAATCCAATGGCTGAAATAGCTTTAGATCTAGGGCTGAGATTAAATGCTTTTTTAAATCTTACTTTCCATTTTTTAATTCACCCCACTAATAAAGACCCACTTAGTCATTTATTTCCAAAGTCACTTTTCCTTTCTAATTTTACATTAACTTTATTAAAGTCACTTTAAAATTAGACTTTAGTAACTTTTTCACTTAAAGTCACTTTTAAATTGGATTTTACTTTATAACTTTATAAAGCCACTTTAGGAGAAAAATTAAATTCTTTTGGACACTTTTCCCTAGGCCAAAGAGCAAAGCCTTAGGGAATCACTTGTCCTTTGGTAACCAAATTTCAACATCACCAAGAATCTAAGTGTTCATAATGACATATGAACGTTGTCTTTAGGATATCTTGCTCACGCACTCGAATTTGATGATACCTCGAGCACAAATCTATCTTAGAGAAGTACTTGGCTCGCTCATCCATCAACTCATCTATGTGGGGTATGGGGTACCGGTTCTTTAGAGTCTTCTTGTTTAGAGCCCGATAGTCGATGCACATACTTAGGGTACCATCCTTTTTCTTCACCAACACTATTGATGAAGCAAAAGGGCTAGTACTAGGCCTGATATGCCCCAATGACAATAGCTTTTGAATGGTCCTCTCAATCTCGTCCCTGTAGGCTTTGGGGTGCCTATACAGGGTAGTGATAACAACGTGAACCCCCTCCTAGAACTCAATGGTGTGCTTGAACCCTCAATCTAGTGGTATGCCTGGAGGAATCTCCCTAAAAACCGTCTGATGCCTCTCGAGTAGTGCAAGGATCTCTGGATGTATCGACTGTCCCTGAATCCCTGTCTCTGAAATCCTAAGCTCCACTACCCACTCTATATCCCCATGTCGCAAGTCAGCTTCCATCTTGAGCAGATATTGTTTGGGGTAGGTAGGAGTGCATGCCCCTCAGCACCACCAACTTCCCATCTGGGCCCATGAACTCCATCTCTAACTTCTGCTAGTTGGTGGTGACTTGTCACAATGAGTACAACCGCTGGACACCCATCACCACGTTGGTGTCCAGAACATCAACAACAAAGACATGCTAAGTGATGGAATAATTCCCCATAGTCAGAGTCAAGTTGGGAACGTATCTCGTGCACTGCATCGTTCAGTCTCCTGGTACCAACACTGAGAACTCCTCAAATGTATCTATGTGTATGCCCCTTCGCTCAACCATCTGGGCATCAATAAAGTTGTGGGTATCCCCATTGTCCATTAGTACTGCCACACGTTGCCCCTGTATCGTGCCCTTGATCCGAAGTGTCAAGTACTTCGGAACTCCCCAAAACGAAGCTAGAATACCCCTAGAAGGAACGAATAGGCCTCCTCTTTGAGATGGTGGTGGTGGTCCTCCCGCAAACTAGGGCCCCCCATCTCCCTGATCTGTCTCTTGGTCAACCTCATCCTCCTACTTGCTATCAGAGTACACATCAATGTAGTGGGCCTTGCCCTTGGTGCACTTGTGCCCCTGTTGGATGGATAAGTCGTTCTTGCGGACAAGACAGACCTCCCAAGTGTCCTACGGACAGCTAGCAACAAACGAACAAATAAAAACTATTTTCTCTAGATATTGTTGGACTTGGAATTAATTATAACAGGGTTTTAAAAACCTACTTGTAGTCCGCGCTGATCTTCTTTCTAGTGGCTTGAAGAAAGTCGTTGTCAAGGATTTGCAATCATAAACACAAGAAAAGATCCAAAGCACCTGCAAAATAAATTAATTCATGAATCAAACATTTATCAAGATGATAAAGGAATTCAAGAAATGAGATAATTAATTAAATAACCCATTGATTAAACATGATAAATAAGCTATTTAACTAAAGAACTCATTGAGAAAACAATATTCATTCGTATTAACTTAAATAAAGAAGAGCCTTACAACCGTGTTCGCCTTGATGTCATATAGGCCTTCCTGGGGTCCGGAATAGGTGTTTCCTTTACTCTGACAAGCCTTGCACTCTCTCAGCTAAAAGCACATGGGTGTGTAATCATTCCCATATAATGATCAACTATGAGAGTATGAGTCTCTACAACATTTCTCCTAAAAAATTCTCCAAGTCTAACTCACTAACTCCAACCTTTGAAGCTGCACTATGGCTTCAATTTACAGGAAAAGAGAGGAGGTTATGGTTCCACATAAGAAGGGATAGAATGCTCTTTTGAAGGGATTGGGCTCCATAAATCAAGGGGTAGGCTCCCATAATGGAGGAATGAACATACATGATAGGAGCGAACCTTCGATCGGATAACTGCTTCTAGAAGCTTCCAGATTTGACTGCTGGGCTTCTAAATGTTACTTTCCGCCTTTGTTTTACCTTTTACAGGGGTCCACACCTTTAATGAATAAAAAGTGCGTTTAGCTCTGCATGATTTAGAGCAAAAAAGTGCGGCACCGCAGGCAATGTTAAGAGAAAGTGCGGTACAAGTGTTTTTAAGACTTTTATGAGCTTTTCTCTCAATTTCAAGGTTTGACTTTAGGAACTTTGATGTTGTAGACTTCTAAGGGAATACTAAAACGTCATGGTGACAAATTTCAGTGTAACAGCCCTAGTGCCCAAGGCTCCTGGCATGTGAAGCACAACTTCTTCCTCCGAAGGTCCCTCCTAGTCTTATCGTCCAATTGTCCACGTCCAGCTTCCCTTTGAGGTTGACAAGCGTCTCGACTCCCTTGAGGAGCCATGGGCCTGGTGGGTATAGGGGCCCTATTCTTGGGAACTGTTACCACTCAAACCAGCAAGGGACCTAAAAGGGACTCCTAAGAGGGCAACTGCTAGGTCAAGGGCAACGATGGAGACTTAGCCCAGTGTCACCACAGCTAAGGCTCCCTGCTCTTTACGGACTTTCACTGATGGGAGGGGACCTGGTATTTAGGAAGTCACTTATAAAGGATAGATCAACAAATAGATGTTAAGTGACCTCAAAGACCCTTTCCCTAGAATAGGATTAAGAATGGAGCTTGGTTGCTCTTTAAGCAAGGTACAAGATTTTCTAGGAAAAGAAGGTAGGGCTTTGAGGGTTAGGTTAAAGGAATATGATTTGAAAAGGAGTTTCCCAATCCCTAAAATCCCTATAGAACTTGGATTCCTGAGTTGCCCTTGATGAATTGTCTTTGATAAGAAATGGGACCACACGGGGCCAAGTGGACTCAACCCAGGTTAAGAGGATGGAGTTTAGCAATTGATGATATTGTTAACCTAACCAAGGTAAGGGGAAATGATCAAACAAGAATTTTCACCCAAAAATGTCAAATTGATCCTATGAGGTACTAGCCTTGGGAACACTAGGGAAAAGTTTGATCTTAGACCTATGGCTTGGGATATATCGCAATCCCACTGTCAGAATCTCTTCAAATTTGGAGGAAACCTTGAGGACACACCAGCGCAGTAGGGCCTAGGAGATCGAACTTTTTCTAGGGCTAGTTTGTCGAGAAATTGATGCCCTACGTGGCCTAGCGTGGCTAGACCTAGGAGAGGGAGGAGAAGGTGAAAGAATATGGTTTAAACTTTAAATGACCACCTTCTGATGGATCAGTGCCTAATTCCTCTTGAGGATATGGATTCAAGGAGAATTATGAAGATGGACTTCGTTTCTTGTTCAAGGAGGCTCTCAAAGTCGACTTTGTCGAATGTTAAGGGCAAGAGAAGAAAAGTGACCTTAAAAGCATTTATACTTCGTTGTAAATGGAAGAGGCTTATTGAGATAACTCGATCTCTAGGACAATTCATTCATCAAACATGGCCCATGCATGGAGATAAGCTAAATAGAAACACAATTCTACATTGATGCTGTAAATGCATGTAGCAATTAGCCCTAAAATAGCGAAAATCTCATAACCAATGTATGCAACAAAATGAAAGAAAATAGTGTTAAAATTGCACTTATATGTAAGAGAATATATCCAACCATTAACACATTTGCAGTATAAGAAGCTCCAAGATAAGAAGAACCCAATCCATACATCAAAATTCATCCATTATCCAAGAATATCCACAAAGGAAAAAGTGCGAAGTTGTAATATCCCCAAAGGGAAATAACCAGTAATAAACAGAAATATGCCAGACAGATATAGAAAATACAATGCTGAACCAGATCATGGAACAATTACACATAGAATGCCAGAAAACTGAGCCATTTTATTAATCTGAAAGTACATAAAGAGGAGTACAAGAAAATCAGAATGAGTGCACCTATCCTTGCCCTAGGCAAGTGGAGGCCCTCTCAGACAAATACTGGTTGCAACAAGGACAGCGTCCTAGCTGGCTGAAGACTGCTCTGAAGACTGAAGCTGGACTGCACTGGAACTATGAGCTGAAGACTAAAAGATAGCTGATATCAATACTCCAAACCCTCACCAATGAAAACGTTTTCTCTGCTAGTGACAGCGCTGAAACAGATGTAGTGCTGGTCACAAAACCCTCCAGATGAAAAGCTCCACTCTCCAGGGGCCAAAGATACCAGACGAGCGTCAAGCACGCTCACCGCGGCCACACTCATCGGATCGAGCGTCCTCCCGGATGGATCGACGTCCTATATGCTCGGATACGCGGATGCAAACCTCAATCCGGTCAACGTCCTATCCCTCCAGGGTCTGCGTCCTCTGTGTCGGATCTCTTGCTATCTCTTCGGATAGAAGAGACATGCGACAATATCTCTTCGGAAGGGGAGGCTCGGGAGGGCTGGATGCAGATGTTATCTCTTGGATCTAGATGGATGCAGCAATGTCTCCTCGGATACGCATTCTCCCAAAAAGAGCAGGATCTAATGCTACCTCGGATACGCAACCTACGAACTCTGCAAATATCTGCTCAGATCTACAATCTCCAAGGCTGGATCTATCAATGTGCCTTCAGATCTGCGTCCTCCTCTTCCTGCTGGAACAACGTCCTCACTCCAAGACTGATCTGCGTCCTTCCTTCCCTCTGGAACAGCGTCCTTCCTCCCAGATAAGACTGCGTCCTTTCTCCTGCTGAAACAACGTTTTTCCTGCTAGATCTACGCAGCCACTAGAGGGCTTCTTCCTCTCCGAATCTCCCCTGAAACTGCTACTGAAACTGAAGGATGAAACTCAGAAATTAACCTTACTAGGGCGGGCACTCGAAGTCCCCCGAAGCTAAGGGTGAAACCAGAAATAACCTTACCAGGGCAGGCACTCGAAGTCCCCCGAGGCTAAGGGTGAGATCTCCGACCGGAGACACTCGGTTGCACTAGACAGTGCTGCAGACCGACTAAACAACCGGCGTGCTGAAGCAGACAGAAGTCTAGCTCTCAATATCAATATAAAATCATGCATGTCCAAATGAGGTGAGAACCCCTCCTTTTATAATGCCAAACTCCCTCCAAAACTTAACTGCGTCCTTACTCTCCTTTGACCTGCGCAGTTACCCTTGGGTCAGCCTGATGCCTCCCCATCATGCTCATGTGGACCCCCAAGGCCCCCTCTCTAAGTTATAACGTCAATCAACTAGGAAAAGAACACTTTATTTATAAAGTGAGGTGACTAAAGTGAGGTGACCCCTCTTATTTCTCACTTTATTTATTACTTCTAGCTAAAGCGGCAAAATTAAACAAAAATGGAATATTCCAATTAGCAAAGCTAATTGGGAATATTACAGTCTCCCCCGGCAAAACGTTGCTTGTCCTCAAGCAACTGAAGTGATGGATGCTGTAAGATCCTCTCATCCTCCCAAGTGGCATCCTCATCCGGCAAATTCTTCCATCTCACCAAAAACTCTCTGATCTTCCGGCTACGCAGCTGTCTCTCCCTGGTGTCAATAATGGCCTCCGGCTGTAACACCAAGTGCCCCTCATCATCTGTAGGCGGTAGCTCCCCGGTGACTGTCACATGCTGACCCAATGCCTTCTTCAGGCATGACACATGGAAGATGTTGTGAATCCGACTGCCTTGGGGCAATTCCAGCTCATATGCAACCTGCCCGATCCTGCGTATCACCCTGTATGGTCCATAAAAACGAGGCTTTAGCTTCTCTGCCCCCTTCTGTTTGAGCGAAGACTGTCGGTATGGCTGTAACCGTAGGTAGACTAGGTCCCCTACCTCAAAGTGTCTCTCCACCCGACCCTTATCAGCATACAACTTCTGCTGATTTTGTGCTGTGGCTATGTTGTCCTTGAGAGTCCGGAGGATATCTTGACTCTCTTGGATCCATAACTTGGCTCGCGGAGCCCTGCTAACCCCAAATATCATGTCCACAAAAGATAGGGAATGATATCCATACAATGCATAGAAAGGTGTCATACCGATAGACATATGGTGGGTTGTGTTGTAGCAGTACTCGCCCAGATGTAGCCATTTCAGCCACGCTCTCTGCTGCCCGCTGACGTAGTTACGCAAGTAGCCCTCTAGCCACTTGTTAACTATCTCCGTCTGCCCGTCCGTCTGGGGATGATAACTAGTGCTAGGTGTCAACTCGGTCCCCACTAGTCGGAAGAGCTCTTGCCAAAATCCACCCATAAAACGGCTGTCCCTGTCACTAACAATGGTCTTGGGTAGACCATGCAATCTGAAAACCTCCCGGAAAAACAACTCTGCCACCTGTGCCGCTGTGTGATGTGCCGAAATGGCGAAAAAATGAGCATACTTCGTTAGCCGGTCAACCACTACGAAGATGCAGTCCTTGCCCTGCACTATGGGCAACCCCGTGATGAAGTCCATCGAAATACTTTCCCACTTCCCCTTCGGAATGGGAAGAGGCTGCAACAACCCCGCAGGATGACTCATCTCTCCCTTGTTCCGCTGGCAAACCTCGCACTCCCTGACATGCTGGAGTACGTCCTCCTTGAGGCCCTTCCATGCAAATCTCTCCCGGATGGCCCTGTATGTCTTGGTGAACCCCTGATGGCCCGCCAATGGTGAATCATGTGAAGCCTAGAGTATCTTCTTCTTGAGCTGAGATCCCTCAGTCAAGAAGATCCTGTCCCTGTAATAGATGACCTCATCGGCCACCCTGTATCTGCTATCCGCCACCTGCCCATCCAGAACCTCGCATGCAAATCTATCTTTGGAGTACTCAACCAGTAGTCGAGCCTTCCAGTCAGCGTCCAGGCTCATGAGTGATAACGTGGCCGGTCTACGAGAAAGGGCATCAGCTACCACGTTATTCTTCCCCTTGACATACTCTATGTCAAAGTCGTAAGCCTGGATCTTGCTGATCCACTTCTGCTGCCTCTCCTGCAACTGTTTCTGCTCCAGAAAGTACTTCAGGCTGTTATGATCTGTCCTCACCCTGAATCTGCCACCTACCAGGTACTGCCGGAATTTGGCCAATGCATGCATGATGGCCAACATCTCCTTATCATATATGGGATATAGCCTCTCGTGTGGAAGGAGCTTCCGGCTCTCGAACGCAATCGGATGACCCTCCTGCATCAATACTGCTCCAATCCCCTCTCCTGATGCATCGCACTCTAGGACAAAGGGCTGCGTAAAATCTGGCAATGCCAACACGGGACAATTGCTCATCACCTCCTTGAGCTTATCAAAAGCTCGCTGTGCCGGATCCGACCAACTGAATGCCCCCTTCCTCGTCAACTCCGTGAGGGGTGCAGCAAGCTGAGAGAAGCCCTTGACGAACTTCCTGTAATAGGTGCAAATACCAATGAACCCTCGGAGTTCTGTTACATTCCGTGGCTCTGGCCAGTCCCTGATAGCCCGGATCTTCTCCTCGTGGACTCTCACCCCGTCCACTCCTATGATGTGTCCCAAATACAGCATCTCCGTCAATCCAAACTCGCACTTGGAGAGCTTGGCAAAGAACTGCTGCTCCTCCAAAATGTGCAAGACCGTCTCAATGTGCTGGAGATGCTCCTCCCAAGTCCTGTTGTATATAAGGATATCATCAAAGAAAACCAACACAAACTTCCTCAGATGATCCCTGAAAATGTGGTTCATACAAGACTGGAAAGTAGCAGGTGCATTGGTCAACCCAAATGGCATGACCAGAAACTCAAAGTGCCCATAATGACACCCGAAAGCAGTCTTGGGAATGTCCTGTTCCCTCATGCGTATCTGATGGTATCCGGATCTCAAATCAATCTTTGAGAAGAATCGTGCTCCTCTCAACTCATCCATCAGCTCGTCGATCCTGGGAATGGGGTACCTGTTCTTCAGGGTCTTCTTGTTCAGAGCCCTGTAATCAATGCACATGCGTAGTGTGCCGTCCTTCTTCTTCACCAGCACTACCGAAGAAGCAAAAGGACTGGTGCTGGGTCGAATGTGCCCAAGGGCCAGCAACTCCTGAATGGCCCGCTCTATCTCATCCCGATAGGCCTTGGGATGCCTATACGGTGTGGTAATCACTGCCTGTATCCCCTGCTCCAGCTCGATCGTGTGCTCAAACCCCCGATCCGATGGCTGTCCTGGCGGAATGTCTCCAAAAACTACTGCATATCTGTCGAGAATAGTCTGTAGATCAGGGTGCACCGTCCGTCCTGTATCTACTGCCTCCGAAGCCCGCAACTCTACGGCCCACTCTATATCTCCCTTGCGGAATGTCGCCTCCATGCTGTGTGCCGATACTGTCTGGGGTGGATATGTGTTCTGCCCTCGTATCTTCTCATGCTTCCCCGTCTTGGGATCATCCCACTCCATCTCTAGGGCCTTCCAATCCGTTGTGACCTTTCCCAGAGTAATAAGCCACTGAACCCCCAATATCACATTGGTGTCCGGAATGTCCACCACAAAGAAGTGATCGGTCAATGTATAGGTGCCCATCGTCACTGATAACTCTGGTACATAACGAGCACATGCCATGGTCTGATCTCCTGGTACCAAAACAGAGAACCCATCAAAGCCCTCCATCGGTATGCCTCTCCGTGCAACCATCTGGGCATCAATGAAGTTGTGGGTGGCCCCACTGTCGACTAAGACCGAAACCCGCTGTCCGCGCACTGTCCCCCGTACGGGCAATGTCAGATACTTGGGGACTCCTCGTAATGCTGCTAGAGCTCCCCCAGTAGGTGCGAATGATGCCCCACCTGCATCGGGTGGTCGAGGTGGTAAGGTACTCTGCGCTGCATAACATCCTCCTGCCTCCTCATCGTCCTCCACATCCTCTTCCCCGCTGCTCTCGGAGAAGACCTCTATGAAATGTGCCTTCCCTGCCGTACATTTGTGTCCCGGTGCCCACGGCTCCTGGCAAGTGAAGCATAATCGTTTCCGCCTCAGCTCTCTCCTGGCCTCATCATCAAACTGTCCTCGTCCAGGATTCGCCTTGGGAGGCGGTACCCTCATGTCCTTACCCTTAGGCTGGAAAGCCTGTCTCTGTGGATAAGGCGGTCGGGTCCTGGGCAAAACATCCTGTAAATCTCGAGCCCTATTGATAGCATCCTGTAGTGTAGCCGGTCTGTTTGACCGTACTAGGCCACGCAGTGGCTCTGACAGCCCCTCCACAAACATATAGACCATCCGAGCTGTCGATAAGTCAGGTACCATCACTGAAATCCGCAAGAAATCCGAGATGTATGCTTCTGCACTCCCAGTCTGTTTGAGCTTGGTTAGCTCAGCAAAATGCTGCTCCGGATCCCTCCTGTCAAAACGCTCTACCACTCTCCTAGTAAATTCGGCATATGTCGTCACTGTGGAATGCCCTAGTGTCGCCAATCCATGAAACCACCAATCCTGAGCCTCACCCTCTAAATGTAATGTAGCCATCTTAATGGCCTCTATCTCTGGCATCTGATTAAGCTGGAAATAGATGTCCAGCTTCTCCACCCAAGACTTTGCCGTAGTCTTCGATGAACCATCAAACATAGGCAAATGGAATCTACTCGCCGCACGGTGGTCATCACGGTGGTACCCTCGCCCCTTATGCTGGTGCTGCTCCTGCTCAGGGGGTTTGAGGCCATATCTATACTGGAGATAGCGCTCAAAAGGGAGAGTATCCATGAATCCTTGGCCGTAGCCCTGCCATTCTGTATAAGCGGCTGTCCATTGAGCTGGACTCACCTCTCTCGGGGCTGTCGACCCCTCGTCCTCTACTAGGAAAGTAGGCATGGTGTGTCGTGTGGGTGCTGGATTGACCCTCTGTGCACCTCCCTGTACTCCTGTCTCTGTGTCTGCTGGTGAGAATGTGGGCATAGTGGATCGCTGAGCTGTCACAATGGGAATAGCATCTGGTATGTGGCGAGACATCCCCGATCCTTCACCGACCTGAAAAACTCTAGGGGGTTCTCTCTGTGCTACCTCTACGGCTGCAAGCCTCTGTGACATATCCTGCATGTGATGGATGATTGCATCCAGCTTTTCAGCTGTGTCTGCCATCGGATCCCGCTGCTCTGTGTTCCTCACAGGCTGCTCTGTCTCTGAATCTGTTTCAGGTGGCTCCTGATCAGAATCACTTCCCCCGAAAGGAAACTTCCACCTACTCTCAGCTTCCCTGCGTTCCTTCCGATAGATGTAGGGGTTATCCCCGGGCGTCATAGACTGCTAGCACCACAGGCTGAGCCAGATCTATGCTCTGATACCACTGTAATATCCCCAAAGGGAAATAACCAGTAATACACATAAATATGCCAGACAGATATAGAAAATACAATGCCGGAACCAGATCATGGAACAAGTACACATAGAATGCCAGAAAACTGAGCCATTTTATTAATCTGAAAGTACATAGAGAGGAGTACAAGAAAATCAGAATGAGTGCACCTATCCTTGCCCTAGGCAAGTGGAGGCCCTCTCAGACAAATAATGGCTGCAACAAGGACAGCCGGGCCCTGGGGCCGGTCAAGACCCAGCTCAAGACCGAAGTCGACCGCACCGGGAACTATGAGTCAAGACTAAAAGATACCGATATCAATACTCCAAACCTCACCAATGAAACGTCGGTTTCGCTAGTGACAACCGCCGAAATCGCATGTGTAGTGTCGGTCACAAAACCCTCTAGATGAAAGCTCAGCTCCCTCGCGTCAAAGACCCCGGAAAACGCCTCGTCAAGCCCTCGCTCACATGACCGCTCATCAAATCGTCCCCCCGCATGGATCGTCCCATATGCTCGCATCCGCCGGATCCGAAGCCTCCAATCCGCATCCGCGTCCTATCCCTCCAGATCTGCGTCCTCCTATATCAGATCTACTGCTATCTCCTCAGATCTATGCTAGATCTGCCAATATCTCCTCAGATCTGCAACCTCAAAGGCTGGATCTGATGTTATCTCTTCAGATCTAGGCTGGATCTGCCAATATCTCCTCAGATCTGCAATCTCCCAAGCTGGATCTAATGCTACCCCTCCAGATCTGCAACCTACAGAACCAGATCTGCAAATATCTGCTCAGATCTACAATCTCCAAGGTTGGATCTATCAATGTGCCTTCAGATCTGCGTCCTCCTCTTCCTGCTGGGACAGCGTCCTCACTCCAAGACTGATCTGCGTCCTTCCTTCCCTCTGGAACATCGTCCTTCCTCCCAGATAAGAACTGCGTCCTTCCTCCTGCTGAAACAGCGTTTTTCCTGCTAGATCTGTGCAGCCACAAGAGGGCTTCTTCCTCTCCGAATCTCCACCTGAAACCTACCAATTCCCACCGAAACCGAAGGATGAAACTCGTAAAATAACCCATTGTGGGGCAGGCACTCGAAGTCCCCCGAAGCTAAGGGTGAAACCAGAAATAACCTTACCAGGGCCGGCACTCGAAGTCCCCCGAGGCTAAGGGTGAGATCTCCGACCGGAGACACTCGGTTGCACTAAACAGTGCTGCAGACCGACTAAACAACCGGCGTGCTGAAGCAGACAGAAGTCTAGCTCTCAATATCAATATCAAATCAAGCATGTCCAAATGAGGTGAGAACCCCACCTTTTATAATGCTAAACTCCCTCCAAAACCTTAACTGCGTCCTTCACTCTCCTTGGCCTGCGCAGTTAACCTTGGGTCAGCCCGATGCCTCCCCATCATACTCATGTGGACCCCCCAAGGCCCCCTCTCTAAGTTATAACGTCAATCAACTAGGAAAAGAACACTTTATTTATAAAGTGAGGTGACTAAAGTGAGGTGACCCCTCTTATTTCTCACTTTATTTATTATTTCTAGCTAAAGCGGCAAAATAAAGCAAAAATGAAATATTCCAATTAGCAAAGCTAATTGGGAATATTACATTTTGCATCAGAAATTAGAATTTTTGGCCAAGAAATTCTCTAAGGTCAGAATTCCCTCAGTGTGCTCTTCTTCCCTTCTAACATTTTTCTGCTCTAACAACTGCTGCAGAAAAT
>CM076571.1:430090018-430550159 GCA_034641835.2 Pinus albicaulis | reverse complement strand
ACAGCTTAATCTGAGCCCTCCGATGAAATAAGGTAGATTTAGATAGTTTATGCTTTAAAAGAATCAATGTTTTAAGGTTTCAAGCCTAAATACACCTGCAAAATGAAGAAAAAGTGTTAGAATAAGACTGGGTAGGTAGAAAGCAGTGGAAAAATCATGTAATAAAGTTTTACTGGGAAAAATTACTAATTTCCCATCCCCTATAATTATTCAGTATTCTAAGCTATCAGTCAAACAAGCTCAAAGAATTTCTCTGACTTTTGTTGGGACCGGACCCAAGGCTCGATGACTGGTTAGTTAAAAATATTGAGTTCTTATGTTAAATACACATTTATCATCATTCATCCGTCATTCATACATTAAAACCCCTTTTCCTAAGTAAAGACACATTCTAACTTAGTGAAGCTTAAAATCCCATATAATTAACTTCATCCCTTCAGAAGCATTCATAAAACCCTCAAAACTACAATTATCCTAAGTATTAGTGAAATAATATAAAGATGAGAAATGCTTTACTTTTTAAACTTTACTTGGTGATTTTATGTATTTTGTTTTACATCATACTACCCTTTCATATTAACTTTTAACATATTCTATTAAATCCCTAAAAAATACCTTATCCTACTTATTAATTCCCTATGTTTAAATATCCCCAAAAACCAACTATTATAAAGTTTTAGACTAAAGTTTAATTATCCACGTGCATAAAGAAACTAAAAGTAAAAAATTCAATTATTATTTATACTTAGTTCAATTACCCAAGGCCCACAACTTGAGAAATTACTAGCGTGATAACAACCTCTCTAATCTTAATTTTTGTTATATACATAATATAATTCAATAATATTTATTATCTGTTACATACCTAATATAATTCAATAATTTTCAATTATTGTTTATACTTAGTTTAAATTAAATATTAAAATTAGAACAAAATAGTTACTTTTATAGGTTTTTTTTTCAAATCAAGTTTTTATAATTTTAATTTAATTATTAAACATTATTAAGTGAATAATAGAGATATTTTTAGTAAAAATGACGTAAAATTGAAATATGTTATATTTATTTAAAAATTTATTTCATTTTAACTTTTTAATTAAATAATTTAATTAAAAATTTGAATTTTTTACTTTTATTTTAACTAAAGTAATTAAAAAAAAAACTAAAAATAATTATGTTGTTTTTTTCAAAATGATATTGCTAATTTAATTATTAAATATGATTTATTTTGGAGAAGTTAATGTAAACGAAGATCTAATATTATTCAAATTGTTTCGGTGTATCTATTTAACATTATCTTGTCTTGAGATAACACTACACTTTCTGCGGAATTTGACAAAAAATTTCACGGAAAAAAGAGAGATGGCTTCGAGGGTTCTCGTTCTAGGCTCCCATGTCACTGCTGTCATGAAGACACAGTCCAACCTCGCAGCCAGAGGTCTACCGAGCTTGCTCTCTCGCGCGTACCCCTTCAGGGACGCTGCTATGTCAAAATCACCGGAAACAAGAATCAGGAACGTTGTTGCCGCACCATGCCAAAACTTTACTCTGCTCCTCTGGCTATAGACAAAATCGATGACCTCCAAAAAATACAGGACATACACACCCCTACAGACAGACACGAGACAAAACCTCAGTTCGATGCGTCATGGGAAAATTCTCGATAAAGACCATGCTGCGAGAGAGGCGCAGACTGCTCTAGCCCACTCCTGCCACTCAACAACACAATGCTTCACCATGTTTCCCATTAAATTTCACCTTTACGTAGCCTTCTGACAAAGGAACACGCAAAAAGTAGTGTGACAGCCCTGCGGCGCAGTGAGCCATCCAGAATCGACCTACTGAAGTGCTCTGGTAGCCATGGACCCCTAAATCTCCTCCCCCCCTCTTTTCAGATTCAGATTTCTCTCCTAATTTCCAAAACCATGCTACTTTGGGTACACTCTTCGGACCTGGTCAAACACCTCTCGCAGGCCCTTGAACTCAGGTTGGGGATTCCCTCCACATCTCTGTGACTTCTCCATGAAGGTAAACAACTCGAGGACCCTCTTCCTCTCTCCTTTTATAATATTGAAATGATGCCTCTGTGGTTCTTTCTCTTCGTCTGCAGGGAGGTGCTGAAGGGCAGCCCTCTGCAGCTAATGCCTTCTCTTACAGGGACACTTTCCTTGCAGAACCCCCCAAACAAGCTTCTCAACCCAAGGAGGCTCCCAAGCCTTTATTGGTAGATAAAATGGAGGAGGTGCCCTCTGTATAAATCTCCCACTTAGATCTTGAAAAACAACATCAAATATATGCAAAGCCTTCATTTGTCGATTCAATGGATTATGGCCTCACACAACAAATCTATATTAATGGATTCATTCCACTTGGACCAACAACTGCAAGGTTATTTTATGCTCGAAGGGCTTATTTATCATCATATTTTTCCACAGTAATGACTACCAAAAATCCCTTATAGGTGGTCCATGGTTTTGGGGAACAACAGGGCTATTCCTCACCCCCTGGTTCCTATATTTCGATCCTTCCACGACAGTCATCACCAAAATTCCAATCTGGGTTAGGCTTCCAAAATTACCTGCTCATCTATGGCACTTTTTTGTCTTCCAAGGAATTGGAGACACTCTGGGACGTTTCTTGGCAATAGACCCCTCGAGAGGGGAGAAGGGCATTTACACCTATGGAAAAATATGTGCTGAAATTGACATCAACAAAGGATTACCCTATCAAATCATTCTCAAAGTCGGTGATTTTCTTTGGTCATAGACCTTGGACTATCAGAAAATTGTGTTCTGCTATCGGCATTGCCATAAAACAGGGCATCTTCAGAATTCCTGCGCTATGTTCCTTGCTCAAAAGAAAAGAAGCACCTGAAAATTGAAAGATAAAAGATGGAAACCCTGTGATCTGCCTCCCATGGATGACATTGAGTACTGTATCTCCCACTGCATCCTCGAATATCTAGAAATGCTCACACGATTCCACCTCCTCCGACTCGGATAAGGACTCCGTTCCTTTGGTTAGCAACAATCTTCATGTGGTTTCAGCCCACCCGCTCCCTGACGGTTGGGTTGAAGTCAAAAAAAAGAAAGGAAAGAAAATTTGTATGGCAGATTCTACCCATTCTGGGTAAATCCCTTTATCTGTCTCATTTGTCTCCCTTGTCCCTCTTCTTCTTCCTCTTGTCGATCTCTTGATAGCGTCAAGGAACCGCAGGTGATTTCTAATATCTTCAGGCTCCCCCGATTTCCTGCTTCTCTTGATTGTAACTCCTTTTGTACTACACGCTTTTAATAAAATCATTCCTATATTATTTACAAAAAAAAAATTAATATTGTCTTACCCTCTAGAGTAAATTTCTTTCAATTAACCATGGTGGAAGTGTTACTCTAAATCCACGTCAATCATTTTCCCTTTCCAGTCCTTGTGAACAACTAATTTAAGAGTTGAATTCAAAACTGCCTGGTATAAACTTGTTCAACACAAATAAAAATTGAAGTTCTATTTCATGTTTAATTCCTGAGCATGCAGTAAAAAAATTTCAAATTAGTAAAATGATAAATAAAATAAACCCCATTGAATATGATGGAGTTGATAGCATGAGTCATATTTATGCAACGGAAGAAATGCAAGCAACAAATAGAAAAATGCATGCATATATGCATGCATATTATATTGTAATTAGTTCGGGTAGGTAACAACATGTGTGATTAAAGGCTTCCCAACGTAAAAATCAGGGGATGTACTCGCAATTTCAATTTAAATGATCCCTATCCTTTTGTACTGAAAGAAGGGCCAATTTCATCGAGGTGCAATCAAATAAAGCTCAGTAGTAGTTGTTTCGGAAAGTATAAGTAAAATTGGTATTCATTATTATTTGAATTCTTATTTTACTTGATATCTTATTAAGATATCCATATTTACTTGATATCCTATTAACTTATCCATGTTAACATTTTCTAGTGAATATTGTTTTTGTAGAGTGTGGCCTATGCATAAGAATAAATTCTCCATGCTTTTGGACAGGTTGATTGGGTGAACCATACATGCATAAATTTATCATGTTTTTCTATTGAAAAACAATTCTCTATACTCAAACACTTCTATGGAATGTGAATGATATCCAAGGTAGAATATTCACAAGGCAATGTGGCACAAATGTCATCAGTAAATACAAGAAGCTTGGAACCCGATAAATTTATTAAGAAATGTCCAAAATTGGAAAACACAATAGTAACTAAATGGTTTAAAATTTACATAAAATTCATCCAAGACCCTTTAAGCTTTCCATCCTGTATGATAATGGTTTGCCAAGAATTAAGGCCTATGGTTTTCCAAGAATGAGGGCCTTGTTTTACCAAAGCAAACTTTCACAGAAATGAAGGTTCAAGGTATACCTATGACACAGAAATCTGATAGTGTTAATAAACCAAATAAAAAATAGGGTAGAGATAACTAGTCCTTAATAAGGAAGAGAGGTAAGATAAGGTTTAGTACATGCAAAGGGCTTCCACAGGATTTGTCTAGATTACCTGTAAAATACTTACTTTTCATTCTAGGCCTTACAAAGATAAAAGAATAAAAGGGAAAAAAATCATTTCATTTTCATAATTATTTAACACTTACCGACATCTATCACATAAACTTACTAGTATATTATTAATCCCATAACATCATTTTATTCATCAAAAATCTACAAGGCATAAATTCACAAAACAATAATTTCTCTAACCATAAATGAAGAAACTAATATATTAATAATGTTACACCCAAAAATTCAGAATAGTAGTTTAATACATTAATACATGTAATGTAAAAAATTAATTCTAAAATTTAGAAAAAAATTCCAAAATCATGATAAAGATAACAAACCCAAATATTCAGAAAATAAAAATAGGGAAAATATAAATTGACCCTTAAAGTATGAAGAGAATAGCCCCAAACTCAGGAAAAAGTAATCAACCCTAAAATTAGTAAAATAACTGTGGGTCAATTAGATATTAGAAAGATACAACAATAAAATCAAATCTTTATTTTATCAAAGTGCTTGGACAAGCAGTTCATTATATAGGCACACATAGACAATCTCTAGGACAATCTTGATCTAAATAATTTGGATCACCAACTCACACCACCAACTACGAAGACACAATGCATGATAGATAGAGTCAAATACTAACGATGAAAACACAACTCATCAAGTGTATCTAGACTCACCATTTCGACATTATTCTAACATCTCCCCTTAATGGAGAAATGGACTTTCAACAATTCCTAGCCATTGTCTACATACTTCAAAGTTCATCTTTCCAATAGGCTTGGTATAGATTTCAGCTACATTCTCAGTCACATTACAATAAACTAAATGAATATCATTAGATTATATCTTCTTCCTTACAAAATGATGTTGAACTTCAATATGTTTTGTTCTCGCATGATAAACTAGATTATTTGCCAGCTTAATAGAACTCTGGTTGTCACATTTTATGCTTGTTGGTCCTCTTTGTTTTTCTCCAACATCTTCAAGAATACTCCTTAACCAAATAACTTCAAAATTTGCATTGGTTAAGGCTTTATAGTCATCTTCTGAGGATGAAAAGAAGCACTTGGTTGTTTCTCGTTGCTCCATGATATGACCCCTAATCCTAAATTGAATGCATATCCAAAGGTTGATATTTTTTCATCGGGATTCCCAAACCAATCTGAAACAAAAAAACCTACCAACTAAATATCAAATACATTAGTATACAAAATACCAAAATAAAGTGTTCCCTTAAGATATCGGAGGAATTTCTTTGTTGCATTCCAATGTCTTTCACAAGGCTTAGCCATAAACTAACCAAGGATGCTGATAGAATATCTTATATCTAGTCTGGTAGTGGTGAGGTAGTTTAAAATTCCTACCAATTGAAGCTACAAAGTTCCATTCACTTCTTTAGATCCATCATCACAACACAACCTGGAATTTTGTTCTAAAGGAGTAGACATTACTTTGCGCTCAAACATATGGAATCTTTCAAGGATTTTCTTTGCATATTTTGTTTGGGTGATGATTGTCTTACCAGATTCTCGACAAATTTCAAGACCTAAACAATAATGCAATTCTGAAAATTTTGTCTTTCATTTAGTGTACTGCATCAAATAATACTTTACATTTTCTAGGTTGTTAGCAGGTGCAACTACATCAAAAACATGTCTTGCACAATAAAACAAGTGTACATAAATTTAGATCATAATTAACATGAAAAAATAACTTTAAAATTAACATGTACTTGATTTTATTATCTATTTCTATATCTCTATCATTTGAAAGGAATTTAAATGCTATCTTCTCTAACAAGATCAGAAACTTGATCACCTTTACATGATACTATAGTCTCCTTTGATTGCATCTCTTCAAAGTTTGCAAACTAACAATTTCCCTTTTGTATTTAGCTATGTATGTTCCCAAAATTTTACATACATATTGTTTTCACAAACATCATTAGATTGTGTGTCCTCTGTGCAAACACGACAAAAACAAGAATCTTTTCTTTTATCAAATGCAAACACATTTTGGTACTCTTTTGTTTTAATTGAATGAAATTTTTGTGTCTATTTCACTGTTTCAACTGCATTTGCAATCGATCTATCTACATCTTAGACCCCAATATGCCCAAAAAAACTATATGGAAAATTCAAACAAGAATATAAATATGTTATTTAAAATACAATTTATATATAATCAAAGATAATCATTCTGATAAATAATGTTTAAAATTATAAAATTAATAAAAATTAGAACATATATATATATATATATATATATATATATATATATATATATATATATATATATATATATATATATATATATATATATATATATATATACAAGTTAATTTGTATATATGTACATGTGCCTTTGTACTTCCCTTATTGTTAGTCTCATGGCTTAGTGCAATGATGCACCATTCAACAAATTATTTAGCTGAGACAAGTCGGTCCGCAGAGTGGTCCATTCAATATCTTTGAAGAGCTCGTTTTGTACATGCCCCGACACCATCATGTTCTCCTTTTCCATGGTCAGTCTCAAAAAAATTCCAACAATGTTTAATGTGGGTTTTCATATGAAGACGACACAATGAAAATAATGATCATGAATAATGTAATTGACGTGTGCATCCATTTGACCATATCCAATTTTTATTGAATTTTATTCCACGACCTTTCAACGAGTCATAAATATTATAAAAGCAATGTTCTACAAAATGTGTATCATGTGTACGATCATCACTGAAATAAAAGTGATATTCTTTAATAAGATGTCGATTTTCACTGGTGCTTTCTCTATGATCAACACTTTGTTCAGCGTGTCAATATAGAATATGGAAAAGCATAGAGACTTAGCCAGAATGACAGTATTCACTCTGTATTTCATTTTGTGCAACAAATGTGTAATTCTCTGCAAAATCAACTATTGACAAAATTGTCCCTCGTGGAAAAATTTCACGGGATTTTTTGAAGTTCAAGTCCTGTCATCAATCTTTATGGGAATTTTTAGTGTATTTATAAATTTATGCCTCAAACTTCTTCAAAAACTCTATCACAAAAAAATATTCTTCTTGTAAAGAAATCCTTTTAGTACTTGTAGTACTACTTGAACCAATCAATTTATGAATATATTCATATCTCTTCCATTTCAATTTTATGTTGGACAATGATTGATCATTTATATCAATAGGATATTTTTTCTAAAATAAAGTCATATTACCACAATGATCACATTTTTTACCACCAAAACATTTTTTTTGGTAAAATAATTAATGACTTTCTCTTGCACATAGAATTTGCGATATGAAATAATGGATAGTGGAAGGAGGAGGTGAATTTTTCCAAAATGTTTTACCAAAATTAAGGAATGTATCATAATATAACTGAAATTCCACATGATAATGACAACAACAAGTGTCGTGTATAGTGATAGGTTTAACATACAATGGTTTTTGTTGCACAAAAGAATTTATGGAGACATTAATTCCACGATTCCCTTTTATGAACTTATTGAAAAAATCTATCTAAGTGGTTTCCACGATATGTTGGCATGTTCTTCGTACAGATTTTGTGTTATTCTTCACCACATCACATCCCTTGAATTTGGTGAAACACGTGAATTTTTCATCCAATATTCATATATTATTTTTTTAACATATTGTCTAAGTCTATCTTTGTATGGTTGCCTAAAAATAACTATCCAACATTGATCTCATCCTTAACATATATTTTCAATAGAAATTTCCGATGTTTGTGCAATGTTTTTTGTGAGGTCCCTAATGCTTCTGCCATCAATTTTACAAAATGATTTTTTTTAGTACTTGATGAAACCACCACCATTTGTATTGCTCTATGTGCATCTAAATCAATTTTGTTTCTAGATCTTCCAATTGATTTTAGAGCATTATTTATAGTTTGTATCACATTTTTCTTCATTTTTAATCTTTCGTTGATTTTTGAAAACCCAATAGAGTCGTAGCTTCTTTCACTAGTGAAAAATGATGAAATTAGTGACTAGGTGACTAAAAATGTTAGTCACTGCAATTATTTCAAGTGAAATAATACTAAATTCGAGCAATTTTAAGTGATGGAACTAAAAATGACTAACTTATATGACTAATTTAGTCTAGGAATAAAATATACGACTAGATAATAAGTGACTAAATTAAAAATGACTAACTTAAATGACTAATTTAGTTTATGAATAAAAAATATGACTAGATAATAAGTGGCTAAACTAGAAACGACTAACTTAAATGACTAATTTATTCTAGGATTAAAATATATGACTAGATAATAAATAAAAAAATTAATAATGATTAACGTAAATGACTATTATTGTCCAAGAATAAAAATATGACTAAATAATAAGTACAACAAGTATATGAATTAGTCATTTATGTTAGTAATTTTTAATTGTGGACACACTATTTGTTATGGGTTTTTCGTGGCATTGTTACATACCGTGGTTGATTATTGCACTAGATTCATAGAGAATGATTTCATTAATTTGAATTCAAATTATGTTGATTTATACATGGTCAATTGATATAAATATTGACTCCAAATTGGTGTATGAGACCCCTTGTTTGTGGAACAAGGGACCCACCTTTGGGCAACGATTTGACTACTAAGTCTACGAAGACATACATACTTTACCCCCTCTAGTTTTAAATACATGACCTCTTGAAAGGAAACACACACTCTTAACCATTAGACCACCTCAAACGATATAATAATTTATAAAATATAATAATTTTATACTAATCCTTCTTCTCATACAATTATATTATTGGTTTATTACACTGTATATAATTTATACTTTGACTAATCCTTCTTCTCATACCATTGTACCATTGATTTATTACACTATATATAATAGTTTATAATATGTAATAGTTTCATGCATTGGTAGTGTAAAGATTTGGATATATGAAATTCGCGCGCATTTGTACTAACTTCAGAATTTTGGTTTGGCCATACGCGGGAATATCCGATTTGGTTGTTTGGTAGGAGATCAGGAGATTTTGGAGGGCCATTGATTTCTATTAATTGGAAATTATCAATTAATTGGTTGGGGAATACTTGTGGGTTGGAGGAGTAGTTATTATTTAGTATGCAGTATTCTAAATACAGCTCACAGAAAGGGAGGGAAACTTGTTGTCGGCTAATGTAAGCGAGTAGTTCTGATCCTGTATTCCATACTGATTCAAAAAAGAGTATTCTTAAAGAGTCGATGCATCCCTTCCAGTTACAGATCGATTTATTTACCTTTAATCTATTTACTCATAACCAACCTGGTTGCCCGAGCAAAAGCCACAAGTTTAGATATTGAACCAATTGAATTCGAAGCTAATTCAGTATCGATCATCAATCTGTGTAATCTACGAAAAGGAAAATCAAGAAGCAAGGAGATATTTGTTCTTATCCGAAGAAGAGAGAGTAACGCAAGCAGGAGAGTCTAAGCAGTAGAGCCGCTAGATGAGAGCCGCTAGATCTGGTGCTTTGAGAGCTGGTACGCTTGGTGGTTAATGTTACAAGTATGTATTTGTCTGGATGCTAACTTAGTTCTTTAAGTGCTGCAGTTGAAGGATCTGCTCTCACAGGGATTGATGATCGAACTCAAAATATTTACGAAAAAATACTATTACAAAGGAAGTCAAATGTATGGTAAAATATACAGCGTTAAGGATAGAACTTATTAAAGTGAAAGTAAATCCCATTGTGTGGGTTCTTTAGAATATCACCATCAGGACCAACAAGCAGAAATGCCTCCTCTTAATAATGGATTGGAAATAATGGGAATACAGAGCAGGGCTGGTGGATTAGCAATACTGGCAATACAGAGTAAGGCTGGTGCTGATTGGCGCTGTGGTTTTCATATGGGTTACCTCTCTCAAAGTTACTCAGGTATGTACTACTCGAACTTGGACCACTGGAGAAGGATTTCGTGTGTAATTTTCTTCATTAAAAAATATCAGATCTGGTAGGTTGTATAAAGAGTTATTAATTTTATATGAAGAATCAATCGAATGAAAGGGAAGATTATCTACCTTCCCTGCCCTTCCCTGCCCTGAATGTGCATCCTATGATAGGGACTCGCCCCACAACCATTAGATGTGCACTCTGTTCTGCGCTCATTTGTTTTTATTCCTTAAAAAGCCCCAACAAGCATATCATATAACGAGCTATTGCCACTCTCATTGTTAACATCAATGCATGCTCTCGATGTAGCCTGATGGAGCCTGTAGTGGAAACTAGTTTTAATTGATGTAGTTTCCACATGCTGTTACGGGTCAATCCGATTAAACAAGAGATTTTACAGGTGTATTCACTTTTTCGGCATGTGATTCATATTGGACTTTTCATGGAATGAAATAATAAGTTCGATTCTGAAGTGGTTGTGGAGATCTGAGCAACCAAGGGATAGGCCCAATGTAAATTGGTATGCATGCAACCAAATTCTATTAAAATAGTATACAAAGCCCGGTGTAGTCATTTTTGTCTACAACGTAGACACGTGAGCTCTCACAAAACTCTATAAAAGCTGCCATGCATTCTTTTGAGTTTGGTTCTTTGACAATATGATCTGGATCAGACGTTCTTGCACAAACAAAATTAAATTGAGGTTTATTTTCAGTTATATATGGTCATAAGTACTTTGAGCTTTTCCAACATAGAAGACTGAGGAGTTTTTTTTTTTTTAATTTTGAGTTGACAAGGTTCAGGGTTCAAGTACATGTTACCTACTTGCAATTCAGTGTGTGATTTTTGTTTTGATTGGGATCTTGGTTGAAGGTTCAAACCCTTTGTGTGCCTTTATATATGGGAGTATAGATGGGAGGACGTCTTATTTTATTGAGCCATCCTCAACTAGCATCAGATAGTCATTGCCCCTACAAGTTGTCAAAAAACCTAAAGGAAATCCATTGAAATTGACTCTCATGGTCTACTTAGGATCGAAAGTAGAGTATACTTTCCTAATTTATTTTTGTTGGCTTTGAAATTATATGAAGGGAGAAAATTCTTATGAATTTATTATCAACACTATCAATCCGATTGCTAGTGGTCATAGAAGGTAATATGCTAGTTTACTTGTTCTTCCCTTTCAACACTTAATTGAAATGAAAATAACTGGACCACTTAATGTGGTGTGCATTCTTGATCTTGCTCAATGTTCAAAGGATTGGTGAGACTTGTGATTGATATGAATGGCGATCTCTTTTCCACTCAAACAATGTCTACAATGATGTGTTGTTTTAACCAATGTGTACATCTCTTGGTCATATATTTTGTAATTAAGAATGCTTGAAAAATTATTGGAGTGCTTTGCAACTGGTCTTCATGTTGCATCAATGACGTACCCATGGAATTTTTCCAAGAATCCATGTTGATATCGAGGGCTTGTTGAATGTTGCATCTCTTTGAACAATCTTTGCTGTGAATTTCCCTAACTAGTCATTTTAGTGCATTAAGAGGGTGCGTGACATCGGAAAACTACACAAGAAATATCTTTAAATAATTTTCCATTTCCATGAAGCTTTGTAGGTTGTGAATGTTCTTTAGTAGTGATCATTTGGCAATAGCTGAAATATTTTTTAGAGAAATGTTGAATCAATCTTGGTTCTTGCAAAATATAATATGCACTAGTTTTGTATGCTTGAATGTATGTTGCTTTGTATTGATTAATTCCTTTTCTATTCATAATACTGATAATAATTGATCCAAGTGTTTCAAATGGTACTCCCAATTTTTACTAAAAACTAGTATGTTATTCAAGTACACAATCACAAAATAGTTAAGACACAATGTGAGCACTTTGTTGAATATCCTTGTGAATGTCATAGGGGCACAAATTATATTGAAGGACTTCACAAACCATTGAAAAAATCCTTGTCGTGGCTCAAAATTTTTCTTTCATATATCTTCGAGCTTGATATAGATTTAGTTGTACCCAAACTTTAGGTTAATCTTAATAATATAATTACCTTCATGAATGTAATCAATTACGTTCTTGGTGCATGACAATGAATACCATTTCTTGATGGTGTTTCTATTCAACAAAGAATAATACATTATCCATGTGTCATCCTTATTTGGAAACAAAAAATAACAGATCCACAAAGCAATGAGTTGGTTCATATTTGGCCATTATTTATTAAGTCTCATATCTACCTCTTGATATCCCAGTTTTCCAAAAACAAATCCCTGCACAGTGACTCATTCAATAGCACAAAAACTTGTTGCTACTCATTTATGTGTTGGACTGCATAGCTTGGAGGCATCTTGTATAGTTCCCATAACAACTTGAAATAGTGCTACAATAACTTGTCCAACTTATTTTGTTCTTTTAACTTCTCATATATGTTGGATATGCATGCAACAAGGGCTTGAGCTATTGTTGTTGGTTGACCACTAGAGAGTGGCACTCTCCTATGCTCACAAGGCTATTAAAGAAAACTATATTGAAGCTTTTTATTAGCCTCTAGAATTTAGTGGGTGAATTAACACCAAGGGAGTTGGATATTTTTTTTGTGGTCACTAAGTATTTTTGGCCTTTTTTGACTAGGGTTTGTTTAGGCATTGACGATACACTATCTCAATCCCAGAGATACGAATAGTTGAATATCATATCACAGACATCGAATGAAACAACATTAAAATCCACTTCATCTACATTATCTATCAATATGGGGAACTTCATCCACTTTTACATGCACATTCAGCAATTACTTGTTCTTTCTAAGAAAAACCAAGGGATAGGGTTAAGTATGCATGATTGGACGTAAATTATGCTTCTTTATCACTGCTTTTGAGATGATGTCTCATTGGTTTCCAGTGTCAAACACTAAAGTCACAAGATCCTTCCCGAGTTGGATATTAAAGGAGAATAGTTTCCAACTCTTTGTGTAACTAGGATTTACAATTTCCATCAAAGAGATGCAATCCATCACACTGTTAGTTATCGATATCTATTTCACTCCTTACTCTATCATGATCGACATTTGATGCTTCTTTATAATGTAGTGTCCAACATCCATCTTTGGAATTTCCATTGCGCTTATCGGTAGTGATAAAAGGGAAAATTTGTCTTCCTTAATGTGGTGTTGGTCTTCTGCTACAAAATTTTTTTGAATGGCTTGATGGTCATACCATCTTTTGCAATGGTCATCTTTCCTTAATTGGAATTAGTGGCAACAACATTATTAATCTTCCTCCAATTGTTTGTAGCCTCTACTAACCTAGCTTTTTGACAAGCATATGCAAGAGTGAAAATGTTGAGCATCTCAAACTCCGTCTAAATAAAATGGTATTGATTGCAGGGCAATTATCTGGAACACAGTGTAACCTGGTTTGGTCAAAATTCCCTTCTCTCAGGCTGCCAGTAACGACACCTGAATGTGAAAAGAGTTTAGTTGAGGGTGGAAAAGGAGCTTTTTGAGCTGAAATGCTTCGTTATAAACACCAATGATGTAATCAAGGGTTGTATGCATCATTCTTGTGTCTTTTGTCTACCATATTCTAGATAATCTATGTTGTAGAATTTGGTGTAATAATATTGTGTATTACTAGTTAATGAATTGAAGGTTCAACTAGGATCATATTTCCCTTACACATAAGAAGGCCATCAAGTATATTGAGATGATTAGCTTTGATATAATTCATTTGTATATTAATTGTGAGAACTATTACATAAAATAGGGAATTCTCCTGTCTTGAGGAGGATCGAGTTTCCTATATCCCAATTTCGATATTTGCAACACCATAGGGACATGCTATTTTCCCTCTTAGACTAATGAGAACCCCATTGACTCTTGCCAGTTCAGGTTTTCGTTTCAAGGCACCATCAAAACAAAAAATGAAGGATTTTTGAGTCTGACTCCACTGATGAAATTCTTGTGGAGTTATATGAAGTTTCCAACATGATTGTGGACATACTTACCTGGGTCTCTGGGTGGAGAAGAAGAGCAAGACTATTTAAAATTAAATCGATCTATCAATTGAAGTTCTTACTTGTCTAGATCTTGATCTAGAATGAATTTAATCCCTTTTGAATTAAGATGTTTAGATAATAGTGCTTTAGCTTTAATTGCCACCACCTCCATTTCACTCATCATCTATTTGGAAGATGGCACGATTTTTTCCCAGCCAGATTTCCGACCTACGAATTTAGACAATGCAAACTAGACCCTTTCAAAAGAGCCTTGCAATGAAATGACCTTATGTAATGACTACGACACGTCCAAAATAGTTGCTTCAGTGAATTGACTACTTGAAATGACTCTGAGGGTCATTTATCACCACTAACCAAGCCGCCATAGTGAAATGGAAATCCAAAAACAAGCAATGAGAAGATTCCAAACTAAACGCAAAGAGCACACTAGGAGGGACCCCGGATCCCTCTCCTTTTCATATTTTCTAAGGTTAATATGTTGTCATAAGATAGGGTCTAATAGAAAATATTAATCTTTGGCAAGGCATCTGAATACCATATTTTGCTCCAGATTGAGGCTTTGTGGGGAAGTGAATAGCGAGAAAGTTGTTGGGAATAGCTCTTCTTAACTGGATACTCAGCTAAACCCCACCTGCTACAGTCTGATTCCTCTAGGTTCTTAAGGGAACACCCATGCAATTTTTGTTCCATTGAGGCCACCAAATGGAACAAGTGTGAAGGTGGAGCCCCAAAATCTGACCCTCTCAATAATCCTAAAGCTCTGTCCCATGAAGAAATGTCAAAGATGGAATTTTCTCCTTTTTGTCCAATCATATCTTTAAAGGAGTAAGATCCTTGAGAGTCAAGCAGCTGGTGACCCATGATGTTATTCTTCCAAATATTATTTTTTTTCCATTTCCTAAAATCCAGGTAAACTGATCCATTATTATTGGAATTTCAGATTTCATAAGTCAAATATTTCTCGATCATTCAATAAATTTAGCATATGTTAGGAAAGATGGAATTGCCTTGTATCTTTATAAGAATAATTGAGTGATTACAAGAACTGAGTAATGGTGTGGTTGGTCTTAAAAATTAAAAATTCATTTTCTTTCAAGAGTCTGTTTGGGTCTTCAATTTACCAAGAAAGAAATGGCCTCCAAAGATCCACTCCTCCTTGATAATATATTCCTAAAGTTCCATGTGAGGAATATCCAAGGTCTATTGAAACTTCAAGCAATACCCTATGACCATTTATCTTTGTTGAAAATTTATCAAAGTATCCTTAATAGACATTTTTAAATTTTAGTTCCTTAATATCTATATGACATTTCCATTTCCGAGTATTACAACAGTGGCAACATTCTCTGCAATTATTATTTGTTGTTGGAAGAATGAAGCAAAATGACTGAGATCCACATTCTCTTGTTCGCTTCTTTACACTTATTGACTCTAGCAAAGACTCTTAAAAGACAACTACCATTGTTGATTAAAGAGTCCAAAATAATAGAAATTTGTGTGACAGGATTGAGGGACTTGTCTAAAAGTGAATTAGTGTCAATATTTCAAATGGAAGACTTAAGCTTTCTAGGTTCTGCCTGTTCTTGAGCTGTAAGTTGATTTTATTCCTGGGTCACATTTACCGTGTGTATTCCACCTTCTACATTCATGTGTTTTTTTTGAAGCACATATTCTCTATCTAGATTGGTTTATGGGTTCAATTTATATGAACTTCGAAAAATTTGACTTGACTAAGTTATAATGGCATGGTTTGGGAAACTAATTGCATGAGTTGACCAAGAGTTGGGAATAGTGTTTGGCTCTATTAACTTGGAATGTTGGAACTACTGCCAAAGATTCTGTGAGTTTCCAACATTGGACTCGACTAACCCAGACTTAGTCAGGTCAACAATATGGTGTTTCTATGGCAACTCATCATTTTGGCCAGGGTCAATTTTTAAGGCTTGGTATGTCCTTCTACCTTGTCATTCATTTTTTTAGGAAATGAATTAGAGTTATCTTCATTTCGCTTGGAATTAATAATTATAACATCCTAAGGTGTGAGGGGAGTCTTTGAGTTTATTTATTTGGAAATAACAATCAAATGGGTTGAGTGACATACTAGTATGACAGGAAAACTCATTCAAATTGGGTGAATATGTTGCCTTATCCCCATTATAACTATAAGACCCCTTCTGGAACGTGTAAGGTAACTTGAAACACGAATAGCTTCCTATTTTTGAAGCTTATTTTTAATTGAGCTAATTTATAACCCTTTGGATTTCCTACCATATTCTTTTCCCATTGATACTAGTTTTTGGTAACCATTTTAGTCTATGCACTCTGTGTCTTGGAGCTAAAGGATATTACCTTGAAGTTTGAAACCTTGCAAGCAATAGTTTGATGGCTTCATTCGTTTGTCCCTAGAGTGCTGGAATTTGTGGTATGCTTAAGCTTTGAGACATTCTTGTCTTCACTAAGTTATCAAATTCATCACTCTAGTATGGATTTGGGTGCTTTTTAATGAATAATGACCTTCCATTGCTCAACCCTGTTCATGCTGATAAATCATCCTTCAATTTTTTGCAGGTATTTCTCTTAGTAATTTTTCTATGACCCCATATTCATGAATGAAACACTTAGATAAATTAGGCTTAGATCAGGGCATTTTGCTAGGATATTTTTAGCGAGCTTTAGGATCCCATATTTAAGATGGGAATACTCTTAGACAGCTAGGGTATTTATAAATATAGCATCATGTTGTGGTAGACACTATTCAAGGAAATATGAGGGGAGCTAATACTTGACTTCTTCAAGCCAGAGATCCATTGTTATCCTCAAGTTCGTAAGTTCCAACGTTTCTGGATCAAACATAGGAATAGTTTTATGTTGGCCATGAACATCAATGTTGCAGACAGGGAGCTGTTTTATATGGGAAATTAAAGCTACGTGAATATAATTTATAGTTAGAAGAAGGAACTCCTTTTAAGATCAATTATCATACCTATGAACAATAAGAGACAAACCCGGAAATGATTTTTCTCACTGTGTAGTTAATCAATTATGGGTTTTCATGAGTCCTCTTTTTTTCCTAGATATTTATTTGTTCTTTCAATATGACAAGACTATTCATCTTCAATAAGGATTCCTTCAACAAATGGAATGGACCTTTCTGCCTTTGTCTCATATGGTTCACAAAACAACTTGACGATATGATCAACCTTCTTTTATTCCTCATCAGAGTCCATGTCATATGTAGGATGACTATCAAAGGAAAAATATCATATCTTGCACTCTTATGTTCAAATTCAATAGGCAACGTTGATTGGAGATGCACATAATTAAGTGTGCCAAAGTTTCTACCATATTCAAAATCACAGATAGAAGTGTTGGTATCTTGAACCTTAAGGGATCTTCAGGATTTCCCTTCATTTATGAGTGTCTTATTACTCTCATTCTCAGTAAAACTAGAACTATAGTCTAGTCCATTATCTCCACCTGCACTTAGGATTTTATCATATGTTGGTTGAATTTCCATTTTCCAGTGTAGAAAAAAGGCATGGCATGATACCCATGTCATCACGTGCTAAGTCTTCTAGGGTGATTGCAAGAGTGGTAGAAAGTTGTTTCCTACCCTCCTGCTGATATTCCAACTCTACATTTAGGACCTTTTCTCACAATATCAATCATCCAAATCATTCAATAAATTTAGCATATGCTAGGAAAGATGGAATTTCCTTGTATCTTTATAAGAAGAATTGGGTGATTACATGAACCGAGTAATGGTGTGGTTGGTCTTCAAAAGTAAAAATTCATTTTCTTTCAAGAGTCTGTTAGGGTCTCAATTGACCAAGCAAGACATGGCCTCCAAAGCTCCACTCCCCCTCGATAATATAGTCCTAAAGTTCCATGTGAGGAATATCCAAGGTCTATTGAAACTTGAAGCAATGCCCTATGACCATTTATCTTTGTTGAAAATTTATCAAAGTATCCTTAATAGACATTTTTCAATTTTAGTTCCTTAATCTCTGTATGAAAATTCCCTTGTCGAGTGTTACAATAGTAGCAACATTCTCTGCAATTATTATTTGTTGTTTGAAGAATGAAGCAAAATGAATGAGATCCACATTCTCTTGTTCGCTTCTTTACATTTATTGAATCTGGCAAAGACTCTTAAGAGACATCTACCATTGTTGATTAAAGAGTAAAAAATAATAGAAATTTGTGTGACAGGATTGAGGGACTTGTCTAGAAGTGAATTAGCGTCAATATTGAAAATTGAAGACTTAAGCTTTCTAGGTTCTGCCTATTCTTGAGCTGTAAGTTGATTTTCTTTCTGGGTTGCATTTACCATGTTTATTCCACCTTCTACATTCATGTGTTTTTTTTGAAGCACATCTTCTCTATCTAGATTGGTTGATGGGTTCAATTTATATGAACTGGGAACAATTTGACTCGACTAAGTTATAATGGCATGGTTTGGGAAACTAATTGCATGAGTTGACCAAGGGTTGGGAATAGTGTTTGACATTATTGACTTGGAATGTTGGAAGTACTGCCAAAGATTCTGTGAGTTTCCAACATTGGACTTGAAAAAAGGTAAAACGCAAACCTTGTCAGTCACAGGGGAAAGGGCTACAACATGAGTCACTTCATCATCAATTTGTGTTGTGCATACTGCACCAAATTGTTCAGCCATCTACCACAAAGGATGAAGATGCGGCTATGCTTCCCCAACTGCAAAAACCCTACTGAAAACCATTTTACAATCTTTTAAAATATTTTGTTGTTCAGCTGCAAGAAATTCCTAGACATCCACTTCATGCAACTGTTTGTTTGAGAAAAAATTATGGTGAATTTTCCCAATCACCTGTGTTTTAATTGTAGGGTATATGTGTTAGAAATGCGACCATACGATGAACTTAAAAAATACCTATAAATTACGAGAAGTCATAAAAGCAATGTTTGTTATAGATTAATTTTAGCATTTTAACACTAAAGAAGATGCTAGTGTTCCATATTTTGGCCTCTCATCAACGTCTGCTTCTAACAGTGACAGCCCCCGCAATCCAAATTGGTGCCTACTATAGGGAAAATACATGTATCTATACATGGTAGTCTCCAAGTTCTTAGGAACAGTCACATATATCTTTAACTACCAATTTGTAAAGACATAAATTAACAGTTGTAAGGTCTTGAATGGACACTAGAAAAGAATTGAAATGAACTTGCCTTTCCACCACAATTAAATTATGTCTATGATGAGGCCAAACCCTGGCAGAATCATCGATAATTACTGCTGCAAATTCCATTCCCAAAACACCATCTAGATCTTTACTTTTAGGTAGCCTATCGTCTCCATCTAGGTCAGCCTCATCACCCTTTGAAATAACACGTCCTGCAAATAAAGTTCCTGTGGGATCAATAACTTTGGCCATCTCTGTGGCATAAACTCTGTTGCCCATTGTATAAACATGTAGTTCGTACAAATTGCTTGCCTGCAACATAAACCATCACAGAATGAATTAGATGAAAATAAGAACGGATCCATCTATTGGCATACAAGGAAGTTGTCAATTCCACATTGTAAATCAAATGTTCCCTGTAAGAAACTACAGTTTGTAAAGATAATAATATTTCAATCCAAAAAAAAATTCCAGATGCGAGGCCACAATTTATTCCACATTCCCATATGAAGAAAGAAAAAAAGCTGACACTGAGGTTTCTCTCGGTCTTTCTCCTCCTTCTTCCTTAGCATTTCCTCGTGCACATGATATATTTTTGTAAACTGTTGGACAAACAACATCGTGAACTAGAAACATTTATATAATCATATTATCATCAGTTCATTTACTTCACATCCCTCTTTGCCTAGGAATCACCAAAAGTAGAACAAGACGGTTTTTATTTTTATGACACCTTAGCTGAATTTAGAAGTGTCTGATCAAGGTCCAAAACAAGGAAAATTTTCTTGGCGCTAAACATCTTATTTTGTTCATCAATCCTCCGTGCTCATTCCTGTTGGATTGCAATTCGTTTTTCTTCACTTAGCCCTTCCGAGAGATGATTCACATCACCACAAGGATTCATATGATTTTGTGTGATTGTGGTATTTTCATTTGGAAAACTCTGTGAGAGGGGCCTAACCATGCTTGAATCCTTTGGAAGTGCTATGTCTTGTTTAATATCTTCTTCTGGAGATTTAGAAGATTAAGTCAATTCCTGCTCCAAGTCAACAGGGTCAGTTTCTCTATTTGGTTGGCCAACTGGCATCTGTGATGATAGAACTCATAATGTTTTCATGTCAGAATTTTTTAGCATTTCAAAAAATTTTGCAAGATTTTCTGTGAAATTATGTTCAATATTAGGCAAAACAAGGAGCCTATTGCAAATTTGGACCCGACTCTGTATTTTCTGGTCCTCAAGCCATATGTATCTGCCTACTCATTGGGACAAAATGTTTATCTGTCCCACTGAAGTTCACATTATCATTAGCAAAATTCATATGAAGAATACGACGGGGATCACGAGGTTTCATTCGAGGCTTCCTAGAGTCTATGGCCTGCCCAACCAATAGATAACATGAATAATTCATCCAAAGGAACATTGGAAAACAATAGAAGAAAAATTTAAATAGAGAAACAAGTTACATTTGAAATTCTTAGAATTAATGGCACAGGTGTCTCTTCCAACACAAAAACAATGATCCAAAGTCATGTTTTCAAAGACCACCAATTAATCCAAGACAAATCACCAAAGCTAGATTCCTTAGGACAATTGCTTCAACTGACATATAGGGAATGAAATGAAAACAAAATGAAATAAAAATATATTTTCAACTGTTACATCTCTCAAACACTCATTACCCGCAGGATACAACTCAAACTCTGTTGAATCAGTAGCATGTGTTACCGTGGAAGTTCCTTGAGTGGCAGGCTTGGAAGAAATTGCTAGTGCTTGTAATGCCATTTTATGTTGTACATTAGAATTCTTTAGTGTTCTTGGGTCAGTTGTGATTACTTTCCCAAATGTGGTAACAAATGCTCTACTAGGATTATTTTCTGCAACTTGTGCTGAAAATCTCTATTGTTCTTGCTTAATCAGGTGCATTAGCATAGTTGGGTTTACTGTTATATCTTTCAATATAGAAGGTATTATATTTGAGTTATGACAAGAATACTCATCTTCAATAAGGATTCCTTCAACAAATGGAATGGACCTTTCTGCCTTTGTATCATATGGTTCACAAAACAACTTGATGATATGATCAACCTTATTTTATTCTTCATCAGAGTCCATGTCATATGTAGGATTACTGTCAAAGGAAAAATATCAGCTCTTGCACTGTTATGTTCAAATTTAATAGGCAATGTTGATTGGAGATGGACATAATTATGTGTGCCAAAGTTTCTACCATATTCGAAATCACAAATAGGAGTGTTGGTATCTTGAATATTAAGGGATCTTCAGGATTTCCCTTCATTTATGAGTGTCTTATTACTCTCATTCTCAGGAAAACTAGAACTACAGTCTGGTCCATTATCTCCATCTGTGCTCAGGATTTTGTCATATGTTGGTTGAATTTCCATTTTCCAGTGTAGAAAATAGGCATGGCATGATACCCATGTCATCACGTGCTAAGTCTTCTAGGTTGATTGCAAGAGTGGTAGAAAGTTGTTTCCTACCCTCCTGCTGATATTACTCCTCTGCATTCAGGATCTTTTCTCATACTATCAATCATCCAAATCATTCAATAAATTTAGCATATGCTAGGAAAGATGGAATTGCCTTGTATCTTTATAAGAAGAATTGGGTGATTACAAGAACTTAGTAATGGTGCGGTTGGTATTCAAAAGAAAAAATTCATTTTCTTTCAAGAGTCTATTTGGGTCTTCAATTGACCAAGCAAGACATGGCCTCCAATTATCCACTCCTCCTCGATAATATAGTCCTAAAGTTCCATGTGAGGAATATTTAAGGTCTGTTGAAACTTGAAGCAATGCCCTATGACCATTTATTTTTGTTGAAAATTGATCAAAGTATCCTTAATATAAATTTTTCAATTTTAGTTCCTTAATCTCTGTATGAAAATTCCCTTGCTGATTGTTACAACAGTGGCAACATTCTCTACAATTATTATTTGTTTTTGGAAGAATGAAGAAAAAAGACAGAGATCGACATTCTCTTGTTTGCTTCTTTACATTTATTGAATCTAGAAAAGACTCTTAAGAGACAGCTACCATTGTTGATTAAAGAGTCCAAAATAATAGATATTTGTGTGACAAGATTGATGGACTTCTCTAGAAGTCAATTAGCATCAATATTGCAAATGGAAGACTTAAGCTTTCTAGGTTCTGCTTGTTCTTGAGCTGTAAGTTGATTTTCTTTCTGGGTTGCATTTACCATGTGTATTCCACCTTCTACATTCAGGTGTTTTTGTTGAAGCACATCTTCTCTATCTAGATTGGTTGATGGGTTCAATGTATATGAACTAAGAATAATTTGAATTGACTAAGTTATAATGGCATGGTTTGGGAAACTAATTGCATGAGTTGACCAAGGGTTGGGAATAGTGTTTGACATTATTGACTTGGAATGTTGGAACTACTGCCAAAGATTCTGTGAGTTTCCAACATTGGACTTGACAAAAGGTAAAATGCATACCTTGTCAGTCCTAGGGGAAAGGGCTACAACATGAGTCACTTCGTCATCAATTTGTGTTGTGCATACTGCACCAAATTGTTCAGCCATCTGCCACAAAGGGTAAAGATGCGGCTGCACTTCTCCAACTGCAAAAACCCTACTGAAAACCACTTTACAATATTTTAAAATATTTTTTTGTTTAGCTGTAAGAAATTCCCGGACATCCACTTCATGAAACTATTTGTTTGAGAAAAAATTATGGTGAATTTTCTCAATCACCCGTGTTTGAATTGCAGGGTATATGTGTTAGAAATGTGACCATAAGGTGAACTTAGGAAATATATCTAAATTGTGAGAAGTCACAAAAACAATGTTTGTTATAGATTAATTTTAGCATCTCACCATTAAAGAAGATGTCAGTGTTCCATCTTCTGGCCTCTCATCAATGTCTACTTCTAACAGTGACGGCCCTGAAAATCCAAATTGGCACCTACTATAGGGAAAATAAATTTATATGTACATGGCGGTCTCCAAGTTCTTAGGAATAGTCACATATATCTTTAGCTACAAATTTTTAAAGACAAAAATTAACAGTTGTAAGGTCTTGATTGGACACTGGAAAAGAATTGAAATGAACTTACCTTTCCACCATAATTAAATTATGTCTATGATGAGGCCAAACCCTTGCAGAATCATTGATAATTACTACTATAGATTCCATTCCCAAAACACCGTCTAGATCTTTGCTTTTAGTAGCCTATCATTTCCATCTAGGTTGGCCTCATCACCCTTTGAAATAACACGTCCTGCAAATAAATTTCTTGTGGGATCAAGTACTTTGGTCATCTCTGTGGCATAAATTATGTTTCCCATTGTATAAACATGTAGTTCGTACAACTTGCTTGCCTGCAACATAAACCATCACAGAATGAATTAGATGAAAATAAGAACAGATCCATCTATTGGAATACAAGGAAGTTGTCAATTCGACACTGTAAATCAAATGTTCCCTGTAAGAAACTACAGTTTGCAAAGGTAATAATATTTCAATCCAAATTTTACCAACCTTGTCCAAAAAATTCCAGATTCTAGGCCAAAATTTAGTCCACATTCCCATATGAGGAAAGCAAAAAATCCGACGCTGAGGTTTCCCTTGGTCTTGCTCCTCCTTCTTCCTTAGCATTTCCTCGTGCACATGATCTATTTCAGTAAACTGTTTGACAAAAAAAATCGTGAATTAGCAACATTTATATAATCATATTATCATCATTTCATTTACTTCACATCCCTCTTTGCCTAGGAATCACTAGAAGTAGAACAAGACGGTTTTTATTTTTATGAAACCTTAGCTGCATTTAGAAGTGTGTGATCAAGATCCAAAACAAGGTAAAGTTTCTTGGCGCTAAACATCTTATTTTGTTCATCAATTCTCCGTGCTCGTTCCTGTTGGATTGCAATTCGTTGTTCTTCACTTAGCACTTCCAAGAGATGATTCACATCACCACAACGATTCATATGATCTTGTGTGATTGTGGTATTTTCATTTGGAAAACTCTGTGAGAGGGGCATAACCATGCTTAAATCATTTGGAAGTGCTATGTCTTGTTTAATATATTCTTCTGTAGATTTAGAAGATTCAGTGAATTCATGCTCCAAGTCAACGGGGTCAGTTTCTCTAATTTATTGGCCAATAGGCATCTGTGATGATAGAACTCGTAATGTTTTCATGTCATAATTTTTTATCATTTCAGCAATTTCTGCAAGATTTTCCATGAAATTTTTTTCAATATTAGGCAAACAAGGAGCCTATTGCAAATTTGGACCCGACTCTGTAGTTGTTGGTCCTGAAGCCATACGTATCTTCCTTCTCATTCGGACAAAATTTTTATATGTCCCACTCAAGTTGACATTATCATTACCCAAATTCATCTGAAGAATACGGTGGGGATCACGAGGTTTCATTCGAGGCTTCCCAGAGTCTCCACCCTACCCAACCAATAGATAACATGAATAATTCATCCAAAGGTACATTGGAAAACAATAGAAGAAACGGTTACACAGACCAACAAGTTACATTTTAAATGCTTAGAATTAATGGCACAGGTGTCTCTTCCGACGCAGAAAAAATGATCCAAGTCATATTTTCAAAGACCACCAGTTAATCCAAGACAAATCACCAAAGCCAAATTCCTTAGGACAATTGCTTCAACCAATATATAGGGAATGAAATGAACACAAAATGAAAGAAAAATATCTTTTCAATTGTTACATCTCTCAAACACTCATTACCTGGAGGATACAACTCGAACTATGTTGAATCAACAACATGTCTTACCATGGAAGTTCCTTGAGTGGCAGGTTTGGAAGCAGTTGCTATTGCTTGTAATTTCGTTTTATGTTGTACATTAGAATTCTTTAGTGTGCTTGGGTCAGCTGTGATTACTTTCCCATATGTGGTAACAAATGTTCTACTAGGACCTAAAGGAGTATTTGTCTACTGACATTGATCAGTTTTTTGTGTAGTCTGTGCTGACAATATTTGTTGTTCTTGCTTAATCAGGTGCATTAGCATAGTTGGGTTTACCGCTATATCTTTCAATACAAAAGGTATTATATTTGAGTTATGACAAGACTATTCATCTTCAATAATGATTCCTTCAACAAATGGAATGGACCTTTCTGCCTTTGTATCATATGGTTCACAAAACAACTTGATGATATGATCAACCTTATTTTATTCCTCATCAGAGTCCATGTCATATGTAGGATGAATGTCAAAGGAAAAATATCAGATCTTGCACTGTTTTGTTCAAATTTAATAGGCAATGTTGATTGGAGATGGACATAATTGTGTGTGCCAAAGTTTCTACCATATTCGAAATAAAAAATAGGAGTGTTTTTATCTTGAATCTTAAGGGATCTTCAGGATTTCCCTTCATTTATGAGTGTCTTATTACTCTCATTCTCAGGAAAACTAGAACTATAGTCTAGTCCATTATCTCCAACTGCGCTCAGGATTTTGTCATATGTTGGTTGAATTTCCATTTTCCAGTGTAGAAAAACGGCATGGCATGATACCCATGTCATCACGTGCTAAGTCTTCTAGGGTGATTGCAAGAGTGGTAGAATTTTTTTTCATACCCTCCTTCTGATATTCCTCCTCCGCATTCAGGACCTTTTCTCAAACTATCAATCATCCAAATGATTGAATAAATTTAGCACATGCTAGGAAAGATGGAATTTCCTTGCATCTTTACCTCTTTCTTCTAGTTTGTGATTATGAGTAGGCTTAATTGATCGACATTCTCCACCCAAACTGAAGTCAGGGTGTGGTTGGGTTCACTAGGGGAGTATAGTTTCTATGACAACAATTTCAATGTTTCTTCAACAGATGGTTAGATCACCGTCTTTGCTACTATTATAAATTCATTGTACTTGGATGCTAAAAGAGTTTTGACACAATCCTTTCCCTTATATTTAGTTTCTACAACCCTTAAAGGGACTTTTTGGAGGTGACCGTGGTCTAGCTATTCAAAACTTAGAAATGTGAAGAATAAACAATCTGAATCAACAAGTGATAATGCTAGACAAAGTTGCAGCAATAACTTTATTAATTATGTAATTGGAGAGAAGCAAGATCTTGGAAATATTATCCATCCTGAGCATGGGACTGTTACTCCATGAGGGCTTTAGCAATACATCTGGTCTCCAAGAATGCCTCCAAATTTTTTTGCTTCAAGTCTTCAATAGATCTTCAACAATACCACAATGATGTCTACCTTAGTAAGCGACCTATATAAACATGGAAAATATTCAATAAGCCTCCTTCAATAAGGGTCAATGATTATTCTCCAATATCAAAGACTCCTTCACAAAGGCTCCCGAAAATATGTAACTGTGTGTGCTTAAGGATTGCTCCCAAAAATGTTGCAACTTGCTCCAAAAAACTTAGACCTCAAATGTGCTCAAATATGCCATCACAAGTCTGTCATAATAGATTATATTATTTTGTGCAAGACTCAGTTCTAAATCTCTCCTACATATCTGAATTTTTTTGTTCCTAAATAAGGCTTAAAACAATCCTTTAAACACTGTCTCAAACAGGCATGAACATGCCTTTAACTACAGCCTTACACAAGCTTATATTGCATCCCTTCCTACAGCCTACACAGGCCTAGTGTGGCTCTTCTTGTGGCTTACACAGATCTTACAATCACAGTGTTGCAATAATTTCAGAGATATGCCCAAAACCAACGATCTGAAGTGTGTCTTTTTTTTTTCTCCACAGTTTTCTGTAGCATAGATAATCCGAGTTCTGGTTGATTGTTGTCCTCAAGGTTTTGAGCTTTCACATACATTATTTCAATTCTAGATCAACAAATCCAAGTTTGAAAACGTATAAATATATTTGCCCAAATATATCCTTAACTGTCCTCCTCGGCCTTAGTTCACCTTCTATGATTCTTCTCTGAAATCTAGACCGAAAATAATGGATAAAATGAAGAGTATGAATTTCTATTTATACTGGTTTGAAATTTGATGAAGAGACACGTCTCTTGGACGACATTTCAAGCCTATACAAGTCGTCTTAGGTTGGCTCAATGTTAGAGTTAATTTCCTTAACTTAAAAAATCAATATCTCCCAAACTATTTGGTGTTTTGGGCAAGTAAGGGCTCGTTAGAAAGGGGAAAATATACTCTACAAGATGGTACGGGATCCATTTTGAAAGGTTTCCTCTAAGGTGGTGAAAAAAAATTTTATTTTTGGCTTCCCTTGAATTATTTAGTGCAGAAAATGATTAGGACAGTATGGCTTCTTTGTTTGGCTTCTCCATTGTTTGTCTTCTCCATTATTTGGCTTCTTTATCATCATAGGAACATGTAAGACATCCACGTCATCATGATAATGTCCAAAAATGAGTGCATCACCCATGTCATCACATAATGGTGCAGTGATATGTTATAGTGCATCATTATTAGGAGAAATCCAAAATAGTTTTCCAACCCTCAAATGATCTCCAACCATGATCATCACATGTCATCATCAAGTATCAAAGTGTATTACATCATCACTTAACTTCAAGGGTTAAGATCTAGATCATCAAGTGCATGCAACATTAGATCAAGGACTTCTTAGGGCTTCTTTCATTATTGGTTTAACTTCTTCGTGATTTGACATCTTCATTGATGACATGACATCATCATCTTGAACCAAACATCTCAAGAATATTGACATCTTGGTTAATGTCATATTGACATCAATGACAACCTTGACCAACAAGAGGAAGATGTGAACCTTCCAGAACCATCCAAAATAATAACCGACGTTGTCAAGAATAAGACTTCTTCAAAACAGCCTGAGAAGCAAGTCTTGAAAGAAGTGGATGACTTGGAAGATGCAGCCGAGCTTTCAACTCCTATGAATCAAGTAGCTATTTTAGTTACTGAATGCTCAGGAGATAGAAAGTACTCCAGTGATTTTTTGTTGAAAATCAAGGATCAATGCAAAGATCTACCAAGTTATTTTGAAATTTGTCTAGACATTATTGAATTACTTGGAAATTCCCAAGCACTTGCAAGTAATATAGGAGAGGCTGATGCATTAGCAAGCACCGCAAGAAGACTTGACAGGAAACTGAGTGGGAATTATCTACTTGAATGTCGTGGGAGAAATATGGCCAATTTGGATGATGATAGATGGGCCAAGCCGATGGATTCTCTTACTAATGGTTGTGATATGTGGATGGATGTGGATCTTAGTGGTTCCTCTATTGTGTTTCAAATTGGCCAAGGTTATAATACTGGCTTTGCAAGAAATACCTGTGCAACACAAATGATTATGAATGTCATCCTTCATGGAGGGCCTTATGTACAAGCACCACTTCCACAAATTGGACTAGTGGATTCCTTTACAAAGCTTCCATGCATTTTCATTATGTCTTTTACAGAAGTCGACAAGTTTCCCTAACTTTTTCTTAATTTTGCATGACATACCATCCATTGTGAGAGATTTGAAGGAGTCAACTTTTTGTGTAGATGACCTTAAAGCACCATTGTTCCATTCAACTATGGTTTCCCTTTGGATATTAGATTCTTTTTTTCAGGAAATATGTTGAAATTGATCTTATGGGGAATATACTACATTTATGCAAGTTTGAGCCTTTCTTTCTAAATCAAGGACATCTTACTGAAGGGTAATGTGGAATCTTATGTTTGTTCTTATTCAAGTTTGAATTTGTTTAAGGACTGCTACAGTCTATGGTCATTTGCTATTATGAATTATAACTATATATAATTTTGATGTTTTGAGGTTGGATATTGTACTTTTTTCTTTGGAGGAGGCTACCATTGATGCTCCCAAGGCTCTTGAGTTCCTTGGTCATGTAGGGTCAAAATCCACTAAGTTGATTCCATGTCATTAGAACAATTTTGCATCCTTCCTGTGAAACAAATCCATTACAGAATAGGAGTTTCCCAAGAAGGAATTTATAACATGAAACCAAAAAATTACAAGCAATGTTATTTTTTCTTTCCAACGCATATGATAGAGAAAAATCGCTTTATTTAGGCTACTCATCCCTATAGGGTTCAATGTGCAATTGGTTAACTAGTTAATGAACTGTCTTTCCTCAATATATGTGCAATTCTAATTAATGGCTCAACCTATTCTTCTATCATGTCTACAAGAGACCATGGGTAGGTATGACTAATGACTCCTCTGCCATTTTTTACTGTAGAGTATAAGGTGGTCTCAAAATATTTATAACAGAGTAAAAAAGAACTATAAGCTTGGAAACTATACAAATAGGATTTGCCCTAAACTTGAGATATTTACTCTTTGTTGATTATGTTTTGCTTTTGGGTGATATGACCAAGGTAGACGCAAGTATGTTGAACGACCCCACCCTTGAAGAACTGAAGTTCCTACCTTAAAAACTACCAACAACTGAGGAGCTACAAGAATAAATGCCATCTTTGATTTGAACCTAAATAGTCTTATTATCTCCGAGTATTTCACTAATCACAATGACCAATATATTCTCCTCATGGATTATTTCTCTCATTCTATTTATTAGTAAAATTCACAAAATTTATCCCTACATTTGAATCTTGGGAAAAAAACATATAATTGTTATCATTTAAATTATCCATATCTCTTGGAGCCCAAAAGTCCATTTGATTTGGATAAGCTTTATTAATAACCTCAAAAGCAACCCTATTATAAGCTAAAGGACCATTATGTCCTCTTGAGTCTTGACAAAGTATGAAGGAATGAAATTGGGTGAAGACCAGATCCATGTTTACCATGTGAGAATCTAGGTTCATTGAGATGGCGACCTTGGTTTGAAGATATCCACCATAGAAACTAAGACCACCCATACTTATCATTCCCATCTCTCTTTCATCGTCAAGATTAACATACTAAGGACCTATAACCCGTGGAGGCCCATGGTAGTTATTGCAATGTAATTTATTAGAATACATGCCATTTATTATTATGATATTTACCACATCTGAAAATGGCATCACTCACATCATTTTGAACAAGTCTACAAATTAGGTCAACATAATTTTTTTCACATTTACGACTTCCCTCACATTTGTTGGTTCTTGAAGCTTGAGCACTTTCATAACAAAATATGCAAAGTCAAACAACAAAAATGGTCCACTCCCTTTTCATTTTGTAATATTATAATGAAGTTTTATTAGAGACACTATTTGTTTATTTTTTTTGGTTAGAAAAGGGTTTTCTCTTGGTTTTATGTGACTTTCAATTTATCATATGTAGCGTGTAGAGAAATGGGAAAGGATAATTTTTGACATTTATCTTGCAAAAATTGATGTTGAATGAAAGGATACATAGTTTAACCAAACTACAATTCACTTTGGTAAAGGCAGAGGAACATCTTAAAAAACTGCTTAAGAATACACCATATATAAAGTTTGACCATAAGTAATATATGCATTTTTCTATTGTAGATATGTAATTTTTTCTACCCAAGATATCACAACAAGAAAAATATTGATATTGTAGAAATTGTTTGAGGACCTCATTGAGGTTGATTTTTTTGATGTCCTATTTGATTGATACTTTCTCATATGTGAGGAAGGCTTTAAATATGAATTAATATGCTCATGAAACAAATCAGATTCAAATTTTATAGATATAAAAGATAAAAACAAATGTCAATGTCTTTGTTTGATTGTTACTTGACTCTGTTGTGGGCAAGTTACAGGAAATGTGATTGGAAAAATGACGGGGCAACAATGCATATCACGTCTTGGATATGGTTCATTCCCTATTAGAGATCACTTAGAAACCTAAGCCACCGACTTTGGAAATGTTTCCAGTAGGAATTCCTATGGTTTTTAATGTTATGATTATTTCACCTTAGGGTTATTTTGGGCAAGAAAATATCTTAGGAATGCTACACACAACATTGGTGGATAGGTAAACAATTTTTTTATAATTGCAATTTCCATTTCATGACATTCTCTCTTTATTGTTTGATTGTATTTTGGACATTTCTTTTGATTTTGTTTTGTTTTTTTAACTATGAAATTGAAAATACTTAGTACCATGTCCATTTAAACAACAACCAAAGGTTGAAGATGAAATTAGTATTACACTACATTGATTAGAGTCCTTATAGCTATTTTGTGTTAAAATATTTTCATGACTATCAGAAAAATTTACTTTCATGTTGTTATTTGAGTACATGTTATTTATATACTTTACTAAGTTCATGCGTTAGAAAATGAAATGTTGTTGTAAATAAAACAACAAGGATTAAACATCACACCTCAAATTATTTTTTTTCACAAGTTATCTACAACTTGAGCTTTTTAGCGTATAACTTAGTTGACATGATTGTTTTAAGCTTTCATTGAAAGTTGAATACTAAGTTAATAAGGTGTTATTTTCTATATATCGTGATATTTTATTTTCTTTGTTTATACAGGTTATCTGGCCACATTATAGTGACAATTATCGCCCCAATGAAGAAAATTTGTTCGAGTTTCTTACTTGTATGAGGAAAAATGGCTTTGACATTGCTGATGTTGAGGTATATGTCGTATAAACTATTTATAGTCTAATTTATTTCATATTCTTGTGTTCATTATTTTTCATGTTTTAAACTCATTGTATCTTCTTTTGTTTTCAGAAAATGAACTCAGTATTGATGGTAAAAAGTATGAATTGAAAAAAGAGGGGAGCAATAACATTGGAGCAACAAATGCAAAAAGAGAGAGAGGAGAACTGGTCTGGTGATACTCTTAGAGCCAATATCCCACATAAGATACACATATAAATATTGGTGGTCAAGTCTTCAAAGTTGGTGAATTCACCTGCAATGCCTTGAAAACACAACGATAATGTTTTGAAGTGATGAAACACCATTTCATGTGTAAATTGTAGTCCAACCAATATTAAGTTGGGAAATCATATTGTAATACTTTACCATTTCATATAATATAATTTATGTGGTTGAAATTATTTATAGTTGCACGTGATCTTGTTTAGTATTGTAATTAAAATATGTGACTTTGTGTTTTCCTATTAGATGAACATGCACATTGTATGACATTTTTTAAATCATACAAATTAATTTATGTTGATTAATAATTAACACAAAATCAATTTAAAACTACTAAATTAGTAGTTTATATTGATTAATGATGAACACAAATAAAATGAATATATGACTAAATTATTTATTTATAATTATTCTTAATGAAAGTAAATGAAATGAATATAAACTACTAAATTAGTCGTTTATATAATGAAAAAATGGCTACTATAAATGATAAATTTGTGACTACAAATGATGACTAAATTTTGCATATATATGACTACTAGTAGCTAATTTACAGTATCTTATAACACGACTAAAATTTAGTCATATTTCTCCAGTCAATAATTGGTTTCGAACGATGACTAAAAATTGCATATATATGACTATTAGTAGCTAATTTACAATATCTTATAACACGACCAACATTTTGGTCATATTTCTTTGGTCATTAATTGGTTTTATTGGGTGATCATATAGTAATATATTTTATTGTATATTTGGGCATTAATTGTGACAATTAATGACCAAATCAAAGATTAAATCAATGAATAAACTAATGATTAAATCAATGACTAAATTAATGGCTAAATCAATGACTAAATTAATGATCAAATTAATGACCAAATATACAACTAGACAACAAAATTGAGATAACCAATTAATGACTAAGCTAAAAATGACCAAAAGTTGGTCGCGTTATAAGATACTGTAAATTAGCTATTATTGGTCACCGACCAAAAAATAGTCGTTTATATGAAAATTTTAGTCATTTTTTTAGTAACTAATTAGCCATTTTGTACTATTGTTTTATTTTCTTGGATGTTAAGAGACTTCTCAAAATTTGGACTTGAAATGCCACATTTTCATCTTTGAAGAACATATCAATAATGCACTTAACACGATATCGTATAACATGGTAAGCTTTTTTATCTCCATATGTGTCAGTGTCAACATTTTCTAACATCTCATCATCAATATTGATTTCATTTGTACGTATGAGAATTAAATATACAAAATGGGTTTAAATATTCAATAAATAATTAAATTAAAAAATAGAATTTGAATAAAATTGAAAATTAATAAATATGTATAATTTGAATAATACACCTGTGATTGATATATATATATATATATATATATACCTCGTGATTCAATTTCTTCACATAAATTTCTTTCAACATCGTCAATCATTGGTTTATTATATTTTTCGCTTGATCTTTCAACATTTTCTATCTCATCTTCAATGTTATGAGGAATATCTCTCTCTGTTTACGTTGCAAAATAGTTTTCAAATTAGTTCATCAAATAAAATTTAAGTTTCACAATACACTAGTTAAAGTTTAAACATTATTTATAATATTTACATTTACATACCTTCTTCAACTTCTAGTTGAGGTTGATTTTCCCTTTGAATATTTGAGCATTCTTCTATTTTGTTGTGATATTCTCTCCTATATTCTCTACAAGCCTCAAGGCTTCTTGTTCGATCATATTTTCTCTTGCAATTTCTTTGATTTCCCGTGATAATCTAGTATGAAGCTAAAAAAATTTCCTTCAAAATCCTCGAAAAAAAACTCAGTATCAAAATTACACAAAAACTCACTTTATAAATTTATCACAAAAGGCATAATTTCAAAAAAAAGCACTTTAAAAATTGAGCACAAAAGACTTACTTCAGCCCAAAACACTTACTTTAAAAATAGTCACTTTAAAAAGTCTGCTAAAACAATGTCTTTTAAAAATGAAGCTCAAAAATTTCCTTCAAAATCCTGCAAAAAAACTCACTTTAAAAATTTAGACAAAAAATTACTTCAAAATATTGTCACAAAAGATTTAATTTAAGAAAAAAAATCACTTCAAAAATTCTACACAAAAGACTTGCTTCAGCCCAAAACACTTACTTTAAAAAAAAGTCGCTTTAAAAATTCTGCCAAAAAAATGTCTTTTAAAAATGAAGCTCAAAATATTTCTTTCAAAGTCTTGAAAAAAAAAAAATCACTTTAACAATTTAAACAAAAACTCACTTTAAAAAATCATCACAAAATATTTACTTGATCCCAAAACACTTCAAAAAAAAGTCACTTTAAAAATTCTGCCAAAAAAATGTCCTTTGAAAATATTGCCCAAAATATTTCCTTTGAAAATTCAGACCAAAATATTTCCTTTGAAAATTCAGCTCAAAAAATTTCCTTTCAAAATTCAACCCAAAAGTTATCCTTTGAAAATTCAGTCCAAATGAAGAAACGTGTGAAAATAATGTTTCAGTTTTCATCTATTTATAGAGTTTGCGAAAAAAAAAAAATTGGAGGGGCTTCATTGATTTTTTTTTTGGTTGACAGAACGTGTAATCAAAAGTTCGACCAAACTTTTTTGTCATTAAAATTAACAGGACGAGGCACCGAGAAAATTTCGTCTGAACTACTACAAAAGTTCAATTGAATTAAAAATGTGTGCAACTACACTGCAGCTTGGATCTGAACACATATCTTCAAATTTGGAATGGTTAAACTCCATCAAATTTGATGAATTAACTTTTGGAACCAAGGCTAACATTTGCAGAATTGAATTTACTTTCATCAAATATAACTTTTATGGAATTCCATAGATATTTACAAGTTTTATTTAATTTTCTAATAAAATGGGTGCAAAAAAAATCTCAAGGTAAGAAGGATGAAGAGAAGAGAAATGGATTTTCTCCTAACCTGATCCTACCTCTGTGGAACTTGAATTATGGGTGAGGAGAATATTGTGGAGAGAGAAAAAGCTATTATCGGGATATATTCCTCCCAAATTTTCATGGATTAAAAAGTGAATATCTTGAAACCTTTTTGTTTGAATTTGAAGTCTTGTGCAGAACTTATGATTATTTAAAAAACTATAAAAAACATAAGTTGTTCCTTTAACATTGAAAGGAGCAACTTTAAAATGGTTCATGGGTTTAATCACTCAGTCTATTAGGACATCAATGACATGAAGAGAGCATTTTTATAAAGGTATTTGGATTATTGCATACCCATCAATCACAAGGACGAAGTATTTAAAATGATGCAAAAAGAGGATGAGAATTTGGAGAATTTAATTGAAAGGTTCAATTACAACATAAAAAGGGAAAAAATGGATAATTTAGATCAAGATAATTTAAAATATATTTTATTAAAATCCATTAAAGATGAGTGGATCGACATCCTCAACATGATGGGAAAGGGAGATATCTCTCAAATTCCATTACCTGACATTGGGAATTTATGTATTCATCTCTCACGGTGAAAAGGAAAAACTGAGAAAATTCCAGGAGATCCCTCTCTTGCTAGAGTGAATAAATCTGCAACTATATTAGTGATGCAAAAAATCTAGGTTAAATCATATTCCCGCATATAAAACAATGAATCCTTCCTCCTTTTTTAAGTACTTAAGAAAAGCTCATTAAAATGTTATTTGCTTTAAACAAATATACATATAATCGAAAGAGAGATTATACAAATAAAACGGAGATATAAAATAACATCAGAAATCTTTGGCCATATATTACAATGGAGAGCTTCTTTCAACTCTTGGCCTTTTCAAAGCTCTCAAATCACTGCACACTCTCTCTTAATCCCTGACTTTTCACCTCTCTCACTCCTCTTCTTTCTCTATTTACACCCTGATACAATTCTCTTATTTATACAAAAATTTGGATTTACTCCATTCCAAAAATCTCTCCACACAAATATCAACTAAATCTAATTTATATTCATTCAAGGTATGGACTCAACAAAGTCTCGTACATAGAATTCCTACTCCCTAAATTTGCTACCTAATCCTAGTTCATTCATATCCTTTTAATTATTAAAAGAATATATACAAAAATCCTCACCTTTTCTCTTAATTTATTAAAATAAACAATTTAATTAATAAAATAATTAAAATGTCTCACCCCCCTATTACATAATTAAATAATGAAAAATTGAGCTTGATGCTCCTGCATCAGACTCCCAAAGTTGAAATTTAGCCATGATCGCCTGATCATGTGTTTCGGATCTTTGTTTTCCTGGATCCCATATCTTGTGTTGCAATTCTCCATTTGTTGTTGCTTTTGTTTGTTGTGTTTCTCGAGGTATCCACACTTTATGTTGCATTGCCCCACTGGCTATGCTTTCACAGTCTTCTGATGTCTTCCTCTTATTGCTTCTTCTCTGTTTTACTGCCGTTGTCTGCTTCTAGGATACTTTCATCATTATCCTCCTTATCAGTCTAATTTCTTTGTCCAATAGATATTCTCCAGCATCTGCAATAAAACCTGTACTCACAAAAAAATTATTAAACTAAAAAACATAAGGCCTCAGTGCCTCTTTCTCCTCTGGCAACATTTCGGTATGCTGCTCGGAAATTTCTTCTTCCATCAGCACATCAGTATGCTGATTTAAATCCTCCATGAGACTATCAGCTAGTCCCTCCTCCATATCATCTGTTTCAAGAATGTCTCCCTATTCTGGTTCACAATAATGAACTTCTTCGAATTGATTAATCATTCCTACCTCCTTATTCTATGTTTCCTGATTATTATTCAGAACAATTTCTTTGTTTTTCTCCTTCAGCAACTCACCCTGAGTATAGATCCTCTGCTTTTCCAATTCTCTCCTCTAAAGATCTAACTTTCTATATAACTTAACAATCTCAATTGGAGTAGAACTTGGAAATTTTACACAACTTTCCATACCTTCATTTGCTGTTGACCAATCATCAGATGGCCCTTCTTCCTCTACTTCAATATTCTGTTGAATATTTCCATGAGACCCCTCTGTCTTCATTTATTTCTGAGATCTTACTATCTCAGCATCATTCTGAACAAATTCCAGATTCAACTTCTCCTCCTTAACAAACTTCATAGTTTGTTCAACACGCTGTGATGTACCTACAATCACACACAAATCATTAGTCTTAAAAACATAAGACCTTGTGGTCTCACTTGATGCTTCAGTCATCATCTCTCTTCGCTACTCTGAATCCTTCATTTGATTCAGTGCTTCCGTAGATGTCTCTTCTGTCACATCATTACTTTCAGAAAGCAATGGAACACATTCTGCCTCACATATCAAACCTCCCTTTAAATTGAGTAACTCTTCCTTCAACCGAACATTCACTCTATGTTCCCACTTCACTTGTAGCCTATGCCATGTGACTTTCCTCTTCATACTCCATCCACATCTCTAGTCTACTTTACTCCTCCGTAACATTTCCATCAACAACTCAAGACGGAAATTTATCTCAGCTCTCTCTATTTCAATCTCCTCTTGACACATTCTCATGCCACTTGACTTGGCATCTTCCTTCTCATTTACTCTGTTGTGGTCTTCTTCAGAACCTCTGCAATGACCTTCAGTAGTCATTTTTGTCTCTATCTTCATGATTTCCTCACTCACTCATCATGAGTTGTACTAAAACCTCTGCAACAGTAGTCTTCCCTGCTGCCACTTACCTCATCAATCCTCCCTCTGGACTTGGTCTTTGGCAAGCACCGGTTCTCTATTCTCTGGAACCTCTTTGAGTATCTCTTTTCTCTCTCTAGGCTTCAACTCACGTTCACATAACCGTCCTTCTTATCCAATCTCCTTTGTAATTCTTCAAGGTTCTGCCCACACTTTGCTTTCATTCAGAAACTATTTCTAGTCTCTTTCAACAGTACTTTTAAAACTATGATCTTTGTTTGCTGAGATTTCCTTCAACTATCTGCAACCTGTATTTTGAAAATATAATCTTCAAAACTAGATTTAAAATAAAATATATCAGCTCACCTTCAATATCTCTGTGTGACCTTGTTCCATCTCTCATCTGCATTTTATCTCCATGTGCTATCATCTTTTAGACTCAAAGTCCAATCCCCATTTAATTCCTTCATCAATCATGAATTTTCTATATAACACAATCATCAAACCATACCATCGTTTGACAACCACCTCTAACTCCCTTATGCAAGAATCTTACCACAAATGATGTAGGAAAATTAAATAATCCTACACTTACACTGCAAAGGTAGTAGCTACACAAATTCTAGTGTTATTTAGCTTGCATCCTTCAATTAGATGTAATTGATAGCAAAATGTCCCTTTTTAATAAGTCCCAAACTGCATTTCTCAAATGATAGAATGTAATTGTCCCTTGTTTTTTTTATTGTGCAACTCTATATCCATAAAAAAATGTGATCTTTGTTGCAGCGTTATTATACAAACTTCATTCAGAAACAATTTGAATCTTTGAGGGAGCAATTGTATATATATAACAATGGAATTTAAGAGTCGATGGTTATCAATATAAAATCAATGCAAAATTCACTACCCGTGACCAACCTCTATTTGCAAATCGATTGAAATTACGTTGACTAACTTGGGTCGAATGCATATTTAACTATCATTCCTCAAATCCTGGGTTGTAGCTTTACTTCAATGCTACTCGATCTATGCTGCAAATTAATCAACGACGGTTCTGCTCTACTGTATGAAATTTAATCTTCTTTAACTGTGGCTTTGTCATGCTAATGGTCTCGCCTTCCTTCATCAACGCTGGTTCTTAACATTAATATTGCTATTCAACGATGTTGTTCAAAATAAATATAAAACCGCTTACCATGTTAATTCACTACTATAATCAATGCTTCTCTGCGTTCACTGTTGTGTGCTACGCATTAATTTTTTTTTTGACTCGCCTCACATTGATGACACGGCTCTCACGAAGATGAGTTTGGATCTACACCCTTTTTGGATGGCTAGGCATTGGTATTCTTATATAAATCTCTGCATTGATCAATCCACACGAGAGGTCACAAATTTACGGTGCTCTTCCAATACATCCACGTTTATGGATAGTTTCCTCCCTTTTCCATTTGGCTCTTGCATTCAAATTAGTTTCTCACAGTGCACACACAGTCTATGCCCATATAAATTTTCAGATTCAACATAGATATCTTTAGGCTCTAATACCAAATGATGCCGAAAATCTAGGTTAAATCAGATTCCCGCATATAAAACAATGAATCCTTCATCCTTTATTAAACACTTAAGAAAAACTCATTAAAATGCTATTTTATTTAAAAAAATATACATATAATAGAAAGAGATCTTATACAAATAAAATGCAGATATAAAACAACATCAGAAATCTTCGGTCATATATTACAATGGAGAGCTTCTTTCAACTCTTGGCCCTTTCAAAGCTCTCAAATCACTTCACACTTACTCTTAATCCCTCACTTCTCACCTCTCTCATTCCTCTTCTTTCTCTGTTTACACCCTCATACAATTCTCTTATTTATACAAAAATATGGATTTACTCCATTCCAAAAATCACTCCACACAAATCTTAACTAAATCTAATTTAGATTCATTCTAGGTGTGGACTCAACAAAGTTCCGTACATAGAATTTCAACTCCCTAAATTTGCTACCTAATCCTATTTCACTCATATCCTTTTAATTATTAAAATAATATATACAAAAATCCTCACCTTTTCTCTTAATTTATTAAAATAAACAATTTAATTAATAAAATAATTAAAGTGTCTCACCCCCTTATTACATAATTAAATAATGAAAAATTGAGCTTGATGCTCCTGCATCAATTAGTGAGTAGGGCAGAAATTGGAAACATGATTGATGAATTTAAAACATATATTTTAGGGATTCTTAGTGAACAGATAAACACCCTTAAATTACAAAACAAGCAGAAAGACGAGACTGATCCTTTAGCTATTTTCTGTCCTAAATGCAGAAAGAAGCATGCTTTAAGAGAATTCCCTCTTGATGCAAAAGTTATAGAGACCTGTATGATTTGTTCAGAAAATAATAAGACTGAGAGTTTCCCTTCAATTCCAGGTCTTAAAGCTATTTTTCAAGAAGAAACAACTTCAAATCCAACAGAATATCTTTTCTTTGTCCCTAGAAGACCTTGGCAGGGGCCAAAAACTCAAGGCTTTAACAATCATATGTATACTCAACCCCCACCAAATAAATGGAATTCTTGGCAACAACCTTGGCATCAATCTCAATCTCAATCCCAATCTTGGGCACAAGAAATGCAAAATCCCTACGGAATATTCTCTCAATACTATCAATATACTACATCATATCCAAACTATCCTCCCCAAAAAATTCCTCAACAAAACCAACAACTCCAACTCCAAAACCAAAATCCATAGCTTTCATTACCATTTCCACAAAGACCAAATCAACTACCTGCCCAACCATTACCAAACCCAAATAATAAAAATCCTCAAAATACCTACATGATAGACAGACAACAATTTCAAATCTACATGATTACTCCTCTAGATCTCAATGATGTCCAACATAGATCTGGTAGGATATTAGAAAAGAAAAAACCTTCTATAGTAATTCAAGAACAAGATAATTTTGAGGAAGATTCTCTACAGCCAAATAAAAGTTTTAAGGAAGGAAAATCTCTTCAAAACCAAAATTCTGAAAATGAAAAACAAAAAGAACCAATAAACTCAACACCTATCATAGAAAAACCATCAGTACTTACTTCTACACCTCCTTTTCCGAAATATTACAAGTTGATAAAGAGGTAGAAAATCATATTATGTTGCTTAATTATGATTTTCTTGATGAATTGAAAAATGTATGTATCCAAATCCCTTTGTTACCGGCTATTACAGAGAGTCCAATTCTATACAAAACAATAAAAGAGTTGAGCATGAAGAAACCAGGAAGAAAAATAAAATAAATAAAAAGAATTCAACTAGTAGGAAAAATTGCAGACATAATGATGGGAAAAATTTCCATACAAAAATATTTAGATCCAGGAATTCCAGCTGTAAAAACACATATCAATGGAGTTGAAATTCCAAATACATTAATTGGTTTAGGAGCAGCAATAAACATCATGAGCAAACAAACCATGGAACAACTCAAACTTCCTAATCTTCTGTATACACCTACATTACTGCAATTAGCAGACAGATCTGTAATCAAGCCAGATGGTGTGTTAGACGATATTTCAGTATCCTTAGATTCTTCGGAGTATCCTGTTGATTTTATGATATTCACTCCTAAGAACAATCTAGGAGGACATCCACTTATATTAGGAAGGCCTTGGTTGGCTACAACTGATGCTTTCATTAGCTATAGATTTGTTGACATTTATATCTCTGGTGGTAACTCAACAAAGAAATTCACTCTATATCCTCCAGCAAGAACAATTACAGAGTTAGATGACAAAAAATGGATTGATGACAATAAATATATACAAACTCTCTTTACTATTTCAACCATTAGTGAATAAATCCAAATCTTAAATTCAATGGAAATTTTTGAATCATCCCCAGAATATGAACATGATCAATTTCAAGAAAAATCCAATATTGAATATTTTTCATCTACGCAAATTTCTCTTAATTCTATGGAAGAATTTGGTAGCTCTACAGTTGAAATCCTTCCAAGGAAAACTTTGAACATAAACAATAACTTGAAGAGATTACAACAGGAAAATTTAATCAAAACATTACAACAACTTTCTTTTGCATATGCATGGGAATACACTGACATGAAAGGAATTATTCCTAAGACTTGTATATATCACATCTATATTGAGGAAAATTGTAAACCTATTAGAAAACCTCAAAGAAGGATGAATCCAAATCTTATGGAAATTGTGAAAGGAGAGTTGCAAAAATTGTTGAATGTAAACTTCGTTTACCCAATTTTAGACAGTCAGTCGGTTTCCCCTTTAGTGATTGTACCAAAGAAAAATGGCAAATGGAGGGTATGAATTGATTATCGAGAATTGAATAAAGCTACCCTAGAATATCATTTTCCTTTACCCTTTACAGATTAAGTATTGCATACATTACCAGGTAAGAAGTATTATTCATTCCTGGATGGTTTTAGTGTCTACAATCAAATTCAGGGAGCACGTGAAGATCAAGAAAATACCACATTCACGTGTCCATGGGGGACTTATGCTTACTCAGTACTTCCTTTTGGATTGTGCAATGCACCTACAACATTCCAAAGGGTAGTATTAGTAATTATTTCTGATCTAATACATGATTGTGTAGAGGTGTACATGGAAGGGTTTACAATTTATGGGAATACATTTGAAGAAGCTTTAGAAAATTTGGAAAAGGTTCTTAAAAGATGTAAGGAAGCAAACCTTTCACTAAGCCATGAAAAATGTTTTATGATGTTTATGGAAGGGATTGTTTTAGGACATCACATTTCAAGAGATGGAATTAAAGGTTATAAAGCTAAAGTTGAAGTCATCTCCAAACTATCAATTCCAAGTTGTCAAAAGGATGTTAGAAGTTTTCTAGGATTCACAGGATATTACAGAAAATTTATAGAAAATTTCACTAAAATAGCATCCCCACTCTTCAAGTTACTTACCAAATATTGTGAATTCAATTGGAATCCTGATTGCCAAGTGGAATTTGAAACTTAAAAAAAAAAAAAAAAAATCGAAGCACCCATTTTAAGAGGTACAAATTGGAAACTACCTTTTCACATTTCAACAGATGCTTTAGATATAGCTTTGGGAGTTGTATTAGGACAAAAATATTTGATCCCCTATGCCATCTATTACACAATAAATAATTTGACTCCCACAAAGTTTAATTACACTGTAACTGAAAAGGAATTCTTAGTTATTGTTCATGCTATCAACAAATTCAGACATTATATTACAGGCTATGAAATCTTTGTTCATCCAGATCACTCTGCAATAAGATACTTAATGAATAAATCTATTACTAATGGCAGAGTTACAAGATGGTTATTACTCCTGCAATAATTCAACATCACCGTTCTAGACCGACCTGGAAAACAAAACACAGTTACTAATTTCTTGTCTAGAATTCGAAATATCAAAGATGAGACTCCAGTTGAAGATAAATTTCCTGATGAATATATTTTTGCAATAACTACTCAGACTCCTTGGTTTGCAGATATTGCTAATTACTTAGTCACAAGAAAATTACCTTCACATTTTTTTCCTAGGGAGAAAAGAAAAATCATTCAAATAAGTGCAAGATACTCATGGATTACTAATGAATTGTATAAAACAAGTCCAAATCTCAATATCATAAGATGTGTTTAAGAAGATGAAATGCATGAAATTCTTAAGGAATTTCATGATGAACCTTGTGGTGGACACTTTGCTAACAAGAGGACAGCCTATAAGATCCTTCATTTAGGATATTATTGGCCATCCATCTTTAGAGATGCCAGAGAATATGTCAAAAGGTGCGATAGCTGCCAAAGGGTATGGAGACATGCTCCTTCAGATGAAATGCCATTACAACCTCACGTACTCATTGAACCTTTTGAAAAATGGGCCATGGATTTTTTTGGACCAATCAATTCACCATCTAAACAAAACAAGTATATTTTGGTATGTACTAATTATGTCACCAAATGGGTAGAGGCTAAAGCATTACCTTTTTCTAATGAATGTTCTGTAGTTAATTTTATTTTTGAGGATATCTTCACTCATTTTGGTGTTCTAAGATAAATTGTGATAGATTAGCGATCCCATTTTACATCCAAGTAGGTGAAAAGGCTCATGGAAGATTACAAGATCAAGCATAGAAATTATAATCCTTATCATCCACAAGCAAATGGTCAAGTAGAGTATACCAATAAATTTATTGAAGGAATTATCACTAAGACTGTAGATATACACAGAAGAGATTGGGCAGAAAGACTTCCTGAAGCCTTATGGGCCTTCAGAACTACATGGAGGAATACAATAGGACATACTCCATATGAACTTGTTTATGGAAAGCAAGTGTTGTTCCCATTAGAGTTTCAGATTCGAACCGTCAAGATGGTAGTCCAATTTGGAATTTATTTGTCAGAAGCACATAAACATAGTTTGGAGAAACTCAATGAGATTGATGAAATCAGGCAAGATGTAGTTCAAAGAACCAGTATAGTCCAACAGTAAAGGGCTAAATGGCATTGATAATTATATCAAGGAAAAAAAGTTTCAAGCAGGGGATTAGGCACTTTTGTTCAACTCAAAATTCAAATAATTTTAGGGAAAGTTTCAGACTCATTGGCTTAGGCCATATGAGATTGAAAAATTCTTTGATAATGGAGTAGTAAAGATAAGGAAAATTGATGAAGAAAATGTACCTCTTCTTGTGAATGGTCATCGGTTGAAAGTATATCATAAGCCAATTTCAAGAGAAGGGTTTATCAAGATTTTCCAAGATAATATTGATATGAAGTTAGTGAAGAAGAACTCTTCTTCTTCACTAACTTATCTTTTATTTTTCCTATAATATATATATATATAATAAAAATAAAATAAAATGTATAAGTATGAAAACCAATCAATGATTGACATACTTATACAGAAAATATAGGGTGAAAATCAAAGGTTTCTGACATCCTATATTTTCCATTTATTTTCTGCAATAAGTAGTAACAGAGAACTACATTCATATTCCATCTTTGCAGCTCATAATCTGCAAATTCATTCCATTTCACAGTCACATTCCACTTACATTCCATTCCACAATCATATTCCACTTTCATTCCATTTCACAGTCCTATTCCACTTACATTCCATTCCACAACTATACTTCATTTTTTTACAGATTCCATTCTACAGATGACTACATTCCGCAACTAACTATATTCTTCAGTTAACTAAATTATGCAGCTGATTCTATTCTGCAACCACATTACATTTCATTCAACATATCTGATACATTTTTACAACCTGCAAACAAATGATGAATACAGGAAGTTGAAGGACTACATTTTGAAGACCAACATGCTAAAATGTTCCTAAAGAATCAACACCAAAGAAACAACAATGAAAAGGTTTGTTCTAAAGGTAAAGTCGCAAAAAAATATTTTAATAGAAAGGTTAAACATTAGTATGTATAATATGGATGTTCATATGCTCCCTTGACAGATCATCATTTGATTTGATTGTGATTTACATCATACCACAGATCAGCCATGTTCTCTGCATTATGTATCATAATGGTCCATAATTGACTCCCTCATTGATGGTTAATGGTCATGACCTATTGACATGAAATATCCTTCTACGTTTCTTTAAAACCCCAATCCATACCACCTATTTATTCCTACAAACCCTCGATGTTTTTCTTCAAAACCGTAACCCAATTCATTTCATAAACAGAGAAGGATAATTCTGAAGGTTGAAAACTCTGCATAATAGAAGGCATGGGACTGATAGTTAGATCAAAACTGGTGGGAATAAAATATATGGAAGGTTACCCTCAGATCAAGGAAATGTTGCAGAAAGCTGGATGGCTCAAATTCATAGAGAAATTCCATGGTTTTCACAAAGAGATAACAAAATATTTTTCTTGGTATTTTGATGGCACAAAAGTGGAAATTGGAGACATCAAGTTCACAGTTACTGAGACATTAATGGCCGAAGCCACAGAACTTCCAAGGGTTGGCGAAAGGTGGTTCAAAAACAAAGAGTTTCACAATGAATCATGGAAAGTTATCCTCAAAAATCTAGGTATGGATGTCTCTGTTTTTAGAAAAGGTATTCCCAGCTCAGCCCTTAAAAATAAATGGAGGAACATGCTCTTTGTTTTACAAAAATGTATCATCTGTGAAGGAAGGTTTGGTTGCATGTATGTATATCATATTCGAATATTAATGAATTTCTTAGAGAATAGTGAAATAAATCTTCCCTTATTTCTACTGAATAGCTTAAAAATGACGTCTACAAACATGTAGAAGAGAATACAGTTTATAGATAACACCATGCACCATCATGGGTTGGTAAAAATACTTGTTGACTTTCATTTAAAAATTATAGGAGATACCTGGGAGAATATTCTTATCAGAAACCATTTTCAAGAATCACCAGAACAACCTAAAGAAGACAATGCTTGAAAGAGCATAATGAAGAAGACTGATACAAACATTAAAGACAGACCTGCATCTTCATTGCAGAAAAGTGATGAAAAGCTCATCTCTGAAGAGTTGACAAAGAACAAAAAGCAAAATAAAGTCAAGACAAAAGGTAATATAAGAAAGAGGAGCAAGGATACAAATGAGGAAAACTTAAATCCTGTATAGCTAAGAAGGAGCTCCAAACTCTGAGGTTCAATGAAGAAAACACTACCAAAAGAGATAGAATTTGTAAGTTTAGATGAAGAAACTCCAATACCATCTCCTATCAATATTTCTCCTCCACACAGTGCTCAAAATTCTCCTATTCATAATTTGGAAGGTAGCCCCAATAGAAAATATCCAGGCATAGACCTAGCACAACAAGAAATGTATGATTACATAGAGTCATTGGAGAAGAGAAGTGAAACAGTGAATCCTATCAATCCACAAGAACCTCTAGTTAAACTCTCAAACAGGAAATTTATGAACTAGAGATATTGAATAGGAATATTAAATAGGAGAATGAGGCCTTGAAGCAGCAGAACAAGTTGGAAAATGTAATTAGTGACAATACCATTACGCATTTAGGAATGTGGTACAAAAAGAATAGGAAGTTGAAAAGAAAGAACAAGTCACTAAACAAAGCAGTCATTAATCTCAAATACAAGCTTCTTATGAGAAAACCCAGGATGGAAATCACTTCGATGTGTTAGTAGAAGTGTCTAAACAAATGTAGTAGGAGAGGATAATTCACATTTTTGGTAAATTTCATGAGGGCATGCAATGACTTTACAGTGGGGGTATGTTGAACCTCAAAATTATCCTCTCTCCAACATCCTTTCTCACCTTTTCCCCTTACTTTCTCATAATTTCACACACTCCAATCAATGATAAATGTCATGTTTTGTATCAAGGAATGCATTTAAATGATTTCCATGTTATATTTTGATGTTCTTGCTATTCGAATGGATTTTTGTAATTTGGCTACAGAACGCAGCCCATTCTACATCTAATCATAGATTTCGTAGCTACGATCATGGTCTGAGAGGTTCCAGGTATCAAATGGAGAATTGATCCACATGGGCATTTCCATAATCATCTCCACATGGATTTTTTCCTATCTACTTGATCTAGATTGATAGAGAAGGAGGCCTGAGATCATGATCTAAGGCATGGTCAAAGAACGTTAGCCGAGAATAGAAGGACTCTTGATTTGCTCTATTGTAGAAAATCAAGAGTTAAACAGTCAAATTGCAATTCGATAATTCGGATAAGATTAGCCACCTGTAGCAGAATTAGCTCATAAATATGTTGGAAATGTTGTCATTGATGGCAAAGGAGGTAGCAGATGCAGAGACAGGAACAGTTACAAGGAGACAAAGACAGACAATGGAGGCAGAGGTGGAGCCGTTATCACAGCAGTAGAGGCAGAGGCAGAGTGACAGAAGCAGCAGAAGCAGAGGCAAAGGCAGAGCGACAAAAGCAGCAGAGGCAGAGCCGATATAATATTCCGAGAATCATTTCCCGATGGGCATTACATATTTATACATAAACCTTATTCTGGGAATCGCATAACCCCAAGCGGCAAAGTATAAATATAAACATATATATATATATATACAAACATTATTCCGGGAACCGCCTAACCCGCTGGAGGATACATGTATATATATCCATCACAATACATTTAAATGCTGCGCATTTCATATTTTGCAATGGTCCAAGGCATATACATTAATATATATATTTAAGTGGAGCACATTATGATCAACGGAAAGGAAGTAATATAAAGAGGGACCCTCACCCAATCGCATCGAAGAAAAGGCTGGCAGCGGAACATAGTGACAAGAGCTCCGATTGAGTTCCGGACCCGATAGGGAATACAAACAGTGGCTTGATAAGTTTGAAATATAGCTTAATCGCATCGGAAAGAAACAAACCATCGCAACACATATTAAAATACTTGCGATTGCGATTAAGAGTTCGGACCCGATGGGCGTATAAACAATGGTTAATATATATTTGAATTCCGGCCTAATCGCATCGGAGATTATAAGAGCATCGGAACATGCAACAAAGAGTTGCAATTGCGATTGGAAGTTCCGGACCCGATGGATGTATGAATTATAATTCAAACGTGTTTGAAGTCCTTTCACAATTGCATCGGAAAAATACAATGAACAGTGGCCAATAGCATCGGAGAATATAAGAGTTGCGATTGCGATTGGAAGCCCAGACCCGATGGGCGTATAAACGATGGATGACATATATTTGAAGTCCGGCATGATCGCATCGAAACAACCCAATCGCAATCGGAGAAATCGAAAGAAGGTATAAGTGACTCAATCGCATCGGAGTATTTGAAGTTACGATTGCGATCAATCGCAATCGGAGCAGGAGCGATTAATTGCAATCGAAGGAGACTCATTGCATCGGGAAGCGTGTCAAGTGGGCCCAAAAGGATTTCTTATATGTTTAAAAAAAAATCTTCATTATATTACGCTGAGAATTGATTTAAAAAGGAAGTTTGTATCTATGCCGAAAGTTGAAATTACTTATATGTATATATGAAAGGGCGCTGTTATATATATATATATATATATATATATATATATATATATATATATATATATATATATATATAACATTGTTGCGGTGGTATTAAAGATGTGCCGTGTGGTCCGTGGGTTGTATATATATGCCTCAGCTTAACGGGAGGGCGATTATTAATATAAAACGATTGTGATATATGTCTGTTCCGCTTGCGGAACTTCCACATCAACAAGACACTTATTGTATGAAAGACGTTGGGATATGCCCAGATTTAAAAGGCAGCAGTTACACCTCAGCAGAGGACAGAAAAGCAAACAGAGCTGAAAAGAGATAAAGCACAGTCAAAGAAAAGACAAATGCGCAACGATCCAAAAGGCTGTATGAGTGAGCTGGAGCTCTCATTGTAATTAAATGTAAATATTTTTAATTGATTTATATTGTTGTGATGCATTGGCAAGTCTCTAGAGGAAAAACAAAGATCCCACTGTAATATTAAAATAAGCACCTACAGTTACATTTTTTTTGAGTGAGATGGAAAAGAAATGAAAAGGAAGAAAGCGAAGAGATATGGTTGTCCATTCCAAATTCCTTGAGGAATGCTAACAGTCACAAGAAAATTCTTATAAATAATATCATCTAGATATGCAAGGTGTGAGAGAGAGTAAATCTAGAGAAGGCAGAGTATAGAAGTGTAAGGCAGAGTATAGAAGTGTAAGGCAGAGAAGACTAAAAGAAGAGCAGAAAGATAAGCTACAGAACAGAGCTGATATCTGAGGTAAATCAGCAAACATTTAGTTTTGAAAATTGAGGAAGTTTGAGCTTCCCTATCAAGTTGCAGTTTGATAGGTGTCAGTTGTAGCTGACTGAGGTTGGAGCCTTCTGTAGGTTGGTGGCTGCAGAAAATCGAAGGGAGTTGGTGCTTCCTTGCAAGTTGTAGCTTGCAGAATTGAGGATAGAGCCTCCTGTATGTTGGTGCCTACAGAAAACAGTGGTGAGAGGGAGTTGGAGCTTGCCTTTGCATCACAACAATAATAAGATGTGGTTTTCTCCCTTTATGGGTTTCCACTTACATCTGTTGTCTTTGTGTGTGTTTCTTATGTGTTGATGTGATTCTTCCAATCTGCTTAATTGGTTGCTGCTCTCAACATAAGTGTGGTGTCACATTAATTTAATATTGGTTACAACATTTTAAGATTGTTTATAAATTAAGCTGTAAATAAATTTGGTGAAAATTTTGAAAAGCTTATGTATGTATTAAACTGATTCACCCCCCCCCCCTCTCAATTTAATTAAAGATTCAACAATTGGTATCAGAGCAGGTTCCTTTGTACAAGTCTAACAACTGAAAGGAGATCCTAGGTTCCCAAGATGGCTAGTAAAGAAGGATGCTCAACCAATAAAGCCCCTTTCTTCACTGGTGAAAATTATGCTTTCTGGAAAATTAGAATGAGGACATACATAATGTCTCTAGGAATAGAAGTCTGGGCTGCTGTGGAATTAGGATATGCCCTGAAGGCAACTGACACAGAAAAAGACTCAAAACAAGATTTTGTGGCTAATGCAAAAGCCATGAATGCCATCCTGAATGGATTATGTGAAGCAGAGTTTATTAAAGTAATGCACAAAGACACTGCCAAAAAAATATGGGATACTCTTGAAAACATACATGAGGGAGATCAGAAAGTAAAGACTGCCAAACTTCAAGTCTATAGAGCCCAGTTTGAAAACTTAAAAATTAATGATGATGAAGACATTGCCAGTTTCTTCCTAAAAGCTGCAGAAATTATTAACAATATGAAAGCTCTTGGAGAAAAAATGCCAGAAAGTATAATTGTGCAAAAGATTCTAAGATCTCTTCCATCCAGGTTTAATCCAAAAGTGTCTGCAATAGAAGAAACAACTGACTGGGAGACCTTGACCATGAACCAGCTACTTGGAAATCTAACAGCCTATGAAATGAGGCTCCCACAGAAAAAGCCAAGTACGAGGGAAGTAGCCTTTAAAATAGAAAAGAAGAAAGGAGAAGAGGGAGACGTGTGCTCTTGCTTGGATGAAGAAGAGGTAAAGTTTGTCAAGAAATTGGATAGAGGCTCAGGTAAATACAAAGGTAAACTCCCCTTCAAATGCCTTAACTCTGGAAGAGTGGGACACTATGCTGCTAAGTGCCCTCACAAGAAAGTAATAAATCAAGCTCAAGAATCAGAGAAAAACACATCAAAGAACTGGAGGAAAGGAAAGAAATTCAGCAGAAAATCCTTCTATGATCAACAAAACAGCAGTACATCTGAAGACTCAGATGAATCCTCAGGAGAAGAGGGAACCTCTGAATTTTTGCTAATGGCCATAGAAGATCTTGAGGGACTCCTACTAGAAGATGAAGAAGAAGAAGGGGAAGTCGACCTTGAGGGGGAGCTAAGAAGTGCACTAGAGGAGATTGACAGACTCAAACTGAAGTGCAGAAAACAAAAGGATATTCTTCTCAAGTATGTAATAGAAGAACAAAACTCAGAATTCCTCATGCAGCTGAAGGTAGAGCTTGAAGAAGCTAAGAAGATAGAAGACATGTTACTTCAGAAAATCAAGGATAAAACCCTAGAACAAGAGAAACTGGAAGAAGAAGTAGTATGTCTCAGGAAGAACCTAGAAAATGCTCAAAGGAAAGTGGTTATAAACTCTTCTCAAACAACAAGCTCTAGTAATTTGAATGAAATTCTGGTTGCTCAAAGATCCCCAATGATAAAAACAGGAATAGGCTATGAAGGAGAATCGAGTAAAGGCAAAGAAAAGGAAAACAAAAATATAATTTTTGTAAAAGCAAAGAAGACTGATGAAGCAGCCCAGTCAATTTCTACAAAAGAAGAAACATGTAATAAGGATGACAGAGCTCAGAAGGAATCTCTAGTAACAAAGAATGCAATAAATACTAAAATGACAGAAAAAGAATCATATGCCCCTGAGTATGTCAAATTTGGAAGCCATCAAGGGAGATTCTTCCCTCCCATGAAGAATACCACCTGTTATGTCTGCCACAAGCTGGGACACATTGCGCATATTGTTATGCAAGGAAGATTAATTCAAACCTGCAAAAGATGCAAACAGTGAAGAGACTGTCTCAAACAAACAAATGGAGAAAACAACCTTACATCAGGTATGCAAATAATTTCTATGGTTATTGTTTTTATTGTAAGGAATTTGGCCATAAAATTATTGAATGTAGAAAGTATGGAAAAAGATTGATGTTCAACATCTCAAGGAGGTTTATGAATCAAAGAAATTTTGTTCATACTCACAATTCTACAAAAACTATGATCAAATGCTGTATATGCAATCAAGTTGGACATATGCCCTCCAAATGTCCTCAGAAAGGATGTAATTCATCAACTCACAAAAGACACCAAACAAAAGGATGCCTCCAGTGGATAAAGAAGGAGAATAAATGTGACTTGGCTCTAACAGCTCAAGACCTGAAAAGCCAGTGGTACCTGGATAGTGGCTGCTCAAAACACATGACTGGAGACAGAAGCAAGTTTATAACTCTTGATGAAAAGAAATCTGGCAATGTTACTTTTGGCAATGATAAATTAGGTAAGATCAAGGGAAAAGGCTCAGTCAGCATAGACAATGGCAGAGGAAAGGCCCAAGATGTACTATATGTAGATGGGCTGAAAGCAAATTTGCTGAGTGTCAGTCAGATGTGTGATAAAGGCTGTGAAGTTCTCTTTAGAGCACAAGACTGTGAAGTCAGATCAAGTACAACCAGAAAGACTCTGCTCAAAGGTGTCCGAACAGAGAGTAATGTGTACATAGTGAAAGAGGAGGAAGAAGCCTGTCATCTTAGAAAAATTGAGGAGTCATGGTTATGGCATAAGAGATTGGGACATCTCAGCTTCGACCATATCATCAGACTGAGTAAGAAGAAAGCTTTCAAAGATATGCCTGAAATAAAAAGGCCTTCAAATACCATATGCAAATCTTGTCAATTGGGGAAACATACTCGCACATCCTTTAAATCTAAAGATGAGTTATCAACAAGAAGACCACTCCAGCTTGTGCACATGGATCTGTGTGGACCTGCAAGAACTAAAACACCAAGTGGAGAATCCTACTTCATGTTGATAATAGATGATTTCTCCAGAATGACATGGGTTGCTTTTCTCAAGAATAAAATGGATGTAAAATCTGCATTTCTGAATGGAGACTTAGAAGAAGAAGTCTACATGGAACAACCAGAAGGCTTCTCATTGAAAAACAAAGAAGACTATGTGTGCAGACTGAAGTGTTACACCATTTTTTGGTCATCTAACCTATTATCATTAGATGCACCCAAGTACACCATGTAAGACCAATTTTACCCTAAGTAAAATTGCCTTCACTATGTTAAATAACTTAATAAACCACATTTATTAGGTTATTTATGGTCCAAACAGGAAACCCCAAAAGGAAATATTGAACAAACCTATATTTGTTTGATTTTCCTCATGGAATAATTAATTAAACCATAATTTAATTATTATTCCCAGTCATGTTTAACCCAAAAACAAAGAAATTAATTAGATAAACCTTTATTTATCTTATTATTTTCTAGGAATAATTATTTATATCTTATTTAGATAGTATTCCTTGTTAAATATGACCAAATCACCCACAAATAATTAAATAAATCATTATTTATTTAGTTATCTTTCAACCACTTCCTTAAATAATTAAATAAATCATTATTTATTTGATTATCTTCTAACTTCTTCCTTAAAAAGATAAATTATTAATTTATTTATTTATTTTTGACAAATTAAGGGATTTGACCCAAGTCAAATACCTTTTACCTCCAACAAATATAATAAAATATTCCATAAAAAGTGGATCTAGATTTGGTTAACCCATGTACCAAGATCTAGAATGACCCAATATTTTGTTATAAATAGGAGGGTTTTTCCTACCATTCTTCACCTTTTGTTGCCTATTAGATCACTATGGATCTATACACTTGGTCCCATTTTTCCATCATTTGTTGTGTGAGCTCCCATTGAGCTCTATTCTTTGCATTGGGTTTTCTACACCAACAAGAGAGAGAAATCTTAGATCTGAAGTGCTGAGGACTTCCAAGAACCCATCCCACCGAGGAGAATTGGATACGCCTTCTTGTTTTCCTCCCAGGTGCCCAATTAATATAAAAAATTCTTTCAAAAATTGTTCTTGTCTTGTCTATTGGTATATGGAGCAAACCCTTGTTTTTTCTGCTTAATGTCTTTCCATGCATAGATCTGGTTTTTGCAGCTCTTTTATGTTCAACTAACCACAGATCTGAAGATATTGGCGGCCACTTTTGTTGTTAGGGCTATTAGTTATGCGTAGCTAAAGTGGTCCTTTTTCATACACTTCGACAAAGGATTCATACTAACATGAAGAAGGCCCTATATGAACTGAAACAGGCTCCTCGTGCTTGGTACTCAAGACTGGATAAATATTTGCAAAAACAAGGCTTTAAGAGAGGTGGAGTAGATATCAATCTATACATAAAAGCCCATGAAAATGAACTCCTAATGGTTGTAGTATATGTTGATGACATCATGTTTGGAAGCAACAGAGATGAACTAGCAAAAGGGTTTGCTGATGAGATGAAAACTGAGTTTGAAATGTCTATGATTGGAGAGCTCAGTTTCTACTTGGGACTGCAAATTCAGCAAAAGAACACAGGTACATTCATCTCACAAGAAAAATACTTAAAGGAAATGCTGAAAAAATTCAAAATGGAGGACTGCAAACCTATGTCAACTACCATGACCACAAGTTGCAAGCTGTGTGCTGATGATGGGTCTGCTGATATAGATCAAAAACTCTACAGGTCCATGATAGGAAGGCTGCTGTATTTGACAACATCAAGACCAGACATCATGCTAGCAGTAGGACTAGTGGCAAGATATCAAGAAACACCTAAACAAAACCATCTTCTGGCGGTAAAAAGAATACTCAGATATCTACAAGGAACAACACAATATGGAATTTGGTATCCTAAAAGCAAAAACTTTATCAGCATACATAGATGCAGATTGGGCCAGCTGTGTGGATGACAGGAAGAGTACAAGTGGAGGTGCTTTCTATCTAGGAGAAAGTCTGGTGGCATGGTTAAGCAAGAAACAAACATCCATCTCTCTGTCTACAGCTGAAGCATAATATATAGCAGCAATAGCATGTTGTACACAAGTCATGTGGATGAAGCAAACTCTTCAAGACATGAAGGTAAGCATTGATGAACCTATTTCAATCAATTGTGATAATACAAGTGATATAAGTATATCTAAAAATCCTGTACTTCATTCAAAAACTAAACATATTCTAATCAAGTATCATTTCCTCCGAGAACAAGTGGCTCAGAAGATAGTAAAACTGGAATATGTACCAACAAAAGAACAGACAACAGATATATTTACCAAACCTCTTGCTAGATAACCATTCCAATATTTGAGAGATAAACTAGGAGTAGTATCTGAAGATGCTACTTTCTGATATAAAGAGAAAAGCACAATTTCAGGGGGAGAACAAAAACGAAAATATCATTTCAGGGGGAGAAAAGCCAGCAAGGAAAGCATGAATCAGGTCCTCAGGATCAAAGGATTAAGGCAAAATAACACCAAGTTATTATCCTAAAGTTATCTGCATTATTCAAGCATCAAAAGGTCAATTACAGAGCAAAAGGATCAGTTCTGAAACATTATATTAAGAATCTGAAACATAAAAACGAGTAGTGATTATCATTTGAAGCCTCTCAACATTTTACTTGTTGAATCCAATCATACATCTCTGACTAGATAAAGCCGATCCAATGTATTCTATGAAGTATCATTATTCTCACTTTTAGCTCTGTACAAGTGAAAGAACTGTATCAATTTACAGTGTATATTCAAATTCGATAATCCTCAAAGAGTTCTCTCAACAAGTCTTATACATCACTATGGAGCAGCATGGTACAAAGTCAGCAGAAGAGGGTCTAAACATAACTCAGAGAGAGGAAATGCATAAAGCAACCCTTTGCCATTGATGTCAAAGGGGGAGGAAGAGCAAACAACAGGAGAAAGAGCAGGCAAACAGAGAAAATGTATTTCCGTCAATGCCAAAGGGGGAGACTGTTGGAAATGTTGTCATTGATGGCAAAGGAGGTAGCAGATGCAGAGACAAGAATAGTTACAAGGAGACAAAGATATACAATGAAGGCAGCAAAGAAGCAAACGGAGGAAGCAGAGGCAGAGGCAGAGCGACAGAAGCAGCAGAGACAGAGGCAGAGGCAGAGCCGTTATAATTCCGAGAATCGCCCAACCCGGAGGACAGATATATAATATTTCGAGAATCATTACCCGATAGGCGTTACATATTTATACAAACATTATTCCATGAATCGCCTAACCCGATGGAGGATACATATATATATATCCATCACAATACATTTAAATGCCGCGCATTTCATATTTTGCAATGGTCCAAGGCATATACATTAATATATATATTTAAGTGGAGCACGTTATGATCAATGGAAAGGAAGTAATATAAAGTGGGACCCTCACCCAATCGCATCGGAGAAAAGGTTGGCAGCGGAACATAGTGACAAGAGCTCCGATTGAGTTCCGGACCCGATAGGGCATACAAACAGTGGCTTGATAAGTTTGAAATCCGGCTTAATCGCATCGGAAAGAAACAAACCATCGCAACACATATTAAAAGACTTGCGATTGCGATTAAGAGTTCGGACCCGATGGGCGTATAAACAATGGTTAATATATATTTTAATTCCGGCCTAATCGCATCGGAGATTATAAGAGCATCGGAACATGCAACAAAGAGTTGCGATTGCGATTGGAAGTTCCGGACTCGATGGATGTATGAATTATAATTCAAAAGTGTTTGAAGTCCTTTCCCAATCGCATCGGCAAAATACAATGAATAGTGGCCAATCGCATCGGAGAATATAAGAGTTACGATTGCGATTGGAAGCCTGGACCTGATGGGCATATAAACGATGGATGATATATATTTGAAGTCCGGCATGATCGCATCGGAACAACCCAATCGCAATCGGAGAAATCAAAAGAAGGTATAAGTGACTCAATCACATCGGAGTATTTGAAGTTGCGATTGCGATCAATCGCAATCGGAGCAGGAGTGATCAATTGCAATCAGAGGAGACTCATTGCATCGGGAAGCGTTTCAAGTGGGCCCAAAAGGAGTTCTTATATGTTTAAAAAATCTTCATTATATTACGTTGAGAATTGATTTAAAAGGAAGTTTGTATGTATGCCGAGAGTTGAAATTACTTATATATATATAACATTGTTGCGGTGGTATTAAAGATGTGCCGCATGGTCCGTGGGGTGTATGTATATGCCTCAGCTTAACGGGAGGGCGATTATTAATATACAACGATTGTGATATATGTCCGTTCCTCTTGCGGAACTTCCACATCAACAAGACACTTATTGTATGAAAGACGTTGGGATATGCCCAGATTTAAAAGGCAGCAGTTACACCTCAGCAGAGGACAGAAAAGCAAACAGAGCTGAAAAGAGATAAAGCACAGTCAAAGAAAAGACAAATGCGCAACGATCCAAAAGGCTGTATGAGTGAGCTGGAGCTCTCATTGTAATTAAATGTAAATATTTTTAATTGATTTATATTGTTGTGATGCATTGGCAAGTCTCTAGAGGAAAAACAAACATCCCACTGTAATATTAAAATAAACACCTACAGTTACATTTTTTGAGTGAGCTGGAAAAGAAATGAAAAGGAAGAAAGCGAAGAGATATGGCTATCCATTCCAAATTCCTTGAGGAATGCTAACAGTCACAAGAAAATTCTTATAAATAATATCATCTAGATATGCAAGGGTGAGAGAGAAAGAGTAAATCTAGAGAAGGCAGAGTATAGAAGCGTAAGGCAGAAAAGACTAAAAGAAGAGCAAAAAGAGAAACTACAGAACAGAGCTAATATCTGAGGTAAATCAGCAAACATTCAGGTTTGAAAATTGAGGAAGTTGGAGCTTCCCTATCAAGTTGCAGCTTGATAGCTGTCAGTTGTAGCTGACTGAGGTTGGAGCCTCCTGTAGGTTGGTGCCTGCAGAAAATCGAAGGGAGTTGGTGCTTCCTTGCAAGTTGTAGCTTGCAGAATTGAGGATAGAGCCTCCTGTAGGCTGGTGCTTGCAGAAAACAGTGGTGAGAGGGATTTGGAGCTTGCCTTTGCATCACAACAATTATAAGATGTGGTTTTCTCCCTTTATGGGTTTCCACTTACATCTGCTGTCTCTATGTGTGTGTCTTATGTGTTGATGTGATTCTTTCAATCTGCTTAATTGGTTGCTGCTCTCAACATAAGTGTGGTGTCACATTAATTTAATATTGGCTACAACATTTTAAGACTATTTGTAAATTAAGCTGTAAATAAATTTGGTGAAAATTTTGAAAATCTTATGTATGTATTAAACTGATTCACCCCCCCCCCCCCCCCACTCTCAGTTTAATTAAATATTCAACAATGAGTATGTAAGATATAAACTCGGAAGTCTTTCAATGCTTTTACCAATGAAAATGCTTGTTTTTCCATGATATTATAATTTAAGGGAGCATCCCTTAGGGCTTTGCTAAAAAAGGCTATGGGTTGTTCTTGTCCTGCTGCGTTCTTTTGTAACAACACTGCAGCTACCGTGTGTTCAGATGCAAATGAGATGTAAAAATCTTTGGTGAAATCAGGACTTATCAGAACTGGTGTTTCGGTGAGTGCCTTTTTAACCAGTTCGAAAGATTGTTTGGCTTCTAAAGTCCATTTAACTCCAACCTCCTTTTTTAACATGTTTGTGATATTTCTCAAGAGTTCGGCGATATTGGGGATGAATCTTCTTAAGAAATTTATTTTCCCGATAAAGGATTGTAATTCCTTAATGTTTCGGGGGTGACGGATTTGTAGTATGCCTTCGATCCTTTTAGGGTCTATTTTTATTCCATCTTCAGAAATGATGTGCCCTAGGAGCTTTCCTTATTCGAGACAAAAAAGTGTTTTCTTGGGGTTCAAAGATAGGCCATATTTTCTACATTTTTCAAAAACCTTTCTCAGGTGGACCAGATGTTCCTCATCTGATTTGGAATATACTGTGATGTCATCAAGGTATATGACTATGAAATAACCTATCTTCTGAAAAAGCTATGTCTATGGCTCTTTGAAATGTTGCACCGGCATTCATTAATCCAAAATGCATTTTAACATACATGAAAGTGCCCCAAGGCATGCTGAAAGCGGTTTTATGTTGATCACTAGGAAAAACCAGCACTTGGTTGTATCCAGAAAAACCGTCAAGTAATGAAATTATTTTAGAGCCAACGACCTTTTGAAGTATGTGGTCCATTTTGGGTAAAGGATAGTTATCTTTTAAAGAGGACCTATTTAGATTTATGAAGTCAATGCAAATTCAAATCTCTCCGGTCTTTTTCCTAACTGAAACCAGGTTTGAAACCCACTCAGAGTATCTAAGGGAAACTATTATCCTGGCGTGATACATCTTCTTGATTTCTTTTTCCACTAAAGGTAGTAAGACATGATTTATTCTCCTCATCTTTTGTTTGAAAGGCTTCTGGTTTTCTTTGAGGGGGATCTTATGTTGAATAATGCTTGTGTCGTATGATTTCAAATCTTGGTATCCCCATGCGAACACATCTTTTAACTCTTTAAACAATTCAATGTATTTTTGTTTTATGTGAGGAGGGAGGGTTTTAGAAAGTATGATCATCTTTGGTTCTTCTATGCTTCCTATGTTATACTCTTCTATATCAGTCTCAATGGATTCCATTTTTGGTTTTTTGGCCACATCATTAAAATCAAACAGTTCTTCTAAAGGCGCAAGGTCTCTGGGGAAATTGTGTCATTTTCACAGTGCAAGACTTCAAGCTCTCTTTGGTCTAAGTCCTCACATATTTCAGCTTCATAGGGATGATTAATCAAGTTTATATCTATTAGGGAAGGTAAATTGGGCTCCTGATCTTTATTTTTATCAAGATTTATTTCTTCATGTTCTAAGTTTGGTTTAGCCATTTCAAACTCATTCCTGGATTGAAAAAAATCATCAATTTTCTCGTCATCCTCAAATATCTGCCAGTGGTTAATGTTGTCAGGCACTGTAGAACGATGCTTGACTTTGATATTATATTTTTTGTTTGCAGATGGTATTTGGCAATTGCTTGCAGCAAAGGCGAGCTCATTGGCGAGGATATTTTGAGCTCTAGGAACATAAATGAGTTCATATCTCTCGAAAGTTTTAAGAATGTCTAATGCTGAATTTCTGTATTCTCTCAGTTTTGAGTTTTTTTCTGAACACTCACCTTTGATTTGTCTAATTACAAGTTCCAAATCTCCCTGGGCTGATATTTTCTTAGCACTTAAGTCTCTAAGTAAGTGCAAACCTAGGAGGAGGGCCTCATATTCCGCAATGTTATTAGTACATTGGAATTCCAATCTAAAAGAATGACCTTCATTTGTATTGTGTATCCAGACTCCAGCCCCTGAACCAGTTTTTCCACAAGAGCCATCAAAGCTTATGATCCAAAGGGTTTCTTTTTCATGTGTTTTATTAAGATGTTTTTCAGGTTTTTTAGAGTTCTGATCATCAATTTCTTCATTTGTGGGTGAGTGAGGTTGTTCTGACGGACTGCGTTCTTCTTTATTTCCTTTTATCTACTCATGAATATCACTTTCGTTGTATAAGATAAAAGAATCTAAATTTGAATGAATCTAATAAACCAGAGTATTGTTTGGCTTATCTAGGTTGCTTACCATATATTTCATGTGGGTTTCTTGGTACAACCTCATATTTTGGTTAAAGACTAGGATGGTAGCAAATGACATGTCCATTTGGAGGCTACCTCATATTTTGGCAGCCCATGACCTTGATAATAGCATCCCATATTTGGGAGGAATATCAGCCACTACTACATCCATGACTAGGCTTTTAGTAGGTATTTGTGTCAGAGTGATACACAGGTTCTTAATTAGGCCTAAGCATTTGACCTTGTTTGAATCGAATGAGTACAAGTCTTTGTAAGGTTTAGTTATCTCCAGGCCCAAACTTTCCATGACTACTTTAGGCATGAGGTGATGGGAAGCACCAGAATCTAACATGGCGTTATGTAATATCTTGTCGTGGATGTTCAAACTTACGTAGAATGGAGAGGGAATTACTTCTTGGTATTTTCCTTTTACTTTGGGACCAAATAAAAGCTCGAGTTTATCATCTGTCAGATTTAGAGTATCTGCATCATTTCCTATGTTTAGGACTTTCAAAATTTTCTGTACCTATCTATAGTCACTAGTTCGGTGAGGGGTATAGTTATATTGATCTTGGCAATTTCTCCTTCGAAACTGAAAGGTACTTGGGTTTTAGGCATGTTCGTCTCAGTTATATTAGCCATAAATTTTTCTATATTCTTAATTTGCTGATTTTGATTTGAGGTTTTGTTCAATACAGCTGTTTCGGGGACCTTAGTAGAGGTACTAGGGTAGTCAGGATCAAGGTTTGTCTGGCCGGTTTTGTCTTTGTTTTGATCAGTCTTCTTAGCCATGATTTTGTTACTATCTGTTGTTCTTTTAAGAATGGTATCGGGGGCTTTTGTAACAGTAGTGTCTGAGCTACCTTTCGTAGAGTTGTCTTGGTTTTTCTTACTCCTACGATCATATTGCATATGAAATTCCATTATGGCATTTTGTAGTCCCATTTTGGGATCTTCAGGGTCCTCATAATTTGTTTCATTTTGGTTTGAGGAGAAGAAAACTTGTTCTTATTCTGTGAGAAAAACCTCACCCTCGCTATCGGAACCTATCAAGTTTAAGTGACTTTCATCCAGTGGTTCAATATTTATTTCTACCTCATTAACATAGTTTTCTTGGAAAGGTGGCCTGATCTGTTGATCATTCTCCCTTGGTTTGATTTGAGGTGGGTCTCTTCTAAAGGTCTGATTCCGGTTTCTGTTTTGAGGATTTGGCTGGTAGTCTCTGGGAGGTGCCCTTTCACTTAGATTTATTGTTTCCAACATTCTCTCCATGGTTCTAACCAGGTTGTATATTTTGGAATCTGAAGAGGAAATGGAAGGTATGGTCTCATCTCGGTAAGTGACTTTCTTTTCCGATCTCATCCTGGCTCTCTTCTCAGCTAGGTTGGCTTCGACACTAATAGCTACCTTTTTCATTTCTTCTAAAGTTTCGGGGTCTCTTTCTCTTAATTGGTATGTCATATCCGGATCAAAACCTTTGGGAAATTTTTCCAGTGCTAGGCCAAGGGGAGGTTTCATGTGAGGCGGAAGGGCATTATAGACACTGTTAAACCTAATGCAATAGTCTTGAACACTTTCCCCCATATTCCTTTTAAGATTTTTGTATTCGGAAAGGATTTGATGGGGTTTTTCCTGACTTCCCATTTGTTTATAAAAGTTTGATAGAGTGATGGGAGGTCTTGTATACTGTTAGGAGCCAAGTTTTTAAACCATTTCTTGGCTTCTCCGCCTAGGCTTTGGGCAAACATTCTCATATTTATGGTTTCATCTTCTACTTCCATATAGTCAAAAGCATCACTGATTCTATCTACATGCTGTTGGGCAGTAGTAGACTCAGCCCCGATGAAGTGTGGGATTCTAGATTGGTAATCTTTTTGCAAAGGTACCAAAATCTGTGGTAACACTAAGGGCGCATACCAGGCTGCCATGATGGGAGCTGATGGTATATTTACAGTATCAATATTTGTAGTATGGGATGTGGTGATTTGCACAGTGATGTTTTGAATGGGTGTGATGGAAGTACTTGGACTTGTAGACTGATTTTGAGCATATTTGGGGTGAAAAGAGCCAAAGTGGTGGAGAAGCTAAAAATCAGGTGGTGTAGAGGGTGAGGCTTCTCTGCTAGGGCTTTGCTACAAATCTAAGGGCTCAAGATCATCTAGGTTGATTCTACTTTGTGACTTGTTTCTAAAAAGGATTTTTTCTGAACACAAGTCAAACTAGGGATCTTGCAATGATGTAAGATGTTCGGGTATAGAGCTTGCTTTGTGAATGGTCCTATCAGTAGCTAAGTTACCAGTTTCAGAATTTTCCCACAAAATATTTTCTGGGTCATCAACTATGATAGGAGGATTTGGGTCTGGATGAGATCTGGTATTAATTCTTTGCGAAGCCAGATTTCAAATTCAAAATTTAGAGAGGATGACAGTTGTGATTGTTTTTTGGATGGTTGTCTTCTCTAAGAGTCTTACGGATGCTAGTAAAGTTTTAGAACTAACTAAAGGCTAGTGGACTCGCCAGGTGGATTATTTGAAGTTTATGGTCCACCACGAATACTGATAAAGGTGTTTTTTAGGGAAATTATTTTTTAGAAAAATTTTACGCAAAAACTTGTAAGAGTGTTCTAAAACTTAGATTAACAGTTTTCTAGGATGTTGTGAAAGCTATAGTTCTGTTTTTAGGCTATTCTGCTGATTTTTTATGTTTGATGAAAATTTTGGAATTCCTAAGTAGTACTTAGTTTGTCACTGATTTCAGAGGCTACATCATGATATTTGTGATTGGAAAGGTAATCAACAGGATAGCATGTTTATGGAAAAATTTTTGGTTTAAATGGAGTATTAGGCCTACTAGAGGCTAGTGGAGTCGCCAGGTGAATATTATTATCTTGTAAAGACAAAGTTTTATGGTCCGCTGCCAATGACTGATAGAAACCAATCTAGGTATGTTTTTGTGAGGTTTTTTACAGAGTTTTATATGCAACTTGTTTTGTAAAAGTGTCCTATATTTGATTCATCACTTAGCTAAGGTGCTGAAACAAAGAGAGTCTACTTTTAAATGAATTTATAGGATGTTTGTCCGATTTGAATGACTAATGAGTCTACCAAGGATTGTTAGGCTGTTTATGTATTTAGTGTTTCCACCACAATCACCAGTATATCAGTGTGGCAATGAGGAGGCAGATTCACCGGTATTTCTAAGTCTAACTAAGCTTGTATGAGGTATTCAACCAACTATGTACTCAAAGGTCCCACCGTGATCACCATTATGTTGGAGTCCCGTAATTTGGAAGATTGGTAAACCAAATGATAGGGCAACATCAGACCAAACTTTGGAGTCCTAGGACCTAGCCTTCATGGACTCAGAGTGGACTCTCTCTATTATGTGAAGGATGTGAACTTGTTCACTTTGTATGTTTGATTTTAGGCTAGCTGTTAAGTATATTTTGGTTTGTTTTTTGGGTTTTCGAGGTAAACTGATCAAAAAGGACAAATGGAAAGAGATTTCATTAAATCAACAGGGATATGGGGTCAGATAAAGTTAGGACTGTCTAAATGGTGGACAAGGTATTACTGCAGGGCCGATTGAGTCAAGGTAAATGGATTCTTTGGGTGAAAATGAAATGAAATGAACATTAATTTTGTGAAAGACAAAGAGATCTTAAACATATATAGTTTTAAAGCAGGTATTCATGAGGTAGGGAAAACCATAAATCTCTATGAATAAAACTCAAACTGATACATATGAAGGATAAGCAATCCGGCGATACATAGAAGCATAAGAACCTCTAACTCTAGAAAATCGCCTTCAACTATTTGGGAAAACAAATAAGATAAACAAACAACTCAATCTATGAAGAGGGAACTCCTAAACAACATATCTTGAGCTATCGGGAACTTTGAAATAAGTTTGCAAGCATGGAAAAAGGGAAAGATCGAACGAGACCTCTTTGACTTAACTAAAACAACCAATATTTCATAGAAAGATTTCAGAAATGGATTTTTGAGAAACTATAAGTAAGCAGGGCATACCTTAAATCATACAAGATAACAAAACATACTGACCATAACTGAAACAAATAACAATTTCTTGATGGACCTAAAGGGCAGTTAAGAATCCTTTAGAAATGATCAAGAAGAGGAAAACATCAAAGGTATAACATGCAGGATGTTTGAGGTGCTTCCATGAGCATGTATCAACATATACTTTTCTAATCTACAGCAAATGAGAAATGTGGAACAGTAATGAAAACAAGGAGACATAAACAAAATCAGAGAAACATCACCATTCACCAAGCCATTGAATCCTGCACACAATGCTCCTCCACCATCAAACGAAGCAAGACATCATCCACTTCATAAAACAAGTATTTCCTCCAAGCTCATAATGCGATGTATTGCTCTCAATATATCAAGTTTTGCCTCTTTGTTACAATGAATCCTCTTGGTTATATAAGCCAAAGAGGAGCAAACCCACCTAGAGCAACTAGAAGACCATTGGCCAAAAACAAATATCTAAAACTGTCCTTGAGGCTTAACAAAGTCCAAGGCACAATATATCCTTCAAAAATATATTTTCGGACCAAAATAGCAAAAAAGAATCACTTTCAAGGCCTGACACACAAGATAAACTTGCTTAACGCACATTTGGCTCAGTCATCACTCAGAAAACTACTTTTCAACAAAATCTACAGGAACGTAGCACCAGAAAAAGGTCTGTTTTGCAGTGAAGTTTTGGCTTACCTCCCGATGTCGAAATGAGTCCCGTGATGGCTCGTTGGAAAGCTACGGATGTCTATTTTCCGAAAATACTTGATTTTTTCCAATATGATGCCTAGAAGTAGGTTAAAAGGTAGAAACAATTAAAAAACCTAGGAGTGTACAACACCTACTGATATTAGGGGCAGAAAAGTGAAAAATGGTTGTGTTTGGCCTTTTTGAGAGACCAAAACAGCTTCATTTGATCTGAAAATTTCTGAGCATGTTCATTTGATGTCAAGGAATCCAAAAATATATTTTTATTTAGCTGAGGATGCTCCGAGAAAAAGTTAAGGCACCCATGATTTTTATGCTTTTAGGCCTAAAATTCACAAAAAACAAGAATGTGTCCAAAAATGCCCAAATTTGGTGAGTAAACCCCTTAAGGGTTTTTAGAAACATGAAATGAAGCTTGAGAAAGAATTCCAAGGCGGGATAGATATTTTCCATGTTTTTCCGTCGGGTGCCTCCTTTGGGCAGCTTTGAGTTTCTTTTGGGCAAATTGGTTCAACTTCTTGTAGTGCTCGGTTATTCTTATTTGTAGGCACAAATCCTTGTTAGCTTTCTCCAATTTGGTTTCCAAATGCTGATTTGACCTCTCAAGCCAAGACTCTCTATTATTCTCAATTTCTTTGGCAAGGAGCTCCATAAGAGGGTACTGCTATTCACGAGCTGATTCTTCTTCTTTCTGCTTTTCTAATGCTTTTCTAAGACCCATGGTCCTAGGTCTCTTTCTTGCTGGTCCTTCTTCTTCATCATCTTCCACATACTCACCCATGTATTCTTCTAGCCTCACTTGTGACTTTTGAGCTTCCCTTCTGTATTTGAGTGCCCGAGCCTCAAATATTGCCATATATCCACTCATTTGATTATTTTGCAATTGCAAATAGTGGATGATGTATTTTGACCTTTCTAGGCCATTTTCCAAATCTCTAATCTGAGCCTCCCATTTTTGCAAAAGAGATCTAAGAATACTGGCCTCATCATCCTCAACATCACTATCTATTTGTATTAGCTCAAATTCCCTCTCATGCTCACGACTTCTTTCTTGTTCTTCAATCTTCTCCTTGCCCTTGCCTTTGATGATTTTCTTTCCTCTGGTTTTCTTGGGCAATTCTACTTTTCTCTTCTTTGGAAATTTTCCTCTACTCCTTAGTGCCCTAGTGACATTGCTAGTCACTGCTTCAGTGGTCTTCTTCCTTGATGTTTTGGTGTTTTTAGCCTTTGCTACTTTTGATGAAGGAAGCATGGTCCCTTGCCTTGGAGAGGCAGTAAACACATGCTCTTGACCTTGCTGATGATGAGTGAGAGGAGGAATTAATACCTGGGCTTGTTTAGTTTGGTCTCATGCAGCCTTGGTGCTATCTTCTTCTCCAAAAACATTCTCTGCTTGCACTTCTTGGTTTCTTTGCTGTGGGGAATTTCCTTTTTCATTAAATTTGATATTTGTAATGAACTCATTATCACTAGTAAACTTAGAAAGATCATGCTTATTTTCTATTTGCTGGGAGATGTCTAGGTCTAATGTTTTTTCCTTTTCAAAGCTATCCCTGCCTTCAACCATTTTCTTGCTATCATGATTGTTTTTATTACTTCCCTCTTTGATGTGACTGCTTCTATCATTTTCATTGTTTTCAATGTTTTCCTGATGTGGACTGCCTTCCTTATGATCACTGTTTTCATTTTCTTGCTGTGGACTGCTTGATATTTCATCACTGTCTTCATTTTCTTGCTGTGGATTGCTTTCTCTTTCATCACTGTCTTCATTTTATCCTTGTGGGTTGCCTGCCACTTCATCACTGTCTTCATTTTCTTGTTGTGGGTTGCCTTCCTCTTTAATATCTTCACTGTCTCTCTGTGGGATGCCTCTTTCTTCATCACTGTCTTCATTTCCTCCTTGTGGGCTGCCAGCTTCTTGATTACTTCTTTCATTCTCTCCTTGTGGGTTTCCTGCCACATCATGTTTTCCTTGACCTCTACTACTTCTTCCCTCACTGTCCTACTCTCTGTCAACATTACCCCCTTGTTCTTTGTTTTTACTACATTCTTCTTTCTCACTTATGTCTGTGGAGGATGGTTTTTGTTGGGGAGTAGACTCATGAGAAGAAGAGGAAACATAAGGTGTGGAAGGCAAGGAATGAGAATGAGGAGGGTCTTGGGTTGAAAATGGCCTGACTTGTAGTGGCATAGAAGATGGAGAAGTGAAATCAGGGTGAGAGATGAAATTTTCCCAAGGAATGCCCTTTTGTTTTAGCTGGTGAAGGACAATGATATTAATGAGAGAGTGATGAAATAAACTTGCTTTCTGCTGAGCTGGAGGATTTTTTCTAACAATGGAAGACATCTTGTCTATACTTTTGCACAGGAAAAAGGGTAGGTTTAGCAACTTAGTTTTTGCGAAATTCATAAGGATTCTGATGTGATAGGCATATACTTGGGAGTATCTACCTTCACAAGTGAGAAAATTCATGATTATTTTCATGATGGCTGCATAGTCATCTAGCAAGTGTGAGAAAGGAAAAATGGAGCTGCATGTATCTTGATGATTTGGCTTGAGAAAAGGCTGATAGTGGCTGAGGTCAAGGTATGATTGCTTGAACCACTCTTCTCCTATGTTAGGGATTTTGGTTGCCTTAGAAACAGCTCTAGGAGTGAGTTCAAAATCTAAACCTACTATGTGAACTTGCTTTCCATCCAACCTTAGGGAAAAAAACTCTATTAGATGAGGGTGGATAGTGACCTCTGGTATCCTTACGCAAAATTCAATGCAAGCTACTTCTTGAAAACAGGATAAGATTGAGGGAGAGGCAGTGATTTCTTGAATAGTGGTGGGCTCAAATCTGTTGTGTTGACCTCCCTTTTTTACCCTTTTCTTTGGAGTCATTTTGATCTTTCTGTTTTTCTCCAAAATCAACTAGACTACCCTTAAATAAATAAAAAAATTCTCTTCCTTTAACACTTCTTCCTCCTTTAATTCAATTTTCGAGATATCCTTTATGTATTAAGAGCAACTGAGGGGTAAAAAAAGTGATAAATACCTCAAAAAATCCTTAGTAGTGATGAACACTGACCTTTGAGCAAAACTGGAAATTTTTTCCCTTTGAAACGAAATGGGCAGGTGCTACGCACTTACAACCAGGTGCGTAGCGTTTGAACGGAGGTTGCATGAGGAAAATACACCGTGCCAGTTTAAAAAACTATGTTTTTGAATGGAGTTTGAACGACAGGTGGTTGTGGGCGTCGGGCAAAGACTGAACGAGGGTTGGGTGTTGAAACGCGTCGCGCCAGTGCACAATCGCGTCGCGTCCTTTGTAAAATCTTGCGGTGAGCCGCTATAGGCACGTAACACTCAGCTACAGGCTCGTCACGACCAAGAATTTTTGCACAGGGGTTTGCCGAGGAACCAGAGAAACCCTCCTTCTTTGCCAATCGGTAATATGAAAAAGAAATATGCCTTTTGAGGCCATTTGTGCCTTGTGCAATGCTTTTAAAACACACAACCTTCCTTTGAATTTTCAAAATGGTTTTATCAAACCTCTGCCCTTTTTTACTCATTCACCCTATTTCTTATGAAACAGTTTCAAAAAAGTGCTTTGCAAACATCACAATAAGTTTTCACTTTTTGTGTAAAAACAAAACTCCCCGATGTTAACTTATAAAATGTGCTCTCTACTTTTTATGAAAAAGTATCTTTTACCAACTATATTTTGTCCTCTGCTTATAAATTGAAGGAGGTCTTTTAAACCATTCTTTTCCCTCTACTTATATTTGAAGGAGGCATTTCAAAGCAACTGTGCTTTTTTCCCTCTGCTTATATTTGAAGGAGGCACTTCAAAGAAACTTTAGGCTCGGTCTCTGTTTTCGAAATGAAGCCTTTAGCCTCCTACACAAACTGTTTGTGTCATGCCCTTTGCTCATCATCCTTTAATGATGCTTGTTAGACATAAATTGCTTAGGCCCTCTTCTCATGATTTGAATGAAGCCTCTCTTGAAAACTAAACCTTGTGCCCTGTGTCCACCTATCACTAATGGAGGTAATTTAAACAGAACTGTTTATACCCTTTGCTTATCATTATTGAAGGGGGCACCTCATAAAAAAAAGTGATTGCCATCTGATTTTTATGAAGGAGGCAATTCAAATTCTTTATCCTTTATCAATCTGCATGAGAGAGGTTTCTTTGTAAAAATTTGCTGTGAAGATGGTGAACAGGTAAGATATTTTAAACTCCAACATAACTTCTTGTGTCTCTTAGGTTAACTTTCTTTTGCAATAGCTTTAGCTTCCTTCTGATGACAGAGTCTTTGATAGTTTAGAGTCTAGGCTATAGGGGTATAAAAAAGGTAGCTGTTCCCTTCTTATATTCTTTCACTTTGATGCCTAAACTACTGGAAGTATTTTTCCAGAGAACTAACATACCTAGTCTCATAAGACTGTTTTTCAGAGATGTGCCCATATGTTCGGGAAGAATGTGCAAATGCCATTGTGAGATGACATGAAGTGTTAGATGCAATAAACTTCCAACCTTTGTACTCATTTTTCCATGATGGATGATTCTTTGACTTTCTTGGTGATTTGAGTTGCAGGTATGAATCATGTAGGTTTCCTTTCTCTTTGAAATCTGCATTTTCTTTATTTCTAAATCAGTCAACTGTTCTAACTTTAAAAACTTTCCTTGAAGTGTCCCTCTTGTTTCAGAACTAGCTATTTCCATCTATCCATAGCACCCCTATAGAGATGCATGGATAAAATTGTCTTCGACCATTGGAGACCTTTCGTGAGGTATCATGATGATAATGCTCGAAAATTTCACTTGATCACTTTTCTTCAGACATAGAACCCTATTTCTTTGTTTCTTCCTGGACTAACTTTCTGAGTTTTGCTAAAACAAAACACAGTGACCATTTTGATGGTGTGTGACCTAGGGGTAAACAAGGTTTTTTTTTTTTCCAGATAAGAAGAGAGGATGGTTGACTAATATTGAGAACAAGCTTTTTGACTAGAGATATTATTTTCAGGATACTTACCCTAAACACCATCACCTAAACCTAGACACTTTGTCATGACTTCTAAAGGGTTTCTCAAACATAGTCAGGTCATCAAATGGAAATTTAATCAATGAGAGGGGAGGAGAAAACCTTGTTCTATGTTTGACAGTGAGTTGTGTGAAAACAAGGGATTTTGACTATTCAGAGGTACAAGTCTTATGACAGTTATGGACAGGGGAGTTTTATCAAGACTAAAACTTGATGACCACTTCTAACATAGTCTGTAAGAGAGGAAAAAGATAGAATTTTCTCTGAGGGGTTTTCTAGAGGACAAATTTACTGTTTGAAATTGGTTTCTAGAAAACCTAGGCAAGGCATATAGTCATCACAACATTAAAAAATTATGATGACTAATAGATCTCAGTTCCATTGTTGCCACCACCAATCTCCAGGGGGAGGATCTTGAGGATCAATAGGAGGGGGAGCACCTCTTCCGTTCACATATGTGGGTAAAGGGTTCTCCATTGCAATTCCTTGTCGACAACAGAATCCAAAAGAACCTCATTTCAACAGAGGTCTTGAAGTGGCTTGGCCTACTGACCTTAGCACACCTGTAGCCATATACCACCGGGTGGCTACACCCAAGGAGATATCTTCATGTCTGCTAGCAATGTTGCCTTCCGTACATCATCAAGCCATTCAAAGATGAGGTTTTGTGTGATGTTTCTCCTGTTGATGTAGCTAATGTATTATTAGGCCAACCATACTTGTGGAGGAAACATGTTGTGTATGAGCCTAGGCCTCATTCTGTTTTTATTACTTTGGTAAATATGTTGTACAGGATACCAGAGGTAATACCGCCTCCTGCCTTCTCCTTGACTATTGCAAAACAATGCAGTAAGATTATTTCCAAAACCAGGAAATTTATTTTCCTTACAAATCACTCACAGTGAAAGAAGAAGATTATTGCCACAACCTCAAAACATGACTCCCCTGCACGGCTACAATAGATGGAAAAATTTATGGAGGAATATGAGGACATTTTCTCCTCACCCACAAAGGTTCCTCTACACTGTCAGGACAAACACTCCATCAATCTGACCCTCGACGCACTACCGCCTGATATTTCCATACCTCATGCGATTACACAAACAAAATCCACACATGTACTATCTAACGAAACCAAATTTATTGAATGCATCTTGGGACCAGCACGTCTGCCAGCAGGTCCACGACATACTGGACAAATCGAATACCAAGTTCAACAGAATTTTCCTCTCATGGAGGAACTTAACGCAATGGGGAACATTGATTCATAAGGAGGGAGGAATGATCCAGGTGGATATTTTTAGCTACCCACCTATTAAATTTGAACCCGCACCATCAGTTCTATCAGTTTTTCAGTTTCGGCACAACTTACTATTTTTAGCAGTTTTTCGGGTCTTGAACTTTGTGAGCCATTTTGAGGCCCTAAACGACATTTTTTGGGAAAATCGGGAGAAACATGGTGTTGGAACAAGGTCTCCTGCGCGCTGCGAAAGTGGTTCGATTTTGTATATTTTTTATTATAATTAGGCTAGTGCAGGGGTTTTGGGGTGGGTCAAAGCCCCGAAAGCATTGTAATGGGTCAAAGGGTAAACCAGGGGTCCAAAAACCACGGTTTGCGGACCATAGGAAATTTTATGCTAGATTATTATAAATAGAGGAACATTTTGAATTGTAAGGTAGAAAAAGAAAGAGCTATTGACACGAACTGTGGTTTAATATATCTGTTTGGGTTTTTGGGGAAAGGACTCCTACTGGTTGTGTGCACGAAGATCTAGAGTCCTGCTGTGTGTGGACCCTGCTGCTGTGTGCACAGGCTGGGACGGGTATTGCAAGAGGGAATTGTTCAACTGATAAGTAAGAAAGGTTGTTTGAGAACTGAATCTATGTGTACTGTTTGTGCGAATCATTGGTAATCACTGTATTATGCGCATTCTGTATTCAAGCTGCGAAAGTTCTATGTAAGTGTGTTTACTGTATCTGGATCTGTTCTGTTATGTTTTATGCAATATTGTGCTACTGTGATAGAAGTGTATAATTATCAAACACTGTAGGCCTTGTGCACGAGGAGACCTGTAAACCCTACGCAGAAAGAAGCGATCTAGGCATCACAGGGCCGGACGCAGCTCTGCTTGCCTTACCTACCCTTTCTCAGGGTGCGGAAACTTGGTTCCAACACCCACCCATACTAATTCGGGTGAGACTTTGACCTATGCAAGCGGGTCACTGCCGAAATTGCATGTAGTATAGGGGTTTGTTGGCAAACATTGAACTGCGAACCTGGGTCAGGACCCCTCGAGCCAACACATGGGTCAATGACCCCATGTTTCTCACATCAAAATTTATAGTCCTCAGATAGATATTTCTAACAAGGTATGGTGCACGTCAAAAGGAGATCGTATGCCAAAGTTACGTCCTTGGGAAGTTGAAACACCAATCTACCCAAACAGGGCCCATAGTATTGGCGTTTCATCTCCTAGGTTTAGATTTTTGGATGTTTAGGGTTTTCCATTGTTTCTCAATAATAAAAAGGCCCTCAAGCCTCATTGTAACACAATTCAGAGGCATGTATCCACCACATCTCTTCTCAGAGATAAGCTACCTGCGCCCTAGCTAGTTTATTTCCATTATGTCTGTAAGCATATTTATGTTATTTGATATTAATGAAATGAATTATTATATCCACTACATCTCTCTGTTTATGTCTATTTCTGTATTTTATTGTGTTCTTGCTTAAATCTGAATCAGTGGTATTAGAGGAATCTACTCTTTCTTTGTTTTTCTTTGAATTTCCCCAACGAGGTCAGGGTATAAGGATTTAGGGCTTGATCTGGTTGAACCATTGCAAGATCAACCTTGCAAACCCCGACGACCTCCCATGGCAGAAGAAAAGAAAGAAGAGAGAGCAAGAGATCCTATCAAAATATTTCTCGAGGAGGCCCTTGAGAAACATAAGAATGGGATGATGGATAAATTTGCTAAGATGCTTCAACGACTGCCTACCTACGGTGCATCTGCATCCGACAACCATTCTGGAGGTGCCATTCCTTTCAAGGTACAATTAAACTTTGAAATTCTTGTATTTGAAGGCCAGATAGATGCAAGCATCTTATATAGATGGTTGAATTTTATAGAAGGGTATTTCTCGGTCCATGATTTATCCGGCCGACAAACGATTCTTTTTGCACTCCTCAAAGCCGCCCTCCCCATGTCAAGGACTGGTGGGAAACCTACAGTGAGAAAAAGGACGAGGGGTAACCCTCTCTGTTCTTGGTCGCACCCACTTGGAATTCATTTCGAGATGGCATCATAGAACAATATTACCGCATGGGGAGCTATGAGGACAAGTACATCCAATGGACCATGCTGCGACAACAAAGGGATCAAGATGTGAATGAAATTACAAATTTGTTCCATACCTTGTGCACAAAGTTGGGTATTAAAGATTCGAAGAGAAATTTGGTGCTCAAGTACAGTAGTTGTTTACACCAATACATTTAGGAGTAAATGGAGTTCCTCGACATTACCTCGCTTGGCATGCTATATTGCTAAACCGCCAAGATCGAGCAGAAATTTACGCAGAAGAAGCGCGAATTTGGATCTGCGAATCTAAAGTTAGGGAAAGGCGCCCCCGAACCGCAGAACAAGGGGAAAAGCCAAAGCAGGGTTTCTCAAAACAACACTACAAATCCAAAGAAGGACACAGGGAAGTGGTGTGAATTTCATAACAACCCCACTCACAACACAAACGAGTGTGGGGCCAAACAGTCATTGGTGGTCGAACTAAAGGCACATGAATCAGATGCATGTTCTGATCCTAAGTCAGAACCAGAGAAGGGAAATGAAAAAGGGAAGAAAATATTTGATGCAGATCCTAGTGCCATTGTTGCTACAACCAAGTTCCAGGGTGAGGATCCCAAGAATCCATAGGAGGGGGAATGCCTCTTCCATTCACAAATGTGTTTAAAGGGTTCTCCACTACAATTCCTTGTCGATAACGAAAGCCAAAAGAACCTGATTTCAGCAGAGGTCGTGAAGTAGCTCGGCCTACAGAACTTAGCACACCTGCAACCGTATACCATCAGGTGGCTTCACCCAGGGAGATATATCTGCATCCGTCAGTAGTGCCGCCTTCCGTACAGTATCAAGCCATTCACGAATGATGTATTTTTTCATGTTGTTCCTCTTGATGTAGCTGATGTATTATAGGTCCAACCATACTTGTGGAGGCAACATGATGTGTATGAGTCTAGACCTCGTTCCGTTGTTATTACTTTGGGAAATAAATTGTATCGGATATCGAAGCTAGTACCGCCTCTTTCCATCTCCTTAACTATTGCAAAACAATGCAGTAAGATTGTTACCGAAACCAGGAAATTTATTTTCCTTACAACTCGCTCACAGGGAAAGAATAAGATTGTGGCCATAACCTCCAAACAGGGCTCCCCTGCATGGCTGCAGCAGATGGACAAAGTCGTGGAGGAATATGATGAGATTTTCTCCTCACCCACAGAGGTTCCTCTACACTGTCAGGACAAGCACTGCATCGATCTGACCCCTAGTGCACCGCCGCCTGATAGTGCCATACCTCATGTGATTACACAGACAAAATCCACACCTGTAATGTCCGAGGAAATCAAATTTATTGAACGCATCCAGCACTTGCGCCAGCAGGTCCACGATATCTTGGACAAATCTAATACCAAGCTCAGTAGAATTTGCCTCTCATGGAGAAACTTAATGCAATCAGGACCATTTATTCCTAAGGAGGGAGGAATGATCCAGGTGGATACTGGTGGCCACCCACCTATTCTAGTTTTTCAGTTTCAACACAACTTACTATTTTTAGTAGTTTTTCAGGTCCTGAACTTCCAGATCCGTTTTGAGGACCTAAACAGCTTTTATTGGGAAAACCAGGAGAAACATTGGTTTATGGACCAATGTTGCTCATATCAAAATTTTTACTCCTTGGATATATATTTCTAATGAGATATGGTGTGCATCAAATAGAGATCGTATGCCAAAGTTACGTCCATGGGAAGTTGAAACACCAATTTACCCAAACGGGGCCCATAGTTTTGGCGCTTCATCTCCTAGGTTTAGGTTTTTGGATGTTTAGGGTTTTCCATTGTTTCTCAATATTAAAAAATCCCTCGAGGCTCATTGTAACACAGTTCAGAGGCCTGTAGCCGCCACATCTCTTCTGAGAGATAAGCTACCACCGCCCTAACTAGTTTATTTCCATTATGTCTATAAGCATATTTCTGTTATTTGATATTAATGAAATGAAGTATTATTTCCTCTACATCTCTATGTTTATGTCTATTTATGTATTTTATTGTTTTCCTGCATAAATCTAGATCAGCGGTATCAGAGATATCTGCTCTTTCTCTATTTTTCTTTGCATGTCCCCAACAAGGTAAGGGTATATGGAGTTAGGGCTCGATGTAGTTGAACCCTTGTAAGATCAGCCTCACAAACCCTAACGACCTCCCATGGCAAAAGAAATAAATACGAGGGAGCAGGAGATCCTATCAAAATATTTCTCGAGGAGGCCCTCAAGAAACAAAGAAACGTGACGATGGATAACTTTGCTCAGATCCTTCAACGGCTGCCCACCTACGGTGCATTTGCATCCAAAAACCACTTTGGAGGTGCCAGTCCCTTCAAGGTACAGGTAAAATTTGACATTACTGTATTTAAAGGCCAGATAGATGCAGACGTCATAGATATATGGTTGAATTTGCTAGAAGGTTATTTCTCGTTCCATAATTTCTCTAATCGAGAAAATATTATTTTTCACTCCTCAAAGCTGCCCCCCATGTCAAAGACTGGTGGGAAACCTACTGTGAGCAAAAGGAAGAGGGGGAACCATGTCTGTCCTCGGCCGCACCCACTTAAAATTTGTTTTGAGCTAGCATCAAGGAACAATATTACCCCGTGGGGAGCTAAGAGGACAAGTACATCCAATGGACCATGCTGCGGCAACAAAGGGATCAAGATGTGCACGAGCTTATGAATTTGTTCCATACCCTGCTCACAAAGTTGGGTATTAAATATTCAAACACATTTGGTGCTCAAGTACCGTAGTTTTTTACATGGATACATTCATGAGGAAATGGAGTTCCTTGACATTACCTCGCTTGGCACAACATATCTCCTGTCGCAAAGATCAAGCATAAATTTAAGTAGAAGAAGTGAGACTTTGGATCCACGAATCCAAAGCCAGGGAAAGGCGTCCCCAAACCATAGAACAAGGGGCAAAGTTAATGTAGGGCGACACATAACAACACCATCCAAAGAAGGACACAGGTAAGTGGTGTGAATTTCATAGCAGCCCCACTCACAGCACAAACGAGTGTCTGGCCAAACAGTCATTGGTGGTCGAACTAAAGGCACCTAAATCAAATTCATGTTCTGATCGTGAGTCAGAACCAGAGAAGGGAAATTACAAAGGGAAGAAAATCATTCATGCGAATCCCAATGCCATTGTTGCCACCACCAAGCTCCAGGGGGAGGATCCCAAGGATACAGAAGAGGGGGAGCACCTCTTCCATTCACAAATGTGGGTAAAGGGTTCTCCAGTGCCATTCCTTGTCAATAGCGGAAGCCAAAATAACTTCATTTCAGCAGAGGTTGTGAAGTGGCTCAACCTACCGAACTTAGCACATCCACAGTCATATACCATCACATGGCTTCACCCAGGGAGAGATATCCATGTTGTTGGCTCCCTATGATTTGCAATATTGGCAAGAACAAACACTGCAGGGGCCACATCAGAATCACTTTGGAATCCTAGGACCTAGCCTTCTTGGATTCAGAGAGGGATCTCTATATATAAGTTTTTTCAAATGATATATCTTTATGCTTTTGTTTTATGATATTAGGCTAGTTATGAAGTTCTAAGGACTTGTTTGTTTTGGTTGAATTAATTGGTAGATTGACAAATCTATGGTGTGACTTATTGAAGGGTTGTTTCAATTGAATAGATAGACTACGAGAAAACATTGATCCATTGGGCTTTGGATTCATAAAAGGATTTAATTGCTCATCAAATCTACAAGGGTTTTCAGAGGGCAAGCTAACTATATCAAGTGGATCTCTTAGATTAGATTGTGATATGAAACAACAATAAGTTGTGAAGGAAACAAAGCTATAGTCAGTTAAGAATATTCTAGCTCTACTTAAATAAGAAAAGCCTTTTAGGTAACTATTTGAGGCAAACCAAAGGACAGGGCATACCATAGACTTCTTTGGCCAGAATTTAATAAAAAAACCTTTAAGACAACAATCCAACAATCCTAAGACTACTTTTAGATAAAGAAAACATTTAAGATAACAGTGAGAGCAGCTAAAGAGCAAGCTAAACCTATGTTCTTTAACTCAACACTCAAAAGACCTTCAAAGCAACATTTTTAGGCTGACCAGAGGACAGGGCATACCATAGACTTCCATGGTTTAGACTCTACTAAGTATACTTCAAAGAAAGGCCTTTAAAAACATTATTTCAAGCTACACCAAAGGACAAGGGTCACCATAGACTTATTTGTCTTGACCCTACTAAATCATTTCTAAGACAACAAGCTATATGGAATTGGAGAGCAATTAAGAATTCTCCAATCAGACCTTGCAGAAGAAAATATTAAGATAAAGAAGGCAGACAAAAATAGGGTGCCAAGACAACATATCCTACTCTAAAATTTCTGTTCTTTTATCAGAGAAATATGGACATAATGGAAAACATAAGAAAAAAATGAAAAATGAGGAAAACTTCACCATTAACATAGCTCAAGAATCTTGTGAACGTGCTTGTATTACTGATGATCAAAACAGTTACATTACTCCATGTACAATAGCTCTCTGCAACTGAGAGCTTTCTCAAATCCAGCCTAGAAATCCTCAACTAGCTCAACTACAGAAATCAGTCAAATAACCACCAACTAACCAACACTAAAAATGAAAATCATATGAAGTATTTATCTGCAAAATGAGGAGGTGGTGCTAAGCTAGGGTTTAGATGTCATTTATTACAGAGTTAATGATTTTTGACCTTTGATAGCATGCAAGGCCCAAGGCAAAAATATCTGAAGGTGTTTCTCTGAAATAATAACTCCTAACTTAACTTCTGGGTTAATTTATGTGAAATGTTTGACTTTAAGGCATTTTCAATAACTTTACAATAACTGCTGGTAGATGAAAAATATCTCTGACTGTGTGTAATAACTGTTTGACATTTTATTGAAAGAAATCATGCTGTAGGTGGAAAAAATATCCTTTGAAGAAGTAAATGTTGTGATCTGGGTCATTCAAATGTGTTTCTGGGCTTAATCTGCCTCTGTTTTATCAGTGAAAATTTGTTTTAGGCCTTTAAACTCTGATATTTTATCGTTTCACTGCTTGTTTTACTGTCTTTTTGTTTGATTCTGCCTTTTTCTCTTAATCCTTTTAATTTAACCTTTAATGTTTTATTCTTTCCTCTGTTTGTCTTCACTTTCTTTAATCTCTACTTTGTTGGCTGATCCTCATGATTTGTCTTTGATCTGTGATTAACCCTTTTAACCTTCATTGCTATGCCACAGTCTTTTGACTGCTTTTTTTCTTCACTGTGTCTCTGTATGTCTGTGTTTTCTGCGTAGTGAGGCATTCTTTTTTGATGGAGGGTTTTAATAACCATCAATAACCATGTTTTATTGATGATTAAGCTTGAAAATAGGGCCTCTGGTCCCTTTAAATTTAAACCAAACCTCTTGATCGTCACCTAGAAATTTAATTGGATGTTCTTGGACCATTGGAATGCATTTTATGCATTTTTGCCATTAAAACCTGCACACAAAACAAATAATTAGCTTTAAAACCTGCGGGGAGTGTTTTACTGCGTTTTTCTGGGGTTTTCGGGCTTTTGGGCATTTATAGGGGTTTTTTGGCCTTTGGAGGGGCAAAAATGGTGAATCGGGGATTGGTTCTGTAGGCAGAACTCGTGTCAAGTTTGAACGGAGGACGAATATTTTTAAATTTTGGCGCAGGAGGAAAAGTGGTTTTCGAAAACCAGGAGGCGATTTTCGCGCGATCGGGGTAGGCATGCGATTCCACTCAGCGCATGCCGCATGGCAAGGCAAAACCTCCCATATCAAAAATATTAAAAGCGTTAAATCCGGTGCATAAAGATTTGCAATAATAGATGGGAGCCGTTGGATCGGGGGAAAGTAGATCAATGGTCATCGGGCGATCTGGGGTGGCGAGCAGGTAGAGCGGTGGGGTCTCGATGCGAAATGACGTGGAAAGCTTTTTGTCGTGCAGCGGGGGTGAAAATATATGTGGGGTCTATTTATATGGTGGCGAGGTTTATTAAAAGGTGGGCCCGACGAATAAATCAAAAGCAAAAGCACTTTTTGCTTTAGAGGAAATGGGTGGGGTTAGGGTCATATGAGTGCGGGGGCTAGTGTGGGTTTAAAGCAGGGGGTTTAAAGCCTTTAAATGGTCGATTTAATAAAACAAAACAAGTCGGCATTATATTTAATAAAAAAAACTTTTATTTATAAAAGGTGGGGTCCCGATAGGTTAATTTTTAGGCTTAAAATAATGTAAAAAGTAGTTTTTACATTGTCTTAATGTATATAAGGGGAAAATTATGAAGGGAGGGTATTATGAAGGGTTTTGAAAGGGGAAAATGGGTTTTTAATGGGAGAAATGAGTTTTTAGAGGGTGAAATGGATTTTTAGAGGGAGAAATGAGTAAATGAGAGTTTGGGTAGGGAGGGAGAGTGAAAATGGGAAGAATAAGCCCAAAGTGAGTCTTTTTAGGAGAAGCAAGGTAACTTGAGAAAGTCGAGATGTAATCCAATGAAAATGGTTTTATAGGGATAATGAAGGTAGTGAGATTTCTAAAGATAGTTAATAGGCCAATAATGCTATATTTAGCTACTTGTAGACAATCAATAGTCACCTAGTGAACTCTGTAGAATACAGGAGGATAACAGTGGCTCCAGCTGGGGAGGGCAGCTCCTTTAGGAGGTGTTAAGAACCTCATAGATCAAATCCTTCGAATAAGCACACCAGTGCCTTGATTTTCACTTTTGACAGAATCCTTTTCTTAAGCTTGCTGATTTGCTGCTGTGACCTTCAAAATCTGAAAAACATGATTGCTTCAACTTACATTCTACCTACCCATCAGACTTTTTCTAGCATTTTTTCTTCATTGGGTGCATTTAGATTAGCCAACCATTGACATCATTTTCTTTTGAAAATAGGAAACTATCTACTTCTACACTTATATCTTCCAAAAGCTCAGATTAAACTGATGAGCTTTTTATTCTCTACTTAATATACTTATCTTTCAAGTTTAAACAGTTTGACAGACTTTCATTATCTATTCCAAAAACAAGAAATTGAAAAAAATGATCAAATCAAGATTAGATAGTTTGATTTTTCATGAGTTGTGGCATTTTGTACAAATCTGCACACATATTTTATTTTGTAGAAATTAAATTTAAAATAGAGGGTTGTAATCTGGAATTTTTTATTCATCCCTTTTTCTCTTTTGGTTCAGATTTGAACTGTGGAACCAATATCTTTTCCTAATCTAATCTACCGATAAGCCAAGTTTAAACAGTTTGGAAAATCTTCATTCACTAACCTTTCAGCATAAATTCAAAACTTGTTTAATCATGATTAGGCTATATGAATGAACAAGACTTCCTCTTCAAAAGTAGTGTCACTTGGACTTGCACACTTTCAGAAATATTCTTTTTTTGTATGGGGCTTTACCTTTTCTTTTTATCTGCCCTCTTTTCTTCTTTTTTTATTTTTATTTTTATTTTTCTAATCTTCTGTTTCAGCAATGTTATATACAATGAAAAACTTAAAAATAGGAAGATGCTCATAGTACTGAGCTTATTTTCATACCTATCTATCCTATTCTAACTTTCACATGATATATATTCATTAGGTGAACTCTCTTTTCCAATGCAGCCAATCAAGTAAGTTATTACATGATTGATTTTTGTTCAGCCCTTTGGATATGCTAAAAAAAGAAGGGCCACTCCCTTCTCACCTGCTTTTGAACAACAGTGCTCAAAATTTTCTTTACACTCTGCAACAAACTGTTCCTGGCATAGTTTATTCCTTCTTTAGATGTCTCTAAGAAACCAACCAAAGGATCTCTAAATAATAGCTAGCTATGAGGATTTAAACCATGGGATTCATCGAGGACTACTTCTTGTTCCATTTGGTTGTGCTTGGGATGCTTTTGAGAAGGACACCCCACCCCTTCCTCATGATCATCTGACTTGGTAGCCTCATTACATACTACTGTGCTGTCTTTAAACAAACCTAATATGCTTTGATTGAATTGGCTAAATTCTATTTGAAGGTCCTTATCAGAAGCATTCTCTGACCATAGGCCTTCTTGAGGAAGTAGTACAACATCAGTATCAATCTGTTCTATAGTATCTGCATGAGAAAATGCATTAGTGGATAATTTAGCAGTATAAAAAATAGAAATATTTTCTTTACATAAAAGTTTAGAGGCTGGCTGTATGTTTAGAATCTGATTGATTTCTTCATTAGTTAAAGGGGGAGGCATTTTCCTTTTTCCTTGGGTAGAACTATGATATTTATCCTTCTTTTGTGACTTATCATAAGGCTAAATGTCTTCTTGAGCCTCACACGAAAGAGGTGAGGAATCATTACTTGTCTCTTTAGAGAGATCTTGTGGATCTTCCTTTATTTCCTGATTGATTTCATGCTCAACCAAATTCTTTTGGTTGTCATGGTAGTTAACTTGAGTATGAAATGCATGAATTTCCTCTAATAGATCTTCAGGATGCCTATTTCCCAAGTCTTCATCAATATTTATGAGGTATTGTATGAGATCCTCAGACTGATCACAACAATTTTCAACTAATGATAAAGATGGGAATTTTTCTTTATAATTCTCATAAAATACCTTATGGAAATCTTTTAAAGAAAATAAACAACCAGGTTGCAGACCTTCATACCATTTCCTTGCTTCCCCTTCTAGTGTTTGCATGAACATCTTCATGAGGCAATCCTCATGCCATTCAACCTTTAACCTCCATGTATGTATATGAAATTTAATGAGATGTAACAAGGGGTAATCAAACTTTTCATCCCGAAACATAGGCAGGTTTGAATCCCAATTTATCTGAGGCATTTTGTGTGGGAATCCAGGTATGTGATATCTGTTCATTGGAGCATATCTGCGTTGTATCCTTGGATCCATTTCTTCTGATTAGTCAGAACAAGGGTTACTGCATCTTTTTACAATAAATCTGGGTTCTTTTGCCAATGGAGTCTATGGAAGATCAGTGGAATGAGCAGGCCTACTGAAAACCAATGGAGTCACCATTTGGAGGATTTTTGCTTATTTTATGGCTGTTTGTTGTCCACCATCAGCAACCAGGAACCGTTCTTGGCTAAAACTTGATTCATCTAAGCTTGAAATGGGGTTTTCTCAGTTTTTGAGTCTATGTTTTGCAGTTTATTACTCAGTATTCCCCAGTGTGGTCGCCACTATGTTGGCTCCCTGTGATTTGCAAGATTGGCAAGAAAAAACAGTGCAGGGGCCACATCAGAACCACTTTGGAATCCTAGGACCTAGCCGTCTTTGATTCAGAGAGGGTTCTCTCTATATAAGTGTTTTCAAATGATGTATCTTTATGCTTTTGTTTTATGATATTAGGCTAGTTATGAAGTTCTAAGGACCTATTTGTTTTGGTTGAATTAATTGGTAGATTGACAGATCTGTGGTGTGACTAATTGAAGGGATGTTTCAATTGAATAGCTAGACTATGAGAAAACATTGATCCATTGGGATATGTGTTATAGCATCATTTTTCACCCTCATGTGAATAATGATTGTCTCTTTGGCTTTAGGCACCCTTTCCCCCCAGACTTGAAAAACTTCATAAAAAACAATGTCTAAAATCCCATACGCGATTATGCCTAGAGTTTTGTATGTATATACGCGAGCCCATTCATACTTTTCTGCGTATTCCATTTAAATCATTAAAAAATATATAAAATTCCTTATTTTCGATGCAGGGTGATTGTTATTCCCATAATTCAACCACCCCAGCCCGTGGCCCAATTGTTTCCAACTAATGAAACTACTTTGAAGGAGTATAAAATCCCCTCATGTGTATGGCCTTAGGGAGAGAGAATATTATAGATATTATACTCTGTTGGAGACCTATTTCAAGTCTGATGTTCCCGTGCCTCCTGCACTTCCCAGGTATATTCAGGAAACCCCTGTTTCCTTGAGATGATCATCATCCTATATGACATATTGTGTGCACACATATTGGAAGACTCCTAGTGAGGTAAGGGTTGGACGGATCCAGAGGACGGTCTGTTCGAAGGCCGTGGAAGGATTCAGGTGATCTCTCCACTTTTCTATTATTATACATGCCATTTATAATGAGAAGAACCATCTTGTTCCCGAAATTCACGTGTTTATATCTCGTTTTATATGTGCAAAGATCATTAATTGAACATCCAGTACCATTTATATGATATTATACATGAGTTACACTGACATTTAGGAACAATATATGCTGTACAACTAGTGTTTCGTGTTCTTTCTTTCTTGATTTCCAGGTTACGAAGCATGAGGAGTTGCTGGGGGTTTGCACCCCGTGGGATCTACATAAAACGTAGGACTTTCGGGTAAGTTCCACAACTGATTAAATCTAGTTTTCAGCATAAAAAGATAGGTTAAGTGAGTCCTTCTTGAATGGTATGCCCCCGATCTGTGAAGGTTGCCGACCCAAAAACCTTTAGGGAGTTATTTCCGGAAACACTATGGAGTCATAAAAGAATTTAATTTCTCATCAAATATAAAAGGGTTTTCATAGGGCAAGCTAACTATATCAAGTGGATATCTTAGATTATATTGTGATATGAAACAATAATAAGTTATGAAGGAAACAAAGCTATAGTCAGTTAAGAATCTTCTAGATCTACCTAAACAAGAAAAACCTTTTAGGTAATTGTTTGAGGCAAACCAAAGGACAGGGCATACCATAGACTTCTTTGGCCAGAATTTAATAAGAAAACCTTTAAGACAACAATCCAGCAATCCTAAGACTACTTTCAGATAAAGAAAACATTTAAGATAACAATGAGAGCAACTAAAGAGCAAGCTAAACCTATATTCTTTAACTCAACTCTCAAACTACCTTCAAAGCAAAATTTTGAGGCAGACCAAAGGAAAGGGCATACCATAGACTTCCCTGGTTTAGAATCTACTAAGTATACTTCAAAGAAAGACCTTAAAAAACAATATTTCAAGCTACACCAAAGGACAGGGCTCACCATAGACTTCTTTGGCTTGACTCTATTGAATCATTTCTAAGACAACAAGCTAGATGGAACTGGAGAGCAATTAAGAATTCTCCAATCAGACCTTGCAGAAGAAAACATTAAGATAAAGAAGGTAGGCAGAAATAGGGTGCCAATACAACATATCCTACTCTAAAATTTCTACTATTTTATCAGATAAATATGGACAGAATAGAAAACATAAGAAAAAAAATGAAAAATGAGGAAAAATTCACCATTAACATAGCTCAAGAATCCTATGAACGTGCTCATATTACTGATGATCAAAACAGTTACATTACTCCATGTACAATAGCTCTCTGCAACTGAGAGCTTTCTCAAATCTAGCCTAGCAATCCTCAACTAGCTTAGCAACAGAAATCAGTCAAATAACCACCAACTAACCAACACTAAAAATGAAACTCATATGCAGTATTTATCTGCAAAATGAGGAGGTGGTGCTAAGCTAGGGTTTAGATGTCATTTATTACAGAGTTAATGATTTTTTAACTTTGAGACCATGCAAGGCCCAAGGAAAAAATATCTAAAGGTGTTTCTCTGAAATAATAAATCCTAACTTAACTTCTGGGTTAGTTTATGTGAAATGTTTGACTTTAAGGATTTTTCAATAACTTTACAATAACTGCTGGTAGATGAAAAATATCTTTGACTGTGTGTAATAACTATTTTATGTTTTATTGAAATAAATCATGCTGTAGGTGGAAAAAATATCCTTTGAAGAAGTAAATGTTGTGATCTGGGTCATTCGAATGTGTTTCTGGGCTTAATATGCCTCTGTTGTATCAGTGAAAATCTGTTTTATGCCTTTAAACTTTGATTTTTTATCCTTTCACTGCCTATTTTACTATCTTTTTGTTTGATTATGCCTTTATCTCTTAATCCTTTTTATTTAACCTTTAATATTTTATTCTTTCCTCTATCTGTCTTCACTTTCTTTAATCTCTACTTTGTTGGCTAATCCTCATGGTTTGTCTTTGATCTGTGATTAACCCTTTTAACCTTCACTGCTCAGCCACAATCTTTTGACTGCTTTATTTCTTCGTTGTGCCTCTATATGTCTATGTTTTCTGTGCAGGGAGGCGTTCTTTGTTGATGGAGGGTTTTAATAACAATCAATAATCATGTTTTATTGATGATTAATCTTGAAAATAGGGCCTCTAGTCCCTTTAAATTTAAACCAAACCTCTGGGTCATCACCCAGGCATTTAATTGGATGTTCTTGGACCATTGGAATGAATTTTATGCATTCTTCCATTAAAACTTGCACACAAAACAAATAATTAGCTTTAAAACTTGCGGGGAGGGTTTTACTGCATTTTTCTGGGGATTTCGGGCTTTTGGGTGTTTACAGGGTTTTTTGGCCTTTGTAGGGGAAAAAATGGTGAATCAGGGCTTGGTTCCATATGCGGAACCCGTGGGAAGTTTGGATGGAGGACGACGGTGTTTAAATTTTAGCGCAAAAGGAAAAGTGGTTTTTGAAAACCAGGAGGCAGTTTTCACGCGATAGGGGAGGTGATAACGATATTTGGGGTGGGCATGCGATTCCACTCAGCACATGCCACATTGAAAGGAAAAACCGCACATATCGTAAATCTTAAAAGTGTTAAATCCAGTGCATAAATATTTGTGATAATGGATGGGAGCCGTCGGATCGGGGGAAAGCAGATCAACAGTCGTCGAGCGATCTGGGGTGGCGAGCAAGTAGAGCGGTGGGGTTTGGGTGCAGAATGACGTGGTGGGATTTTTGTGTGCAGTGGGGGTCAAAATATATGCGGGGTCTATTTATATGGTGGCGAGGTTTATTAAAATGTGGGCCCAGTGAATAAATAAAAAATGAAAGCGCTTTTTTCTTTAGAGGAAACGGGTGGGGTTAGGGTCATATGAGTGTGGGGGCTAATGTGGGTTTAAATCAAGGGGCTTAAAACATTTAAATGGTCGGCTTAATAAAAAAAAACAAGTTGGGCTTATATTTAATAAAAACATACTTTTATTTATAAAAGGTGGGGTCCCGACAGGTTAATTTTTAGGCTTAAAACAATGTAAAAACCAAATTTTACATTATTTTAATGTATATAAGGGGAAAATGATGAAGGGAGGGTATTATGAAGGGTTTTGAAAGGGGAAAATGGGTTTTTAGAGGGAGAAATGAGTTTTTAGAGGGCGAAATGGGTTTTTAGAAAGAGAAATGAGTAAATGAGAGTTTGGGTAGGGAGGGAGAGTGAAAATGGGAAGAATAAGCTTAAAGTGAGTCGTTTTAAGAGCAGAAAGGTAACTTGAGAAAGCAGAGATGAAATTTAGTGAAAATGGTTTTATAGGGATAATGAAGGCAGTGAGATTTATAAAGATAGCTGATAAGCCAATAATGCTATCTTTAGCTGCTTGTAGAAAATCAATAATCACCTAGTGAACTCTATAGAATATAGGAGGATAACACACGTCTGCCAACAATGTCACCTTCCATACAACATCAAGGCATTCACGGATCAGGTATTGTGTGATGTTGCTTCTCTTGATGTAGCTGATGTATTATTGGGCCAACTAGACTTGTGGAGGAGACCTGATGTGTACGATTCTAGGCCTCATTCTATTGTTATTACTTTGGGAAATAAATTGTACAAGATACCAGAGGTAGTACTGCCTCCTGCCATCTCCTTGAATATTTCAAAACAACGCAGTAAGATTGTTTCCCAAACCAGGAAATTTATTTTCCTTACAAATCTCTCACAAATAAAGGAGAAGATTGTGGCCATAGCCTCGAAACAAGGCTCCCTTGCACAGCTACAGCAAATGGACAAAGTCGTGGAGGAATACGGGGACATTTTCTCCTCACCCACAGAGGTTCCTCTACACTGTTAGGACAAGCACTCCATCGATCTGACCCTCGGCGCATCACCCCTAGATATTGCCATACCTCATGTGATTACACAAACAGAATCCACACATGTACTGTCTAAGGAAATCAAATTTATTGAACACATCCAGCAGGTCCACCACTAGGTCCATGACATCCTGGACAAATCCAATACCAAGTTTAACAGAATTTTCCTCTCATGAAGGAACTTAACACAATGGGGACCATTGCTTCCTAAGGAGGGAGGAATGATCTAAGTGGATATTGGTGGCCACCCACCTATTATATTTGGACCTGTACCATTAGTTCTGTCATTTTTTCAGTTTCGGGAAAACTTGCTATTTTTAGTAGTTTTTTGGTTCCTGAACTTCCAAAGCCGATTTGAGGCCCTAAACGATGTCTTTTGGGAAAACAAGCAACAACATAGGTCTCTATTCCTCGCATATATATTTCTAATGAGGTATGGTGCACGTCAAACAGAGATCGTATGCCAAAGTTATGTCCTCGAGAAGTTGAAACAACAATTTACCCAAATGGGGCCCATAGTTTTGGCACTTCATCTCCTAGGTTTAGGTTTTTGGATTATTAGGGTTTTCAATTATTTCTCAATAATAAAAATTCCCTCAAGCCTCATTGTAACACAATTCAGAGGCCTATAGCCGCCAGATCTCTTCTCACAGATAAGCTACCAACGCCCTAGCTATTTTATTTCCATTATGTCTGTAAGCATATTTATGTTATTTGATATTAATAAAATGAAGTATTATTTCTATTGCATCTCTCTGTTTATGTCTATTTTTGTGTTTTATTGTGTTCCTTCATAAATCTGGATCAATTATTTGGAGAGATTCTTAGATATCCTTTAGAGGTCAAAACTTAAATTTTATCTAAGTACTATTAGAACCTTGTTTCTACGAGGGCTTACATATGATTCAATAAATATTTTGAATTTGTTAGGACAAGGAGATATTGCTAAAAATACTTTTGATCAAATTTGTGACTTATGAAGGAATTTCTCACGAAATCAATTTAGATCTCGTAGGGGAATCATGAGAAATTCTAAAAATAGCAGATTTGGATCTACAAATGCTATGAAAATTGGTTTGGAAAATTAAATGGATAATTTGAAAACTGAAATAATGAATATTGTTAGTAAAAAATTAGATTCTTTAAAATTTCAGCAAAAATTAGTAGAAGAACAAGAAACATTTTTCATTTATTGTCCAAAATGTCGAAAGAAACATCTTTTACATGAGTGTCTTGCAAATGTCAAAAGTGATAATAATTATGTAGTATGTGCAAGGAAACATCATACCGAAGAATCACCATCAATACCGGGATTAAAATTAGCATTTGAGGGAGAACATTTGATACCTGAGCCACTGCATGCTATGGGAGCACGTAAATCACGGCCAAAGGTAAGTACAGGTATGATTCTTGAACCCATACCATTTTTTATGGTTATAAGGCACCGTATTATTCCTATCAAAATACGAATTACCATCACTCTTGGTAGCATGGGTATCATTCTCAGTATGGGAAGTATCCTCCTCCTTGAAAAAATGGATGGATGGGACCACCACATTCTCATCATTATTATTCCATGCCTACGCAGTCATAGCCCACATCATATGCACCTTATCCTATGGTACAACCCACATTACCAACAACATTTCCTCAGCAAACTTAGTCTATTCCACCACTTCCATTACCACCACCTTTTTGACCACCTCAATTTCCCACACAACCAGTGCCCATAACCATTAGTGAGAGCAAAAGTTCCTCACCACCTTGACAAGCATCAAAATCTTGAGATGGTGCATCATCAAATTTTGGTGGCTTAGAAAGATCAACAAGCGAATATGGACATCTATCATTAGATATGTCAATAAATCAATTGGAAATAGGATGACATCTAATAATTTCATTAATTTGATTCGATTCTTGATCATTCACAACACAATAATATTCATTGATTAAGGATGGAGATGCATAGGATTTACATGAATATATTAAATTTTGGAATGGTCTTCTTCACATGCTAAGGATCGGAAGTAGAAAGAGAGATGAGAATTATTGAAATCCTTTTCTTCTTCCAAATATGAGACACCACCATCTTGTACTTGATTAAAATATGGACTAACAAAGTGAAATTCTAAAGGATTTACAGTCGTTGGTGCAAAATTTTTGACAGACAAATTAGGGTACAAGGAGTAGTGATTGCCAAAGCTCAAAGAAGAAGAAAATATTCTTGTAAAAAAACGTCAATCAATTAAGATTCAATATTCATATTTTTTACATTCTCAATATATTAAGGAATTAACCCATCATCAGGGAGTTGAAGGTAAGAGTTATTAGAAATGTGTTGTCATTGATGGCAACACATGGAAGGAGAAGTCAAAGGTGGATAAAAGGACATAGTTGTACATGATCAGGCACAAGAAGAAGGTTGAAGATCAAAATTAGTGGATAATGGCGTTGTTCCATTGAATGAATTTCTAGTGTATCATATCACTTCAAGGGGAGATGGAACCCACTTAGATGGATAGAGCTCTAGTAAATATTTACAATGGTATGTGGAAGTTTGAAAATGGCCTCTTGCTTTGAAAGTTAGATCCAATCAAAGTTATAAGATCCTCAAGTCAAATTTTACAGAGCTAAGGTTGTTGGAGGCCCTTTTGACGCGTAGTTCAGTTTGGTGGAGAATAAAAACACAACAGAGACTTTTGAGGATTCACCATTGAAAGTGTCAGGCATATGTGGCATGAACAAAAAATTAGTAGAAGTAATTAATTGGCCATAGGTGGAGGCCTCATAATAGTTACCCCGATGGTAATAACCTAGAGAAATCATAAGGAGCTCTTAAATTTTCTAGCAGGATGACATAAGATAGGAAGGCATGGCCCTAACAACAACACAAAAATTTATTGGCTCAAGATTAAGTGGGAGGCCTTGCAATTGAAAATGAATGTCATTGAGTATAGCCCGAAAGGATTCAAAGCAATGTGAAAAAGAGCACCAACTCGAAGGAAGATTTGAGTAGTATAAGAGGAACAATTGGGACCCCTTAAAATTTTATAAAGGAAAAAGGTAGAAAAATAGGCCTTGGACCCTTCTCTCTCCTCTTGGTACTAGAATAGGTGGTAGAATTTAATTTTCCCTGAAAAGGTGATGGGGGTAGATGACATTAGCATGATGTGGCCCAATCAGAGGCGTACATGTGGTAGGCAGACTCAATGTTTTTGGGTAATTGAATGGCCCATTTTTGAGTGACACGTGGACCAATCATAGGATGACACATGGCACAGATGATGTGGGCAGTATTAGAGACAGCTCAAACCTAGGTGATATTTTATTGGGTCACAGTTAGAGTGGGCAGACCCTATTGGACAACTCATCCCGCAGGAACCAACCTGAAATAAATATTAAAAGAGCCTATAATTTTTCTCTTAAGGCGGCGAGAAGAATAACGAGGCTTGGACATATCAACACTGACAAGGATCAATGAAAACAAAAATTGTTGAGGCACGACAGACCCCACAATACAGCTAAGCTCACAAAAGAAAAAAATCTGTGATTTTTTAGGGTGCATAGAACGAAATATTTGGGAAGCAAGTGCCAAGACATGGAGGTAGAGTTGCAACCAATAAAAAGTGAAAGGTTCGACGGCATTCACACCTACGCCCACTAAAAGAACCCCAAAATATTTAAAAGGAGGGAAAAAAAATCGTCCGGATAAAAGGCTGCAGGTAAGCACTGACACAGGTTCTATGCAACAATTATAACTAAGGGTGTGGAGATAAGGGAGAAAAAGCGTCAAGATTTTATGGCAAGAGACAAAATGAGAGACAAAAACATTCCCAAAAATTGATGAATCCTTCAAGTCGTGGAAAGTGTGCGAGGACATGGTTTTGTGGATTTTTTTATGTCTTATTGAGACCAAGGGCGTGGAGTTAGTTTGTAGTGGTAACTAATCCCTCAGGGCTTAAAGCACAAAGCCCAGACATGTATATTTGGTAGCATTTTAAGCCTTTGGGATATAATTTAAACAGGGTCACAGAGGTATGTTGGCATATATATGGTAGCTATAAATGGTGACGCTTTTGAATAAAGTGTTTGGGCCATGATTGAAGGCCTTTGATGGATGAGTGGGAAACCATATTTAGAAGGACTTTTATAAAAGCCTTTGGGCTTACAAATGGAACAAGTCGACAACTATTGGAGTTTGGAAAGTTAAGTGAAACATAACAGCAAAGTGCTAAAAGTTTGAAATCAAATGCATGAATGAGTTGGAAGCGGATTTAGCAGTTTGGATAAGTCTAGAGATTCACCAAAAATAGAAGTACCGGCTTAAGCCTGTTAAGAGCCAAAATAGAAAAAAAACAAAAAATCTCATAGTTTGATTTAAAAAACGTAGGTCAGAGATTGAAGAATTAAAGAACATATCCAAAGACTTGGCTAAATAGGACATAGGAAAAAATTAAGGATTCATGCAAAGAAAAGAAAAGAGGCCAAAAACAACAAAGAAAAATCCTTATAAGCATGCTTGAGCAACAAGGTTGCACAAGATTTTTGTGTGAGGTTATTTTGTTGGTGTATTCAGTAATCAACTATTGTTAAAGCTATTAATGATTAAGGAAGAAATTGTTTTATTTTGAAATCATAGGTGGCCTTCATGGTTCTAGTATCAAAATGGATGAAAGATAAATCATTGTGTCAAGCAAGTTGTAGCTTACAGATCAGGGGTTGGTGCTCCTTCTTGTAGATGTTGGTAAATATTTGGGGTTATAGCTCCATTCTGATTGTAGCTGATAAATTAGGTAGTTGTAGCTTCCTGCTGGTTGTATCTAGATAATTTTAACAACGGTTGTAACTTTCCTTATGAAGTATCTGGAAAAAAATTTGAATAATTTTTGCGTTCCATATTGATTGTTGATATTATTTCTTTTCATGCTTATTTGAATTAATTGTTGAAGTAATTTTTGATGTTCTATTGTTCTTGCACAAGTGATTTTTTTTTTTAATTGGTAAAATTTTTACAATGTTGATTCAAACCCTCGCTCAGTATTTTCCTCAGGTCCATGGAAAGCTAGGAAGGAGGATTTACCAATAGGGACTCTATGTTCAATGGAGCAAACTATGTGTTTTGTAAGTAAGGATGAATACCTACATTCAATCACTTGGAGTTGATGCATGGGATGTTGTGGAAGAAGAATATAAAAATACTCTAGCAATGATTACCAAAGATCAAAATATGGAGGTCACATGTAATGCGAAAGCCATGAAGTCCCTACTTGTTGGCCTACCTGAATTAGAACTTGTCAAATTGATGGGCTGAACATCTACCAAAGCTATATGGGACAATGTGAGTAGATGCTATGAAGGTGACAACAAGGTAATAAAGCTAAAATTAAAGGTTATAGGGTTTGGTTTGGGTCTTTAAGGATGCATGATGATGAGTATATTGCAAAGTATTTTTTAAGAGTTGATAAATTTGTGGAAACCATACGAGTTTTTATGAGAAGCTATATGAAGTTGTGGTAGTTAAAAAGGTGTTAATATATCTTCTCGAGAGATTTAATCCCAAGGTGTCAGCCATTGAAGATATGTCTATTCTGAACAATCTCACTCTAGATCAACTACTTGACATCCTTTCTGCTTATGAGCTGATAATTTCTAATGGAAAGTCTGTAGCCAAAGAATCAACATTCAAAGCAAAAAAAAAGTGCAAGCAAGAGTATGATAACTAATGGTGTCAATTAGATGAAGAAGAATCCAAATTTGTGAGGAAGCTCAAGAGAAGCTCAGGTAAATATAAAGTTAAGCTACCTTTTAAGTGCTTTACATGTATCAAATTTGGTCATTATGCTTCATAGTGTCCTCAAAATAATAAGAAAGATTAAGATCCTAAAGAAAGACAAGTAAGTAAAAAAATCAAGAAAAAATGCTAAGAAGAGGGGTTTCTATGTACAATAAGAGAGCTCCTCAAAACATGAAGCTAGCCAATCTTCAAATGAGGACAGAGATGATGAAATCCTAAAAGAATTCATGCTGATGGCCATAGACAATTTGCAATTTTAAGCCATTAATTTTGATGATGAAGAGGTTTAAGTGGAGCTAAAAGGAGAGTTGGTAAGTGCACATAATGATATAAAAAGGCCGAGAAAGAAAATTAAATCCTAGAAGGAGTCACTGATTAAAGAAAAGGATTAAGTTATTGAACCATTACTCCTACAAATATAATAAGGTAACAAGATTCAAGAATCCCTGAACTAGTAGTTGAATGAGAATAATCAAGCTTGTGAATGGCTAGAAGGAGAAATCATGTTGTTGAGAAAAGTTCTAGATAAGGCTAAAACGCAGCTAAGATTCAATCAAAAGTTTGGTAAATGGACTGAAAATTTAAATGAGATATTGGAAGCACAAAGAGTTTTCAAATATGACACCGTTCTTGTATTTGAGATTAAATCAAGTTCAATGGCAGAGATAAAAAGAAAAAAGACAATTACTTTTGTTCCAACAACAAAAGAAGGGGTCACACAACAAAAAAAGGAGAATACAAAACCAAAGAATCATCGGCAGCAGAAAAAGGAAACCAAAAAGGGTAAGGAAAATTGAAATACTAAAATATCGGCACAGAATTGAATACAATCTTTAACGTATGCAAATATTTTTCCAGGATATTTCTTTACTAGCACTAATTATGGACATAAAGCAACAAATTGCAAAGTGACCCTATCTCATAGGTAGTTGAGGTCTAGAAGAAGAAATCAATAGAATAGATAGAGAAAAAATAGACCCATGTACAATAATTTTTTCGCTCCCTTGAATAATTAGATCTAATGCTTTAAATGTCAAATTTTGGGCATACAACAGTCGATTGTAGACTTAAGGAGAATAATATTGAAATAGTTATTGAACAAATTGAACAAAATCCCAAGGTCTGGAAAAAAGGAGAAAATCTAGAGCAATGTGATATTGAAGTAAGTCAGTGGTATGTGCAGAGTGGTTGTTCCAAGCACATGTCAGGAGACAAAAGCAATTTTTTGACATGGAAACTAGTTGAAAAAGGTAATGTAACTTTGGGCAACAATGCTCCAGGAAAAAATATTGCAAAATAAGTGATCAATTTTTCAAATGGAAAAGGTAAATCCAAGAATGTTCTATATGTTGATGGGTTTAAGCATAACATACTTAGTGTGTTAGAAATGTGTGATCAAGGATATGATGTGATTTTTAAAGTTAAAAATTGTCAAATCAAGTCTACAGACATATGTGAGATAGTTGTTGAAGTTGTGAGAACATTTTATAATGTATATGTACTCAAAGGGAAAACTGTGAGGTGTTTCTTATCAAATATCGGTGAGAGTTAGTTGTGGCATATGAGTCTTGGACATATTAACTTTGATAAGATAGTCAAACTAAGCAAATAGAATGCTATCAAGGATTTATCGAGGCATTCATAAACCAGAAAATACGATTTGCAAATATTGTCAATTGGGAAATCAAACTCGTGTTCCATTCAAGGCAAAGGAGAAATTTTCATCAAATAAATCACAAATGGTACACATGAATCTCTGTGGACCATCAAGAATTCAATCACCTACTCGTAAATTGTATTTTATGCTAATAATTGATAATTTCAGTAGGATGATGTGGGTTTCTTTCCTTAGGGAGAATCTAAATATTTTGAGAAGTTCAAAAAGTTTAAAGCCATGGATGCAAATGAAACTGATTTCAAAATCAAATCATAAGGTATGATAATGGAGGTAAATTAAATTCAGAAGATTTTTCTTAATTTTTCAATAATCAAGGCATCAAAAGGTAGTTCAAAATAATAGAGACTCCATAATAAAATGTTGTAGCAGAAAGGGAAAATAGATAAGTGCAACAGTTATCTAGAGCCATGATGGAGGAAAGGAAAGTACAAAAAATATTTTGGGGAGAAGCTATTCTTACAACAATGCTCATTCTCAAAAAATCTCATTTTAGACCAAATAGTGAGAAAACTCCCTATGAGCTTTGGTATGGCAGACCTGCAATAGTCAAACACTTCAGATTTTTTGGTAGTATATGTTACATCAAGATAAATGATGATAATCTTGGTAAGTTTGATGCAAGAATAGATGAAGGCATTTTTCTTGGAAGTTTCCAAGCATCTCCCAGAGAAAGCCATCTATTTGCAGCCAAGAGGTTCTTAGATATATCAAAGCAACAATGGATTATAGACTGTGATACCCCAGAGGTAAATATTTTTCATTAAATATTCATACTTATTCTATTTGGGTAAGTAGTGTAGATTACCGAAAGAGCACTACTGGTGGTGCTTTTATTCAGCTTGGAGAATGTCTTGTTTCATGGCTAAGCAATAAACAAGCTTCTATCTCTTTATCTACATTTGAAGTAGAGTATATTGCAGTAACTTCTTGTTTCACTCATTTGTTGTTGGATAATTTAATTGACTCTTAAATTACTTGCATTTACATGTCAATCCAGGTTCGTGAGATTGCGAAGTACACTACATTGCATGTGCTAGGATATTAACTTCAATATTTATACATAACTGAAATGAATTGGAAACTTCAAAAAGAAATTAGATTCTTTAATATAAACTATGAAAGTACTAATTTCTTTGAAAGGAAATTAATGTTAAACTAGAAAAAAATAATTATTGATCTAAGAAAACATGAGATTTTACCCTATGAAAGCATCGAGATTTTGTTCTAAAACTTGCAAATTTTAATCTATGGAATTATGAAAATTTTAATCTAAGAAGCATAAACATTTAATCTATGGAAAGCATGAGTATTTAATATATGAGAAGCATAAAAAAATAATCTATATAAAGTATGAAATACTTGTTTAAAAGAAAGTTATTTATGAATCAAATTGAGCATGTGAAGTAAATTATTCTACTGCAAATGAATTACTACTTTAGTCTGAATGAAATGGAAATTATTGAGAAATTAAGTGGAAGCAAATATTCTGAAAAATATATCACAAAGTATAAAACAAATCATGCATGAGAATAACCTAATAGAGATTCTATTTATAGCTAAATTAAGAAAGTAAAACTTTTTGTATTTTTTTGTTATTTCCAAGTGCTTAATCTGTAAGAAAATGGAGACAATTAAGTAAAAAAACCGAAATGAATTCAAGCTAAAGGAACAAAACATTAAAATGATTTTTTATTTTTTTTTACCTTAAGTACATAGCATAAATAAATTAAATGAAAGAAATGGAAAACATATATATTATTCTCAGAGATCTCTAGGGAAGCCTCCTGAGGACTGCGAGGTGTTGAAAAATCAGATCAAGAGAATAAATTTTCTAATCAACAATTACATGAATGCCATGAACATATTTTCTATTCTTGGAATGTTTAAAATAGAGTTTCAATATTGCAGTGATAAATCATACTTCCCAACACTGTCATTTGCTTCTAGCTAAAGCATTTATACAGAGTTTACATTGTATCCTCATTGATATTCTTATGGCTAAGAATTATAACTGAAAGGACACTTCATTACCATGAATTTTTTGAATCCTAGCTCATTCCAAATTCGGTTTTCTTAATTGGGCATTGACAGTGAAATTCCAAAATTTTTTGTTCACGCAATATGAAAAATAGAGCTCCAAAGAACCTTCAAAATATCTCAAATGGCAATGAATTGGAGATCCAAAGAACCTTCAAAATATCTTAAATGGTAATGAATTGGAGAAAAATTCTCATACATAACCTAATTGGGATCGTGCTGAAAAAAACCTATGTTTTAGTTTTACAAAATTCATTTTCATTGTCTCAGAAAAGGGTTTGAAGTTAATTGGTCAAAATTTTTGTCTTTTTCCTTTCATTTTTTGTTGGAGGTCCACACGTGCGAGTTGGGTGGAGTTTTACCAATACAAATCCATATTGGAGCCTCTACAAACCAAATCCAAGTGTCATATTTCCTTCTAGAGTGGTGCTACTATCTTAACCATGGAGATAGCTATAGAAATTGACTTGAGATGTAGAATCTTGAACTGACCAAAATTTCATTAGTAAAACCAAGAAAAGTTCTTATTAATTCATTAAAAATAATTGAAACAATATTAATAAACCATGTAAACATGTATGTGGGAATTTGGTGCGTTTATGGTGAAATATGGTTAAAAATGTTGATAATGGGTGAATGGAATGATGCGAAAATGGATGGTTTCGTCAACAAAATCATGGCAAGTTGGAGGCCCAACATTCCCCCACACCAGATATTTTTCACGTTGTCATGCAAATAAATATTTTCCATAATACAACTAGTTCCTATTGTTCCTTTACTTTGGCATTTCAACTGAATCCTTGAACAAAGCTCCAAGAGATCAATATTGACCATTTATCTCAATTAGATGCACTTTTATCTCTTTGTTTTTCAAGATTACACATATGGTAGCATAAATTTTTGTTTCTATAATTGATTCTTGTGTCATTAGAGTAAGAAATAAGAGTTACCCATCATCCTTTGAAAGTCAAACAAGTTGAAGTCTTCACATACTAGGTTTCTCATGGATGTTATAGAGGTAGAAGTGATGCATGCTGATTTTTTATTTTCTTAATAAAAACAACCCTTCTTTATTTTTTATACACAACTTGTGTGTAAGGAAAGGGTTCCCACATATTAGCATATCTAAGTACTTATCACTATTTTAAATTCTTTGCAAATATAAATCTTCCAATAACTTGGAAACAACTTACAATTTTCTTGTCACTACTTAATTGTGCTTAAATTGTTCAATCCTTGGTAGAAAATTGTATTGTGAAGAACACATCAAGACTTTTACTCCATAAATAGAATGTGTTTTCCATCATTGTGAAATTAATCCCATTAACATTGATGGAAATGATCATAGATTTCTTCCCATAATGTTTGTCTTCTTAACATCCGTGCATAGAAAGATTTTTCATAGGAACCAATCCTACTTCAATAGTGTTGTCAAATAATTTCTTCAAGAACTCAACAACTAATGAATGATATTCATGTGAAACATGAGTGTTGTCTTCTTAATGCAAGTAGACTTCCCATTGTGAAGCTTTGACAAGATGAGTTCCACATAACACAAAATAAGAGTTGTAGGTGAGGGTTGTACAACTTATCAAAGCCTAAAATATACTTCCAAATGATTTCAAGAGTGTGTGAACAAGGCCTTGTTGAAACATTCTTCTTCTTGTGGCTCTGTACTCATCATTTCCTGTCTTCCATTAAAAATTTGAATACGAAAAATATGATACATAATTTAAGTACTCCATGTATTTTTTGATCATGTGCTACAAACATGTACTATGATGGTTCATTAGGAAAATCATCTCCATATTTTGAATTAATTTCATTGGAAGGTCAAAAAGGTCAAATTGTTCATCAAGGGAGTATGAATAAATTTATATTGCAGCAAGAAGATAAATTTATACAATAGAATGGTAGGGGACAACATTATTACGAAGGAAAACATAAGACCTTATGAAGGAGAAGCCTTATGCAATCATGGTATGGGGTTCAACCATAACAATGTTTGTAGAGTATCCAATAAGGTATGAAGGTTGGAAACAATTATTGGGATTGATTATACATGAAAAGTAGATTAGGAATGAAGGATTGATAAAATGGTTTGAAGAATGTGGATATGATAGGGTGAAATACATAGATCACATGTTTTACAATAGTTTTCTTATTACAATTTCCAAAATTTTTAAAGGAAAAAAAAAATGAAGCTAGTTTTACCACAAGTTTATCTTTTGGAATTGGAGAAGAGAACATGATATGATGGCTGATTTGGTGTTTATTTGGCTCAGGTAATTTTCTCCATAATGTGTTGACCATCACTTTGACATTGCTCCATAGAATGTATCTTTTTCATGTATCATACTTTTTTTTCCAATTTCCCTCAAATGGTGAATGAGATTCTCATGAAATTTTCTAAGGTTGTTACCATTAGTATTATGCATCTTTCCACAAAATATCTTAGCCCATGGGTACACATATCTCGAGAAAAACGATAAATGGATGTAGATGAAGGTGGCAAATTTCTTGAAAAATACACGCTGGAATTTCTTGAATTTTTGTGTATTTATTTACCCTACCATGATGCATTTACCCTAACAATTTCAGGACCAACGTATGCACAATTTGCAAGATATGGTCAAATCAATTTCCACATTTTTTCACCCTTCACACTACCCAATGTTGCAACAAAAACATATGCCATGAACTCATTTCAAGGAAAAGTTGAGTGCTTCAAAAAGGAAACAATGTATTTTTACATTTTTTATTGCCACATGTCTTCATAATCCACTTTTGATGAAGAAAAGGAGTTGTTGTGAAAAAATACCAAATTATGTCTTGATGTGTGCATAGTGGTGAAAAATGAATATTTTCCTTAAAAACCCCACTGAAATGTCCCGAATTTTTCTTTTGAATTTTTCCCACGTCTTACTCAATTTACTATATTTTGAGAAAAGCCAGTGTCTCAATTTTTTATTATTTATGCTCTAATATCTTGGAATATTTGTGCCAAAACTGCCTCTAAAACAATCTACTACAGCCAAAAGAACATATTGCTACAACAATAGCTACATAAAATGCAACTTTCTGTAGTTGTTGTAGAAAATTTCAATCTCTTTCGAAATATGTTTTCTCTGAATCCAATCTATCGATTTCGATTGTGTGATGTATGTTGAAGTAAAAACCATGAAAAATATTGCATATTGACTGAAATAACCCCAATTTTATTTATTTTACTGAAAAGGAAATGAATGAAGAATAATTTTAGTGGTGCCATCATGTTGCTACAAGAAACAAGAAAATGAATTGTTGCAACCTATTGTTGATTCCATTGAACCATATAGTTTTCATCAAAACCAAAATTCATGGTACAATTCTTACCATGTGAATGAATGTGCCAACGTAGAGCATGGAAATAAATAATTGGATTACTGATCACTAATGAAAATCGTGAACCAATGTGACACAACTCACCGATAATGTAAATGAGTGTTAAGGTACCTGAGTGCATCTTGACTGGGACAAATGCATGTGTTGAAGTCAAGTCACCTGCAAGATCTGACAATCAAGAGACATTGTTGTATTCCCATTATTTTCAGTGAGGATGATTTCCATTAATGTATGCAATTTCCAAGGCACTCCAAAAAATCTCTGATCTTGGTCCCAGATAAGGTGTTGAAGTCGAAGGGACAAAATCTGTTGGAAGGTGTGCCTCAAGGAATCCCACATCAACCAACTCGAGCATAGAACCAAAAGTGATTATAAGAACCGTAATAAAATATTGAAACCATCATTAAATTGCAGAACTTATTGTGATATTTGCTAGCCTATTATCTGGTTTTCAAGCAAAGCTCATGTCCAATTGCATTAGCAATCGAGTTTCCTAAATAAGACTTATTTTTCTCTTTAATTTTTTTAATCCTATTCTACTTGAAAAATAAAATATTTTTCAATTGTAGGAATACTTCCAATGGAACCATGTGTGTAATGAGATGGTAGATAGACTCCTATGCAGGTTTGAAGGATACGATTTGATATGTACCAGTATATGAGAGACCAACTGCCTTGATTGAGATGATGTCAAAAAATATTGAAAAATTGAGCATTGGGATTTGATCATTGTCTTGAACCAATATTCAATGTAATATTTTCTTCCTTGGCTTCCTCCTATCATGCCATGCAACTCTTCAAAGATGTGATCCCCATTCATAGAATCTGGTGATAGGCATGCAATAAAATTTTCAATCTAAGGTTCCAACAATTGATCTTCATCAACATGAATCCATGATTCTTGGACCTCATATGATCTTCTTATTTTGGTTTTTGTTCTTCAATGGAAACTAGAGAATCATTTTGCAATACCTCATCATTGTAAGTGGATTGAGGTGTTTTATTATTGGGGATTCGAAATGGTTGGGAAGGTAGTTGACTAGGAATGGATATTTGGGGTGCTTGTGTGGGTGGTAATGGGAAAGGTTGAATTTAGGTCAACTAAGGATGAAACTAATCTTGTGGTGGAGGTGAATGGTATCAATAACAATGATATTGGTATTGAGGATAGTGAGGAAAATACTGAAGATATGGTGGATTTCCTCTATAAAGCCCTTTCCAGCCTTGTTTCCAAGATTGGTTTTGAGGTTGGGATTGAGATGGCCGAGGTTGCCAAGGTTGGTTTTGAGGTTGGGATTGCGATTTCCAAGGTTTACAAGGCAAGGGAGTTTGCCAATTACTTTGAGATTTTTTTGCATGACCCTGAAATTGAGAATTAATATCTTGCATCATACCAAGTTCATGAGGCTGCAATGGAAATATTGGAGCTACATAACAGGATTGTTCCAGTCTTTGATTTGCTCCCTGGTAAACTGCCTTTAATCCTGGTAATGATGGGAAATATTTAGTAATATGTGATCCTGCAAAAATTTCACATATTTTAATGTTATCAAGTGGACATTCATGCAAAGCATGTTTCATTCTACATTTACGGAAAAATATAAATGAAGTATCATTCTCAACCTTTTTCTTTTATTACATTCATATCATATCAATCTGTTGATTTAAATTGCCAAGAATGACTAGAAAATTGTCAAGTTCAGTTTTAATTGCCAATCGTGATGCCGATTTACTTACTCTTGCCATAACTGGATCTTGAGGGGATCTTCAATATTTTTCTTTTCCTCTTGATATGTTTTTTCACATTCACAAATATCTTGAAATGAAAATTGAGAGACATCTCATTTTCCCATCAGGTTAATAAGATCAATCCATTCACCCCTTATAGATTTTAGTCGCAGAGTTTTTATTGTGTCTAATCCTAAATCACACAAGTTAGATCTTTTGAAATTACAAGTAAAAATATCCGCTGAATCTTCTAGGCTGTCATCCTATTTTTGGTTCATCTTAAAGACTTCATTTCTAAGGTCATGGTGTATGCAATAATCTTTATAATTTTCCAAAATTACTCTTTTCATATCTTCCCATATCCTTATAGAATTTGTTCCTAAATTCATGAACCATCTAAGAGCTCTATCCTTAAATGTTGCTGGAAACAAATTCAATTTTTGAGTCTGTAATGAGTGGCCATAAGACCTACAAAGTATTTCAAATTCAAAAAGAAAAGTTTTTGAGTCCTCTAATCTCATAACTTTGAAGTTAGGAAGTACGGATGGAGACATGTTATTCATATGAACGTTCATATCAGTTTATTAACAGGGAAACCACAAAGGATCTTCTGCATTGTCATCATTTCCAGTAGTTTCTTATACCTCCTTTGTCACATCTTATTCTACCTACAAAAATAGGAATTCATGATGTGGACATGTGGCTCTTACTGCACCACATGATATAGTGGGGGTGGTAGCTGATTGAAGTATTTTTTTATTTATTTTTTAATGAATCTACCTCTGTGATGTACTAAAATGAAATTAATATTATGAAACTAAATGGATGCAACTAAGAATGATATGCAATTAAAAGCTAACACATATGCATACTTCCGCAGTAACAACGCCAAAATGTTGGGTAATTTAATTGACTCTTAAATTACTTGCTTTTATATGTCAATCTAAGTATCTGAGCTTGTGAAGTACACTACATTGTATGTGCTGGGATATTAGCTTTTAATATTTATACATAACTGAAATGAATTGGAAACTTCAAAAATAAATTATATTATTTAATATGAACTATGAAAGTAATAAGTTATTTGAAAGGAAATCAATGTTAAACTAGAAAAACATAAAGATTACTGATATAAGGAAACATGAGATTTTACCCTATGAAAGCATCAAGATATTAATCTAAAACTTGCAAACTTTAATCTATGGAATCATGACCATCTTAATCTTAGAAAGCATATACATTTAATCTATGGAAAGCATGAGTATTTAATCTATGAGAAGCATAAACAATTAATCTATGTAAAGCATGAAATACTTATTGAAATGACAATTATTTATGAATCAAACTGAGCATGTGAATTAATTTATTCTACCGCAAATGAATTACTACTTTAGTTCGAATGAAATGGAAATTATTGAGAAATTAAGTGGAAGAAACTATTCTGAAAAATCAATCACTAAGTATAAAAGAAATCATGCATGATAATATCCTAATAGAGATTCTATTTAAAGCTAATTTAAGAAAGTCAAACTTTTTTTATTTTTTCTTATTTCCAAGCGCTTAATCTGTAAGAAAATAGAGGCAGATAAGTACACAGAGTGAAATGAATTCAAGATAAAGGAACAAAACATTAAAATGAAATAATTTTTATGTTAAGCATAGAGCATAAATAAATTAAATGAAATAAATGGAAAACATCTATACTATTCTCACATATCTCTAAGGGGGCACCTGAGGACTGTGAGGTGTTGAAAACTCAGATCAAGAGAAAATATTTGGTGATCAACAATTACATGAATGTCACCAACAAATTTTCTATTACTAGAATGTGTAAAACAAAGTTTAAATATTGTAGTGATAAATCAAACTTCCCTACACTATCATTTGCTTCTAGATAAAGCATTTATATAGAGTTTACATTGTAACTTCATTGAGATTCTTATGGATAGGAATCATAACTGAAAGGACACTTCATTGCCATGAATGTGTTGAATCCTAACTAATTCCAACTTTTTTTTTCTTGATTGGGCATTGAATTTGAAATTACAAAATTGTTTTCTCACGCAATATGAAAAATAGATCTCCAAAGAACCCCGAAAATATCTCAAATGGTAATGAATTTGAGAAAATTTATCATAGAGAAACTAGTCGGGCTTGTGTTAAAAAAAATATTTTTTTTGTCCAAAATTCATTTTCATTTTCTCAGAAAACGCATTTGCATTTGACTAGTCAAAATTGTTGTGTTTCTCCTTTGATCTCTTGTTGGAGGTCCACACGTGCGATTTGGGTGGAGTTTGACCAATACAAATCCATATTGGAGCTTCTAGAAACCAAATACAAGTGTTTTATTTCCTTATAGAGTGGTGTTACTACCTTAACCATGGAGATAGCTACAGAAATGGACTTGAGCTGCAAAATATTGAACTGGCCAAACTGTCATTAGTAAAACCAAATAAGTTTCTTCTTAATTCATTAGAAATAATGGAAAAAATAATAATAAACCATGTAAACATTTATGTGGGAATTTGGTGCATTTATGGAGAAATATGGCTAAAAATGCTGACAATGGGTGGATGGAATGATGCGAAAATGGATGGTCTCATCAACAAAATAATGACAAGTTGGAGGCCCAAAAGCTATTGTGGATGAAGCATACCATGCAGGATGTACAAGTGTTTTATGAGAAACCTATACCCATAATTTGTGAAAACACAAATTACTTAAGCATGTTAAAGAATCCTATTTTCCACTCCAAGAAAAAGCACATTCTAATCAAATATCATTTCTTGAGAGAGAAAATTTCCAATCAAATTGTGAAGATGGAGTCAGTCACTACAAAATAACAGGTTGCTAATATTTTCACCAAACCTCTTCCTAGAGAACAATTTAAGTACTTGAGGCAAAGTTTTGGATTTTTTCCTCTTGCCTCCCTCCACTATCTCTTCCTTCAAGAGGAAAAAAGGAAGCATGTATATATTCAACATATCACGATAAATATGTTAGGTCCATGGGATCAATAAGAAAAAGGAAGAGTGTTGAAAAGGGGAGTAAGGTTGTAAGGGGGGAAAGTTGGTGTCTTTGCAATTGATGTCAAAGGGGAAGAGGTACTTAGTGATCAAATAAAAACAAGGAGAATTAATGATTCATGATTAAAAAAAATAGAGCAACATTAGTACAACATAACAACAATGCATCTCAAGGGGATAAACATTCAAAGGAGAAATATGCATTTAAATATGCATTTGAGCATAAGCATATTTGATATGTCTTGATGAGGATTCTTTTTTTGATCATGGTGTTGCCATCAATTCCAAAGCGGGGTAACGCTAGAAATTTATTGTCATTAATGGAAACATATGAAATAAGAAGTCAAAGGTGGAAAAGAAGGACATAGGTGTATAGGATTAGGCACAAGAAGAAAGTTGAAGATAAACATTAGTGGAGAATGGTACAGTGTCTCTAGAATCATGTATAGTGTAGTAGATCACTTCAAGGGAATATGGAAATAACCTAGATGGATAGAGCTCTGGAAATTTTTCCATTGGTATGTGGAGGTTTGAAAATGTCCACTTGGATTGAAAATTAGAGCTAGTCAAAATTGCAGCTACGTCAAATTTTACAGAGCTAAGGTGGTTGGAGACCCTTTTCGCAAATAGTTAAATTTGGTAGAGTACCCAAACACAATGAAATATTTGGAGGAGCCACCATTGAAAGTGTTGGGCGTACGTGGCATGCACAAAAAAGTAGCAGAAGTAGGTAATTGGCCATAGGTGGAGACCTCATAATAGTTACCTTGACAATAATAACCCATAGAAATCATAAGGATATCTTAAATTTTCTAGTGGGATGACATAAGATGGGCGGATGTGGACCTAAAAATAGGTCAAAAATTTATTAGTTGAATATTAAGCGAGAGGCCCCCACATTGATGATGAAGCTCATTGAGTATAACCTGAAAGGATTCAAAAAAGCATACAAAGGAGTGTCGACCCAGAGGATGATTTGAGTAGTATAAGAGGAATAGTCGAGAGCACTTAAAACTTTATAAAGGAAAAATAGAAAATAGGCCTCAGGACCTTCTCTCTCCTCTCTAATAGCAAGAGAGGTGGAAAAATTTAATTTGCCCTCAGAAGGTGACAAAGGTAGATGACATTAGCATGATGTGGTCCAATCAGAGGTTGACATGTGGCATGCAAATTTGGTGTTTTTTGGGTACCTCAATGGCCCATTTTTGAATGACATGTGGACCAATCACAAGATGACATGTGGCACAAATGATGTGGGTGGTGTTACAAATAGCTTAAGCCTAGGTGAAAAGCTATTGGCTCATAGTTAGAGTGGGTGGACCCTACTGGATAACTTAGCTCATAGGAACTAGCCTAGAAGAAATATTAGAGGAGCCCATAATTTTCTTCTTAAGGTGGTGAGTAGGCTAACGAGGCGTGGACATATCAAAACTAATAAGGATTAGTGGAAACTAATAAGAATGAGGAAAGGCAGACCCCATAGGACATCTAATCTCACAAAAGGAAAAATATGACGATTTGTTAAGGTGTGTTGAAGAAAAGCATCAAACAGAAGGCACCGAGACACAGAGTTAGAGACACAAAAATTGAGAAGAGAAAATATGTACCACATTGACACTTAATACCCTTAAAAATGAGCCTAAAATATTTTAAATGAGGAAAAATAAAATTGTTGGGATAGAGGGCTAAAGAGTAAGTGTCAGCACAAGTTCTATGCAACAATTATAATAACCAAGGTCATAAATATAAAGGAGGAAAAGTGTAGGGTTTTTATGGCAAGAGACGAAACCAGAGACATAAACATTCCCAACAATTGATGAATCCTTCAAGTTATGGAAAGTGTGTTGGGGCACAGTTTTGCAGAGTTTTTATGTTCGTTGATACCAAGGACACAAAAGTATTTTATAGTGGTAAATAAGCCCTCGGGGCTGAAATCACAAAGGGGCTAACACAGGTATATTTGGTAGCATTTTTAAGCCTTTTGGATATAATTTAAAAAGGGTCATTGTTTGGTGTCATAATTGCAATTCAATTCCCCAACACTTAATTGTCAAACTAGGGCTATGTAAGCTTTGAGGCATAACACAAGTAATGCCAAAGATTATCGGTTCACTCTGTAAGTCCTACTTCTATCCTTGCAATTAAATCACTCAGGTTTTGAAAGAAAAACTCTTAAATAAAGCCTTCTAATTATTTCTTGCACTTACTAACACAATGACACCACACCACTCTGGAAACCGTGGACTCTCACTCAGGAAATAACAATTAGAGACTTCTGGAAAATACTTCAAAAATAAATGAACTCGAAATCCATGCCAACAATCAATTCGAAATAAATAAATTACAAAATCTCAAAATATTTTCAAACAAATCTATTCATGCACTCGATTCCTATATTAAGAAAACAAAGAAAAATTGTTCATGTACTAAAATGACTTTGTTTATGCAATAAAATAACTATATTCTTGCACTAAAATTACTATGTTCCTACACTCGAAAATCTTCTATTCCTTTATCAACAAAAATATTGTGCTATCAAGCCGGAAATCAAAAGGTGAAAGAAAGAAGATTTAACTCAAATCAAGATAAAAATTCTGAAACCATCACATTCTTATTCAAAGTATAAATGTCGAGATAAAATGGAAATTTTTTCAAACCAAAATGGGAATATTTAACTCCTGTGCTTGAATAATAAATCACCTTACAAATATATTTTTTCTAATATCCCCTTATGAACTATTTAATGTTGTATGCCAAGTAAACTTTTGTGTTTGAAAAGGAAATTGTTTCAGAAAGAAATATTCAACTGTGATCTTTGATCTTAACGATAGTGATGTTTGGTTCCTATACTTAAAAAACTTTAAGTGAACGCATGGTCAACAAGAACACGATATAGATATGACAATTTCCATAGAAAGATAAGTTTTCTTACACATTTACGTTATGCATTTATCAAAGCGAGGGGTTCTTCTATGCTTACTGCAAATCACTATATTTTAAAGGAGATCTATACTCATCATTAAGTAAGGTCAAAACAGATAAAATCCTGCAACCCTTGTTTCCAACTGAAAGGATATTTAATAAATAAATTATGAAATCTCAATGTATGTTGTGCTTTAAAATGAACATAAAGAAATGCTTTCAATGTAAAGAAAAACAAACTTCACCATACAAAATCTCATATATGAGAACATTGTTACTTTATGAAAAAGAAAATAAATACAAAAGATATGTTCAATCACACGCACACATCATTCATAAGAAACCTTCACACCAATCACTCCTTGTACCTAACACACAATATAATAGTAATGGGAGAACGAGTTGGGTTGGCTGGGCCCTAGCCAACCAGCTCGTTTCCCGTCTTAAGGAAAATGATTAATCTATGAGAGAAGAATTAACATCACAGGAAATAGATAAAATAAAAACATGAACCTGACATTCACATCTTTTTATTAAAATGATAAAATTATCTACTAAGTACATGATATATATCAACGGATCTAACACCCAAAGGGATTGTGGTGATACAAATTCTTAAAGTAAAAAAATTTCCCACAATATCGCTACCCTACATTATAATGAAACTTGAATTTATACATATTACATCAGCTCTTAGTCGTGTCAAGCTAATAAAAAAATATGCATCTGTTGGTAATTGATCCCTATCTTTAGGAACCCTCGAACGCTCCAAACCATCTACAATAAATAAATAAAAAGTATTCTGAAGTAGGTGTGTGTATTTTCCTATAACAACTAATATTGATTCTAAGTTAATCTTCTCGAATCAACGACCATCCATATCTGGTGCAGGAATTGAAGTAAGTGCAAGAATATCGAGATCATGTGACACAACCACCTTTGACTTTGAATTAGTGATCATTCATTGCAAAGACATAAGGTAATGTAATTGATGAGTTACATGGAAAAAATATAGAACTATTTGAACTTTTAATTAAAATAAGTATACATATCCATTTTCTCAAAAAGCCATTAAGAGAAACCAAAAATACTTGCAGAGAGACCTTATCCAGGTTGTAAAACAGAGGCTAGGGTAGGGTAATTTGGGTAAAAAATAGGACAATTACAACAACCAACATTCCCCCAAACTAATCTTGTTGTGTGTCCTCGCACAACCACTGACCTATGCAAAAAATAAAAGATGAAAATATTCCTTCTCATTTCTAAATATGAATGTTAATTCTCGAACCTTTAGCTTCAACCTTCTTTACTTGAGCCTTTTTCATGCACTGTACTAACTTCTTAACATGAACTCTTAAGTGGGCCATGTGAAACCTCCACATCCTCACATGTCTCTTCAATTTAGATAGTGTCACTGACAATTCTCCATTCCTAGTCTTTAACATCGTGTTATGGTCTTCTACACACCTATTCAAATCTTCATAAACCTGTTGTTTTAGTTTCTGAGTCCTAGTCGCCTTCCTCTCAAGGGAAGAGGCCTTTAATTCCACCTTTCATTTTCCCTCTTCTTTCATCTTCACTTATTCTTCCATAGATTTACGAGGAACATCACCCCCATGCTTCTCTTCCTTCTTTTGCTCCTAAGTTCCTTATTGTTCAATCTCTTGCCCGTGAGTCACCTTCTGTCTCTTAACCTTCTTCATCAAGGTTGCCAGAGGAACATTATACTCATGATTTTCTTCTTTATGTTATTGAGTTTTCTCTTTCTCAACCTCTTGCCCCTGAGTCACCTTATATCTCTTAACCCTCTTCATCAAGGATGATAGAGGAATATTGTCCTCATATTCCCTATATTCGTGACTCATGAACAAGGTTCCCATTGATTCTACACCTTCCAGAGGGAGATATTATCTTGTACATACATGTTTTCCATGGGGATGTCCAATGGAGGGTTTTCACGGGAAGCAAAGTCTCTATGAGAAGACTCAAAGTCTTCAATAACCTCAAACTCAGATAAAGTAGTTGGTTTAGATGTTTTCTTGCTAGAATAAGCACGATAACCCTTCAATAACCCTCGTGTAATTCTTCAGGGTGGTTCTAGCACCAAAACCTTAATCTTAAAACTCTTCTTTACCTTCTGCTTTGTTGACTAGGGTTGAGTAGTCTTGAGTTTCTTATCATGGTCACTCCATTTTTGTTTTTAATGTTCCAAATTTTAGCCTCAAAGCTAACTGGAACACTAGAGTTAGCAGCAACTCTAGTCGGTGAATAAATGGGTAGAAAAGCCCATAAGTCTCCTAAGGAGGATAAAAAAACTCCAAGTATGAAAGGAGACACTCTTTATAGCTTAATAAAACACCTCCATGTGTGAACAGGGATAAAATCAAGTTGCTTTGACTAAGTCAACAGCACAGTTGTGGAGGAGGAGGAATCCAAGGAGGAATAATGAAGTTTTGGAGGGAGATGTATCTTTGGATAGAGATGAACTAATTGAGTGGGGCCAAGGGCAAGAAAACTCATATTTTATATAATGAAAAGGATGGAAGAATTATTATTCATGTCTTAGATTATTTTTCATGTTTGCTCAGACTTTGCTTCTTCTTGTTGTTCAGCAAAGTAGCAGTGTTGTTTAGCACTGGGCATTCCCGAGCGGGAATCCCACCTATTTCCTTTAAGGAGCCTCATTGGGAGAGTTTTCATTCATCATTACACATTATTTTTTCAGGCCAAGCTTCAGCCAACTTCATCAGCGCATTTTTTTCCATATATTGTGCAGTGTTGCTGGGTGCAGCAATGGAAGGGATTGGAATCCCAGTTCCTGAGCTTGTTTCTCATTGGAGGAAGGTTTCCTTCACTTGAAGGACCTATTTGGAGAGATACAGAGCTGATTTCAGATCTTTGGTATCAGACCACACATTTCCCATACATTCCCAGCGCTATTCTAGCTAGGGAATGCATTATTTTGGATGCAGTTCTCAGTGCATGGTTTGGTGGCTCCATTGTTGAGTTTCCTTGTGATTGAGAGGTTCATCGTTTCATGGGAGGAAGCCCTTGAGGGATATACATCAGATCAGACATACTTCAGCCTTATACACTCATGTGCTTCAGTGTTGCAGTGATGATTCAGTAATTTTCTGAATATCACATTTTATATGCAGAGTGTTTGACAAGAAACTCTTGCCAGGTTATCTTGTATTTTGTATAAGGAGACTAGATCTCAATTATTAATGCTTATTTGATTAATATATGAGTAAATATTTTGTTCTCCTATTTTCTGAGTGCAAACCCTCTCTTAGATTGCGCAATCCCTTATGCAAAAACTTCGGTATTTTGCAGCCTTGGGGTTTTAGCACTTTTTGGCAATCCTAGGTGTGGGAGATCTGTTTAACCCACCTAGTTTGATTTTTTTCAGCTCTATTATTGGATATAGGTTTATTATTGACTAATATATGGGAGACAAGAGTCCATCTCACTATTTTATTGCACATATTGCTGGAAATGTGTTTTTAGTGCATGATTCATGAGCTGTTCCTAATTTAGAATATTACAGTGGTATCAAAGCATGATCTCTGGCTCAGCCTGTGAGATCCATCTATCAGAGGAAGGAGATATGGACAGAAGCTAGAAAGCTTCAATATGTGAAGGAAGAAAGGAATACAAGCTTACAAAGCTTCTTCAATAATCTATGTAGAGCTTTCAAGGAGAGCTGAAGAAAATGAGATTGGAGATGGGATATCCAAAAGAGGTTGAATCTAGAGTTGAAACTAGATCTACACATGGTGAATGTGAGCATGCAGCACACACCATGATGCATAGCACAGTCAAGTGCCCAGATCTAACTTGAGATGGATAGGAGGAGGAAGAATGCCTAAGAGGAGAACACTTAGTGATTTTTTGCAGGAGTATGAATCTCAAACTGAGAGGTTTAGAGATCATAATGATTTCCAAAAGCTTTTTAAGATCCAGGTGGAGAAGAGAAAGCAGTAGGATGCAGGTAGATTTCTTCTATCTACTTTTGTCGGATCACCTACATGTTCAGTTGGAGCTTGGGTGAAGGAGCTAGACTCCTATTTGCAGCTACACCATATTTTTGAAGATGAAGCCATCAGAGTTGCAACACTACATTTAAGAGGTAAGCCTCATGCATGGTGGATTTTTAAAACTTGTTCCTTAAAAAATGCCAACACTTTCTCTTATGCAAGATTCATAAAAACATTGATGGAAAGGTTGGTAAAAAACTTCCTAAGAAACATGAGCAAGGAAAACTTGAGAGAACAAAACCCTTGCATGTGATGGAGGAAGCTCCATTTCAGAAAACCATGGGAGGAGCTGACATCTTGCATTATACATTACCGGAAGCAAGACCTCCAGTTCATATGCTTGAACAAGAGGGCATGGGGATCTCCTTTTCACAGGAGGATCCAACTATTGAGATGTTGTCCATACACATTGATGAAGATGAGGGAAACAACGTTTTAACATCTAGAGCACATCCAGTACCTCATGCAGAGGAAGGAGGAGAACATGCTCCAACAGGAGGGATTCTTACATCTTTGCAAGGAAGTCCCTAGGATCTCATACATGGAGGTCCAAGCACAATCAGTGAGCAACATGATTGTGCAACATTGCAGCTGGATGGAGAAGGTAGGGAGGAAGAGCAGCATCAATTGATGAGAGGCACACACCCTTGTCTATTTCAGAGAGCCAATGCAAGGAAAAGGTAGTCTAATTTGCGTTGTAAAAGTAGGGGCAAGGTTGCCCAACCATCTGTGCAGTCTACTCTTGACATTGATGTCTCACTTCATGGAGGCATTCCACCTGGGAGGCCACCAGATCTACAGATGATGAGAGATATCTTTTCTTTGGGTTCACCACTCTTAGATTTTGGAGAGGTGAAGAGTTTGGAGGAAGAATTTGGCATGGGGGATGTTAAAGTAGTAGGCAGCAGCATGAGGAGAGCTTCACATGCCAGATCACCAGTGCTATCTCTTAGGAGGATTGTTCCTTATTGGAGATATAAGCTCTTGGTAGAGTACTCCAAGGATCTTGGTGCATGCATGATTCTTGATGACCCGGATGGAGATGATAGATACATGGTGGATGATGTGGTCATCTATTCCTATGGCAGGATCTTCTTGACTAGATCTTCTAGTCTTAAGGAGAAGCTTCTACATGCAGCACATGAGGACTTCTCTTCTATGAACCTTGATGCATATTTCCAGTTGACGGAGGAGTTCAATTGGGAGGGCATTCAACATGACATATTTCAGCATATGGAGAGATGCATAGCCCGGATGGTGATAGAGAGGATGTCACAACCACCTTCCAACTCATTGGGAGTAAGGGAGAATTTCCAGTTGAGCCATTTCATCTCAAGACCTCAAGTACAAGATGGAGGAGGTATAATTTCAAATTTTGTATTGTACTTCTTTTCCTTGTTTGAGCAGCATGATGTAACAAGAAGAATTATCTCTTCTTGCATATTGTTGATGATGTACTTGCAGCTACTTGTAGCATTGATTCTGGCTATCTTTTTGATGGTTTGTGGGGGAAGCCACATGATTCTTGGTGTGCACCATTGACACCATATTGTAACTTCATGTTTTTATCCTAGGAGATTACTGTGGTAGCAAACAAGTGGCTAGAAAAGAACTTGTTATTTATTATCTTGATGCAGGCCAAGGATGCACTGCACTGGTCCATGAGAGGGACCATGATTCACTCTCCGGTTTTCATTTGGAAACTTGTTCTCATTGTACTTTGCTTCCATATATTTCTGATATGTATATGTTCATGGGGAGCTTTGTTTGGAGAGTGGGCTTGAGATTGGAGGTGCCCATTGGGAGCATGATTCTCCCCACTTTATATGCTGTACATTTTAGGAGGCACTTCATGGCTGAACTATTTGTTAGGACATCATACAATTTGACCATCATGATCCTACTCTATGGCTTGTAAGAGGGAGATATGAGGCAACATCAAAAGTTGTTGTTGCTATGGTTGCACTTGGGAGAGTATGGGAAAAATTATTCCCATAATTTTCATGATATTTCTGGAAAGGAGGAAGGCACATTCGTGGTGCAAGGAGGCTACCCTTCAGCATTGAAGGATCATGAGAGACTTCCATGTAGGGAGAATATCTTCTCACATAGCAGAATGGTTGTGGATGGCTTTGGCATAGGGGATGTCAAAGGGAGGAGTCATGGAACCTTATTTCTAAGGCCTACAATGTTGTCACATGGGAGTGTGTTCTTTTTGATGGAGTGTTCCAAGGAGTATGTTTATCCCTTCTTCTTGCATATTTTTATGAGGAAATTATCATGGGGGAACTTATACATGGACCTCACTTTTAGCCTACTCACTATGTATGGTAGGAAATACATCTTTGTACTAGTTGATTACTCCATTGAGTATTTGTATCTTCTCACCATATATGATTAGTGCATTGCTCCACAAGAGAGCAAGAGTATTTTTGGGTTTCATGGTCACTATAGGGCCAATGTTTATGATGATAGTAGCCCATCTATACATGACTTTGGGAAAGCGTATTGTTATTTTATCTATGTACAACTGATAGACATTGATGCTTACTTCCCCATGTTGGAAGAGCAAACATATACAACTTGTAACTTGTTGCAGAACCACTTGCTACATGACATTCTCAAACAACAATTGGGAAGACTGTGTAATATCCACTTGAAGAACCTTTGGAACCATCCAAAATTGCACATAAATTTCAGAATTTTTCTGATTTGGATGCCAAATAGTGATGATGTGCCATTCATCTCTAATGGAATGCTTTGGGTTGGCATGTTTCATGATTTTGGAGGAAGATTCCTTGGAGACTTAATATTCTTCTTGCCATTGGAGGGAAATCATGTTGCAGCCCAAGATCAGCATGCCCTCTACACTTATCATCAGTGGATAGGAGGATAGCATGGGATAGGCCCTCTTTCCTATCATGTTCACTTATTTAGCCCACCTACACTTTAGGAGCCAAAGGTGGAGGATATTCTTCATGAGTTGCCATGTTGGAGGGTGACTCACTTCATTTGGATGATAGCATGGGTGAGGGAGGAACTCATTCACCATGTTGATCATCACTCCTACTTTGTTGAGGCCATGAGACAGTAAGCAAGTTTCCATTCACACTTTCCACCTTTGATTGATGTAGACCATTTGGTTTCGCACACTTGGGAGGAAACATTGGATTACAATTTATTGCAGATTCTCTTGATGTAGTGATGGAGGCTATTGATGGGAGGCCACATGAGGAGTAGGGGAGGAATTTTTCTCTCCTTATACAGTTTCTTGAGGTCAAGCAAATATTTTGGAGGGTAGGACTGTAATGTTCCAAAATTTTAGCCTCAAAGCTAACTGGAACATTAGAGTTAGCAACAGCTCTAGTCGGTGAATAAATGGGTAGAAAATCCCATAAGTCTCCTAAGGAGGATAAAAAAAATCCAAGTATGAAAGGAGAAACTCTTTCTAGCTTAATAAAACACCTCCATGTGTGAATAGTGATAAAATCAAGCTGCTTTGACTAAGTCAACATCACAGTTGTGGAGGAGGAGGAATCCAAGGAGGAATAACGAAATTTTGGAGGGAGATGTATCTTTGGATAGAGATGACCTAATTGGGTGGGGCCAAGGGAAAGAAAAATCATATTTTATATAAGGAAGAGGATTGTAGCATTATTCTTCATGTATTAGATTATTTTTCATGTCTACTCAGACTTTGCTTCTTCTTGCTGTTCAGTAGAGTAGCAGTGTTGTTTAGCACCAGGTGTTCCCGAGCGGGAATCCCACCTCTTTCCTTTTGGGAGCCTCATTGGGAGAGTTTTCATTCATCATTCCACATCAAGTTTTCAGGCCAAGCTTTAGCCAACTTCATCAACACATTTTTTTCCAGAGATTGTGCAGTGTTGCTGGGTGTAGCAGTGGAAGGGATTGGAATCCCGGTTCTTGAGTTGGTTTCTCATTGGAGGAGGGTTTCCTCCACTTGAGGGACCTGTTTGGAGATATCCATAGCTTATTTCAGATATTTGGTATCAGAACACACATTTCCCATACATTCCTAGTGCTAATCCAGCAAGGGAATGTGTTATTTTGGAGGCAGTGGTCATTGCATGGTTTGGTGGCTCCGTTGCTGAGTTTCCTTGTGATTGAGAGGTTCATCCTTTCATGGGAGGAAGCCCTTGAGGGATATAAATCATATCATACATCCTTCATCATTATACACTCATGTGGTTTAGTGTTGCAGTGATGATTCAGTAATTTTTTGAATATCACATTTTGTATGCAAAGTGTTTGACAAGAAACCCTTGTCGGGTTATCTTGTATTTTGTATAAGGAGACTAGATCGTAGTTATTAATGCATATTTGATTAATATATGAGTAGATCTATTGTTTTCCTATTTTATGAGTGTAAACCCTCTCTTAGACTGCATAGTCCCTTATGCAGCAACTCTGGTATTTTGCAGTCTTGGGGTTTTAGCACTTTTTGGCAATCCTAGGTGTGGGAGATCTATTTAACCCACCTCGTTTGGTTTGTTTCAGTTCTATTCTTGGATTTACATTTCTTATTGACTAATATATTGGATCCAAGAGTCTATTTCACTGTTTTATTGCATATGTTTTTGGAAATGCGTTTTTAGTGCATGATTCATGAGCTGTTCCTAATTTGGAATATTACATTTTTGTTTCCCTTTCTGATACTAGAAATATTTGGATTTTTTATATTCATTATCCTTCTTCCCATGATGGCTCTTTCTACAAGAATTTTCCATAACACTTCCACTATGGTATGACTTCAAAAACTCCTTCCAAGTAACTTCCCTAATTTCTAGCTCCTTCTTGACCAAAATTTTGTTTAATCCATAATGGCATAGTTTAAAAATCACTTGATCCTCCCGGATCTTCTGCACACTTTTATACATTTTATCTAAATTTTTTAACAATAAATAATGAAAATTAATTAACTTTCCAGATTTGAACTGCATTAGAAGTCGAATGTGGTACAGGTACGTTAAGGAATATCTTCCTTAGCAAGTAAGGAAATTTTGTAATATGTATAGAACGTGTCACCATTTATCAATCATCTCGCCTCTCTGCAACCTATCATAGAATCAACAGCATAGTTATCCTTTGTCATTAACTTACACCAGGCACCTGTAACGTCCACCTCCCCTCACACTTACCCAAGTAATCAGCCAAATGGGTTAAACTTGAGATGAGGGGCATTTAATACATACTCAACCTCCTTGGTGACTTTAAAGAAGTGGAATCGAAGTGGAAAACCATAACACATACCTATACCACCTACTAGAGGACCTTTAGAGGCTATCCCAATCAACCACCTGACTTGTCCGTCGGTCACACTGAGATTTCATGAAGAAAACACCTTGGACGCTGCCACAAGACTGCATCCATGTGTCTGGGAGGCTCTAGACGCATGCATAAGCATACATTCCTGCCTCCATGGACTAAATTTTCCATAACTTTGTCTGTGTCCTCAAGATTTAAGGCACTTTTCAAGCCCATAATTCTAACCACTACCTAGAACTTGTTGTAACTTCTAGAATCCATTAAACACATAGTGACAACACTAATAAACCAAAAATTGACTTCACGACTAGGCCTCACCATCCCCAACCGGGACTGGAATTCTGTCAAACACTTGGTTTGAAAGAAAACTATAGGTCTAGGATATAAGACAGAGAATGAATGAATAAAAACTTATGATACATTACAAGAAGGATCACCACCCTCTTCATTGATCATTTATGACATCAATTAAGTCTTGCATCCATCATTTAAAAATTACAAGTAAATACATGAGATAACCATGACATGAATCAATCATTTAAACATGCTTACAACCAACATAAAACCATGGAAATAATAGTGACAATACAACCATTAAATCTACATAGTAATAGGTAAAAAGTAAGAGAACTTAGCTTCCATTAAACATGGGAAAATACAGACCAGGTTCGGGAATTTTATGTTCCACCCGACCATAGACATGGTTGAGCCAAATATCTCTTCAGTCAGTCAGCCTTGTGCCATATTACAAGCATGAATATGGGATCTCATGGATAAACTCATTCAAAACACAACCAAGGGAATAAAAAGGTTAAACCACCTCCACCCTCACCATACCATGATCACACCAAACCGGTGCTCTGATAAAAAAACCAAGAAGAACTTGGAAATTTCATCTGGAATCCATCACTATCCTTGAGGATTTTCCATCTCCCTATATCTCAGGCTTTACCACAATCCAATCTAGGAACACTAGGCCCTAAACCAAGACACCTCCCTCAGGCTTTACCGTGTATCCCTCCAAAACCAGTCAAGGGATTCCTAGGGCTTTGGGAATGAACCTTGAGACCACCTCCGCCCTAGATCCCTATGTCCATCTGGAAATTCCAAAGCTCAAAAAGGAGATCAAAATCCAACACACCATGAAATTTGGAAAAGGCAAGGCAAGGATGAAATCCACTAGCAAAACCCGGAAAACCATGCCACCGACAACAAGAGAACCAAGTACCAACATGCATAAGCCTTTCATGTCCAAACCATCTAAGAAAGCACATATGCAATATGTTACCTGCAAGTATACCTTCTTAATCTCCTAGATCCTGCTCTTCCTTGCTTGATCTTTTCTTTCTTTGCATTTTTTGGTCCTTCCTTTGTTTTCTTTCCTCCTCCTTGGCACAATGTTGAATTGCACCAAGAAAAATATATGTATCCAAGAGTATGAGAGAGCTCCACCAAAACCTGTCAAAATATTTCCAACTAATCCTAAAAAGCCTTTTTTTATCAATGAGGCCTCTATTTTGTTCATTTTCCATTATTTTCATTCGTTTTCCTCCTCACATGCAACCCGTGACCTTTCCCCTTCCTGTTCCCCTATTTTCTTTTCTTTTCAGAAATTAATGCCAAATAATAACTGAAATGAACACCCGCTAGGATTTTTTTCCCAACATTCAGCTTGGAATAATTGTACCTTAAAAATGGTCTTATTTTTTCCTTTACTAACTTTTATTACATAAATTGTGTTCCTGGGTCTATTACAACACCTTTCTCCATCTCACCTTTCATGAACCATTTTTCCCCGGTAGCAGGCAGCTCGGTGACTTGTGAAATGAACTATTATGTCATTTCAAATTTAAACGGGCCTATAGTGGCTGATTTGCCATCAAAACTTCATGCAAATTCCTGGGCGATGGCAGAATCATAACCATCAAACTTATATAGAAAGGAAGGAAAACCAACTTCCTCAATAATAGGAAAACTACGTTCATACTCCACCATTCCCTCTATTTCCTTGACAAACCAAGGTTCAATTTGAACTGGTGCCATAATATCTAAGATATTGTCGCAACTTATAATCCTCTAGTGTGCTTAGAACTTCAAAAGATTTTTTTTAAATAATGCTCAGGACATTAGAATGTGAAACTTAAGCAGTGCAGGAATAATTATTTTCAATGCCACATGATTCCTACATTGGATGTTAATTTAAAATGCATGTCAATTCGCCTTCCCAATTCACGTTCTAACACCATCTCTTTTGAAATTTACATCACCAATAAAAGAAATAGCCTCCATTACAGTACAAAATTTGGTTAAGAAGATGACAAATTCAAAATGATTTAAAAAAAGGTAAGGCAATGATGATTGGGAGTGATGATTATACCAGTTATAATTTGAAGGGATGGATGGTAAGAAATGGTCAGATTACATGTGGTGGAGGAAAAATAAATTTAATGATGGTATAAATTCGGATATGATGACGAGGAATGAAATGAAATTCATGCACGTATTCACACCTCATCATGAAATTATGGGAATCGTATTTTCTTTTTGATGATAATATCGCCTAGATATAACATTAATTCTTGCACTTTAATCACTTATTCCCTTTTAGGCTTAATGTAATATCCCAAATGGGGAATGCAGCGATACATGAACACAAAATTGAAATTAGCAGTGTAAATCAACTCATAATCATTGGATACCAATATGGATACATAACATCATGTATTATATCAGCAAATCAATACATAATAGTGAGGCATGAATCATATACAATGAGGAAACAAGCCTCCCATAAGAAATCACTCCTAAATCTGAACTGCTGCTACAATAAAAAATGTCGGAAGACTGTTACAGCGCAATTATAAACACACTACTACAACAAAAGAATGTAAAAAATATGTAGGGCTTTTATATGCCTCAAACAATATGCCCAATACATATCTAGGCACAATACAAGCTCCTACAAGAACCCAGAAAGGGTTTTCAGAAATACACTCTATACAAGATGGGATCTAAAGCCCAATGGTTGACGATTCACTGCAAACTAGAGAACATGAGTGTATAAGTCTGAAATATATCAGATCTGATGTAGATCCCCTCAAAGGTCTCCTCCCATGAAAGGTTGAACCCTCCAATCACAAGAAACACTCCAAAGGAGCCACAAGATCCCTCACTGAAAACTACCCTCAAAATAATGCAATCCCTAGCTGGAACAGCACTGGAAATGATGGGAAATATTTGGCCTAATCCCAACGATTTGAAATGTGCCCAAGAGCTCTCCAAACTGATCTCCCAAGAGAAGGAAAGCTTCATCCTATGAGAAAATAGCTCAGAAAGTGGGTTTCTAACCCCTCCACTGCAACACCCTGCAACACAACACAGTAACCTGCAGAACTGTGTTGATGAAGAATGTTGTAGATTGGCCTGAAAACCTAATGTGGAAATGAATACAATACTCTTCCAAGAGGCCTCTCAAGGAAAGAGGTGGGATTCCCTCTTGAGAACACCCGGTGCTAAACAACACTGCAACCTTGCTAAACAGCAAGAGGAAGAAATAGTCTAAGTAGACCAATATCAAAATAATAATCCCAAAAAAAGAGCTCCAATGGCTACCATCCTCTTCCTTAAATATAATATGATCTTGCTTGCCGTTGGCCCCACTCAATTAGGTCATTTCCTCCATGATATACATCTCCCTCCAAAACTGTGTTATTCCTCAATTAATCTCCACTCCTCCATAACAGCGTTGTTGACTTGGTCAAATTTGATTGAATCAACATGATCCAACCCTGTTCACACTTGGAGGTGCTTTATTTAGCTACTAAAAAATGTCTCCTTTCACACTTTAAGTGTTTTTATTGCTGTTAAGGAGACTTATGGGCCTCCCCACCCACTTATTCACCTACCTAGTGACAAAACAAACTATAATATTCCATTTAGCTGAAGGTTAAAATTTTGGACTATTACACTTAACAATAATGTCACTTATATAAGTATGGATACAAAGCCATTGTTTTTAGAAATGACCACCAGAGTTCTTAAAATAATCGTACCAAAAAAGAAATTCAAAATCAATTTACAACAAGTCCCTGTACTTCTTGTAAAATTCCTGCATTGTAGGAGGATTCCTGCGTTGTACAAGTGGTATCCTGTACTGAAATAAAAATAATTGATGTTATAGAGTAATCAATCAAGTTTCCTCTTTAAAAAATATCAGGCTAGATTGCATGCACACTCGTTGTAGAGTTTAAAGATTTCGCCATTGCCAGGTTCACATGTCACCATGTTTTCAATTATGAATAAATAAGGCTTTAAAAAATCATTAGAACCTGAAAAATATGAGAGAGAAAAGAGAAGCGGGACAAGGATATTATAATTAAAGGGAAGGAAAATCATAAGGGACAATTAAAATAAGGCATATTACATAGAGGGATGTTGGAAAACGGAATAAGGGAAAAAAATTGAGTGTGAAAAAGAGGGAGAAAATAGAAATAGGGAAAAGGAATATGAAGAATAGGGGGGAATATTACTGCATAAAGGATAAAGATGAAAATAGAGGGAATTTAAGAAGATGGAAAAGAAGAAAAACATAGTATCTACCTTAAATGGTTGATGTCTCTGTCAAATATTGTGTCTCGTAATAAAATTTAATTAACTTCAGCGGGAACATTGTGATACTTGCATAAGTCATGCCATTTTCCCTGAAATTGGTAAGGGTAGAGATTCTTCCAATATTTCTCCTACCACCAGAAGTCCTTATAGAAACCTGCTTCTTCTAAGTGACAAGTTAACCATATATCAAAATCTAAGTAGCATCCCATTTTATTTCCAAAAGGAATTTGCCTGCCAGCAAGCTGGTTTTCAAGCATACCCTTACATGATTGCGACAACAAGATGACTTTCACAGTCATGTATTTTATTATTAATTTTATTTTATTTTATTTTTAATTTCTGATATTTTTATTTTTTTATTACGAAAAGATTAAAAAAAAATGTACTCACAGTAGGTTGGTATTCTTCCCTTCCTAACATCTTCAAATATGACCGTCGTTGCACTTTTTTAATGAAATATTCCTTAGTGGTGGGATGAAAATATACTTTCATCCTATGCCCATTGACTGAGAAAAAAAATCCCTATCCATCAATGATTTTAATCCCCATTGCTCCATTCTCAAAAATTTTGACTACTTCATATGGCCCCAACCAACATGTACAAAGCTTACCCTTAAAATTTTTAAAATTTGAATCATAGAGGAGCACCCAATTACCTGCCCGGAGTTTCTTTTTCTTGATAATCCTGTCATGCAATTTACTATGTTAATAGATTGTTGTTGCATCTAGATAGTTTGTTGAACAATATCCCTTCTTATTTCATCAAGTTCATTTAACTGCAATAGGAATTTTTGTTGTGCTTCCAAGAGATCCAATCCCAATTGGATTGTAGTTCTAAAAGTTTTAATATGAAATTTGATTGAAAATAATACCTACTCCCCGTACACTATCTCATAAGGTGTATGACATTTAGGGTTCCTCAAAGTAGTTCTGTAAGCCCATAATGCTTCTGGTAATATATTTTCCCAATCCTTTTTATGAAGATTTATTATTTTTGTAAGGATGGACTCGATCACCTTGTTCATATATTCTATGTGGCCATTTTCCTACGGGTGATACGGTGTAGACTTCTTGTGCTGAATCCTATATTGATCTAAAATTCCTTTTACCATATTAGAAGAAAATTGAGGTCCATTTTCAGTGATAATTTCTCTTGGAATGATATATCGATCTTAGAGTTGAGAAAAAAAGGGGGATCTCGAAATATTGCCGCTCCCGCTTACTCCCTGGTTTCTAGTTATGCCGACAGTCCATAGAGGGGTTTTCTGGAATGCCTCCATGTGGTTGGTTCGGGCTTCGATGACTGGGGTTCAAGGAGGTCTGTTTGGGATGATGTTATTTGCAGATGGTTGATGGAGGCCTCTACCTCCCTTACCCTCGATTCTGCACCTGTCTGACAGAGTTTTCCGCGGGCTGTGCGAATAGCTTCGAGGCTTTTTATGTGGGAGTTGGGCACAAGAAATACCTGTCATATGCCTGGATGAATTTTGAGGAGGAACTTTGGTTGATGGGAACCAAGGCTTTTAGCTTCATCCCCGTTGCTAGCAGCAATAGTTCAGAGCATTTTCACTCCTTTTCTTTTGGTCTTCCGGCTCGATGCTTTACCTGGATGATGACCTTGAGCTACTCAAACTGGGATGTGGGAAAATTACCAAGTTGGGGGAGGAATGGGAGGGCTGGACGGACAAGTATTTTATAGGAAATACTCTTCCATCTCTTTGTTTTCTCCTTTCCATGCTCTATTATAAATTATTTTATTTGGAAGCATTTTGTTGAGTGTTTTGTTGTGGATGAGATGTCAATTTGGGTTGTGGGAATTCCTCTATTGTCTTTGTGGATCAGAAAAACTTTGTGGTACTTTACCATCTCGCTCTCTGTTCCTCCACTCAGTAGTCACAGTTCAGGGTGCCCTTATGTTTCCTACAACTTGGGACCATGGCCTCAAGCTTCAAATGCTGGAGGGAGTCTTTCCATTATGGAGCCACAGTTCCAGATCTTCTTAAAAAAAAATTCTTGGAAGAATAAGATTTTATGGGTCTGGGATTCGGATATGGTTTCAAACCTTAAAATAAAGGCCCAATATGCAACAGGAATTTCAGCCCCAAAGCATAGTCTAATCTGTTTCAGGAAAGTGCTATTGGGAGAAACCCCATTAAAATCCTACAACATGCCTAGGAACTCTACCATTACCATGAACTTAATGCTTCTAGGTGGCGCCCTAGGAGTTAGCACACCAGCTAGATCCTCATTGACTATCAAGGGACGGGCCTCTTTCAAAGATGCATTAAGAGGAAACTCTGTCGCACAAGTCAAATGAGTGCCAAACCAGTCCGTTCCAGGCCCATACATTGTAGAAAATAAGGACAAAAATCTACAACTGGCCATAGAAATACCGGAAGTAAATGGTATCTTCAACTCATTGCAATAAAATTTAACTATTTGTCACTTCAATGGATACAAGCATAAATCTGAAGAATTAAATGCATGGATTTACCAAAACTTGATGAAATACTATGATATATATATGTGCGCAAAGGGTTTTTTTGTGGTTTAGTTTGACAATAAAAAATATTATAGTCATGTTATAAATGAGGGACCATGGTTCTAGGGGAAGGTTGGCCTCCTCATATCCCTGTGGTTCCTTAGGTTTGATGCAAACACAATGGTGGTCACAAAAATTCCAGTGTGGGTAAGGTTACATACTTCCCACTCCCCTTCTAGCACCACAAGCTATTAGAAGATATTGGGAACTCTTTAGTAATTTTTCTGAAGTTGGACCGATAGAAAGTGGACAAAGGGATATTCACGTTTGCATGTATCTGTGTGGAGATGGACTTAAGCAAGGGGCTTCTGGACGGTACCCTTCTATCACACAAATATCTGAAGTGGACACAAGCTTTAGACTTTGAAAATACAACTTTCAGAAGTAGGGTGTGCCACCAAACATGACACTAAAAAAACTCATGCATACAATCCAAGAAAAGAACAAACAGGAAACCACAAAATAAAAAAGGATGGCAGTTTGCAGACCCCCTTCCCTCGGAGGATGAGGGTGAAGAAATGGAAGAAACAATTCAACATCTGGAAGCAAGAAATCAACATAGTAATCAAGGAAAGAGAGAAGAAGTGTGGAAGAACATAATTTTTCTCTTGAGGATTCAAACACTATTTCTGTTTTTTCGACCCCTAATACTCTCATGGAGGGGAAGGACAATAGTAAAAAATTTGTGGGTACAAAGCACTCACATATTTTTGAAAGCTCCGACTCAGAAAAAGAAGCCCCAAATGCAAATTGTAATAATGTGCTGGCAGTTATTCCTTCTTCTTCTGATCTTGTGGGCTGGCAAAAAGTCCAAAAGAAAAAGGGCAAAAAAGGGAAGCTGAAGGCTTTTGACAAAGTGTAATTTTAGTTTTTTTATCTTTTTCTTGCTAACTTTGTTACTTGGCATGGGTCACGCTATTGGGTCCCTTGGGGACTTTCCTGAATGCTGCAAGCATCTGCTCTTGTAACTTTTCATTGTTTATAATAGAAAGTTACTGCTTTTTTCTTTGGAAAATTTTTTTTTCTCTTAGAACACCAAATCGAGTAAAAAATTAATTAAATAAAAAATCAACAACAACTCTTTTAGTAGCATAAGGAAGAAGTCTAGCTTCTACCCATTTTGTTACAAAATATGTACAAACCAAGATATGTCTTTTATTTATATATGTTCGGGCTATAGATCCCACAAATTCAATGCCCCATTTTTCAAAGAGCTCTAACATGACTTGAGGGCATAAAGGCATCTCATCGGCTTGACCAGGTCGGCCTATTTTCTGACAAGTATCACAAGACTTAACATATTGTTTGGCATTCTTAAAAAAATAAGGCCCGAAGTAGCTGGCGCGAAGAATTTTATATGTGGTTCTCTTGTCAGCAAAATTTCCCCCACAAGGCTCATCATGGGAAGGTCTCAACATATCAAACACTTCCTCTTCCCTTACACATCTATAGATAATAAGGTCAGGTCCAATATAGAGGAAGTCTCCTTGGATCCAAGAATATAGTTGTGGTGATTTTTTGAATGATCTTCCACCTCTCATGAACAGATAGTTGTGGTGATTTTTTTCCTATGGAAAGATAATTATCTATGTCAGCAAACCATGGAGATTTTTTCGAAACCGCAAAAATATCCTCATCAGGGAATGAATCATCTACATGAATTTATTGACCAGTATTATCCAATATATAAATATAATCAGCTTCTACATTTTATTTTCCTGGCCTATTGATTATATTAACATTGAATTCCTGTAGTAAAAGCAACCACCTCGTTATTCTACCACTAGTTAAAGGTTTGTTCATCAAATATTTTTTGGAAGAATGATCTGTATGTGTAAAAACTTCATAACCTATAATATAGTGTATGAATTTTTTAATAGCAAAGACCACAACTAAAAATTGCTTCCTCAGTTACTGTATAGTTAAATTCAACAGATGACAAGTTCTTACTGACAAAGTAAATAACATATGATTGTTGATTTTGTTCTTGTCGTAAAGTTGTACCAATGGTTGTGCCTGAGGCATCTGATGAAATATGGAATGGAAGGGACTAATTAGGCCCCCTCAGGACTGGTTCCTATACTAATTTTTCCTTCAAATTATCAAAATCGTGTTGGAAAGCTTCATTCCACGAGAAATCAATATCCTTAGCTAATCATCGAAAAACAGGGGCAACTATCCTATAAAACTTCTCAATGAATATTTAGTTATAACCTGCATATCCAAGGAATCCTCTCACTTCCCTTTGTGTTTTTGGTGGTGGAAGGTGTGTAATAAATTCTACTTTATATAGATCTACCTGGATACCCTTATCAAAAATAAGATAGCCAAGTACTACCCCTGCTTTTCACATCAATCTACATTTCTTATCACTCAAAGCGAGGTAGGCCTCTTGAAACCTATTAAGCACTTTATTTAATTTTTGAAGGACTTCCTGCAAAGAATTACCAAATATTGAAAAATCATCCATGTAAACTTCTACACACTCGAGGTCAGCAAAAATAACCAAGACTGCCCTTAGAAAAGTGGTAGGAGCATTACAAAGTCCAAAAGGAAGCACTCGATAGGAGAATGTCCCCCATGGAAAAGTAAAGGTAGTATTTTCATGATCCTCACACGAGATTTTTATTTGGTCATACCCGTTGAAGCCATCTAAAAATTAAAAGTATTACCTGCAAGGGTATCTAGCACCTGATCAATGAAGGGAAGGGGAAAGTAATCTTAAGAGTGGCTTTATTTAATTCTCTATAGTCAATAAGAATATGCCATCTCCCATCCTTTTTCGGGACTATTATCGATGGAGAGACTCATTGACTATCAGATATAAGATAGATAAAACCAACATCTAAGAGTTTTTGTAATTCTTCTTTAACAATTTCTCTTAGTGCAAGGTTCATTCACCTTTGGGGTTGTTTGACATGTCAGTCATCCTCCTGAATATAGATATGATAAGTATAGTTTTCAGGGGGGATACCTTTGATGTCTTCTTAAGTCCATGCAAAGGCATCAATATGATCTCACAACAAGCTCATAAGCTACTCTTACTGCGATGGGTCTATGCTTGAACTAATGTGTAAATATTTTCTTAGACTAATCTCCAAAAGAGTAGTGTTAGGCTCCAAAATACTTTTGGTAGCCACTAATCTCTCTAATGATGAGGGTGAGCATTGGGGATCATATTTTTCTTAGAAACTTGGAATGAAAATCTGATAAAGTGATTCAAAATTATGCATAGTGTCTAAGTTATCCATAAAATCTTGGATCATACTCTCCTCAGTCACCTCAGTATTTAGTTGAATAAAGGAAAGGGACCAAGTCTCCTCGTCACTACTATCATAATCCAACCACAAGATATCTTAGAGCTCCTAAATAGATCTGGTAGGTGGGTACAAGGTGACCTTTTTCCTAGTATCCCCATCGGAAATATCAATGTCACTTGAGTGACATCCTATATAGGCATATGTTGTGGAAATCCATGGTCGTCCCAAGATCAAAGGGTGACCCCCAATATGATTCTTTGGTCGTAAAATAATAAAATATGCGGGGTACTCCCATGAATCAATCGAGAAAAATACATCATCTAACACACCTTCCAACTTGATTTTAGAACTATCATCAAGTTCAAGCATAGTGGGGGTAGGAAAAATGTGATTCAACTGAAGTTGTTCCATTTTTTGCTTGGTCATAACATTGATAGCCTCTTCAAGGTCTATTAACGCATTGGGAGCAAGGATATCACCTATTTGAACAAAAACAAATGGGTTTATAGGATCAATTTATTTCTCCACTTAAGAACATCCTGTCATCAACTTAGCTACTCTCCCAACAAACTGTATAGTGTGAGGTTCAAATCTTTTCCTCCCTAGATTTTTAAGACATAGTTCTTTAACAATATTAGTACATATATGAATAGATTTTATAGTTTGCAGTAGAGGGACCTTTATACAAAGATTCCTCAACTAGGAATATAGGTTATACTCAGGAGTGGGGTAAATTTTTTCCATAACCAGTCTCTCTGGAAAGGGAGGTTGGTTTGAAGAACAAGGTAAAGGTTATGCGTGTGTGGGAACATGCTGAAAAATAGCATCATTGTTTGAAAAATTAGGAGCGTCCCGCTTAATTTTCTCCTCAATGATCACTAAATGTTGGATTTGTTTTTGTTTTTCCAAATTTATTACCCTTCTCGATCTCAGTTGGAGGTCATTGACCACCACTGACATGGTCTGATAAATAGGGAAAGGGAGTGGTCCAATAGGATTAATAATGATCTTGAAAGATACCTGAAGAAGATAATGTAAGGGTTTTATTACAATAATCTTTACATATCTCAAATGTGCGCCATGAACGAACCTGTTCAAAAGTTTTTCAATTTTTTCAAGATTATCATTCTGCTTATCATGATAGAATTTTTGATTGGTTAGAAGAGTCATTTCTAGTAAACCATTCTACAAGTAAGAATCCTCTTATTTCTCTTGCGCTCAATATGAAGGAAAAAATGATTGAATGCATTTCTTTAAGATATTTTTAGGTTTTCCATGACTATCATTCTACATTTTCAGATAGAGTTGCATCCTAGTTAAAACTATCCTATCTAGCCAAATCTTTTTCCAACAAGAAAAACCATATTTCTTTTGTGCAAGTTACATAGGAAAACATATTTTTTTTTCAAATTAAATTCATACAGGTTCTAATAGTTGATATATTTTTGTTTTCAGGTCAAGAAAAACTCAAATGGCTCCATTGGAAATCATATTTCACATGACCCTAGTCTCTTCTCTTAAATTGGATTAGGGTTAAGGTTTACTTTTAGTTGTTTTCTTCTTAGAGTAATTATACATGGATTTTTTTTCGTAAATAGGCTCATTCATTTCTATTTTGTTTTGATTTGCATCATATGTAGTTAATCTCATTGATTTTCTCTTTCATATTTCAGTTAGCTATGTTTCCATGCATTTTCTTTGCAGTTCCAGTTTATTTCAGATCAAGTTGATTTTGTTGCATTGATTTTTTTTTTGCATTTAGCATCATCTTTTTACATGGATTTTCTTTGCATGGAATTTAGTTTTTATTTACATGGAATAAAATTTGATATGTATTCTACATTACTTTGCATTAGCATTTACCCTTTCATTTAAGCCTTGTTCTCTACATGTTCTTTGCAAGCCTATACATAATTATTCCATCAAAAGCTTCATTATCTGCTTGCACAATTGATAAAATCTAAATCAATGGTTATGTGTAGTTGTGATGGTCACTCCGAGAGGTAGCTTCATATAGACCCTGGTATTGAAACCCCATCCCATATATCTTTTAAATTAGTCTGCTTTATTAGCAAGGAAATGTTGGATAATTGACATTGTCCAGATGGCTAGTGGCTGCAAGTGTGTTGGCATTGATGTCAACAATCATGTTGGGAGATGTGTTGAGTGTTGGGCTGTATTAATCACGGTTAAATGCTAAAAAAATACATATAAATTATGAATCCAGGGACGTATTTTATTTCAAAAACAGTCGCACTGTCTGTGCCGATACATCAAACCAGAAGAAAATCCAAATAAAGGAAATCGTTACTGAATTAAATGTTGGAAGGAATCACTCACGCAGAAATAAAACGATCTATAGGATTGTGATCACACCTCAATTAATCTGTACCTAACACGCCACACAAAAATTACCCAGCTGGTTTCTCTAATCCCACATGTGTAACAACATATACAATATTGGAATTGAAGCAGATCTATTCATAACTAGAATAAAAACAACAACACTTCCACTGATACATAAAGAAAATACGAAATATATATACACAGCTACCTTAACCACTACAATCCCTGCTAAAGAGGAGGTACCTTCCTCCCTAGCAGGGTGCAGGAAGAAGAAGAACTTAACGGAAACTAAACCAAATAATGCATGTAACAACAAAAACATGATAACTTGTATTAATGTGACCAAAATTATAGAGCCAAAGTAATATTGTTCTCCGCTAACCTTTCGACCTCAAGGGTCGAGAATTATATAGCGGTTACATCTTCAAACAAATGAGGGATGGATCAGTCATGAGAATCTTATGATTCTCATGCTCATCAAATAAGAATACATATAGTTACAACCACTTCTTAATAAAAAGTGTGATTGGAAGAATATAGATTACAATCAAAATCGCCTAAAGGCTATTATCCCAAAATACAATACATAATAACTTCTACGGCAATAATGGAAAATCAAAGTTGTATCGTAACAACTAGAGGACAGATCAGCATAAGACATTGACGATATACAGTCAGCGGTACAGTTGTAACAACATCATGGTGTAACAGCGCCGTGGTGTAACATCTCATTGTAACATCACACCTTTAACTTCTCCTGTACGCCTCATGCTCGAGATCTTTTGTGCTACAAATATCATCTAGAATGACAACAAAAGGCCAGAGAACTTCTCCAAACATTCATCCTTAGTTAGTCATAAAAAAACATGATACATCATAATAATTTATGAAATGGCAAGATAATGAAAACAAGGTGAAACAACACAAGTTAAGATAGAAAGGTAGGAAAAAGAAGCAAAGATAGTCCCAATGGTTGTATTCATGAGGTAAAATGGGGGAAACAAATGTAGGAAATAAGTACAAATCTAGTAACCAACATCTCCCCCTAGCTGAAGCACTTTCATGTCCTCATGAAAAATCTCATCTCTCATGAGAATATCTCCAGTGTAGGTCAGTGAGATCATAAGAACCAACTATAGCTTCATCTGCAGACATGTACCCTTGACTAGCCATCAGTTGTCGTACCCAAGACTTTGATTCACACTTTTTCAATTCATAATTACTTTGGTAATTCTCAATTGTTAGCCAGATCAAATGGAATTTGAACCTTAACCCAAGCTAGGAAGCACCAAGGGTTTGTACTATATATGAATATGCTAGTACATGTGTAACAACTACGAAAAAATGCTGAAATGCAAATGGGTCCCCCTTGAGCAACTAAACATTGTTGGCTTTTGTGCGTTTCAAGCACCCAATAAATGCTCGACTCTTCATTACTGAGAAATATTTAAGGCAGAATTTCACAATCCTTCTTCTGTAAGTGGCAGCAAGTTCCCTTATCCCAAGAGTGCTAAAAATTATTCTAAATTCCCACCTTAACTGATCTAAAAGGATTGTATTAGTTCTACTGTGCTAAGTTTCCTTTCAGTAAATAAAACATGTACAATTTGTCTCCATTTGTTTGCTTAAGAAATGAGTGTTTTAACCATGCAACATAGATGACTTAGTGAACTTTAAGCATGAAAATAAGCTTTAAAAATACTGAACAACAATGTATAACAGAGAATTACAATCACACATAATTTTTACATAGTAGGCATGATGAAGCAGTTCACCCCTCCTGGGCTACATCTACTAGTCCAACTCCCAATGGCATGTCCCTCTTTTTCATTATGCTCAAAATTGTAAATTACATGTGTTTACAGGCCTCTAATGGCTATTTTATTTGCTCCAATGTCTCCAGACTGCTCAAATTATTCTAGGTAGACTCTTGTTTCACCAAAATTGGTCGAAAATTGACCCCCCAATGCATTTTTCCCAATATCAGCTAGAAAATCTCCACTAAAAGTGGAGACATGCACTTAACTGGAGTTGAAATTGATGAAAACCCTATAATTAGGGTAGGCACCAAAATTCCCGCCAGTCCTGACTACCAAATTTAACATTTAGTGATTAGGGGAGGGGTGGTCACAAACCGACCCCCCTTACCCCGCGATCATGGTTATATATCTTAAACCCCGCATAAAATAAGCATGGAACCTGGAATGGGTATGGTTCCACCCAACCTCTGCCACTCTCGACACACATACGTGTGACCACTTCACATTTTAATTACCGTTGTTAACCGTTTGTATTAACTCTGCATTGGTGTCATGGAATCCAGACTTCACGTTCCACAAACCATGGAATTTATTGCCAATACTCCACCCATGTGACTATAATAACCTTCCACTGGAGTTTACATGTATTACAACTGCCACGTTTTTGTTTTAATGTCACCTTGTGACATGTGACTGCTTTCACAGAAACCGCCGGGATAAGGTTTGAGGTAACCGCCAGGAAAACTTTTGATGTAACCGTCGGTTTATTGTCGTGTCACCACTACTTTGGCCACCAACAAGCTGGGACCGTTGGCGGTCCCACCCTTAAATGTGAAACATTTAAATCATAAAATGATGCAGAGGACTTATAATGTTAAGTGACATGGTAGGTTTTAATGGTTCTTGAGTTCCGGTATGTGTTGGAGGTCACGGGGTCGACCCCCCCCCCCCGACTCCATAAAATTTTATAAAAACATCCTAAGGACATGTGGCAGCCTCTGCGCTTGCCACGTGTCACTCATTTGACGGTCCAAAACAAAACCATCAACGATCAAAAACACATCTTCGTACCACTAAAATCAACGACCCACAACATGCCACGTGGTAAAATCTTGTTAACTTTAGGAAAATGGAATATTCCTGGAATATACCTATTGACTGTACCTGTATGTTGACTGGGCATCCAGTCACAAAATTTTTTGTATTTGGGAAAATGGATAGAATGAGATATATTCCTCATATGACATTGGTTTTTCAAACTGTTCGCGGTGCCATAATCACAACGACGAGACCTTTCTGGTCGCTCAGGTTTGGTCCTGTTTCAAGCACTTTCATTTTTGAGCATAACACATGATATCTTGATCACACCTCCCCACTGGGAAGCTTTTGCACCCCAAAAGCTCTCTGGATTACTGGAATTTCCCTAGTTTCATTAATTGAAGCTTTTCATGAAAGGATAAATTTTTCCTTGATTCCGTCGACCAACCATTGTTGTCTTTGACATTGTCATGCTGCACATTTTCTGAACTTGCAGAACAACAATCTAACTTTGTAGTAAACATCTTGTTTCTACATTGGTCTATAATCAAAGGAAACTTGGAATTGTTCTCACCTTGCATTCTGTGCTTATGGAGATTTTTTGCTTTATACTTGAACCTGTGTCGATTCTTGACCAAGTTTCTTCGCCATTGTACCATGCCTTTCGGAAACTAGCAATGAACATTTCTGAATCCTGTGCCTTCTTTGCCAATTTTCTTTGCCCTCTCTTTGACCTTTGCAACTTCTTGCACTGACACCTTGTTTTTGGCACCGCTCAACACCAATGTCGACCACTGCTACTGCTTGTCATCTTCTTTCAAAGACAACCTGCTTTCAAAATGAAAAAACTCATTACATACATCAACATTTGTTTGAAAAGGATGATGTAAAACATCTTTTTGTTTAATCATCATCAATGTCAAGTTTTGGCTAGCATTGACTAGCCTCTTCATTTGGCCTGCATTAAATAAAGAAGTGTCTAGTTTCTTGTGATGAGCTCTCACAATATACTCCTTGCCATCTTTGAATAAATGGTATTTGTTCTTATGACGATGGAATATTTCTTTTCTGTCATACAAGTAAGGACTTCCCAACACCATACCTATTATATCAAGCATAAAAACATCTAATTCAACTGTGTCAATGAAATGTGCAGTTATTGCAAAGCACAATATGCACTTCTTTGAAACCTGTAAATTTGCATCCTTACAAATCCAACCAATTGGATATGGTTTTGGATGTGGAATGGTCTCAAGATTAAGTTTCTTGACCAAATATTCAGAGATTAAGTTCGCTTGTGACCCATTATCAAACATTGTGTCAACCTTGGTATGTTTGGAAATTACCCTCACATGAAATAGTTCAATTCTCTCTTCTTCATTTAGAGCTTGTATGTGACAATTAGATATACTAGAACTGGGTTTAGTTTCAATCTCTTTCCCCTTCATGTTCTTTAGTCCCATAGCTATGATTTTTGTTTCATCTCCTGAATCTGACCCTAAGTCTTGTTCAACTATTGCAATAGTTTTTCCTTTCTCCTTGGCTTTCTCTTTGTCTTTAAAACTTTCTGGTTCCAACTCTAGATGAAGTTTCCAACAATGGTCCTCATCATGGCTAGTTTTAGAACAGTGTTTATTAAAGAATTTTCCCTTCTCTTTTGTGATATTTGCATTTCTCTTTTTCTTCAATTTGCCTTTAAACTCATTTTCCTCATTCTCATATAAGTTTTGTTTTCCCCTTGCCTCTAAATGTGTGGCTTGTACACAAAATTCATCTAGGCTGGTGGGGTTAAACATGAGGATAGTATGTCTTAGGTAGGTATGTAAGCCTCCTATATACTTGAGCAAAGTGTCTTGGCTCTACAAATCTACTCCTAATAAAAGAGCTCTTCTCCTAAATTCTTGAGTATACACTTTTACATTTTTCCTTTCAATTGTTTAAAAATTTTCCAGTCCATTATGGCTTTATGCATGTGAGCTAATGGATAAAACTATTGTTTTATTGCAAAAATGGAATCAGTCCATGATAGAATAATCTTACCATGCTTCTTGATCTCCTCCTTTGTCTTGGCTTCCCACCAAACAAGTGCTGCACCTTCCATCCTCAACGAAGCTAGTTGGATTTTGGTATCATCATCATGGAAATTTTGGATTCTTAAATAGACCTCCAATTGCCTAATCCAATTATCAAGATTTTCTGCATTGACTTCACTATTAAACATTGGCAATTCAAACTTAACATAAATTTTTAGAAAAGGAATTTTACCCATGTTCTTTGACTTATATGGCTAATGTACTGAAGATGAAGTAGAGGATGATGAGGATGAAGATGATGGTGACGATGGTGACTTTCCACTATCTCCATTTCCTCCATTTCCATTTTTTTATTTATCTTCATCATTATTGCCTCTTGATGATCCCTGCCCTTCCTTATGAAGTTTGGACCTTTCTTCTTATAGTTTCTCATTCCTTTCTTGATAAAGGACTCTCACCATGTCAGTTAGGTAAAGAAATGATTTTTTGTACACTCTTTCTTCCTCTTTGGGATCCATCTCTTCATGGATTTATCCTTCTCCTAGAGGCATTCTTGATTTTGCTTCTACTTCTTTTGGAGGTGAGCTAGGTGGTGGAGAATGTAGAAATATTTCCCTCCTTTGTTGTGGCTCACTTTGAGAACCTCTAGCTTCCACCAATTTGCCTTCTCCTCTCTTAAGCTTGAGCCTAGTAAGCATGAAAACCCTTGCAAACAATTAACAAATATTTTCACATAAAAACACTAGAGTTTAAACTCTAGCTCTGATACCAACTTGATCTGAAAGGATTCTATTAGTTCTACAGTGCTAAGTGTCCTTTCAGTAAATAAAACATGTACAATTTGTCTCCATTTGTTTGCTTAATGAATGAGTGTTTTAATGAAACATAGATGAATTAGTGAACTTTAAGCATGAAAATAAGCCTTAAAAACAATGAACAATAGTGTATAATAGAGAAATACAATCACACATAATTTTTACATAGTAGGCATGATGAAGAAGTTCAACCCTCCTGGCTACATCTGCTGGTCCAACTCCCAATGGCATGTCCCTCTTTGTCATTATGCTCAACATTGTAAATTACATATGTTTATAGGTCTCTAATTGATTTTTTATCATGTCCAATGGCTCTAGAATGCTCAAATTAGTCTAGGTAGACTATTGTTTCACCAAAATTGGTCAAAAATTGACCTCCCAATGCATCTTTCAAAATATCAAGTAGAAAAACTCCACTAAAAGTGGAGACATGCACTTAGCTGGAGTTAAATTTAATGAAAACCATAAAATTAGGGTAAGCGCCAAAATTCCAACTAGTCCTGACTGCCGAATTTAACATTTGGTGGTTAGGGGAGGGGTGGTCACAAACCAACACCCCTTACCCTGTGGTCATGGTTATATATGTTGAACCCCGCATAAAGAAGCATGGAACCCAAAATGGGTATGGTTCCACCCAACCTTTACCACTCCCGACACACATACATGTCACCACTTCACATTTTAATTACCATTGTTAACCATTTTTATTAACTCTATGTTGGTGGCATGGAACCCGGACTCTACGTTCCGCAAACCATGGAATTTGTTGCCAATACTCTGCCCATGTGACTGTGATAACCTTCCGTCAGAGTTTACGTTTATTACAACTGCCACGTTGTTGTTTTAATGTCACCGCGTGCCATGTGACTGCTTTCATGGAAATCACTGGGATAAGGTTTGAGGTAACCAAAGGGAAAAGGTTTTATTTAACCATCGGTTTATTGTTGTGTGACCACTGTTTTGGGTTGCCAGCGGGTTGGGACCGCTGGAGGTCCACCCCCCACCCCCTTAAACATGAAACATTTAAACCATAAAATGATGCAGAGGACTTATAATGTTAAGTGACATGCAGGCGGAATGGTCAGATGCTAGGCGTGCAAGCCGGAGGTCATGGGGTTGACCCCCCCTGACTCCATAAAATTTTATGACAACCTCCTAAGGACACGTGGCGGCCTCTGGGCTTGCCATGTGTTTCTCATACAACAATCGAAAACAAAACCATCAACAGTAAAAAACACATCTCCATACCACTAAAATTAACGATTCATAAAATGCCACATGGCGAAATCTTGTTAACTTTAGGAAAATGGAACATTCCTGGAATATACTTGCTGACTGTACCTGCATGCTAACTGGGCATCTAGTCACAAAAATTTTACTGTTTGGGAAAATGGACAGAACGCGATATTTTCCTCATATGACATCATTATTTAGAACCATTCGTAGCACCAGAATCAAAACAACGAGACCTTTCTGGTCGCTCAGGTTCGGTCCTGTTTAGAGCACTTTCATTTTTTAGCATAACACATGATCTCTTGATCATTAACTTGGTGGCTCGTCCTAGTTATTCCCGGATCCATAATGACGTCTTTTCTTCATTGTCATCCATAGATTTGGTGGATAAATGCCACTCAATCTGATTCTTCATGAATGACACAAAATCTCACAATTGCATATCCCCCATATAGGAGAATATCGTCACCACCATTTGCACACTTACGTGCTTGCAAATGATATTGTGCAATAATAACTCACACAGCAAGCTTTGTTCGTCAAAATTGGAAGCACGGAAGACATCTAAGAATGTGCGAGTGGAAGAACACAGATAGGGCATGTTCTCCATGACAGATTTGATCTGAAACAAGAAATAGGGTTCCCATTGAAAAATGGGATAGGATGGGGAAGGTCGCCTGCACCCCAATAGATTGAGGGCAAGGTTGTGTTAGTGTGTTTGGTGCACGCATGTATGAAATGACACCAACTTAAGGGGTGTGGTTTACCCTCTTAATTTATTGGTCACAGGCAGAAAAATAAGTGGATTCAAGCAAGTTAGTGGAACATGCTAGAACATAAACATACTAGATAGAGAAATAATATGCATATTCAAACATAAAAATTAAACTAAAACTAAAACAAATAAAACAAAAGCTCTGAATAGATTCAAACAACTACAATAATCCAAACGGTGGCGCTTACAGTCCCTCTTATTGAGTGCTGATAGGAATAAAGGATGAAACTTTAACCCACTTGCCAAGGGGTCCTTAGAACTTGGGTTCTAAGTCTTGATGCAAGGATGTCTTTACTTCCAATCTTGTGTCAGTACAAAGTCTCCCTCTCTCTACTATGGTGGACTAAACTTGTTGGATGGCCAACAATTGAGTCCCCTCTATCTCAGCTCCGGATCACACACTGCTAGCATTGCTTGGGGCAATTATGGCTAGCATAACAATGTGCTCTCTAGTTGTTCATCTCTTGGTGGCCTTTCAAAGGAGAATTCAAATCCTCCTTCCCTCTCTTGCTACATTGTGGATGGTGACCCAAGAGAGGTGGGTGATTCCATTGTGTGCCACACTTATTCCATTGTGTGCTCCCTTAATTTCCTAAGGAGGCTTTGGTGGCTGTCCTTAGGTGGCTTCAAGTGTGAAATCATTGTCCCGGAGTGTGCTTTTTGTGGTCCCAGAAAGTGACTTCCTCCACTCCCAGGATTGCGCACATTTTGGGTCAAAAGGCGCTCTTCTCGAAGGATTTTACACACAAAAGCATTTATGAATTGCTCAAATTTGATTTTTCCTCAGACCTTAGAGATTTTTAAATACTTTCCAGATTATCTAATGTTTATCATCCTTGTAAATCATTCTGCCTGACATTAAATAATGTCATATTTTCTATATGATTTCCAGTGTTAACAGTTGCCCCCTAATGTGTGAGGTCCAGGAAAAATTGTATAGCTGAAATAAATTATAGTTTTTTTTATGTATATTGTGCATAGAGAGAGAGAGAGACCTGAGCGTAGCTCAGAATTAGAGACACCCTGCACCGGTTCGAAGAACGACCATGTCTTGTGGGACCCCTGTAAGCAAATATAATACAATATATACAAATTTTCTATGAGGCGGGCATGTCCCATGCTCTTAATGCTGTGGCTAGTTAAACAAATCTATTGGACAGATACATGTTCTGTTTGTGTCACTAATATGGTGGTGATATGGTGGTTGATGACAATGACTGGTGATGCCCTCAGGGGTGTTTTTTCTTTGAAAATAGGTGGAACGTGGTACGCATATGCGTAAAATTGGTATGGAATATAATTGTGCATTGTATGCATAGGTGTTGGTAGGGACCTTCCCCTGTAAGAATTTCTGAAAGAGACACTTATGAAGGCACGAGTTTTCGACAAATTTGTTAAAAGTGAAATGGTTGTAAGGTACGATACCATCTTGGCATGAAATCTTGTGTTGTAGTTGAATGTCAGAAGGATCGATGACATTTGTGGGAAATGATGTCTCCCACAGTGCCACTTGAGGATGCCCCTTTTCTGGAGAGAGGTGATCCAAGGCACCGCTTCTTTTTTGGAAAATACGTGTTGAAGTCGACAAAAAGGAAACCTCAACCGAACGAGGGGTCGTTGATATGAAGGATCAAGAACCTGGATGTGATGGGTTTAACATAGGGATGGTGGTGAGGGGTGACTGAAAAATGATGATGGGAATTTAGTGGCCCAAGGTTGGAGTATAATAAGCAACTTGGCGGCAGTCATAACTATTTCTGATGGGGAAATCCTTGGAGTCGGTAGGACTTCCAGGGTGGGTATAAACTGGTTATGAATGTCATGGTGGTTGTTGCGTGAGGGTATGATACTCCGACCAAGGGTGTTCAGGGACTGCTGCCATGGGAGAAAATATGAATGAGTGGGTGGGGGATGTAGTGCACCGTTTGCGGTCTTTGTACACTTACCAAAAGAATAAAATAATGGGGTTTGGTTTGTACAAAACACCGAGATGGGTGCCCCGAAACATGAAGGTGTTCGCTCACTGATGACGTGAGGAAGGTATTTTGCTGAGGGTGGGGGCCCCCTTGGTTGGTCTCATGTGTGAGGTTGATGAAGCAGATGAAAAATTATCACAGATGGGATTTTTTTGATGGAGGTATGGTGGGCCAAATGCGAGGCATGATAGTACGCATTTGATCTACTTGTACAACCTGATCGTCCGAGAAAGGGGTTTTATTCTGGATGGTGAAACTTGACCTTATGCATGGTGAATGGATGGGCATGAGGTACTTCCTGGACTAAATTGGTATGGCCATGGCACCACTTTTTCTATGATATATGGTCTATTGTGGGTGACGAGCACGATGGAGGGGAGGCTCTACCGACCAACGATGATGTTTATCATGTGCAGGGCAAGGTGATGATAAACACAGTCGGATGTGTGGAACATATGGTTGATTTCTGATGGAGAAATCATGTTAGGATATGTAGAGTTTTCTGGGACTCTATCACGCTGGGGGTAGAATGATACCTGCTATAGAACTTTCAGTGGATGGAGTTGTGGATGGTTTGCCATATTTCCTGCAAAAACAACTACCTCAAGTGAAAGCATCTTCTTTATCAAATATTATTGAAAGCCATGAGCTTTAAAAAAGAAGATGAGAGAGGGCATACCTGTCGCAACTGAAAAATGATTTTTTCGGGAGTGTGAATGTGTGGCATGGCCTTTGTTCGTTATGGAGTGCTGATAATAGTGTTTCTTTCAGTTCAGAGAATGGACCTTCTGATCTCTGGTTATGGTCCTCCAAATTTTTTGAAAAGGGTTATATATAGGTGAATATGGCCCTAATTCAATTCATTTGTACTTGTTGATTTTTTGAGAGGTCAGAGGCTTCTGCGAAGCAATTCTTGCCGTTGCGGTCAGTCTGAGCACCGGGGATTAGTGATCTCATGCCTAGGTAATCTCCATGACGTGCTGCACTTTAATTTTTTTTTTAGTCTGAGGGTGTCGGGGTCTGTACAAACTTGGTTTGTACGGATTCTAAGTGATTTTTTGCCCTAGATTGCACAGGCGATCAGGGTAAAGGCACACCCTCTGTGTACATTTTCTGTTGAGATTCAACAAGATGATGAGCTTAGTGAAAAGAGTTGCCTTCACTAAGTGGGCCCGCAGGCTATTTTTGGCACAAAGTCTATTTTTAGACTATGTCTATTTTTAGACATGTCGATCATATTCTATGAGTTGCATGATGCTATTTGTGGATGGTTGGTCAAGTTGGAAAAATAGATGGACTTCTATTTTTAGACATATTGGGCGGAGTCTATTTTTAGACTGCCAGTCTAAAAATAGATATGTCGAATATTATTAGCTCTTAATAATATTTGGACTCTAAACATTATCTTATTCTCTTGCAGCACTTTAGTTAAGTGCACAGATGTGGCACAACAGCTGACAGAAGGAATTACACTATTTTTTGGAATTTTTCCTATTTTTTGATGTTTTCTGTTGTTGATGGGTTCCTGTTTGGATGAGAGGTTGTTGTGGAGGGAGCGGAATTGGCCCGAGCTCCATATTACATTGGCTGCTGATGCTGGGGCATGCTGACAAATGGCACAATGGGGGCTCTTGAAGTTCGTGGAGAATGAGCTTCTTTGGTCGCAATATTGATTGCTTCGTTACTTGATCCATTATTGGCACAAGAGGCACAACATGTTTGTGTTGCATGGGAATAACCTAGCTATCCATCCTGAGAGGGATGTATACTTTGTGACTGGGTTACTGCCTCATGGTGAGGTGTTGCGGTATCCCCCCCCCTTTGGAGAGTGGATTTGGAGAGGTTCTGGGCATGTCATTGTGGTGGGGTGCCCCTTATAGAGGGGTGCATCAAGATTACTTCAGTGACAGATTTGGCTGAGCGGTGCGCTCTGGAAGTTATTGTGCGACTCACGGGGTCATTGGCTCCACATCGGGCATCTGGCCTACAAGTTGGAGTCTTGCGTCGGTTGAGGTCCGAGCATTTCTTTGATTTTGCCCATTTTTGCTATGACGGGATGGTGATGCAACTTAACAAGGTCTAGAATAGATCAAAGTTGTTTGTGTACGCCAGTATTCTATATAGAATTTTGTACGAGAGGGTAGTGCTGCTGAGACCAGTGGTGGTGGTGCCTCCTTGGGGGCCACGGGAGCCTCAAATGAGGAGGTGGGCTCCGTGATGTCATGGGGTGGTGGGGGTATGGTGGGGCATTACTGGAATAACACGATGGAGGCCTGATTTGAGGTCAACCCCCAGATGTTTCTGCCATTACCATATGCAGGGATGGACTTCCGGGGGAATCCAGAGATGAGTCTCCCTCCTGGTTATGCTTGGGGCCGACAAGTATGTTTTTATGTTTCTGAATTTATTTGAGTATATATGTTCTTATGTGTTTTGATGGTGACACTGATATAGTTTTGGTTACTCTTGCAGATGTTGGCAAGGCAGGTCATCCTGTGGCTTGATTGGTTGGCCACATTCCTCTTCGGAGACCTCGGGGTGATCATGGAGGGCCGGGAGGAGATGCTGCACAGCTTCAGGGTGGTGGAGTTGGTGGTGGTGTTGGCCCTTCAGGGGAGGGCAGCAGCTCGACTGCTGTCGAGGTTGCGAATGAGCGAGCTCGTGCTGATGAAGAGGCGCCATGTGCTAATGCGGCGAAGGCTTGCAATGATGAGCTGACTACTCGGGTGTCAGTTCTAGAGCATTCCTGGGGTCGAGTGGACCGCTTGACCCAGGGGATTCCTTCTCGAGTTTTCTGGATAACCTCGAAGAGATGTGGCTGGAGACAATGATGGCACGGGAGAGGGACTATCAGCCTATTTTACATCGGGTGGCAGTATCATTTTTGACGACAATTTCAGTAGTGGTATCGAGAGTGGTTTTGGGTCCAGGTGCCCCTCTAGGGGGAGCACCACCCTAGAATCTACTTGTACATGGGAAAATTACCCATTATGAGGATACTTCCCTTATTTCTGATGACTTTTTGTGTATCTTTGGGTTGGCCGATGGGTCAGCGACACTATTTTTGTATTTAGACATATACACCAGGATATATATATATATATATGAGAGATATTTTTTGCGACTCTACATGTTGTGTCACCAGTTTCGGTTTATGGATGATTTTATACTGATGGATATCTATGTTTTTTGGTTTTTTATGTATGATGGTTTATTCGAGATGCATTCCAGTTTAGAATTTTGTTAGCTATGTGATCAGCTATTTGATTTTGACTCCTTGGTACATGTGTAAATGTGATGTAGTCAAACTGTTTGCTTAATATTTTTACAAGAAAATATTTTCTAAAGAGATGTGAATCTCTTGTCTCAAATGTTAGGTTTAATTGTGACACTACTAATTGGGAATCAAGGTAGGCATGCATATGGCGTATGCCCTGATGGAGGGCGTCATACATAAGTCCGATGACACCGTCATATTTTTTCTGATTCTTTGTTTCTAAACCGATGCACACACCGTTTGTGTAGAGTGGCGATCTGTCAAGGTGATAGATGACCTAGGTAGCTGCTGCTAAACTTTGAGACCATCTTGATGCTCCATCAGCAAATTTGAAGTAAGGTTCGAGTTGGTAATCCATGGTAGCTCTTTGAGCGCGTTTCGTAATAAGTCTTTTGGTCAAAAATTTAAAGTGGTTGGGTTGGTGTACGTTCACTCTAGGGCAGGGCCATCTTGGTCCTTATGGGTAAAACTTCTTGAGGTACAGGCTGTTGATGGGGTTGCTGAGGCATGTCCCGTCCAGTTTTGTCAAGAGTTATGCCCCTTGGCGAAAGAATTTTTTTACAATGTAGGGTCCTTTCCACAAGGTTTCAAACTTTCTTGGCCCTAGGGCTTCTTTTGCGACATCATATAGAAGGACTAGTTCTCCCTCGGTGAATGAGCGAGGGTTGATGTGGCGGTTGAATGATGCTTTTACCCTTTTCTTATGGGCCTCATTGTGTTGCAGTGATTGTTGTCGGCTTTCATCGATGAGCTCTAGTTGTACGAGGCGTTGTTCTAGAGGCTGGGTATCATCAAGGAGTTTTATAGAAACATACAAATGCAGGATTTTGCGGAAATAAATGCAAAAGCACAAGGTACCTTGAACTTTTGCGACAGGAATAAGGTGGAAATCCTGGGACGTGGGGGTGGCTGTAATCCTACTTCTGATGTGCAATGTTACAAATCATATGTGGTGTATCATGTCGTCGGTGTTCGGTGGGGGAAGGATCTCCATGATGGGATTTTGCGTAAGTGCAAGATTGGGTTCCCCACCAGGATGGTCAATTTCCTGTAGCTGGAAATTGTGCTTGATGCAGAGGTGCCTGAATGTTTCCATTAGCTAGCATACCTCTGGCTCGTGGTCTTGGCAAGTGAAAATGGTGCATGGTACCACTATGCCAACTGAGTATATTGTATGAGAATTAACACTACTCATCGTCCCGGACGTGGACACTTGGAAAGGATCAGTTGTAGGAGAGGTGGTATTCTGCTTCCATTTCCATGTTGTTGGCTTGGGTGTGTCTAAATCTTAGGGGGAGTGTAGACTTAACGCTACTCTTGCCGCTCTTATCTTGGGGAGATGTGTACATTTTATTGTATGGTGAAAGTGTGAACAAATCCAACAATAGGTACGCATGATCTTCTCTTGGTTAGAGAGAAGTCTCGGTGGTAGAGGAGACTATGCGAAAATTTCCTACAAGGGGCTTTAGTTCTTTGCACTGATTGATCCGGTGGTCATTCGGGTCACATAGTTAGCATGTTATCCTAGGTTTGGCCTAGGTCATGCTTGGTTGGTGTGTCATCCTAACTTGCCCATCACGCCCATGTGGGTGTGGGGTTGCTGGCCTAGGGGTGATGTATTCTCTATATCATTTGAGCTCATTGTCCCATTTTTTCTCTATTGTATGAATCATATCGATGAGAGGACAAAATCATGGGATATAAGTACAGTGATGTCCACAGTGATTTCCCTAACATAGAGGTTAGAATAGCCTAGATATGGGGGTCCCATCGTGCTCAGTTTGTGGTCTGTAAGGGTACCAACGTCATAACGCTACTAAATCAGGGCATATGGCAACCAAATGATTGGGCGTTTTGAATAAAATGAATGTTGGTCTTCTCTATAGAGAGCAGTTGGGGGTAACTAGGGGTTCTTGGATTGGTCGCTTTTCAGCAGACAAGGATAGGATGGATTTGCTCGTCACCTCCTCTTGGGTTGTCGAGTTGTTCATGGATTTTGAGTCCATGTCTTATTCTTGGGAGAGGCAGACTATGGCTGAGTGAAAAATAGCGAGGGATAGCCAGAATTGGGGGATATAGTGGCAATTTTCCAGAAGGTGATTGTCAGTACATAAAGGAAATGTGACCTGTGTTGCTAGCAAGCCAACGTAATAAACTCATTCTGTAGGATTCCATCTATGGATGAGTTCCAAGGCTGCACACTCTTCGAGGAAGTGACCACGTTCATCGCATAGCATGCAACGTATGATGGGAGGGGGTATGACTCGGAGTATTTTTGGTACCCGTCATTGCTCCTGTAGGTAAAGAATGATACGAGGTTCATCTCCAGCAGACTGGGTGGAGGTATCCTCTTGATAGGATCGCTCGATGGCGTGTAAGGCATCCCTGTATCGTGGGATCTCCGGGCAATGACGGGTATAGTTCCCATAATTGATGTAAATAGTGCATGCATGATTGGTACGCAATGCTTTTCCTTTACCCTTGGTGGTAGGTTCCTTTTTACAGGAACATGGCGTCGTGATGTCTGCCTCAAAGCTGAGGAGTGGTTTTAATTCATCTAGCTCTGGGCAGATATGGGTAGGGTGACCTATTACGTTGCATATGGTGAAAAATATCGAGTCCTGTTGTATGGTGGGAGTTTCTAGCTTCTTTCCTCTCTTCACGATTTTCTTAGTGGTAATCATCGATTTTTTTAATGGGAATTTCCTTTGTAGGGATGGTTTTGACCATTTATTGAATGAGTGGGGCCTCCTCAGGACTGAGGGGCTTTGACCCTGTGGAAGTGATGTGTGCAGCTCCTATCCCTGTAGGGGGAATGAGATACCAAACTGGTATTGAAAATGATATGTTTGGTAACACTCCTATTGCCAAAACCTGCTGGGAGATGAAACTAGATGGGGGGTAGAGGAAACGAGTTTGGGAAGTGGCGTAGGCTAGAGAGGTTGTCATGGCCGAGGAACCAGTGTCGTTGATCCTTGTGTCCGTGTCCTAACTAGCTTCGATGCTTGATGTGGACATCATGCACACTGGAGCCCCTGTGACATTAGGTGATGGCTCAAGTCTAATGGGGGGGTCTCCTAGGAATGAGCCTAGGATGGACGACGGTTTGAACTAGCCAGGGCCATATTCTTGGTACCGTGAAAGTGTGTTTGAGGATGTATCTACATAGGGTAGAATTACATCAATGTTTGTCATGGCCATTTCTCGCTATGCGTTAATTGGTCAACAGTAATGATGCAGTACTTGTGGGGGAACATCATAATGCGGAAGACGGAGGAGGCTATGGCTGATGTAGCTTACATATAACTCCGACCAAGGATTATATTATAGTCCAAGAGAGTGTCCAAGACTTCGATGTCTATATGGACCGTCTTTCTGACTAAAAAGACCGGGACAATTTGGTATAGACCGATAAGGGTTGAAGGACGACCGTTGGATGCTCTAAGCATGATGATTGATGGTTTTAGTTTGGGAGACCCTAACTTCCAATAATTTTTTTTTGAAATGATGCATGTGGATGCACCCTCATCAATGACACATCGGTGAATGGCGATATTCTGGACTGACACTGGTATCTGAAAGGCGACCATCAGAGGAAGCCTAAGGGTGGCTTTGTCTAAATCAAAATCCATTAGGCGTGTATCGGCATGGTCAATAGCGTCTAACATAGAAAAAGAAAGGCTTTCCACTATTTTGGGCATGCCATGCAATACTTCCAATCTGACATGGCCGTGGGATATTGGCTTAGATTTGTAATATCCCAAAAGGGACACATGCAGCAATACTAAACAATACTGCTAAAAAATAACGCAGTTCAGCAAAGTAAAAGTAGGAGGTCAATATGGAGGCTCAATATGTACATTTACAACAACAAATCAGAGTTGTATTTAAGCCCATGAGTTATAGAACATAAAATAGAAGACTTTACATGAAGAAATACTCAAAAATGAGGTGCTACAACCATATATTATGATTGAACAAGCTTGATAGCGTTATTTTATTGGTTGATAACAGTTTTAGATTACACTTCAGATCTAGAGTAGATCTATGTGCAAAACGTTTGATCTATATCAGATATGTACACTAGATATGCTCCTCTACAAATGGCCCTTGGGGTTTTCAGCAAAAAGTGAAGTACATGGAGTAGATCTAAGATCTTATGCAGCAGATCTGTAGAGATTCAGAAATTGTGAAGCAAATACAATAGTATTCAGATCAGATCTGAATATGACATGGATTAGATCTGAAATCCATGGATCACCACAGTGAAGGGCAGAACCCCAACACTAGATATCTCTCCTCCAAAAGTGTGCCAAAACACCCTGCAACTGTACACTTGCAAATAACGCAGTACTAGAAGGAAAACTACGATGTAGGCTCTAAAACATATGTGGCCTCAAGTCAGATCTGAAATTAATTCTCCAATCATCCAATACTCTCTTGCCAAGGGGATAGAAGACTTTCCCACTAAAAATAGGCACTAGAAAGCCCTCTAAGTAGATCTAGCCTCCACTTGTTGCAGCTTACAAAGACAACCAAACCCTCAACAGGACCTGCATTGTAGTTGGAAGAAGATCTTGGCCAAATGCCTGATAGTGGACAAGAAACACAAGACTCCTCCAAGAGCTACTCAAGGAAGGAGGTGGGATTCTCGATCAGGAATAACCAGTGCTAAACAACACTATTCTCTGCTAAACAGCCAAGAGAATAAGAAATGTCTAAATAGACAAAATATTCAGAAAATGATAATCATCAACAACCTTCTCATGTTTTCCTCCTCTTCCTTTTATAAGATTGAGATCTTGCAAAACCCTAAACCATCTTAATGATTTAGCTTCTTTCACATGTGCCACCTCCAACTAAAATTGTGATGTGCCTTAATGAGGATCGCTTCTTCTAGAAAGTGTTGTTAATTTGGTCATGGTTGACCTAGTCAAATGATTCAATCCCTTTCACACATAAGGGTGTTTATTTAGATAGCCCGGATTTAGCCTTGTCACATGGGGCATTGATTTATTCATTGTTTTAGGAGTTTTTATTGTCCTCCTTTACACATTTATTCATGCAAGAAGAAAATGAAACAAAATTGTATATTCCCATTAGCTTGGGCTAATTGGTAATATTACAGTCCTCCCCTCCAAAATGTTGCTTGTCCTCAAGCAACTGATAAGGTGAGTACTGCAACACTTCTCCTTCTCCATTGGTGACACCTTCATGAGTTAAGCTTTCTTCATAAGCTAAGTGTTCACCAATCCAACCCTCCATGAATTTTTCCTCCAAAGTCATTATGAGATGTACATAGCCCATCCCATAAGGAGTCAATAACTCAAATGAAACAAACATGGCTGAACCAATGCTCTCCTTGAAACATGTATCATAAGGTACATAGAGAGTCTCCATCCCATGTGGTACATACATGGCTCCCATCCTCCCTCCATACATCCCCATAAAAAGTACAACTATATCATCAAGGTATGGAAGCAAAACTACATACAAACAAATAGAAATTTGAGCATGTGGAGGTGGGTCATAGTTCCACATATGGTACCAGCGTAGTGCATCTCTTGCCTGCATCAGATCAAGGTGTGGTAAGTGGTTTTCCCACCACTTAATTGCTACCCATGTTATCTCACTATGGCTGAAAGTGTGAGATATGTTTGGTGCCTTTGGGAAGCACCCATCATGATCGAAAATCTCCCTTTGTTCATCAAGGGAGTGGCCAAATTCAGAATTTCTAGTGGCCCAATGTTTTCCATGAGATTTACATGATACCTCCTCCTTGGAGTCATTGCCTGCATAAACATGGTGAAAGAATATGTACAATCAGAAAATAAAACATGTTTTACATGATAAAATTCTTCACCAACAGTACTCCTCATACAAATGGAGTGGTGCATGGATCTTTCTCCTCTTTCAAAAGAAGGAAGAGATGGCTGATGTAACCCCTTCATGGAGTCATGTTTCTGCCCCAACTCCACATAGTTCATGCATTCTTGAAAATGATGATTTAGTTCTTCTTTTAAGCCTTCCCAATAAAAGCTCCTCATGATGATGTTGTAGATCCTCATGGAATACATGTGGCTGAAACAGAACTCTTTGTAGGCCCTTTGTAGCAACTTCTCCTTGAGCTTATAAGTTATGGAAAAGAAGATCCTACCATGATGATAGATGACTCCCTCATGGACTAGATAGGCCTCTTCATGTAGTTGGTCATCAATTATCATACAAGAGTGTAGATATTTGGAATAATCCACCAACAATTGGGATTTACAATACAGATCTAAACTGCTCAACAATGACAACACTGATGATATATCAATAGAAATTTTTGTCATGTTTCTGATCTCCTCCTTGACATATCCTATGCCAAAGATGTGTATTGGAAGGCCATTCCTTCCATTCTTCTCCTCCCGCAGCGCAGATCCAGAAATGAGAGTGGGTGATGATGATAAGGGAAGAAGATCTCCCTCCTTCTTGAACTTGCCCAAGTCTCCTAGCACTGTAGCTTTATCTTCAAGTGCTCCAATCCCTCCTAGATTTAAGCTTGGAGCAGCATTTTGTGAGGTCTTCCACACAAAATTTGAATCAGGTGGCCTCCCAGGTGGTTTTCCACTAGATAAGAGTGTCCCATGCAGAAATCTCATGAACATAATATATGGGACTGTAAGGTCCTTGCTTCCACTGCGCAAATCCATCTTTTTTTTCTGTGTGGAAGTGTTTTGGAGGGGTAAGTATGCATGCCTTTCATCATTTGAGGTTCACCACTCTTCTTTTCCTCCCATTCCATTTGCAAAGCCTCCCAATCAGTGGTGACTTTCCCCAATGTAATCAACCATTGAACACCCAAAATCACATTGGTGTCTAGTATGTCAACCACAAAGAAGTAATCAACCAAAGTGTAGGTACCCATGGTGACTGAAAGTGATGGGAAATAGTCCATGCATTACATTGTTCTATCTCCTAGGACCAAAACAGAGAATCCCTCAAAATTATCAGTGGGTATTTCCCTCCTTTACACAATATGAGTATCAATGAAATTGTGAGTTTCCCCACTATCAATCAATATAGAAACCCTTTGATTCAAGATTGAACCTTGAACTCTTAAGATCAAGTACTCAGGTACTCCCCTAAAAGATGCAAGAGTCCCTCCAATAGGAGAAAAGGCTCCATTCCCATCTCCTGATGGTGTTGGATGTCCTCCATCAGTGTCAGCACAGTGACCCCTTCTTGGTTCATCTTCTTCTTCCTCCTCAATATCTGAGAAGGCCTCTATGTAATGTGCTTTTCTAGCAGCACATCTATGCCCCAGTGCCCATTCTTCTTGGAAAGTGAAGCATAGCTTCTTCCTCCTTATATCTCTTTGGAATTCATCATCAAGAGGCTTCTTGTATGAGCTCTCCTTTGAAGGAGCAACTTTCTCTTCCTTTCCTTTAAAAGGAAAAGAGGGCTTGTGCTGAAAGTTTTCCTTTGATTTTGGCAAGGCATATTGAAGGTCTCTAGCCCTCTCAATGGTATCAAGAAAGGTAGTGGGCTTGGTATAATTTACCAACCCATGAAGAGGTTCATATAGACCATCGATGAACATGTACACCCTTCTTGCTACAGACAATTCCGGAACCATAACAAATAATCTCAAAAATTCAGAAATATAAGACTCTGTATTACCTGATTGCTTCAACTTTTCAAGGCTCATGAAAGGTTCCTCTGGATCTCTTCTATCAAATCTATCCACCACCCTCCTAGTGAACTCAGAATAAGCAGTCACATTGGCATGACCCAATGTAGACAAGCCATGGAACCATCAGTCATGTGCTTTACCTTAAAATTGCATCGCTGTAATCTTGATAGCTTCCATATCTGGGACCTTGTTCAATTGAAAGTAGATGTCAAGTTTTTCTACCCATGCCTTGGCAGAACACTTGGATGACCCATCAAAATTGGTTAGAAAGAATCTGCCCATAGAGTGATGTCGATCATGATGATGAATGAATCCACCATCTCTATGTTGATGCCTTGGTCTTCTTTTGTCCTTCAGGTGACAGGACTATTGAAAACTCAAGTGATCTTTCAATCTCTGATTTTGAGACTCATACTCTTCAAAATAGTCTTCAAGGGATGCTTGCTCTTGAAACCCTTCATTTCCTATGACCAAAAAGGTAGGTACGGTAGAGCGTTGGGAAATTTGTGGCTGGTGCACTAGTTGATCATTCCAGTGATGAGACATGCCAGAGCTTTCTCCAAGATGGAATCTCTTAGGAGACTCTTTGATTATATCCATTCTCATCTCCTTTATCTCTCTAGCAAGATCTTGCATGGCTTTCAAAAGGATCTTCGGAAAATCCTTTTCTTCTACATCACTTCCAGATTCAGGGGCTTTACCCTTGTCTCTATCATCATTTGTGTAATCAAATTTATTATGTCTTCTTTTTAGATACCTCTTCTCTCTATTATTAAGAGGCTCTTCTTCTTCTTAATACATATTGGCTTCTTATAGGCTATGCCAAGATGATTACTCTAATACCACTGTAATATTCCAAAAGGGACACATGCAGCAATACTAAACAATACTGCTCAGAAATAACAAAATTCAACAAAGTAAAAGCAAGAGGCCAATATGGAGGCTCAATATGTACATTTAAAATAGAAAATTAGAGTTATATTGAAGCCCATGAGTTATAGAACAGAAAATAGAAGACATTACATGAAGAAATCCTAAAAAATGAGGTGTTGCAACCATATATTATGACTGAACAATCTTGACAGCATTATTTTATTGGCTGATAATAGCTGTAGATTACACTTCAGATCTAGAGCAGATCTATGTACAAAAATTTAGATCTATATCAGATCTGTACACTAGATAGGCTCCTCTACAAATGGCCCTTGGGGTTTTCAGCAAAAAGTGAAGTACATGGAGTAGATCTGAGATCTTATGCAACAGATATGCAAAATGATTCAGAAATTTTGAAGCAAATGCAACAGTATTCAGATCATATCTGAATATGACATGGATCAAATATTAAATCCATGGATCACCACAGTGAAGGGAAGAACCCCAACACTAGAGATCTCTCCTCAAAAAGTGTGCCAAAACACCCTGCAACTTTACACTTGCAAATAGAGCAGTACTGGAAGGAAAACTGTGCTGTAGACTCTAGAACATATGTGGCCTCAAGCCAAGATCTGAAATTAGTGCTCCAATCATCCAATACTCTCTTGCCAAGGGGATAGAAGACTTTCCCACTGAAAAGAGGCACTAGAATGGCCTAGATCTGAGTAGATCTAGCCTCCACTTGCTGCAGATTACAAAGACAACCAAACCCTCAACAAGATCTGCATTGTAGTTGGAAGAAGAGCTTGGCCAAATTCCTGATAGTGGACAAGAAATGGAAGACTCCTCCAAGAGCTACTCAAGGAAGGAGGTGGGATTCCCGATTAGGAACACCCAATGCTAAACAAAACTATTCTCTGCTAAACAGCCAAGAGAATAAGAAATGTCTAAATAGAATAAAATCTTCAGAAAATTATAATCATCAAGAACCTTCTCATGTTGTGCTCCTCTTCCTTTTATAATATTGAGATCTTGCAAAACCTTAAACCATATCAATGATTTAGCTTCTTTCACATGTGCCACCTCCAACTAAAACTGCATTGTGCCTTAATGAGGATCACTTCTTCTATACAGCACTGTTGATTTGGTCATGGTTGACTCAATCAAATGATTCAATCCCTTTCACACATAAGGGTGTTTATTTAGATAGCCTAGATTTGGCCTTGTCACATGGGGCATTGATTTATTCATTGTTTTAGGAGTTTTTATTGTCCTCCTTTACACATTTATTCATGCAACAGGAAAATGAAACAAAATTGTATATTCCCATTAGCTTGGGCTAATTTGGAATATTACCAGATTGTCCACGATGTTATATTTATGGGCCGCTTTGGAGTATTTTCCTACTCATCTATTGGGTCCCTTGGCCATATTAGGCAATGGTTCAATAGGCATCTTTGAAATGGTCAAAGGTGTAGTTGGTGCACTGGTACTAGCCCATGATGCGTTGGTGTCTGGTGGGGTGTCGTAAATTGTGATTTCGTGTTTGAAAAAACATCTCTTCACCAATCATGTAGATTTCGTGGTTGTTTTTTTCGGAGTCGTCGGGACTTTATTGCTGAGTGCTAAGTTTCCCTTGATGGGGGAAAGGTTCCTGTATCAAACCTGTCTGCTGGGAAGATCCTCCTTGTCCTCGGTTACTTTACAACTTCTTCAGCTCAGGGAGATCGGGACAGTGGTGAGTGTAATGGTCGTACTCACCACATATTGAACAAGAGTGGTTCGAAGTGGTGGCCCTTTTCTCTACCATTGGGCATTGCTTGGTTCATGGTTTTGATTTCTGTTGGGGTTGCCTCCAGCCTGAGATCGTGGAGGGTGTTGCTGGTTGTTGCCCCCCTATCTAGGACTCCCTTGGGGCTTATTTTCCTTTTTTCTTAACCACATTAGGAGGGTAGTTCTCATGGTTATATGATTGGTGTGGTTGGTTTTGGGACGGCTGCACAAAGCTAACCTGTGCATTATTCTGGATAGGCGAGTCTTGTGCTGGGGACTGAGCATAGCACGGTACCTAGTTTGCACCTGGTTGTTGAGGGGGAGCTCTTCTGTCAGTATATCTATCTGCGTTCTAGGTCCCCTAAGCCGGAGGATAGGGTCCTCCATGGTGATACGATGACGCCCTCATTAGGGGAATTTTGAGGTCTAAAATGGGCCTCCTAAGAAAAATGTACAACCAAGATAAACTTTATAAGAACCAATAGGATTCAAGATGATGATTCACCATTTTTTAAGTAAAAGAGTAAAAAGATTAAAAAATAGTAAAATAATAAAACTATTTTTTCAACTCATATTTTTAAATTATCTCCAAAATTTTTCACTCAAATTTCGAGCAGGAGTACTCATTGGATGCAAAATTTAATTCCTCATCCAAGGAGTACCCATGTTGCATACTTTTGATGGACTCTACTACGCGGAAAATGAGAAATACATGAAAAAATGTGATTCCAATCACATTTTTCATGTATTTCTATTTTTTCGTTAGTGGGGTCCATTGAAAGTATGCAACATGGGTACTCCTTGGATTAGGAATTGAATTTTACATCCAACGAGTACTCTCGCTTGAAATTTGAGTAAAAAATTTGGAATATAAGTCGAAAATATGATTTGAAAAAGTAGTTTTTTTCTTTTTTCCCTCTAAAATTTTATTATTTCCACTATTATTTTATAATTTCCTTAGGAGGCCCATTTTAGACCTCAAAATTCCCCTAATGATTGGTCAATTTTTGCTAAGGCATATAATGAATTTTAAAATTGGGTTGTGGTACGTTCTGGGTAGAATCATACGTATAACTGGGGTTTTGACTAATGTTGCCTAGGTAATTTTGGGTCAATGACCCAATTAGACTATCTGAAGAGTTCGACACGCCTGGAAATTCTTTATAAGTTTTCAGGCGCGGGGCATTCGACAGGATATTATAAATATATCCTGACTGAGTATAAATCAGCTCGAGTTGTTGGGCCTTGCTGATGGCGTCCTCTTCGGTTATGGGCCTTTGTTGTGCCACATCCTTTGAAATATCTGCAGTGAGAGTTTTCAGCAACAAGTCTAAAAGTACCCAATCATCGAGCTTGGATTTACATAAACTACGACATTGCCGCCATTCGTGGAGATGTTCTGAGATATGGATGGCAGGGGTCTATCTAAAGTGTGGCAGTAATTACATTCCAGAATCATGGTGGATGGGTAATTGAAAATATGTTAGGAACGCAGTGGCAAGGGTGCTAAAGGTTCCATGTAAAGCAGAGGGTTGCTCCACGTACCATTTCGTTGCTACTCCTATCAAAATGCATTGAAATAGTCTCAATCGAATAGTGTTGTCAATGACACTGTTTGATGAGCACCACATGTGGAAAGTTATGACATGATTACTTGGTTCTTCCGCTTTATTTTCTTTGAACTTTGGAATATCCGAAGGGAGCTTCGTGGACATGGGAGGCCATGTAGGGTTGTGTGCAATGGGATCATTCGTCAGCTTGGTTAAATCTGGTAGATTCAATGAAGCTAAAAAGGGTGACTGCGAGGTTGAAGCAATTGCAACATGTGAAAACACACCATTCTGGTTAGGAAGAGGGTTTGTATATGACGTACAATACTGTGCATTCCATTGGCTTCGCGAATAGGTAGCACTCCTCTGCCACCTAGGGGTTGTGGGAGGAGTGGTGTGTGGTGTGGTGTTGGGAGACCGACCAGGGTTCCCAACTAAGGATCCCCAATAAATGACAAACCAATAATGGTGTTAGTGTTCCGTCTTTGATGCTTAAATGGAGAAATACCTAGAACCCCTCCCGGTAATGGGGGGAGGTCCAAAAGATGCCTAGATCGGCGAGGTACCATTGGGTCTATTTTGGTGTCGGCTAGGTCTGGCTTTGGAAATATTTTAGAGGATAGAGTTTATGATCAAACTACTATTCCTATCGCATACATAAAACAAAGCGAAAATAAAATTCATTTTCCCTTTAAATTAATCCTATGTGATCAGTCAATCAAAGAATGTCGTTTTTTTTTGTTTTGCGTATGATACTCAAATCCTAGAAGACCCAATCGTCCTCATGCACTCAGATGTAATTGTGCCTTGAGAAGATATCTTGTGAGTGTTGGCACAACGTCTCGTAAGAGATGGCGACACCCCTAGTCAGCCGAAGAAAATCCACCAAGGTAATGGTAGAGGGTCTAGTGCTTGCCTGCACCGTCACCTATAGGGAAAGGATGCCCTAATTTTGGTCACTATGTACCACTGTCCCACGTGAGCGTTCAAGTCTTGGGCTTCTTGGTAAGTCAGCTAACAGTACCAAGTATCAGCCGGGTCAGGTAGCCCCAACTGATACTGCACGCACTGTTCCTAAGCCTAACCCCCTCTAAAACGGGTCTCTGACGTGCTCGGGTTAATTTTATTTTTTGTGGGGTGATAGGTGGATTTAAAAGCTCCCTAAACAGTCAAATTCTATGTTTCGAGATGAAGAATGATCAAGTCGGCTTATTGGATGCCTACCCCCTTGATCCTCACTTAAAATATAAATTCTTTTGTGGCCCCTGTGGGGAGAATGTAGTGAGTTTTTTAAAGTTAGTTTTAGGTGTCTTTGATTTGCTTAGTGTGTGGATGTGTGTGAGAAAAAAGTGGACCAGCACATAGCTTGAACGTGTGGATATGCGATGAGAAATTTCAAAATCCCCTATTAAACTATGTTGTATTGTTCCTTGCTCAAAAGAAAGACATGTGCGGATATGGGCCGCTTTCTATTTTTCCTAGTTAATATACGTGATCAACTATAAGGAGATGGTGAGCTGTGAATAGAGAGCATTGATATGCTTTCCTAGGATCACCAAAGTGTGAAAAGGAAACAAGGATTACTTTCTCTTCTATCGACAATTCAATCTCGGTCCTGAAATCCTAATGAAAAATTGTACTAAACTAATTACTTTTACACTAGAAAAAGAAACTAGCTAAGCATGCGTGGTCTTGGGCCACTTACTTTGGCTAATTATCTAGGTGTTGTGGTACCTAAATTTGAAAAACATAATTTTTTTTTCAGAATGCAAGTTAATTTTCTCCTCCTACTTAAACTATATGTGAAATTTGCAAAAATCAACTTGAAATAAAACTAACACTAAGCCTACAAAAAGCAGCTAAGAGTGAGCTTTAGCAAGCTGCGGGGTACCTCAACCAGTGCTGGCAGATGTATTATGGGCTATCAGGCACTTTATAATTAGGAAAAGATAGAAATGGAGGAGAAATTTCTCATTCGATCTTTTGTGCGTGAAAGGCTACAATAGGTGCGATGTTTGCGCGCATGTTAGCTCTAAATGCACGCCATGGGCACGCCTATGAGAGGGAAAAGCGCGCAAATTCTTGCAAAAATATTTTCTGGAGATGTTCTTCTTTATTCTCTCACTTGGGATGAACTAGGGACTGAAGGAGAAAAAGGGGGTTATTTCATCCCAACTCCATAGCACAAGCGGAGGTCTCTGCAAAAAGGCACAACCATGTAAACTTGGAAATAAACGTTAGTGGAGTCGCCAATCCTGTGTTAGTGTGTTTCATGCATGTATGTATGAAATCACATCAACTTAAGGGGTGTGGTTTACCCTCTTAATTTATTGGGCATAGGTAGAAAAATAAGTGGAGTCAAGCAAGTTAGTGGAACATGCTAGAACAAAAACATACTAGATAGATAAATAGCATGCATATTCAAACATACAAATTAAACTAAAACTAAAACAAATAAAACAAAAGCTCTGAATAGAGTCAAACAACTGCAATAATCCAAACGGTGGCACTTACGACCCCTCTTATTGAGTGCTGGTAGGAAATGAGGATGAAACTTTAACCCACTTGCCAAGGGGCCCTTAGAACTTGGGTTCTAAGTTTCAATGCAAGGATTTCTTTACTTACAAGATTGTCTCGGTGCAACGTCTCTCTCTCTCTACTATGGTGGACTGAACTTGTTGGATGGCCAACAATTGAGTCCCCTCTATCTCAGCTTCGGATCACACACTGCCGGTATTTCATTGGGAAATTCTGTCCAGCATAACAATGTGCTCTCTAGTTGTTCATCTCTTGGTGGCCTTTTATAGGAGAATTCAAGTCCTCCTTCCCTCTCTTGGTACATTCTGGATGGTGACCCAAGAGAGGGGGATGATTCCATTGTGTGCTCCCTTGATGTCCCAAAGAGGCTTTGGTGGCTGTCCATAGGTGGCTTCAATTGTGAAATCACTGTCCTCGAGTGTTCTTTTTGTGGTCCCGGAAAGTGATTTCCGCCACTCCCGGGATTGCGTGCATTTCGGGTCAAAAGGTGCACAAACGCGCTCTTCTCAAACGGTTTTGCGTGCAAAAGAATTTATGACTTGCTCAAATTTGAGTTTTCCTCAGATCTTAGATATTTTTAAATACTTTCTAGATTTTCTAATGTTTCTCAGCCATGTAAATCCTTCTTCCTGACATTAAATAATGTCTTCTTTGTTGTACGATTTTCCAGTGTTAAGAAAGGTCATGGAGTTTTTTCTTATCCATGGTAAGATCCTAAACCTGCTGCTGTAACACCAGAAACTATTCCTCCTGTTTCTTCACAGCTTCTTTCCTCTTATAGTTCTCCCATTCTTTCTTCAACTCTTCTTTCATCCAATTTTCCTGTAGAGCGTGTATCTCCTTCTTATGTTATTTCAATGAAATCACCCCCTCCTGAAGGGAGATTGATTCCTTTTTCCACTTCTGCAATTTGGAAATTAACAAAATTTTCTCAGAACTCCATCCCACGACGGGACTCGACGTTCTTCTGCATTCAATATCAACATCAATAATGGATGTAGAAGCCTCTGTTGAATGGCTCTGCTCCACCTCTGCTACTGGCTCTTGTGTAACAACAGCTTCATCAGTGGATTCTTGTGTATCAGCCCTTTCGTTTTCGCCTAGAGTAGCCTCTCTGTCCATTGTTGTTTCTTCTATAACAATAGTGGCCTCCACAAGTTCTTGTGTATCAGCCTCTAGGTCAATTACTACAGGAGGCTCTTCTTTAACTGTTGGTTCTTGTGTAACAGTAGTATCCTTAGCAGGTTGTTGTGTAATAACCTCCTGAAGTTTTGTTTTTGTTTCCATTGGGCTGTTTTTTCCCCATATACCCTATACCCAGTTGTTGTTAGTTCTTGAAAACATGTCGTGCATATAGGTGCCAATATTTCCTTCCCCTCAGATAATATTTGTTTCAACTATTCATTTTCTTTTCTTAGATTTTCAAGTTCTAAAAGCAGGACATGAGTTTTGTCCTTACCTGATGAGGAGGGTTCTCTTTCTTCTTTTGATACTTCTACTTCTTTATGCTTTTTGGTTGTGGGCGAAGGTTCTGTGGGTAAGTTAACTTTCACCCTCCATTTTGGTTGTCTATCCCTAATTGGTTCGCCAGTGGGTTCTTTCCCAATTCTAACCTTGGTAGACTAAGTCTGGGTCTTAGCTTCTACCTAACTTCCTTCCGAAGTCGCGACCTGTTTTCTCCAACTTGTCCTAGGTATTTTTCACTTGAATTCTTCCTAGCTCCTTCCCTGTTGGCTTAGGGCACTCAACAAGATCAATTTAATAAGTCCATTATTGGTCACACATGCTTTCGGATGTGCTTTTGTCTTCACTGTCGCCGTCATATGATTAATGTTTCCCAATAAGTAGAATGGAAGGTTAATATTTTTTTGGTGCTGAAGATGGTTGAGTAGAGGGAAGTGATAATTAAAAAATATTGTGGATCTTCCCTCACAAGTAATGTATTTTATTAAACCCAAGGCGACATCTACCCATGGCTAAGGGAGTGATAGCCTGTCAAATGATCTTCCTTTTTTCCAACTTTTCTTCTCCTTCTAGGAAGTCTTCCTTCAAGGAGGGGTCATTGATTTTCCTCTTGAACCACCTCTGTTCCTCTACTGAAAATGTGGTTACTTGGGTGATTACTTCTTTTGTCACCTCAATTTGCAGGTCCCTAGCTCGGGTCTGGTGGTTATTCAAATTCTGAGCGAATTCGATTGCAACTGCCTCATCCGAGCCTTCCAATTTTTGAAAATATTCAATATATCTGGCATCTCTGAATACCCAATAGGCTTCCGGACAGTTCTACAAGGCATCCATGGAATCTAGCTCATGTCTTACTACTGCTCCACCAATCTTGATGTTGTTCTAAATTCACTCCTTATTTCTTAAGCCACTATAATGTCGCTACATTGCTTATTTCCTCTTGGCTCCTTACTCTGCTTATCTCAAATGAAGAGTTTCGAACAAGGATAAAAGTATTCAGTTGAGGAGGGCAATGGGAGGTGACAGGATTTACGGATTATCGAATTGTACTTCACACATTTCTTCACAAAAGCCCCGTTATGGAAATTAATGGGTTCTAAGTACACATGCTTCTTCCGGCCAGATTTAGCCATCATTGGATATTGTGCTATTAATTAGATCATGCGGGGTTGGTAATGGTTTATGAATACGAATTGTTTTCAATGATTAAAAGATATATGCCCCCCTGCTTTAATCGTGATGGTAGCCCACGGCCGTCACAAGAATATCGTTACTTGCCATTAATCACCAATGTATTAAATGATGACATTACCTTTTGAATGAGGTACCTAAATCGACGTGGAGGAGGAATTTTAATTGGTGGCATACTCCTCATAGTTATCGTGGCGGTCACGCTTGGATGGCACCATTATTGCTGCATGTGACAAAAATAAGAAACAATGTTCATGGCTGTCGACTGTTACATGTGTAACAACCAAGACAACCTTCAGATTATTCTTCAGAAAACATGATGATTAGGAGAAATAGGTACAGGGGAAAAAAAAAAACAAATGACTAACATCATCTTGTGAAATGCATTAGGAAGGAAGGATGATGTTTTAGGAAGGAAAACAATGGTTGTAACAGCTGCCATAGGAGTGGTTTTCAACTATTACAATTTGTCTGACTGCACCCCAGAAGGAGTTTTTCACAATCATATATATATATATATATATATATATATATATATATATATATATATATATATATATATATATATATATATATATATATATATATATAAACAGGTGTGACAACTTCCACAAAGGTGGTTTTCAGCTGCTGCATTGATTGGAATTTCAAATTTCAAGCTGTGCAAGGGAACATTCTCCTACTGCTGTAACATGAAGATCAAAGTCTAGGAAAATGTTAATAAATGATTCCTTCGAAGCAGGTTGATGATATAACCTCAGACAGTGCCCATTAACCAGTAACGATGTCTTAGCACTGTCGATGGTAACCAGTTGTACAGTCCCATTGTCAAAGATCGTGTCTTCTTCGTAAGGACCTAGCCATCTGGTGCAGAGCTTACCTTTGAAATCCTTGAACCTTGAATCGTACAAGAGAGTCCAATCTCCTTTTTGTAACTTCTTCTTCTTAATAAACCCATCATGTCATCTTGCTCTCTACTTCTGAATGATATTTTTTTGCTGAATGGCAGCCAGTCATTTCTCTTCCAACTCATTGAGCTAGTTTAATCTTTGTTTTTGTGTTGTGCTTAAGTCCAGATTGACCTGCAATGTTGTTATTAATGTCTTTATTTAGAACTCTATGGGGAATAAAGGGTTCTTACCATACACCATTTCATATGGTGAGAAGCCTATAGTATTCCTACATGTTATGTAAGCCCACAACACCTTTGGAAGTTTCTCGGCCCAATTTATTTGGTGGTTGGCTACTGTCTTCATTAAGATTCCCTCAATGAATTTATTGGTGCTTTCTACTTGACCATTTTCTTATGGGTGATAAGGTGATGTGATCCTGTGATGAATTCCATACTTCTCAACCAGCTTCTTGATCAAATGAGACGTGAACTGAGGGCCCCCATCCGTCACTATATCCCTGGGTATCCCGAAGCGAACAAAGATATATTTGAACAAGAAGTCTGAAATAGCTTGCTCTGTAGCTCTAATTAGTGCCTTTGCTTCAACCCACTTTGTGACATAGTCAATGCAGTCCAATATGTATGATTTTTTTTTGTGATGAAGGATTTATTTTCCCTACAAAGTCTAGGTCCCATTTCTCAAATGGTTCTATCACTATCTGAGGTTGTAACGACATCTCTTCTGATTTCAGATGTTGGCCCATCCTTTGGCAGCTATCACATCCCTTCACAAACTTCTTGGCATCTTGGAATATAGTTGGCCAGTAGTACCCAGTTGAGACTGCTTTATATCCCATCCGTTTGTTAGTGAAGTGCCCTCCACAGGGTTCCTCATGAAAAGCTTTCAAGATCTCAAATACCTCATCTTCTCTAACACATCACCTAATCTGAAAGTCTGGCCTGATGTGATAGAGATTGCCCTCTATCCAGGAGTAGGTAGCACTATGTTGAAAGATCTTCCTCTTTTCTTTGGAAGATATATGGTGTGGAAATTTTCCTACAGTAAGATAATTAGCTATAGCTACATACCATGGTGAGTGAGTAGAGATGGCAAAAAGATATTCATCTGGAAAATAATCCTCTATGGGAGTGCAGTCATCACTTATATTTAATCTAGAAAGAAAATAAGAAACCACATTATCTTTTCCGAGTTTATCTAAAACAGTGATATCAAATTCCAGTAATAGAAATAACCATTATGTAACTCTACTATTATTAATAGGTTTGTTCATTAAAAATCGAATTACAGCATGGTCAGTGTGTAAAAATACTTGATACTCGGTGATGTAGTGCCGAAATTTGTTGATAGCATGCACTACTGCTAGGAATTCCTTCTCAGTCACTGTATAGTTGAGTTCTATTGGAGTTAAATTCCTGTTGATTTAATAAATGGTATAAGGTTTCTTTTCCTCCAACTTCCCCAAAACAACACCCATAGCTATGTCAGATGCATCCATAGCAATATGGAATGGAAATCTCCAGTTTGGTCCTCGTAAAAAGGGTGCTGCTGTTACAAAATTCTTTAACTTCAGAAAGGCTTTCTCACACTTTCCTGTCCACACAAATTCTGCATCTTTCATTAGCAAAGAAAACAGAGGAGATGCAATCTTTGAAACTTTTTCTATAAATCTCATTTAGTACCCTGCATGTCCCAAAAAACTATGTACCTCTTTTGGAGTCTTAGGAGTTGGGATTTTCAAGATTACCTCAATTTTTGCAGGATCTACCTTAATTCCATCTATCAAAATGAAATGTCCCACCACAATTCCCTCGATCATCATCATGTGGCATTTCTCTGTGCTTAGAGAAACATTAGTTTGTTCACAGCATTTCAACACTTTTTTCAAATTAACTAATGTTTTCTAAAAGGCATCCACGTAGGGTGTAAAATCATCCATAAATATTTCAAGACAGTCATTGAAGGGATCAGAAAAAATACCCAGTATTTCCCTCTAAAAATTTGCTGGCACATTACAGAGGCCAAAAGGAAGGACTCTGTATGAAAAAGTACCACATGAGCAAGTGAAGGTTGTCTTGTCTTGGTCTTCTGGGGAAATCTGTATTCGATTATAGCCACTGAGCCCATCCAATAATGAAAAAAATGTTTTCCCAGAGAGAGTACCTAGGACATGGTCAATGAATGGTAAAGGGAAATGGTCCTTTTGAGTTGCCTTATTAATCTCTCTATAGTCTACAAAAACTCTCCACTTTCCATTCTTTTTCGGAACTATGACAAGCGGAGACACCCATTGGCTGTCAGAAATGGGGTAGATGAAATTAGCATTAAGGAGTTTTTGCAATTCTTCTTTCACTATCTCCTTAAGTGCGGGGTTCATTCAGTGTTCTAGTTGTTTAACTGGTTTACAATCCTCTTTAAGGTAAATGCAGTGAGTGCATAGGCCAGGATGGATTCATTTCATATCAGTATAGTCCTATGCAAATACCTTTTTATATTTCTGTAATAGTTGTATCACAAATCTATTTTGTTCAACAGTCAAGTTAGGATTAATGTTTAAATATTTCCCATGTTCAATTTCAGCGGGATTACTGGTAGTATGTGGAGTGGTTTTCAAATGTTCAATGATTACATTGTCTACCTCATCTTCTTCCCCCAAATCCCTAATGGAGGAAACACAGAGTGAATTTCTAATAAAACCATTAATGATATCATCCTCTATTTCATCCTTAAAGTATTGTGCTTTTCCAAGCGTGAGGGGAGGTAGGGAAAGATCAGATTCAAGTTCAAATTTGTCCCACCAGGGATTACTAAAATCCATATGAGGTTTTTCTAGGGGTTAAAGGTTCAAGTTCTGAGTGGCCTTCCCATCTGAGATCACCATACATCCATAACTACACCTGATATATGTGTTTGCAGTGGTTAGCCATAGTCTTCCCAATATTAAGGGATGACCCCCCAGGTTGGATTTGGTTTGTAAAATGAGAAAATCAGATGGATAATTCCAAGAAGCCATAGTGATAACCACATATTCTATCATTCCCTCAGGCTTGACATGGGACCTATATGCTAATTCAAGGAACGTGGGTGTATTTCTAATTCCATTAAGTCCTAGGGAGATAAAGGGGTCTTTGGTCATGACATTAATGGTTTCCCCCAAATCAATCAAAGTGTTGGTTATGGGTTGGTCATCAATATGGACAGTCACTGTAGGATTCCCTGGGTCATTATATTTAGTCAACAAAGGCTGATCAATCATAAGATCAAACAATTTCCCCATAACATGGATAGTAGCAGGGTCTTTCGGATTTCTTCCAAGCTTTTTGACACACAGATCCCTCAATGTTTTAGCATAGATATGTACTTCCTTTAGAGCCTGTAATAGCGGAATCCACACATACAAATTTTTCAATTCCTTGAGGAACTCAAATTTAGATTATGAGGTTGGCCCAGTTTCAATTAATTGTTGAGGTTATGGAGGATCTTGAACCTTAATAGCTGAGTTGGTTGTCACAGATGCAGTAGACATGCTCAGGTTGGATGATGTAGAAACAACAGACCTTCCTGAGCTGGCTGCTACATATGTAACAACAGGTGCTATATCAGTTGTTACACATGTAACAGTTGTCTCAAAATCGACGAGATCCTTTCTAGGTGACTCACATTCTTCTTCGCTAATAATGGGAGTATGTTCAGGTCTGATTACTTTTCCCGAAAAAATATGAACCTCGTTGAGCCTAATGGGAGTAATAATATAAGTCTGGAAGGTAACTAAAGCGTCTATTCTCTGAGCTACCTTATTATTCAGATTGGGGTTCGGTTGCACAAGTAATTGGGGTTGGACAAAGGTGTAGGATTTTGAAGAGAAGGCTGTTGTAGCTACTATTACATTGGTAGTGCATGGGGTATTGGACCTTAAAAATTACCTCTCCAATTCTGGCTCCAAGGATGTGGTTGCGATGGAGGATATTTCATAGGTGGAGGGGAAGGGCATTGGTTCCATGGTGAAGGAAATTGTGTTGATGAAGGAGGAGGATACTGCCATGGATATTGTTGAATATTATAAACATTATTCCAAGGATTAAAAGAGGAAAAATCTGGAGGCATACATGTAGGTCATGGCTGCCATGGCCTCTTTGATCCGATGAAATAGGAAGACTGAACATCCTTGCTTGATTCTTGAAGTACAACCTTAATTCTGGGAAGTTTAGGACATTGATTCGTAGAATGTGCCAATTCACAGATGTTGCACAGGCTGACGCTACTCAGTCCACATTCTCTTTCCAAATGTTTCTTTTTGCATCGAGGACAGAATATTGCTAAGGCTGCTTCAAATTTTGCTTGTGCTTTCTTAACTTGTACTGTAGTGATATGGGAAGAGAGAGTGCTAAGGAGGTCGGTTTTAAAATCCTCAAATAGATTTTCGATCTCTACTCTGGTTACTCCTACACTTGTGGAATTTTATATCCAGACTAATGTGTCCTGTACTGAACTTCTCCCCTTGGCTGATCCTCTTGAACTCCACAGAAAAAGCTTCATTATTTCTTCAAGAGATTCTTGTGATATGTCTCCTTTTCCTAATAGATTCAATTTCTCAAGACAATCATCTCTTATACCACTTAAGAATATTGGTTTCAGAATTTCTGGGGCTAAGTTACTAAGCTTAGACTTTTGTAAATTGTAATGGAATCGTTCCATATAGTCTTCCAAGACCTCCTCCTCCTTCTTTGAAATTCTGAAGATCTCTTCCTTCCAATCCCTGGTTCAACAGTAATCCTAATACTTCAAGAGAAAGGCCTCCCCCATGTCATTCAAAATTCGAATCGTGCCAGCACCAAGCCTCATGAACCATCTTAATGATGCTCCTTTTAGAGTAGTAGGAAACAATTTCAGCTTATGGGCATCTGAAGTGTAGTCATAACCTCTACACAACACATCGAATTCAAACAAAAAGGTATCAGGATCTTCAACAGCCATCCCTTGAAAGGATGCTAGGGATAATAAAAGAATTTTTTTTATAGGAGCCCCATCCTGTGTCACTATTATCAGGAATTCAAAAGTAACCGAGCTATCTGTGTTGAAATTCTCATCCCCTATGGTTGATTCTTCCTGATGGGATGAAATGACATCAGAGTATTAAAGAGAGTGATAGATAAAAGGATCAGGCTGTTCCAGGACCAGTTGTTTGACTGCACTACCGACGTCCAAATGATGATTAACTAAATGTTTTTCCTAGGGTCCCTAATGCTCCCCACTGGTCTCCCCTTGTCCTTTAATTCTTGGATCCTGATCAATGATTTTCCACTATTGTTTTAGATCTGGAGTCTTGATATCAGGAGTGGATATGTTGTTCAAAGGGTGGCGAGGCCCAGACACGGAAGGCACCGATGCCTCAGGCTTCGATATAGTAGCCGAATTATGTGGTCATGTATTCCTATTATCTCTGTATGAAGTAGATTGTTCCTTTTCTGCTTTTGAGATTAGATCTCCAAAGAATGTCTTTCTTCTCAAGTTTGCACTCTCCTTTTCCTTTTTATGACCTGACTTTCCTGTAGCTAGTAGAGTGAGGATTTTTTGTGGATTTTTCTATTGTCGTACTGGAACACATGGACCCTATATGTATCAATTCATCCTACAAGTGCTTCATTTTCTACAGCGATGAGCTCGCCCAAGTATGTTAGAGCAATGCACAGGTTCTTACCTCCGTCTTACCGCCCAACAACTATATAGCTGAAGACACCCTAAAGAAAACACCTAAAAATTCACACTTTGAAGTGTTTGAGCGAGACATTGGTGAGCCTGCTCAGATATGTTAGAGTGATGCGTAGGTTATTACCTCTTGTCTTATCGCCTGACAATTTTGTTGCTAAAGATACTAAAAAAACACAGAAATTGCACCTCTAAGTGCCCCTGTGTAGCAACGGTGAGCCCACCCAGGTATGTTAGAGCAATGCGTAGGTTCTTACATCTTACCACTCAGCAACTGGAGATTGGGTACACTCTATCATCTAAAGAATAATTCTAGTTGATTGGATAATCACTGCCATCCCTGCCAATGACGCCAAAATGTTGGGTTGTACTAATCACGATTAAATGAATAAAAAAATAAACATAAATTATCAATGTAGGGACATATTTTATTTCAATGACAGTCGCACTGTCTGTGCCGATACATCAAACCAGAAGAAAATCCAAATAAAGGAAATCGTTGCTGAATTAAATGCTGGAAGGAATCACTCATGTAGAAATAAAATGATCTACAGGACTGTGATCACACCTCAATTAATCTGTACCTAGCACGCCACACAACAATTACCCAGCTGGTATCTCTAATCCCGCATGTGTAACAACATATACAATATTGGAATTGAAGTAGATCTTTTCACAGCTAGAACAACAACAACAACACTTCCACTGATACATAAAGAAAATAAGAAATATATATAAACAACTACCTTAACCGCTGCAATGCCTGCTAAAAAGGATGACCCTTCCTCCCTTGCAGGGCATAGGAAGAAGAACTTAACGGAAACTAAACCAGATAATGCGTGTAGCAAAAATAACATGATAACTTGTATTAAGGTGACCAAAATTATAGAGCCAAAGTAATATTGTTCTCTGCTAACCTTTCTTCCTCAAGGGTCGAGAATTATATAGTGGTTACCTCTTCAGAAAAAAGAGGGATGGATCAATCATGAGAATCTTATGATTCTCATGCTGATTAAAATAGAATGCATATCATTACAACCACTTCTTAATAAAAAGTGTCATTGGAAGAATATAGATTACAATCAAAACTGCCTAAAGGTTGCTATCCCAAAATAAAATACGTAATAACTTCTACAGCTATCGTGGAAAATCATAGCTGTAGCATAAAATCTAGAGGACAGATCAGTATCAGAAGCTTATGATATCCATTCAATGGTATAGCTGTAACAACAGTTCGTCAGCAGGTCTGTAACAACATCATGGTGTAATAGATCACTGCAACATCACACCTTTAACTTATCCTGTATGCCTCGTGCTCTAGATATTTTGTGCTACAAATAGAATCTGGAAGGAAAACAAAAGACCAGAGAACTTATCCAAACATTCATCCTCAGTTAATTATAAAAAAGACACGATACATCATAATAATTGATGAAATGGCAAGATAATGAAAAAAAGGTGAAACAACAAAAGTTAAGATAGAAAGGTAGGAAAAAGAGGCAAAGATAGTCCCAATGGTTGTAGTCATGAGGTAAAATGGGGGAGACAAATGTAGGAAATAAGTACAAATATGGCACCCAACATTGAGCAGTTGGAATTTTCTGACTTTTGGAAAGAGTGTTGCCATTGATGTCAACTAGACTAGCATGGATGTTTATGGAAGAGAGTTTGGAGTCATTTTTCAGGCTTTGAATGAGCTCAAATACTACAACAAAATGTCTCTACTAGAAATTTATGAGAATAAGCTTTCCAACAGTATGTGGAAGTCCAAAAATTGCCATCGTAAATCAAAAGTTATTGATAATTGAAGTAAGGAGCTTGAAGTCCTTAGAAGTAGGTCGATTTTAGAAATAGAGTAGCAGGTCAAATTTCAGTTCCGTGGAATATCAACGGCTCTCGATATCAAAAGGTTGGAAAATCAGAACCTCAACGGTTTATTTCATCGATGGTTTATTTAAAAGGAACCCGATATCATAAATTCTAGATTATCAGACCTCGATGGTTTATTTGATTGAGACCCAATATCCGAAGGAGGTAAAGCATTGAGATTGTGGGAAACAAGAATTACAAAGGAATTTGATGAAAAATCGAGGACCGAGGGACCCTTTCTATCTCCTTCGGTAGGACACATGGCAGTAGGTGATTGGCCCTTAGGAGCTTATGGTGGCAAATGATGTTAGCGTGATGTGGCAGTACAAAGGACACGTGGCACTCATTTTCAACATTTTTGGGTGGCCTAATGGGGTGAATGCATTTGACACATGTCACCATTAATGATATTCCACATGGAGTTGATGATGTGAGCATGATGTAATCTTGGATGTTGTAATTTCAGAGGTAAAAATTTCAGAGGTTGGAGTTTTCGTAACTCATGTCTAATTGTTTTATGGGAAAGTTATGATCCGATGAGTGGAGCTCTGATGTGACTAGTGTTTGGTCATGGGGACCCAAAGGACCAAGGGAATAGAACATACCTTATCACCTAGTGTTGTAAATATTCCACATGGAAAGAATTTCAAAGGTTGTTTTTTCGGAGGTAGGAGACATCGTAACTCCATTCTAATTGCAATTTGAAAAATTTATGAAAGAAGGAGTTTCCAATGTTGATTTGTGCTTAGTCGTGGAACTCTAAGAACTAAAGGAAAAAAGTGAGAACATAAGGAGATAGGACCCTGGTAGGATCCTAAAGGCCTTAGCACCTAATTGCTATACCATAGGCCACAACAACTGGTCATATGTGAAAACAAAGAAGGGGCTAAGCACAAGGGGGCTCATAATGTCACTATTTCGTAACATTTTTTTTAATAAAAGTTATGATATGTAGAGTTCTTATATGAAACATAGAGGCATATGAAGGATGATTGAGTCATAATCTAAGTAAATGCGTGCATAAGGTTTGGTGTCTCAGGGGAAACTGTGACTCTAGAGATCACTTGGTCAAGGTGACGAGGACCAAAATTTGTAGGGAAGAGTGTTGGGCTGGTCATGAGCTGAGACACATCTTATTGAATTAAATGAAGTGTAGAGAAGCCATAATGAAGTACAGTAAATCTATATGAGCAATGAGTAAGCATGGAGATCCTTTTTTAGTGTGCAGGTGGACTCATAATTAATTCTCAGTATGGAAATGCTCATATTCCCATTCTATGTTTTTAATTTAGCTACAGTGGAAAATTCAGACAAAAGAATGGAGAGCCATGCCAGGAGTACACTCGAGTAGTGTAAATGGCAGAGTAATGGATTGCAACAAATGCAACATTGATAGAAACAACACAAGAGTGAAACAAAACCAGTGATTTCCATTGAGAAATATGGGGGGAAGCAACATGATTTCCAACGAGCAGTTAGGAGAGCTCTATGTGTGTGTGTGCTACGGTGTGAGGCCAAGTGAGCATGTTTTGCAAAGAAGGGCTGAGTGTGACTAATCATAGAAAGATACCGTAGGAGAGAGCCAGTGTTGCTATTTTAAATTTCAAAGGTTCCTGTGTACGGGGAGAAGGCCAGGAGATCCTGTGCTGCGGTGTAGGAGGCTGAGAGAACCTGTGGAATAGAAAGGGCCAAGAGTTGTGTGTAAGTTGTTTAAGAGTAGAGAGCATAGAGTATTGTGTGGGCTATATGAGAGAATTTTTTTGAGAAGAAAATCAGGTTACTATAGAGTGAGGAGAGAACAATAGAATGTTGTGTGGGTCAAGGGTTGAAGAGAAAAAAGTTTAAATCAAGCATAGTGGATGCCATCTACAATGAACATTAAGTTCCTTATGGGTTGGAGCTTTCATAGAGGAACTTGGTGCTTCCATCTCTAGTGGGTGCTTGAGAAGGCTTGGTGGTTGGTGCCTCCTACAAGTTGGTGCTTGGAAAAATCCAAGGAGTTGCAAGTTGGTTCTTACAACAAATCCATGAAGTTGGTGCTTCACATGGTGCTTCTTGTAAGCTGGAAAGGTGTCTAAAAAAGAAGGGAGTTGGTGCTTCCTACCAGTGGGTGCTAGAAAAAAATCAAAGGAATTTGGTTCTTCTTGTGAGTCATGGCTCACACTCATATTGATGTAATAGAGTAGGTGCTCTTATTTTACATCAATAACAACAATAATCTTTGGTGGTTTTTTCCCGAAAGGGTTTCCACGTAAAACCATGTGTCTCATGGTGTGTGCTTATATGTTGATTTCATATAGTTTCCACATGATATGATTTTGTTGGTTATATGAATGGTTTCCAAGTTTGAATGAAAAAAAAATTGGCATATGAGTTAAAATTATCCTTAATATTGATTCACCCCCTCTACTTATTAACATTTTATCCAACAGGAAAATATGATTCAATATTTGTGGGGAACTCTAATCAATTCATAAGACCTATACCTGTGACCTGAATTTTTTTTTCTTTGGTCCTTAAAATATTTGGTTTTGTGTTTCATTTTCCTTCTATGAGTTGGGGATGTGATGTGAAAATATGAAATGAAGGAAAACCTAAGTCAAAAAATCCTTTAGTTTCTTCAAAACAAGAAAAACCTGGCTACGGGAAAAAACGCAAGGTAACCTTAAAAACTCTTTTAGGTTGAAAGTTGTCCCTTCAACCTAGAGAGGGATCTATCCATAAAACTCAACTACCCTATGGTCACTGTAGTAGAAGGTTTTCTACAATTGAGTTCAGGTGGCTAGATTTAGATCTAGGGATAAAATTGGTTGGGTGACCTTGAAAACATACCATTGGGCATCGAGTCCAGTTCTTAAACAAATTAAATTATAGATTCAATGAGAAATTTGTACAAAACATGAAAGCAACAAATCCTTTGTCTGTTTGGGAAATTTAGAAGAAAAAGGGACTGAGAGTAAATATAGTTTTATAAGTGTTGAAAACAACAAGTATTTAATGACTGATAATGATTGATAATTTGAGACATGGAAGAAACAATTAATAACAGAGAAATACTGACAGAGAAATGTAACACATGAATTTCCTACTAATTTCTCATTAAACACTACAAATACATTTAATATTGCTCAAACATAACCATAATACACATGTTTTTTCAAAAGTTTCCAAACATTCTCCATTCTTCATAAATTGTCTTATAGAGCTTTACATAAACTCTTTACAAAATAATAGTCTACATAAAAATTACAATAATACGAGATATCTATAATATCTTCAAGTTCATGAATGAAAAACTTTCCAATAATATATGTTGTTGTTGGAGACATTGATGCATATAAGGAACAAGAAGTCGAATTTGATAAGGTGGCATTCAAGTCACCAATTTTCAAATTAATTTATAGATTGAATGAGAAAGTTGTACAAAAAATGAAAGCAACAAATCCTTTGTCTGTTTGGGAAATTTAGAAGAAAAAGGGACTGAGAGTAAATACAGTTTTATAAGTGTTGAAAACAACAAGTATTTAATGACTGATAATGACTGATAATTTGAGACATGGAAGAAACAATTAATAACAGAGAAATACTGACAGAGAAATGTAACACATGAATTTCCTACTAATTTCTCATTAAACACTACAAATACATTTAATATTGCTCAAACATAACCAGAATACACATGTTTTTTCAAAAGTTTCCAAACATTCTCCATTCTTCTTAAATTGTCTTATAGAGCTTTACATAAACTCTTTAAAAAATAATAGTCTACATAAAAATTACAATAATACGAGATATCTATAATATCTTCAAGTTCATGAATGTAAAACTTTCCAATAATATATGTTGTTGTTGGAGACATTGATGCATATAAGGAAAAAGAAGTCGAATTTGATAAGGTGGCATCCAAGTCACCAATTTTCCATGAGCTTTTCCCTCACGGATTCCTAAAAAATAGGGTTGAGTCATCCCTCCGAAAAATTAAACCGTGATAGTTTTTAGAACAATAAGAGAGGTTTTTGTAAATGGGTCTGTTATGGACAATGTGATAACAGTTTGATTCTCGAGGATGTTGTTGATCAATGATGGCAACAATAACCCCATAGACTAGAGGCTTGATCCATTTGGTGGCTCCCAAGCTCAAACTAAAACCTACAAATTGAATTGTGACCTGCAACCAAGCTATTTTGCCACTGAACAACTGCAACTAAAACTAAAACTAGAAATGTACATTATATTGTAAACTGAAAAATGCAGCAAACTGGAAATGCACATACTGAAAGAGATGCTTTCCCAACAAGATTATTATTCACACCTACCTAATCTGGTTGTTGAGACAGTTGTTGAATAAAGTGATCTCAAAACTCCAATGCAACCATGTAAGTAAATGGTTACTTAACTGATTTCTACTCACATTTTCTTTAAGAAAAAATAAAAATTTAATAAATTTCAACTCAAACTAAAATATGAATCCAAACCCTTTGTTGATGAAAAAAACAAACTCTACCATCATTGATGATTCCAGCATACTAGCCAGAGGGTCTTGTAAAACATGAAAAACTACTCCTACTTGACGATCAAGAAAAATAAAAAAAATATCCTTCATCTTTCACTGTCAGTTGTTCTATGTCACGAATTATTTAATTTGGATGATCCTTAAGAAGAAATTCATCCACAACAGAGAAAATATTTTCACATTCTTGAAAATCTTCAAATGCAACATCCACATTTTTCATTGTAGGAAAATCCATTTGACTCTAAAAAAATTCTGACTTTGTTACTTCAAAAGATGCAAATTCCCAAATGGAATCTTTGTTTTCAAAATAATCTAGGACAAAATTTTCTTCTTCATGGTTTCCCTTAAACTCTAGTTCATAACTATCATGAACAAGGTCATTGTCTAGAGTTTCCAGGCATGTGATTTCATAACTATGTTTTTCAAAAGTTTCTTCTTGCAACATACATTCAGAAAATGAATGATATTAAGCACAATTCGTAGGAAATTTTCATTCCTATATTGGTCATTTAAAATCCTAATTTTTTTATCAACTGAATCAAGGGAATAATTACATTTTTCAGATTTAAGATCTTGATCTAATTCTCTTTCATCCAAGGAGGAAACTTCCATTTGTTGTTGGGATGAATATTCACATAGGGTTTCATAGATTTCCTCATCCTTTAACTCTTCATTACCATGCACATATTCTATATACTGAACGAAACTTTCATAGTTTTCACAACAAACTTCAAACAAAAATAAGGGAGGGTAATTTTCTCTTTAATTCTCAAAGAATGTTTTGTGGAAATCCTTTAGATAATACAAACTAAAAGGATTTAGTATTTCATACCATGATCTCACATCTTCTTCTAGTGTATCCATAAACATCTTCATGAGGAAGTCTTCAGGTAAGTAAACTCCTAACTTATGAATATGCAAATTAAATTTGATCAAATGTAAACCAAATCATCCCTTTCTTGATCCTTAAACTTTAGCAGACAAGTCTACCAATCTATGTGAGGGATGTGATTCAGAAAACTAGGAACATGAGAACAATCCATAGGAGCATGCCTTGCACATCTGTAAGCCTCCATGGAAGTCATATAGTCACCAGCGATGCTTCAATTTCTAGATCTCGTTGACATTGGAGTCACCAGGAGAATGGTACACAATCTCTTTGTATCTGATCTCTATTCACCATCAGAAAATAGATCTGATCATTTTTGTTCCTCTCAGGGATGATTTGACATGAAATTCCGCCACCCCGACAATGATGCTAAGATGTAATCACTTAGGTAAAACCATGTCTGTGGGAAAAAAACCAAGGTAACCTCAAAATATATTTTAGGTTGAAAGCTAACCCTTCAACCCGAAGAGGGATCTCTCCATAAAAATAAACCACCCTATGGTCACTGTAGTATAAAGTTTTCTGCAATTGAGTTTAGGTGGCTACATTTAGATCTAGGGATGAAATTGATTAGGTAATCTTTAAAACATACCATTGGGCATGGAGTCCAGTTCTTAAACAAATGAAATTACAAATCCAATGAGCAAGTTGTACAAAGCATGAAGGAAAACAAGGGACTGGGATTTAGAAGAAAAAGGGACTGGGAGAAAACAAGGTTTTATAAGTGCTGAAAGCAAAAAGTATTTAATGACTGATAATTTAAGAGAGGAGAATGAAATGAAATCACAATCTCATAAAATAACATTTCCAACATGGAAGAACTAATTAGTAACAGAGAAATACTGACAGGGAAATGTAACACATGAATTTCCTACTAATTTCTCATTAAAAACTACAAATACATTTAAGATTTCTCAAACATAACCAGACTGCAAGTGTTTTTTGAAAATATTCCAACCATTATTCATTCTTCATAAACTATCTTATATAGCTTTACATATGTTTTTTATAAAATAATAGTCTGCATATTAATTGCAATAATTTGAGATATCTAAAACACCTTCAAGTTCATGTATGTAAAACTTTCCAATCCTATCTATTGCTGTTGGAGCCATTGATGGATATAAGGAACAACAAGTCGAATTTGATGAGGTGGCATCCAAGGCACCAACTGTCGATGAGATTTTCCCTCAGAGATTCCTGAAAAATAAGGTCCAGTCATCCCTTCGAAACATAAAACTGTGATAGATCTTAGAAAATGGAGAGAGGTGTTTGTAAATGGGTTCCTTACAGACAAAAATATATTTTCTTTTTGTAAACTTATTTCTTAGTTTTTTGGAAAATGATTTTGAAAATTGTGGCTAAAACAAGAAAATACTAAATTGCCAAAATCCTGAAAACTAGGTCTCAAAGATTCCTTTGAATCTCTCAAACCATTGTACCTATGTAAAAAATGAAAGAGCATTTTTAGATGAGTGTGCTACCAAAAAAAACCTCCTTTGTTTTTTAAAATTTTATTTCCAATTTTTTATATTATGCACCTGAAGTTACTGCATTTTAGAGGAAAAAACATATTTTTAAACTGACCATTTTTTATCGTTGACAGTAGGCTTGTCAATTATACCAGAAACGCTGATAAACCCATCGTCAGCGAATTTCTTCAGGAATTTTTTATGATAACATTAAAATGTTGATAGCCTAGCTTTCAACAACTTCCCTATTTTATTACAACTAAAATGCTGACATTCCAATTGTTAGCATTTTATGAAAAAAAAATTCTTAAACAAAAAATGAAATTTCAGAATACCAATGTGATAACACAACCTCTCTTTCTTGTAAAATAAGTTGGGATACCTCATCCACCCTGGCACAATGAATTTCCTAGTAAATAATTCCAAGTGTGTGGAAATGGAAAAAATTAAATAAAAATGGCATAGGCATGAGAAATGTTTCTTGCAAGAGATGTGATGCAAGTGATCTGAATGGGAAAATTAGTGTTTGCTGTGCTAAATTCCAATTCAGAATATAAACAAAGTGATTGAGGATTATGAGGTAAATTACAAGTTAACCATGAGTTTTATTATATGTTTTTATGTGAATTTCTCGAGAAATTAACATAACAAAACATTGAACAACAACATCTCACATACAGGAACATTACCATAAACAGTAACACAGCAACACATGATGAAGGAATTCACCCCGCCTGGGATACGTCTCCTTAGTATAGCTTCCAATGGCTTGGCCCTCTTCTATTATGCTCAAAAGTGTGATTACATACATTTGCAATGCTCAAACAGCTCTGAAACTTGCTCCAATGGCTCCAGAATGCCCAAAAATGCTTGTATAGCCTCTTTTTTCTTTGAATTTGGTAAAAAATGGAATTAGTTATGACTTCCCCAAGTTTTGGCACTAAACCCACCACAAAATCCACCAAATCCAGCACAATCCTACAATTTTGACTGAAATTCGTTAACGGAGTGTCAGATTTCCCAATAGCCGGGCGAATTTGTCAGCGTCCAATTTGACCATTAATGCCTTGTTTTTTAAAAACATGGCCATATGGGGGGCCACATTATGGTCATATGGTCGGGGGTCGGGACCTTAACTCTCGCCCCCAAAACTCCCGTGCATATTTAAAATTAAATGCAATTTAATGATCGCCTTCTTCGTGGCTTGGGTGGACTCATTGCATTGGTGTTTAATGTTACGGTTATGGCACGGTTTGGGGGGGGGCGGGGGCTAGCCTCCTGCCCATGGTACTTCCCCCAAGCATGGTGACCAGGGTTGGGGCTATACCCCACCCCACTCCCCCAAACATAAACCTTTAAAACCTTAAGGATAACCCACAACCATTATATATTAAGAACTAATGCAATGGCATGGTGGTAAAGGCTTTGTGCTAGTTGCTTGGAGGTCGCAGGTTCGACCCCTACTCACTTCACTTAGACCTTGACAAACAATTTTGTGGCCCTCAGGCTGCCACAAGGTAGCCCCTAGCTGAGCCATGTGGCAGCCTGTGGTTGAACACCCATAAACCAATCAAATTCAACCATTTCAAACCAACACCAAAGTGCCACTTGGCACAACCTCATTCGCTAGGGAAAATACTGTTGACTAATTAACTTGCCACATGGGCATGCCTAGTCAGTAGTACAGACTTTTGACTGGGTTGTCCCTGCACTTTAGTTTCAAAACTATTCCTTGTTTGACAAAGTGGGTAGAACGTGTTTATGTGAGCATATAGTTTCAATTTTCTGCGAAACGAGTTGCACCTGATTCAGAATGATGAGATCTATGTGGTTGTTCAGGTTCCACACCATTGTGACAACTTTCAGTTTTTAGCACCTGATCACTCCTCCCCACTGGAAGCTTTTGGACCCCAAAATATCACTTTTAGTTATTCAGCAGATGAGGGTGAATTTCCCTCACCTTTCTAATATCGATCCATCTGGAATTGCTTAGATTGTTTCCTTTGAGCCCCACACAAAGGTAGTCTACACTCCCCCATTTTGATGTCCTTTTTATTTTGTCGAGAATGGTGTCTTACTGAAGCTCATCAAGGTATTATGGATAAAATTCTTCTATATATGGAATATGAAAATTTTCTCCTTGATCTTCAATCAATGAAGGCTCATACAACCTTAATTTCTCGACATTAACAACAGAGTAAATTTGCATTTATGAAGGAAAATCTAACTTGAAGGCATTGTCACCAATGTTTTCCAAAATTATAAAAGGACCATAATGATTTGGTTTTAGTTTTTTTACCTTCCCCTTGAAGCCTCTCTTTGCTAATGTGAAGCCAAACTTCGTCACCAACTTGGAACTTGTGATCTACATAATGCTTGTCATGCCTTGCTTTGTACTTTCCTTGGCTCTTTTCAAGCTAATCTTGAAAAATTTTATGTATCAATTGGATTTGTTCCATGGAATTATTGGCTTTATCTATGTTGTTATGACCATCAATAACAACATCCTTCCAAAAAATTAAATCCAATGGCGATCTAGGAAAATATCCAACACATTCCTCAAATTGCGACATTTATATAGAGGAGTGTTTTGCACGATTATAAGCATGTTGAATGTAGTGCAAGTTTTCATCCCAAAACTTAGGATGCTTGTTGAAATGTCCTCAAAGAATATGTATGACTCTTCGATTTAACACTTCGTTTTGACCATCTATTTGTGGATGAAAGTTTGTACTCTTTGTCAACTTGATATCCATCAAGTCCCATAAACTTGACCAAAAATTCCCAATAAATCAAGAATCGTGATCACTAACAATGGATGTGGGAAACCCAAAATGAACCCAAATATTCTGAAAGAATAGTTGATTTGTTTGCTTAGTTGTGATTTTCTTTTTACATAGAATTAATATACACATCTTGTTGAACCTATCCACAACTACATAGAAATAATCATGACCTCTTTTGACAATGGAAGGCCTCCTACAAAATCCATAGAAACACTATCCCAAGGACGTGAAGCTATGGGAAGTGGTGTGTACAATCCTGTATTCCTATTTCTAGGCTTACTTACTGCACACAATGAACAACCTTTAATGAAACATGACACACTTTCAAGCATACGAAGCCAATAAAAATACCTCTGAAAATGTGACACTGTTTTTATTATACCAAAATGTCCAGCAATAAGAGAAGCGTGTGCTTCCATTATGACATTCATCCTCTCCCCCTATGGAATACAAAGCTTGCCCAAATGATAGAATAGTTTATTATTTACATCGTAATCCAATTCCTCTACTTGGTTTCCTTGATTCAATTTTGCATAAACATCTTGAAAGTCATTATCACATGCATATTTCTAACCATAAATTTCATGCAAAACAACATTATGCTTGAGTAAATTAGCTGCACTAACAATAAGCCTAGAAATCGAATCAACAACCTTGTTATATATACCTTTCGTATACCTGATGACCAAGTGGAATTATTGTAGGAAACCCATCCATTGAAAGTGCCTTGATTGTTTCAACTTAGTTTGCGATTGCAAGTATTGCAATGGTTGGTGGTCAATGTGTATGATGAATTCCTTTCCCATTAGGTAGTGTTTCCACTTTTTCACACTTTGAACCAACGCATAAAGCTCCTTTTATTAAGTAGGATAGTTAATCACTGCACCATTGAAAGTTTCTGAATGAAATGAAATTGGATTACCATGTTGCATAAGGAATGTTCCCATGGCATAGTCGCTTGCATCAATTTGAATCTCAAAGGGATGTCTCAAGTCCGGTAGTGAAAGTATGAGGGTTGAAGTGATTTTCTCTTTCAAAGAATCAAATTATTTTTGCTGCTTACCTCCCCACTAGAAGACCTTTTTCACACTAGTCAATACATGAAGGCAACAGGAGCATTACATAAACCAAAATTCATAACTAGTCATTTAACCAAACCTTGTTTTGTCTTGAATGTTGTCTTCCAAATGTCACCTTAAGAAATTATAATTTGATGGTAGCCACTCCTTAAGTCCAACTTAGTAAAATAATTTGCATCTTTCAATTGACCAAGTAAATCATCTATTCTAGGAAGTGGATAACGGTCCTTTACCGTAATTTTTTCAATGCACGAAAATCCACACACATGTGCCATGCTCCATCCTTCTTTGGAACTAACACAATAGGTGAACCACATGGAAAAGTACTTGGTCAAATGACCCCTTTGTCCAAAAACTCTTGAATTTTATTTTTGATTTCATCACTCTCCATCACTGACATCCTATACATGCCAATGTTAGGAAGAGGACAATCTTTCTGCAACTGTATTTCATGCTGGATTCCCCTCTTGGGAGGTAATCCCTTTGGTTCTTGAAACATCTCATTATTTTGATTAACCACTTCAATCAAATCAGATTTCAAATTTGGATCGCAACCTTTAAATGCTTCATAATCAACATCATTCTTTGGTTTAATCATAAGAAGCACAAAATTATATCTTGAATTCGCTAGTATTTTCATTTGTCCTACATTAACTAATGAAAGATTAAGTTTCTTGCGATGAGATCTCAAAATATACTCCACACCATATTTGAACAAGTGGTGCTTGTTTTCATGGTGATAGAATATGGATTTTCTATCATAAAGGTAAGGACTACCTAAAATAATTCCTGAAATGTCAAGCGATACAACATCTAATTCAACTTCGTCAATGAATTTTGCTATGACTACAAACTGAAGAATACACTTTGTTGTAAACTGCACATTTGTGTTCTTGCATATCCAACCCAATGGATATGGTTTGGGATGTGGAATGGTTTCATGATTATGTTTCTTGACTAAGTCTTCAGATATCAAGTTGGCTTGAGACCCACTATCAAATATTGTGTCATCTTTTGTATGTTTTGAATTAACCCTCACATGAAATAATGCAATCCTTGTTTCTTCATTTGGAGTACTAGTGTGAAAATTTGATGAAATAATGCTAGCAAGGGATTCTTTTCCTTTCATACCCATGGCTGTAATTTTAGTTTCGACACCCGAATCGGATCCCAAATCATGTTGAGTGGTTGCAATCGTTTTTTGCTTCCCTTGTTATTGAATTTCTTGGGCCTCATCTCTTGATGAAGCTTCCAACAATGGTCTTCATCGTGACCCTCTTTGGAACAATGTTTTCATGTTATTTTCTCTCCTTCCTTTCTAACAGATGCATTTTTATTTTATTTTCCTTTGAAACCCTTTCCTTTCTCTCCACCCTTAAATGGCTTCTTTTTACCCTCTTCTGGAGTATTTTTCCCTCTTGCCTCAAGGTGAGTGGCTTGCACACAAACCTCATCTAGAATAGTGGGATTGAACATAAGGATATTATGCCTTAGGTAGCTATGTAAACCCCCTATATACTTTAGCAAGATGCCTTGTGATTGAAAATCAACACCCAACATAAAATCTCTTCTTCTAAGTTCTTGGGTGTATTCTTGCACATTTTGACCTTTAAGCTGTCTAAAGTTCTGCCAATTCATGATGGCTTTCTACATATATGATAGAGGGTAAAATTGTCTTTCAATTTCAGCAATGAAATTATACCAAGATATTGATATCTTACCATGTTTTTTATGTCATTTTGTGTCTTGGCTTCCAACCATACTAGTGTTGCACACTCTAGTTTTAAGGAAGCTAGTTGAATCTTCGTATCATGATCTTGAAGGTTTTTAATCCTGCAGTAGACCTCTAACTACTAAACCCAATTGTAAATATTATTTGCATTCACTTCACCATTATACATAGGAAACTCAAATTTAATATCAAGTTTTAACAGGGTTTTTTTTCTAACTCCTTTTGAGGTATGTTGATGAGTATGAGTGAGGGTTGTAGAAGTCAAAGAGGATGAATATGAAGGTGAAGATGGTGGTGAGGATGTGTTGTGCTATATAATAACCCCCCATTGATTTTTATAAATAGGGACCCTTTAGAAATAAATATGAAATTCTTTTAATTTTCTAAATAAAAAACTTAGGAAATAAATATTTTCTTTTAAATATTTCCGCTTTATTTTTCTTGAGCGCATCGCAAATTGCATATCTTATGAATTTCAAAGACTCATAAACTTTAAAATGTGTGAGCCGCAATATGCGCTCAACTTTTCCAAAGATATGTTTGAACTTTGCAAAAAATTCAATCACCGTTATATTTACATTATCGCATCGCACCTTACTTAATCAATCAAAAACATTAAAAGAAAATAGATATAAGTTGTGATTTTTCGGACCCAACGAGCAAATAAAGAAATGAATATAAAATCTTCGGCAATCACAGTCACTTAAGTTTTTCAAAAAACAAAATTTGCATTTCACACAATTTATAACATACGCCGAATTGTTATCCTATAAAAGTTGTGATCTGCGATTTGCGCAAATCGCATTTCGCAGTCTTTAAGGGTAAGTATTATGAATGGTTATAAATTATGACTTTCGATACGCGTGATGATGACATTAATGGATAAAACATGTGAAGTAACTTATGTCATATCAAAATGAAATTCGAGATCTTAGTGATTTAAAGTGATTGATATATTTTACGCGTGAAGGTGTATGAGATATTAATTCAGAGATTATGATTGACGATTGATGTTATATCTTGATATATTTATATTTTTTGTGTGTGCTTGAAATAAATGATAGATTTTTCTCTTTGATTCTCTATACTTGTAAAATTTGCTTTGTTTTCAGGAAACTAGTTAACGGATTGAGGAATAGTAAAATGAGTAAAAAGGGAAAATAGATTTCTTAGACATCGTATACTGAAGATACAAAGATGTCTCCCTTATTTTCAGATACTGTCTGCAACAAATATTGCAGCAGTTTGACATGGGAGGCAATGTATAAGCTTTTTGAAAGAGAAGGACCAAAGGTGATAACCAAATTTTCTTCGACAGGCACGCCATCTACCTCCGACGCAACTCTTTTTGACGTTGCATGCTCATACATCCATAGGATAGCTGCAATACCGAAGATTCTCCCTTACACAGATATGGTTAAGTGGGTAATTGATCACTTATACATTGAAGATAGAATGTTCAAGAATTCGAAGGGAGAAACTATGGGCTCTTTCAGGGTAGAATATTTAACAAAAATGTATCATCTACCACCCCCGCAACAGAAATATGACAAATAATTTTTGCAAAGCTTTAGAGGAGAACATCCAGATCTTATTAAAGTCATCAAAGAATGGAAGGAGGAAGAGGGGAAGTTGAAGTGAGATAAGCTTGGTACATACCCAATTACCCAAATTCCTAATCCTTACTGTTATGCTGTCGGTATGTTATGTAGATTATTTACCAGACCTGATAGCATTAGATTCTCAATAGAATGGGTTCCCCTGATTGACGCAATCATCAATTCATCGATCTTGAATTGGGAAAACATCTTATCTGATAATCTAGCCAAACACATTATCGAATATAGGAATAAAAGGATTATTTCATCCAAATAAATACCTCCCTTTTATATGTCTGGCTATTTCATGGACGCTATCTGTTTTACTTCTAATTTTCCTACCATGGGATGGAAATGGACTACCCAAAACCCTACCCCAATTCACATTCACCACAAAGAACTATGGGATTCAGACTTCCATCGACACTTCTATAAAATCTGTTATGGAGTCATATTACCTATGCACTATATAATTTTCAATAAAAAGGCCCCTAGGGTTTCTGAAGAAGCCAATGCAGACATTATTTCTGTAACTAGATGGTTTGCAGAGGATAATTTTACATATATTAGAGTATTTGGGAGTTACGCTTCTCCCCATGTTTTACCCTATTACGTTCCTGATAGGTTACTTGCAAGAGAAATAGCCTATCAACTTGTTAATGGTGTCAAAAAACAACTGAAAGATGCTAAAAAGGCTATTTGGCCTAATTACCCTGTACAGTGTGGCACTTTTGCACTGTTTGACATCGGCCATACTTACAAGGAAGTTTCCAACATTAATTTATTGAAATTGGCAGTAATGGAAAAAAGGTTATATGATCCAAATGATGTAATTAAAAATTACATCACAGAGCTTAAGTTAAAGCCTTTTGTAAAGGAGAAAGATGGGTTTGATGATATCTTCCAGGGCATGGAAAATTTTTCAGACATTATCAAGTATGCATCTAGCCAACTAAGTCGAGATGATTTTAAAGGTTTCCAAACATACAGAAACAGGAGACTAGAGAAAGTCCTTCTCAATTTGTTAACTATTGAAGAGGACAACAAACACACTCTAAGTATCAACTTGGATGATGAAGTAAAATATATGTCTGAAGATGAATCAGGTCAGTCACAACAGCAATCTCATAATTCAGATCACTTTGAAAATGAATCCGAATCTAAAAAGGAAAGCCCAGAAAAGATAATTAACCAAGTAATCCATGAGATAGATATGCTAGAGGAAAAGAGAAATAATGGAACAAAATCAGATTCTCAAGCAGTTCAACATAGTCATAATATACTAGATCAGTCCAGTTCACCACAACAAAATATCTTATAGATGAATGGAAGGAGTTTTATGAAGCAATAAAAACTCCTAAAGAGAATCCAAATATTGATCAGACAACGAGTTTCCAGACACCTGAACACTCCGAGAAGATATTGGAAACTGTTAATCCACTACAAAGAGTTCCAGCAATGCATGATAAAGAAATCATATCGGCCTACGCTACAGATCAGATAGTTATACAAATTGAAGATATTCCTTCGTTGGATATTTTCTACAGTCCTAGTTATAAGGCTATATTTAAAAGAAAAAAAAGGAGGAGAATTGATGAAACAAATTAAAATTCTACAGATGAATCAGTTGATGTATTATGGAAAGATTCCTTGGATGATCCTACTGAACATCTAACCAAATCATCACAGTATGCAGGGGCATATGCTATAGCTAATGTTGATAAAGCTACTGAGGTTAGATTGTTTCTAAAACAAAAGGAAGCCAGACTACAAGAACTAGAGATGTTTTTGAATGAATATAAATCTAATTCCAATGATCAAGTCAAAGTAAACACAACCAAATTTCATAAATATATTGAAAGCCTCAAATTGCAGCATCAGACAAAGATTAATGAAAAACAAGCACAACTGAAAGTAGAAATGACCAAGTTACAAATCCAACCGCAATTAGAGAAATTTATCAAAGAAGCATTGGATTTAAACACTAAGTTAAAGAAATAACAAGAAGTGTTTTGTCATCAAGCTTCTATAATTGACTCTTATTGTGATTCAAATAAAATACTGATCCAGCAGATAGCAATCAAGAGACTTGAATGTGAAAGACTTGAGAAGAAAATTGAAGAACACATCCAATGGGAAGTGTTAGATTTGGGGAAGGAAGCTAATCTAACTCAAGTATATAAGCTTCAAAAATATTTTTTATTCAGAGAATGGGAAGCGCAAATCAAACAGGCAGAGAAAGCAGCAGTGAAGACATCCAAGATATCAAGTGAGATTATTAAATCTATGTGTGAACAACTATCTAGAGAAGAACTTCTCAAGGAGAGCATGTATGATGAGTTCTTAGAAACAAGACAGGTGGAAACACAGTGGAAGCAGAGAGAAGATACATAGGAGGAAATTATTAAAAAGGTAAATAAGTTTGATCGAGAAAATAATTGGAATTTTCTGATCAAACCTTATCATCAGCATCAGACTCTGCAGTCTCTTACAGATTCAACGAAGAGATCCCAGTAAGTAATCTCAAATGCTATTTTCAAGGGACATATCAAATCAAGGATATTGAAACCTGCTCAACTCAAAGAAATGTTAGATATTTTTCAACTTCGTGACCACATTCTAAAGAAAGGGTAGAACTCATAAATCATAATTGTTAGTTTAGTTTCCTAGATTGTAGTTTAAGTTAGCTTTATGAGGAAGGTTGTTTGAAACCTCCTCTATATTTTTGTAATAATCTATTTTAGTTTAGTATTTAAACCCTTCTCATGCATTTAGAGAAGGGTCCAGATATTTGTCGAAAACATTTGCAAAGAATGCACTATTGTAATTTTGTGAGTGCTTTGATGAATTAATGGAACACATCTAATATCTTTTGACAATTAAAGTTGTTTAAATAATGTTGCACTATTATACTCTTTAAATTTCTTGAAAGTGAGAAGGAGCAGATTCATTGTTGTCAGTTTACATGAGTAGAACTTCATACATATGGTACTTCTATTCACTTGTATTAAGTCTTGCTTCATAGATTGACAATCATATTTTTATTTCATTATATATTTGAAACATCATCATATATAAATATTGCATGCACTTATGTTCTAATATTTAGCTATGGTTTCTTATTGAATATGTAATCACACTGATAAATGCGATATTTCTTTCACAATTATTCTATGCAAACTACTTTGCTAGAAGAATTATTTTACATAATTTTCATCTCTTTCAGTTGTTAAATGATCTATATTACTGACAATCGAAAGATATCATTTTAGATCGCACAAAGGAAAAACACCCCGAGTATATATTAGATTAAATAGTTTAGATAGATTCATATAGATTAAAATCATTATCCATTTGCATGCTATATTCACAACACCCTCAAAATCATCCTTATTGGGAAATTGGTCCCATTATCCCCAGTTGGAGCCACTACACCAAACGGAAAAGGAGCTACTTTAAGGTCTGGACTGGATGGTTTTCTCCCATGTTTTGGGAAAGGAATTCTGAGGCCTCAACAGGATGATGGTGGATTAGATGGTGGCTTATCACCATTTCCATTACCTCCTCCTCCTAGATAACCCTCTCCTCTTGGAGGTCTAGATCATTCACCCTGCAACCTTGTATTCCTCTCTTCATTGAGGATTTTCACCATCTATGTCATGTCGAAGAAAGCCTTCCTAAAATCCTTATCATCCCCTATCATGTTATCATTTCCTCCTTCATGAGACATGCTTACTAAAGCCTCAAGTACAACAAGAGGTGAATATTGTGGCAACTGTGCCCTCCTTCTCCTTGCTCCAACTTGAGAACCTACACCCACAAGCTTGCTTTGTCCTCTCTTGAGCTTCAACCTTGTAAGCATTTAAACACTTGCAAAATAGTTAAATCCTCTTTTCACAAGTAAACATAGTTCTCTAATACCAGCTTGATCTGAATGGGAAAATTAGTGTTTGTTGTGCTAAATTCCAATTCAGAATATAAACAAAGTGCTTGAGGATTATGAGGTAAATTAAAAGTTAACCATGAATGTTCTTATATGTTTTTATGTGAATTTATTGAGAAAATTAACATAAAAAAACACTCGAAAACAACATCTCACAGACATGAACATCACCGTAAACATTAACACAAAAACACATGATGAAGGAGTTCACCATGCATGGGCTATGTCTCCTTGGTCCAACTTCCAATGGCTTAACCCTCTTCTATTATGCTCAAAAGTGTGATTACATACATTTGCAATGCTCAAACAATTCTAAAACATGCTCCAATGGCTCCAAAATGCCCCAAAATTCTTGTCTAGCCTCTTTTTGCTTCAAATTCGGTCAAAAACTAAATTAATTATGGCTTCTCCAAGTTTTGGCACTAAACGCACCACAAACTCCACCAAAACCAGCACCATCGTACAATTTTCCCCAAAATTCACTAATAGAGCGCCAGATCACCCAATATCCGAGCGGATTTGTAGGTGCGCTAATTTAACCATTAAGGCCTTGTTTCCGAACAACATGGCCATATGGGGGAGCACATTATGGCCATATGGCCAGAGGCTGGGACCTTAACTCCCACCCCAAAAATCCCGCGCATATTTAAAAATCCACACAATTTAATAAACACCTTCTTTGCGGCTTGGGTGGAAACATGGCATTGTTGTTTAATGTTACAGTTATGGAATAGCTGGGGGGGTGTGCGAGGCTAACCTCCCACACATGGTCCCACCCCCAGCCATGGTGACCAGGGCTAGGGCTAGACCCTGACCCCCTCCCCCAAACATAAACCCTTAAACCTTAAGTATAACCTGAAACCATTACATATTAAGAACTAATGTGATGGCATGGTGGTAAAGGCTCCATGCTAGTTTCTTGGAGGTCGCGGGTTCGACCCCACCCAATTTTCTCGAACCTTGACAAAAATTTTGGTGGTCCTCAGGCTACCACGTGGCAGCCACTGGCTGGGCCACGTGGCAAGCTATGGTTGGCCACCAATAAACCAATCAAATTATGCCATTTAAAACCAACGAAGAAGTGCCACTTGCCACAACCTCATTCACCGAGGAATATATTGTTGACCAGTCAACCTGCCACATGGGCATGCCCAGTCAGCAGTATGGACTACTGACTAGGCTGTCCCTATACTTTTTTTCAAAATTTTTGCTTGTTTGACAAAGTGGACATAATGTGTTTCTGGAAGCATATAGTGTTGGTTTTCCGTGGAATGACACTACTACATTTTGCGGAAATTCTGACACTTGGTTCCGACGCTTTTGACCAAATGTCGGAAATTTCCCCAAATTTTTTCCATCCCGCCCGAAACCGTCGCTATACCGACTTTTATAGAAAAGTTTCGCAATACCGACACTTATAAAAGTGTCGCAATTGCGACGTTTGGAGGAAGACGTGGCAATTGCGACACTATGGCCCAAAGCGTCGTTATTGCGACGACTGCCTCCAAACGTCGCAAGTGCGACACAATGTCTAAGTGTCGCAATTGCAACGTTTGGAGGCCTTCGTCGCAATAGCGACGCCTTTTCCGCCGTCGGTATAACGACACTTATTTGCACACTAAATAAAAATACGAAACTTATATGTGCGCTACATAAAAATGATTTTATTGTTTCGTATCCATCGCAATAGCTACATTAACGTCTGATATCACGCGCACATTTTCCCTCCGCTCTTGCTGAACAACATTCGCCCTCAGCATTCGCCCTCAGCTCTTGCAGAACAGCATTTACCCTCAGCGTTCACCCTTAGCATTCGCCCTCAGCTCTTGCAGAACAGCATTCGCCCTCAGCTCTTGCAAAATGGTAAGTTCTTACTGCAGGCCCTTCCTCCTATAGTAGGGCTGACTCTATTTGGGTTTTTTTGGTCAATTCCATTGGATTTTGTAGGCTTTATGGTTCTCTCTAGATTTCAAGAATCAAGATTCAATACCCTCTATTATCTTCATCACCCAATACAAGATTTAAATTTTTCCCAAAGAAACGCTTATTAATTTGGCAGCCATTATTTCTCCCTGCTTTAAAAACCCTACATTTAAATGAAAACAAGCATTGCATTTCAACTGCAAAAATCTATTATTGTTCAAATGTACATGTGTGCTACATTAACGTCTGATATCACGCACGCATTCACCCTCCACTCTTGCAGAACAACATTCGCCCTCAGCATTCGCCCTCAGCTCTTGCAGAACATCATTCACCCTCAGCATTCGCCCTGAGCTCTTGCAGAACAGCATTCGCCCTGAGCTCTTGCAGAACAACATTCGCCCTGCATTCTCCCTCAGCTCTTGCAGAACAACATTCTCCCTGCATTTTCCCTCAGCTCTTGCAGAACAACATTCGCCCTCAGCTCTTGCAAAATGGTAAGTTCTTACTACAAGCCCTTCCTCCTATAGTAGGGCTGACTCTATTTGGGTTTTTTTGGTAAATTCCATTAGATTGTGTTAGGCTGTAGGGTTCTCTCTAGATGTCAAGAATCAAGATTCAATACCCTCTATTATATTCATCACCCAATACAAGATTTAAATTTTTCCCAAAGAAACGCTTATTAATTTGGCAACCATTATTTCTCCCCGCTTTAAAAATCCTACATTTAAATGAAAACAAGAATTGCATTTCAACTACAAAAATCTATTAGTGTTCAAATGTACATGTGTGCATCACTTGTGTAGGGTATTCCTTTTCCACTTTCACATTATCCAAGAATGTGTGTAGTATAGTTCATATTTTTTGTGATTTAGAATATCTTGAAAAAGGAAAGGTAAATTATTTCCCATGGAAAAAGAAGGTTTTCCCTTTTTACTACTGGAAATGGTACAAAAAAGTTCCATTTCTACCCAAAACTCCTATGAAACAGGAACCAAATAAAAGCCATGTCCTCAATGGACATCATTTGGCTTTGAAAATGGCCATTGCACCATGTTGTTTCTTATATTACATCACGATAGTTTCTTAGGTCATTTCTTGTTTCTTGAGATGAAAAACAACCAAAGAAATTGTGAAGATCCTTTCAAGAAATAAATGACCGTTTCTCAATCATATCTCAAGTATTTTTTATTTTATTCAGTGGTTGCTTACTTTGAGAGAAATTTGACACTTTTATAAGGAATATAACATAAAAACACAAAATGGGAAGGAATTGATGAGGAAGATGAACTTTAGTTGTTGTCAATTAAGAATTGATAATACACGATGCATGTTTTGTACTACAAACTAGATTCCTTCCTGGAGTTAGGACATAGAGTATTGAATCAAAGTTGTAGTTTCTAACTTCTTATATTGGTTCATCAATCTTGAAATTCAGACATTGCATGTCTTCATTACTTCATGTTTGAATAATTTGCATCATATCGTACAATAGGAAATTAGGAATTATGATTATTATTACTTTATGGATCTGTTAAGTTACTTTTAAGTTTGCATGGTTTAGTGTGAAATTATTCTAGTGTGCCCCTAGGCCCAGGTGAAGGAATGCCAAGGACTGAGAACCCTAGTTTTTAAATGGTATTGTTTCTTATGCCCAAAAACCCCTCAACATCACTTCTTATTAGTTCTTAACAATAGTGTTGTAAACAATTTGAGAATTGATATAGCAAAATCTCGCACTTCTCAAGATAAAGTCCTAAAGCTAAAGTGTGATACCATGTGTAATTCAATAGCCCCATTGTCACCTCACCAACCTCTTTTCACTTAGGGCTAGCTCTCCTCCAACTCAAGGGGGGTTCTCCCTAGTAGATGTTAGGGATCTAATGGCCCAACCAAACCAATTCAAGAGCCCCCTAACTCTCTATGTTTACTACTATCAATCAAAATATTGAACAATAGGGTCAGACATGCATCCTGAAGATAAAATTGCCAGGGTATTTTTGGGTAATTTCCAAGGGAAAGTCCCCAAACACATATAATAAAGGAATTATAACATGATTTCAAACATTAAATATCAACAAAATCGTTTAAAGGATATTGAAAGGAAAAAGGTGATGGAATATAGAAAGTGCCTTACTTAAATGCTCTAAGGATTTTTCAATAGTTGCTCCAAAAGCTTCACTTCAAGGCCCTTCAAGATCGCCTCCAACAATGCTATACCCTCAGATTCAACAATGTTGCTCCAAAAATGTCCTCAAGGTCTTCACAACAAGTTTACTAAAAGTTGCTCCAACAATATATTCAATAAGGTCTTCATTTTCAACTCGTCTCTTGTTTGGGTGCCTTAATGTGCAATGACATGTTTCCAGGACTGAATTCAATGTAAGGCATATTTGAAACTCTAACTCTGTTGTCCGGTTTCTTATTAGAAATTATTTCAGTTTTAATTTTGTGTTTTCAAGTTAGATATTGTTTTCAAGTTTTCACATAATAATTTTATTTCAATGTGGCAGACTAATTAGAGCAGTGCAGGAACAACCCCGAGATGGGATGATTGCCGAAAGAGGCCAGCGGAAGAACATGTAAAGTGCCAGCATTTCTCTATCTTCAGGTATTTTATTTATTTACATAATTGAAATAATATTAATTTTGTTCAAATATGCAGACACCTAGCCATGGTACGCCTGATGATTCCCTCTTTGAGGAAGAGCTTTCTTCATCCCTATCTCCGGTGTTCTTGTTGCAAAAAAAGGCACGAGATGCAAGGTCGGAATTTAATACTTTGATAGACGTGCCTCAAACACCTGAAACAGAAGAGAGGATAAAAAAACTTATGAGCTAGCTAGAAACATATCAGGTAATAATAAAAAGTCAAAAGGATATTTTTTTTGTTCTGCATGAGATGAATTGTGATAGTTTGATTTTTAATTTTTACATTGACTAAACTAACAAAAAGTTATTTTGTATGTAGCGTTTTCTGGCACTTGCTGAATTCGGTGTTGGTGGTAGTGGGACACAAGGGCAAGATATTGCCCAACAACCCTCTCATACACCTTCTACTCCTTTAGGTGCCAGCCAAAAAACACACCCTGCCCAAGCAGACACCCAGCCAACCGCTGAACGTGTTGGCAATGATGAGGCTAATATGGCCAACTACATTATTGCGTTTCCTGGAGCTACACGTGTCAGCTCCACAGGGACCATTAATGGCACGTTGTTGGTAAACGATGAAGGTGTCCCTATAAAGCATGTACAACTCCTAGGTAAATTTTAATATTTTAACTATTTCATGTACTTTATCTAAAACATATTTATCATGATTTTTATTTTTAAATTAATGATAATATCTTCTTCTTCTTTTTTTGTGTAGGAAACAATGGGTTCTACAGGTATCTAGAGAGCCATGCTTTGGTAATTTTTGGCCCAACCATATGCACAGGGTAGAATTCACAAAGTTCCAACCTAAAAAAAGAACTTCTAGATTATCTAGAAGCCCTTTTTGGGGTCGGCACATTTGACAGAACAGCGGTGGCTCGGGTAGCCAGAAAATATTTGAAATATACCAGGGACACCTATAGGACGCAATTGCAATTTAACCCTAGATATGAGCTTCCTCTCACAGTTCCAGAGAGTGAGTGGAGAGCACTCATCCATGACAGAAAAGAGAAAAGGGCAAAGAAAGAAGGAAAAATGCCAACTGGACCCACAAGGTAAATTACAACTTTAATTCAATAGCTTTAATTTTCTCTATGTCTAAAATAAAAGTGTGCTACGTCATATCCAAATTTAATCTTTTGATGCTAGGTTTCCTGACACCTCAAATGCAACCAAAGCTAGGATTGAAAAAAGGGCCATCACAAGCTAGGCCAGGGCGACTACTTGAAATTGGCTGCAAGAATTGTAATTAAGTAGCTAAACATCTTATAATTAATGGTATCACCTTCCAACGTTTTTGTAATCCTATCAAATATTATTAGAAATAGACAATCATATGTAATTTAGGGTGATGACTTCGGAACAGAAACTACAGAGGAAGATAAAATATCACTTTCCATTTCGGCTATCAAACCGTAGTTGAACATCGCATAAGCTTGGGGCAGGTCCCAAGATCCAGAATGCCTAATAAGGTAAAACATTAACCTTTCAATATGTTTGTTTTCATCCATAAATTTAATGTCTAACAACTTTGTTTAAATCAGGAGAACAACACTACCGATGACGCAAATAACCCAGTTTTAGAGCCAAATGTAGATGATCCTCACGTGCAACCTGATCATTGTAGTAGGGACCAGGTCGACAATGCTACTATCAGTGAGGGCTGTGACGGTAATTAATTTCCATTTATAATTTTTTCTAATTATACCTTGATGGTTGTCCTTATAACGTTTTTTGTTTAAATCATAGAGAATGTTTCCCTTGAGGATCTTACCACCAGAGAGGAAGACAGGGCAACAGTCCCAACGGCAACAACTGGTGCACCAGGTAAATAATCTCATTGCAATTTTTTTTATTAATATTACCAAACTAGTTCAATGATATTTAAAAACTGACAATTAAAATTTAATATTATCTGTTTTTGTAGGCGATGCCCCGTCACTGGATGAGACCAGACATCGTGACTACGCAACTAGGTCAGTGGCAACAACTGGTGCACCGGGTAAATAATCTCATTGCAATTTTTTTTTATTAATATTACCGAACTAGTTCAATGATATTTAAAAACTGACAATTAAAATTTAATATTATCTGTTTTTGTAGGCGATGCCCCATCACTGGATGAGACCAGACATCGTGACTACGCAACTAGGTCAGCGGCGACAACTGGTGCACGAGGTAAATAATCTCATTGCAATTTTTTTTATTAATATTACCGAACTAGTTCAATGATATTTAAAAAATGACAATTAAAATTTAATATTATCTGTTTTTGTAGGCGATGCCCCGTCACTGGATGAGACCAGACATCGTGACTACGCAACTAGGTCAGCGGCGACAACTGGTGCACCAGGTAAATAATCTCATTACAATTTTTTTTATTAATATTACCGAACTAGTTCAATGATATTTAAAAACTGACAATTAAAATTTAATATTATCTGTTTTTGTAGGCGATGCCCTATCACTGGATGAGACCAGACATCGTGACTACGCAACTAGGTTAGCGGCGACAACTGGTGCACCAGGTAAATAATCTCATTGCAATTTTTTTTATTAATATTACCGAACTAGTTCAATGATATTTAAAAAGTGACAATTAAAATTTAATATTATCTGTTTTTGTATGCGATGCCCCGTCACTGGATGAGACCAGACATCGTGACAACGCAACTAGGTCAGCGGCGACAACTGGTGCACCAGGTAAATAATCTCATTGCAATTTTTTTTATTAATATTACAGAACTAGTTCAATGATATTTAAAAACTGAAAATTAAAATTTAATATTATCTGTTTTTGTAGGCGATGCCCCGTCACTGGATGAGCCCAGACATCGTGAATACGCAACTAGGTTAGCAGTGCGGGTTGAAAGGCACGAAACAGGAGCAGAGCACGATGATATTGATGATGTAATTAGGAGCTTTAAAAAAAGGAAGAAGAAAAAGAAAATTTGACAATGTAAAATATTGTATTATTATAAGACAAACGTTACCATACTTGGAACATTTTTTTGCGTTATATAAAAAACTCATTTATCATACTATTTTTATGTCAAGCATTAATTGCAATGTTTCCTTGTGTACTTTTTGTTGAATTGTTTTTTTACTAGTTATTGAATATTTTTTTATGCTCATGAAAGTAAAAAATGAAATATAGATTGGGTATTGGGGAATTGAGAGTGATGTGAGGGGGGGGGGAGGGGCCATAAGAGCTTCCACCTTCACGTGGTTGGCCCTGTTTAGTAGAGAATAATTTATTGGAGAGATTTAATCTTGGAGCAAACCTCCCTCGATCCAACGTAGCAACAAAAAAGTCACTGTTGACTTAGTTGCTACTCTTTCAGATCGTGGGAGGCTTGTTCCAAGTTCATGCGACTCCAATAAATTGTTCTTGAAACGAAGAGGAGCTTATTCAAGTATGTTTTGACATTTTCAACATATGTTCTAACATTATCATAATAATGCATCTTAGAGTAAAAAATACTACATCAATTACTTGTATTTATTGTATAGATAACGATGGATTTTGATTGACTTGACAGTGCAGGTACAAATCCTCTTGCATCATGAGCAATAAAACTTGTCAACCAGGGTCATGTCCATGATATTTTTTCTTGTGCGCTTGACCAGGTTCGTAATGTCACATTTTGTAAGTTCCTTTACAGTTTATAATTCAATATTAAGCTTGTTCATGATTATTATCTAGGTTTTTTGTATGTGTTTTTTCATCTATTTGATTGTAAGCAACTCTGCATGTTTCCTGTTTTTCACTATGATTTCTCCCATTACCACTCCCAAGATAAATCCAACTTTATTGTTACATAAGTTACTTTATTGTTACTATGAATTCTCCATTTACGATTTCATAGGTTACATCATGTAAAGTTGTCAATCTCAGGTTGGTGATGAGCTTTAGTTCTCCAGATTTGGGGCTTTTCTGATATTTTCTCCCTCATGTCATTCCTGCATCACCTCGTTGTTTGAGCATGCCAATTTTCTACCACTTGTACCGATTGGCACATGTCAATCCCTGAGTGGTGCCACATGTCACCTATTTTCAGTGAGAGTTTAAGGTTTCTCTAACATAGCTTCAGAAATTCGATTCAGTGCCTGCTTGAATATTGTCACATAATACTCATGGTTTGGATTGATGACCATGTTATGAATGGTTGGTTGATTCATAAGAACCACCCATATAGTCATCTTGAGATATTTCAGAAGTTTTCTCAGGTTTCCTTTTTCACCGTTTCTAGTGGGTGGGATGGTGTGGGGTGATCCATCAATATTGGTGCTCTTGTAGTAGGGAATTTTTTTTTGGGGATATAAAGGAGCATTTGATGTAGATATCCCATTGGATGCATTCATAGATGGGCATGAGAGGTCAAGAATTTAAATTAAAAATATGCAACCTCTAGCATGGCAACCTGAAGGCCGCGAGAGACATTGGTTAAAGATTGTTTTGTGCTGGCCTTAATATAGTCGTGATTTCTTTCTATTATCTTAATGCAAATATATAGTCCAGTCTCATTAAAATGAGGATTGTGGTTGTATTTCTCTTTGGTTGTTTCTCTCTTAATGCTCCAGAAGTTGCCAAAAGTTGCGATAGTTGTTTAGTTTGCCTGTTACAACTTAAAAGTGGTTTTTAGCAATGGGAGACATGTTTTTTAAGGTTCATACTAATATGAAGATCTTGTAATTCTATATTCAGCATAAGAGAAGATGGCCTCTACTTTGTGCAGTATGACAAAAATTGCCACATATACCTCATTGGGTAACAATGGAAAGGGGAAGAAGTTGGGTGCAATGTTTGATAATTATGGCAGACAATTGTCTTCTCTTTTAGTTTTTTCACCCATTTCCTTCAATCACTCAAGCAGAAGAGGGACTCTGAGATTACGCGACAGAGAGAAGGTAGTTAATACAAGAGCTATGGAAAAGGAGTTGTACTTCAACAAAGATGGCTCAGTGACAAAAAAATTTCAGGTCAGAGAAAAAATTATGTTTAAAGGAAAGTCACCTGCACGTGAAACTTCACTGCGGTGGATTTTTCCTTCTCCACTTATATTCGATTTTAATGTGTTATTTTAATTTTTCATGGAGAGTTGTTTTGGCATATGGTCTGGAATTCGAATGCACACTTACTGAAAGCATTGTCAATTTGTCTTGCAGGAGGTGTGAACAAACTTGCTGATCTTGTTGGAGTCACCCTTGGGGCGAAGGGAAAAATGTTGTCTTGGAGAGAAAGCATGGTTCTCCGAAAATAGTTAATGATGGTGTGACAGTAGCTAAGGAGGTAATTTTTAGATGTGTGCTCTGGTTTTCTTTTTAACGTTGTATTATTTCCCCCTCTTAAATGTCTTAGATTTGGTAGGCATAATTTGAAAACTCAAAGGTGAAAGGAAACATATTTGTTACCCAGTGGTCTACTTGGCCTATGGAGTAGCCACATTAGAGTAATGCATAAAGCTTTTCACAACAATAAAAGGAAAGGGTTATGGCTGAGTCAAATTTTATTTTTATTGACAGTGTAATGAAATGTATCTCAATGCTATGGTTTTGGCCCTTTTATTGGTTGAATTAGAGGACCCAGTTGAAAATATTGGGGCCAAGTAGGCTGGTTTTCCTTTTTGCTGATGGTTTGGTGTATCTAATTGAATTAGTTGCCTAAGGTATTTTTGGTTGCAAACTCCTTTTCATTTTTCATATAGTATTGGCCTTGTGGAATACATTTGATTGTGTGGTCTTGTTAGATCTACAACATTTGTAGTTGTCTAGTCTTATTGCCGAGGTGCACTTTTATTATGGAAATAGTTGATGCAATATTGTCATTTAATCCTTACTGCAGGGTAGCATGTTGAGAAGTTTCTTGTGAAACATTTGGTATTCAAAATGACACTTGATCTTATACAACATCATGCACTTGACTTCAAAATTCATATTCAAAGTGTGCCAGACAATTCTTGCAAAATTTCAAATATTTATGTTGTTTTAAACCATTATCTTTTTCATGTATTGGATGGTGAAAATGTGAAAAAGACTTTGGTATGAAACCAACTGGTGAATAATTTCCAGCAAAACAACCACTTCCAAGACATGATTTAGAAGTAGAACATATGTACTTATGAAGCATAGAAAGATATCCTTGATGCATTGTCAATGTTTGGCTAGGGTTATTTTTGGAGAAAATAACTCCTTATTCTTAGAATAGTGATATTCAATACAAGTAAATGCCAGAGAAGAGAGATCATCGTGTGACACAACAAAACTGAAATTGGATGCCTAAGGAGAGCTGGTGTGTCTACAATCACTCTGTCAGCATTTTCCCTTGGCTTACCCTATTCTTTTCCTCCAGCCTGAGTCTTAATTGACTTCTTCTTTCTTCGGGTTTATTTATCAAATTTGTAGAATTTGATAGATAGATACTATCCACAATGGTTGGACTTTAATTTATATTCCCGACTTTATATTATCTCCAAGCCTTATAACCAATGTTTGACTTTCAACACTTCGTATTTATACTCCACGTTTCTTTTTAAATAAATAACTTGTAATGAACTTTCGGCTCTATATTTCACCACCTAGCCTTACAAAAATCACGCTCTAGACTTATGCTAATTATCCGCCAATCGTTTAATTAAACAATTTCATTATACTCTGGCCCCACCTATATATATCAATAACCAATCAAACACTCATATCGTACCTGGATATCCTCCGCACACCTTAGTTAACCTCCAGGAAAGTTCAACGTGCGACCACTGTCTGATGGCCCTTCTCCAAATCAACGACTCTTGGCAATTTCGCTCGGCTTCCAATGTTGGGCTTTAACGTGCGATGGCGTGGGTTAAACGTGTTGGAAATATGATGCAGGATGTTGTCCTTGATGGCAACCCACTGAATGAAGATGAAGACATACGACTGTTGACATGTGTTGTCCTTGATGGCAATCTACCTGATGAAGTTATGCTTGACTTGATGGACTTAGTAAATGATGTAAATATGATGTGATATAATGTTTGTTGACAATATGATGCTAAGTGTTGTCCCTGAAAGGCAACCCACTTGATGAAGATGATGACAACTTACTTGATGAAGTTGTGCTTGAGAGAATATGTTCCTGATGAAGAAAATATGATGTATCTACAGTATGTACAAAAAGAAAATGAAGAAAGGAATTCAGAATGTGCTCAAAATATGATGAAAAGAGTATGTCTCTTTGTATACGCGGATTTGCCTAGGGGAAGTCGCGTATGCACGCGGAAAAGAACGTGCCAAGTCGCGTATGGGCTAAAGCGCTCAAAAAGTGTGCAAAACCAAGGGGTAACCACCATGGTATTGACCCATTGTATTGGGTAGTCATTTGTATTGACCCGGGTCGGAGTAGTTTTGGGCTTATGGTATTGTTATGGTCCATGGTATTGAAAAAGGGGCTCATGGTATTGAAAAAGGATAAACCTATATAAGGAGAAAATTCATTGTGCAAATGATGAGTGTGAGGGCAAGATGTCTGAGCTTGAATGAATACTTCTCTGAGAAGTATATCTGTATGGAAAGGGTAAATGTTTGATGATAGATCTATATCTATGAAGCACTTATGAAGAAATGATGAAGTAGGATCTTTAGATCTGAAATGTACTTGTATCTGCTAGATCTGTTTATGGAGTGATTAGATCTGAGATGAGGCGAGCATCTAGGCGAACATGCATGCAGAAGTAAAAAGGGTAGATGCAGAGCGAATATACGATAGATCGAAGTATCTTTCTGTAATGAGTGAAGATCCATACGCTACTTCGCCGCAGAGGAAGCGCGTATATACGCAGCTTCGATGAAGATAAAGCGCGTATGCGCAATGAAATATACACAGAGGTATACGCTGGTTTGTGTGGACGGAAGCGCGTATATACGCGACATCAGTGAAGGGAAAGCGCGTATGAAAACTAGGGTTTACTGAAACAAGGGGTATGAAATATCTGATCTATTCCTCTTTATGTTTACGCTATACGATCGTGTTGATATGTATCTGTTGGTGATGAATGTTGAGCTTAAATGTGTGGAGTGGGTCCAGTCTGAAAATATGATGAAAAGTGGCCTACAAGTTGTGTTGTATGGAAGTTGTTGGATCCAGTATGAAAATTGATGAAACGTGGTCCATGATGGTGCTGAGGGTCAAAGCCTTCAGTGAGGGGGTTGTAGCTCCCTTCCAGTGGTAGCTGGTAAATGAGAGTACGGGGTAGTAGCTCCCTTCCGGTGGTAAGCGAGTCGGGGGTTGTAGCTCCCTTCCCTGGGAGAGAAATTGGTAAGCAATGCGGTGGGTGCTGCGTGCTGTTCGTCTGCGCGACATATGTTGTAATATGTTTTCTCTATAATAAAATATTGAAGGAGTGAGCAAGCTGACGGTGGTTTCTCAGGCTTGGGTTTCCACCTAAAACACAGGTGTTCATGTGTGTTACTTTGTGTGATGGTTTATTAAATTTCTTCTTTGCACATGTTCTTGTTTATAGAACATCTAATGAATGAATTATGGAATGATATAAGTGAAGAACTAATGGCATAATTAGATCTCTGGGTATACGCGAGTTTTATGAAGGATATCCGCGTCTATACGCTAGTTGGCTTTAGAAAAGTAGCGTATGGGTTTTAGAGCATGAAAAAGTAAAAAAATTTAGTTTGCCTTAAATACTGATTCACCCCCCCCCCCCCTCTCAGTATTTTTCCCAACAATTGGTATCAAAGCGGGTCCTTCTGCGGAAGCTTGATCGCTTGAAGGAGATCCGTCGCAATGGGAAAAATGGAGAATGAAGGTCTTGAAGCTACAGTCATCTCTCTAGAAGCATCAAGTAAGAAGAGTGAGGAACCTCTACAACTAAATGAAAATGAAGAACTTGGAGCAAAAATCTGGTCTATCATAGAACGTATACAAGCAGATCTTGAAGAATCAAACAAGAAGAATGCAGGATTTGGAGATGGAATCATCTCTCTACTAGCAGATCTTGAAGAATCAAATAAGAAGAATGAAGAACTTGAACCAGAAATCATTTCCCTCAAAGTAGGTCTCGAAAAATCAAATAAGAAGAATGCTGTACTTGAAGCTGAAAACATATCTCTAAAAGTAGATCTCGAAGCATCGAAGAAGAAGAATGAAGAGCTGCAACAAACATGTGAAGAAAACAAAAATTGGTTGAAAGAAGAAATTCTAAATCTGAAGGATCAAGTAGAAGATGGAAGAAGGAAAGAAGAAAGCATGACAAAGCTTTGTCAAGCCCTGGAGGTTGAGGTAAACATTCTCAAAGGTGAATTAGAAGAAAATATTAAACTTTTGAGGTTTCAAGATAGTTCTAAGATTCTGGATAATATTCTTAGTAGTCAAAGGTCTCCTTCTCTCAAACTTGGTCTTGGTTTTCATGAAACTGTTAAAGGAGAATCTAGTTCACAAGAGAATGCTAATGATTCAAAGGAAGGTGTCAATGCAAAACCTGAAGTGTTGAAAGAAACAAAAGATCGACCAACAATCATGAATTCTCAAAGGAATTCATTCAAGAACGTTGAATGTTTTAAATGTCATAACTATGGGCATGTTGCAGCAAATTGCAGGAGCAGATCATTTCAGCCACAAACAAATAGGTTCTACTCAAAAAGGTACTCTAGTTTCTTCAGGGGATATTGTTTCTCATGTAACATGTATGGACATAAAGCAGTTGATTGCAAAAGGAGGAAGATTAGAAATACTCATCATGATTCTTATGTTTAGTTCTCTGGCCACATGAGATGTTATGCTTGTAACAAGTATGGACATGTAGAAAAGGAATGCAGGTTGAACAGTTATGAGAAATTGGATAACTTCCAGCACACAAATAGAAAGATCAAACAAATATGGAAAAAGATGGAGGACCGATCAGAAACATAGGGAATTCTGACCCTACTGCAGTCATCCACTTCTGAAGCTGACTTTTCTTATTTGACTGTAGGAATGATGTGGGATACATTATGAGATTTAAGTAATGTATCATCACATGGGGAGCAATGCATGATGACTCTCATGGTTGATTTGACTATTCTGGTTATGTTTACTTCTGACAGTGCATCTGGTGTGAAGAAAAGATAGGAACAGAAGGTAAATTTGCAGGAGGAGATGAAGGTGTGAAATTTTCTATATTTCACTATCCATACACAGGTTCTATAAAACAAAGTTGCGTATACACGCGAGTTCCAGCTGACACAGCTGCGTATGCATTGATGATAAGAGAGTTTATCTGCTAGCTGAAGATCTGGAGCAGAGGTTCAGGGGCAGCATCAGTCTGACTGCTGATGATTGCACTATTAGCATTATTCTGGTTATACTCATGATTATGATGATATAATACTTGGTTTCCTATGTTGAAGGTTATGGATGAATCCTGTTTGCTTGTTGATGAAGAGTATTCATTGCTGAGATGAAAATCTTATAATTTAGAGAGAAGGACAGATCATGCAGAGATTGTTGCTGATGACTTGCTGTTGAAGGTGTTTCAGATTGCACAAGTTAAGAAGGAGCACTAGTCCAGGGGGAGTAGCAGGTTGATGATTGCATTGTTGGCAATATGATTGCTTATTCTTTTGTCTTTATGATACTCATGCTCAAATGATGATGACTTGGTACATGGTTTATTATGATGATTTTTTGAGCCCTGGTTACTGATAAGTATCTTTTGTACTCACACATGGATGAGTTGGATGTCGTTTGATTCAGAAATAAATCATGCAGAGTTTGTTACTATGGTTGAAGAGATCTTTTTCCTACATATGTTACTTCATGTTAAATCTTGAAGATCATGGTGATGTTGGACCACATGGATGATTGCTTGACACCTATATGAAGATGTTGTTCTGATATGAGAATCTCTCTTGGAAAGATTGTATTGATGCTGCAAAGAATTTGAAGGCTTGGTTACTATTGTGCTGATGCTACAACCGTTGGATGACGCTTGAAGACACAACTACACTGTTCTATCTATCTGTAGTCCAGGGAAGTATTCAAATGTCTCAGAAAGAAGCTGAACACTGTCTTTGCCTCACAGAGAATCAGATATGGTTGAAATTTAGAAGATGTCTTGGGATACGCGGGTTTACTGAAACACAGTAGCGTATACACGCGAGTTCCTGCACAGAAAACCGCGTATGTTTGACTGCTGGAAATTTTTGGTTGAGTCAGCTCTCTTCAGCACAGCTGCAGTACTATTTGGTATCTCTGATACTGTTTGGTATCTCTGGTGGTGTTCCAGTTCTCATAATTATGTTTCTAATGTTTTGCTGAAGATGCCTTTATGATTTGTTGGTAGAATTTTTCAGGATGCACAAACTAAGGGGGAGCCTTAGTCATTTGGAAAGGATGCTTGGATGCACAGATTCAGGGGGAGCATTGGATTTGCTGAGTATAATGCATTGTTGGCATTATGATGGTTCTGTTATATGATCTCTCTTGAGGTCTTCTTGGTATTGGTCATGAAAATTCTATTTGTATTTTTGATGAAAAGGTCTTGTTGAGACCCATGTTGTAAAATTGTAATATTCAGTCATGTAAGGACTGGTCAATTTGTAAACCCACTTGGTTGGGTAGCTTAGTCATGTTTGTAAACCCACTTGGTTGGGCAGCTGAGTCAAATTTGTAAACCCACTTGGTTGGGTACTTGAGTCTCATATGTAAATCCACTTGGTTGGATAATTGGTGTAAGTATGAGTCTTTGGTGATAGGAAGAGTCATGTACCTTATTGAAAATTATGTTTAAATATTCAGCATGAACTCAGGGGGAGCTTGGTCACTTCAGTTTACATCAGATCTGCAGAACGCTTCTTCTACATGAGGAGAAAAGGGGAAGAGTATATTGGTTTTGATCCGTCTGTTGCCCTTGATGTCATGGTGTTTGAATGAAGATAATGATGTGCCCTTTGCCCTTGATGTCAAAGGGGGAGAGTGACATGGTGTTTGAATGATGCCAAAAATGGAGAGAGTGACATGGCAAATAGGGAGAATGACATGGTATCATTGAATTCTTAATGTATCTATCTGTTGTGGTAACCAAACACCATCATGGTTTCCATCAAGTCCAAAGGGGGAGATTGTTGGAAATATGATGCAGGATGTTGTCCTTGATGGCAACCCACTGAATGAAGATAAAGATCTGTTTGTTGACATGTTGTTGCTTGATGGCAATCTACACGATAAGTTATGCTTGACTTGATGGACTTAGTAAATGATGTAAATCTGATGTGATATAATGTTTGTTGACAATATGATGCTAAGTGTTGTCCCTGAAAGGCAACCCACTTGATGAAGATGATGACAACTTACTTGATGAAGTTGTGCTTGAGAGAATAGGTTCATGATGAAGAAAATATGATGTATCTACAGTATGTACAAAAGGCAATGAAGAAAGGAATTCAGAATGTGCTCAAAATATGATGAAAAGAGTATGTCTCTTTGTATACGCGGATTTGCCTAAGGGAAGTGGCGTATGCACGCGAAAAAGAACGTGCCAAGTCGCGTATGGGCTAAAGCGCTCAAAAAGTGCAAAACCAAGGGTAACCACCATGGTATTGACCCATTGTATTGGGTAATGATCCGCCTAATTGACCCCGTCCAGGTAGTTTTGGGCTTATGGTATTGTTATGGTCCATGGTATTGAAAAAGGGGCTCATGGTATTGAAAAAGGATAAACCTATATAAGGAGAAGAAATTCATTGTGCAAATCATGGGTGTGAGGGCAAGATGTCTGAGCTTGAATGAATACTTCTCTGAGAAGTATATCTGTATGGAAAGGGTAAATGTTTGATGATAGATCTGAATCTATGATGCACCTATGAAGAAATGTTGAAGCGGGATATCTAGATCTGAAATGTATCTGTATTTGCTAGATCTGTTTATGGAGTGATTAGATCTGTGATGAGGCGAACATCTGTCTGAAGTAAAGGGTTAAATCTGAACTGAATGTCTGATCTGAAGAAGTATGCTGCTCTATGATGGTTGAAGATCTATACGCTACTTCGACGCGGAGGAAGTGCGTATATACGCGGCTTCGCCGAAGAGAAAGCGTGTATGCGCAATGAAATATAAATTGAGGTATACGCTGGTTTGTGTGAACGGAAGCGCGTATATACGCGACATCAGTAAAGGGAAAGCGCGTATGCAAACTAGGGTTTGCTGAAGCAAGGGGTATGAAATATCTGATCTGTTCTGCTGTGTTTCTGCTATCTGATCTGTGTTGATATGTATCTGTTGGTGATGTATGTTTGTGCTTAAAAAGTATGGAAAGGGTCCAATATGAAAATATGATGAAATGTGGCCTGCAAGTGGTGTTCTATTGAAGTTGTTGGATCCAGTGTGAAAATTGATGAAACGTGGTCCAAGGTGGTGCTGAAGGTTGTAGCCTTCAGTCAGGGGGTTGTAGCTCCCTTCCAGGTGAGGCTGGTAAACGAGATCGGGGGTCGTAGCTCCCTTCCAGGAGAGGCTGGTAAACGAGTCAGGGGGTTGGAGCTCCCTTCCAGGAGAGGCTGGTAAACGAGCGCAGGTGGGTGCCTGCGTGCTGGTAGAGTCTGCACCAACACATATGTTGTAATATGTTTTCTCTATAATAAAATATTGAAGGCTGAGCAACTGCAGCGGTGGTTTTCTCCCGACTTGGGTTTCCACCTAAAAATCCTGGTGTTCATGTGTGATGCTTTATGTCATGATTTATTCTGTTCTTACTGCACATGTTTACTGTTTATAGAACATCTAATGGATGAGTGATGGAATGATATAAGTGAAGAACTAATGGCATAATTAGATCTCTGTGTATACGCTAGTTTTATGAAGGATATCCGCGTGTATACGCTAGTTGGATTCAGAAAAGTAGCGTATGGGTTTTAGAGCATGAAAAAGTAAAAAGTTTTGAATATACAGTAAATACTGATTCACCCCCCCCTCTCAGTATTTTTCCCAACAAAACGGTGGTTTTCCGGGGGTCACTTTGCCACGTGTCGCATTCCCTATGGAATCTCTCGCAAATAGGAAATACCGCCTACTCCGCAAAAGCGGTGCAATATGGGCAACCCGCTTTTGTGATTCCGTTCGTGGTTTTGGTACAGGGCTTGACCACAAGTGCAAGTCTAGTTTCGCTATCCTTTTGTTTGTTAACTCATGTCCAATCCTCGGGTCAGGTTCCGAAAGCACAAAAATCTTGTCTCTTTATTAAGCGGGATTTTTATATTTGAACAGTGTTCACGACCCCGGTTCTCTACACAGACCTCGCCTTCGGGTGGGGTGAGTTCACACGGTTATCCAACAATTTACGGGAATTCAAATACAGAAGAATGTAATTATCAGTACCCAATCGCCTCACAGTTAAACAATTCTTCACAATTAGCAGTTCGAGATAATTCAATGGCAACTAAGCTTGGAAATCATTTAACTGGAAACAATTGTTCACACACAGAGGTTTATTGCAGAAATCCCCTCTCTACTCTTCTCTTCCCTCTCTACTTTTATTCATCCGAGGAATTAAAATTTATATACATAAAATATGGCTCTTCAGTTCCTCTCAGAGGACCGTTCTAGAAATCAAAAGGTCTAATTATAATAATTCAACTAACTAAAACTGTTTGACTCCTACAACTCTAACTAGTCTAAGTAATACAGTCAGCTGAGGTATTGACACCTAGCTGTTACAACTCAAATTTTTTCGAACCCTCCTAGCCACAACATGTGGAAAAAACCTCCTACATTGCTGGCTAGTGCCTAATGCCCCTGCATCATCGTGTGACATAAACCTATTAACAAAAGTGAACAGGGAATGATTATTAATTATGGCATACTAAGTTGTAAGTGATTTTGACTATTTGTCTTTAACATGTAAAAATGTTAAATTCCAAACTTACATCATCATGGTTTGGCATCATGAGCTTGACTAATTGTCCACCATGCTCATAATTTCATTGTTGTATTCATATCTATAAACAACGTTTCAAATAATAATAATAAAATTCTATAAGAAAAATCCAGACCTCCATGCTGCTTCTCCCTATGAGACAAAGTCAAAATTGCATTACACAATCTGACACATAAGAATCTCCTATATCTCGGTGGTATGTATCCAAACTCTTATAATAGTGTCTTCAAGACTTATGTTGACATTGCCAATGAGATATTTAAGCAATGAAAGATGGAGCCTTCTTCATTGTTGTATATGTAACAGTCTTTTATTAATATAAAGATTGATGGTTTTGTCTTTCTGAAAATGAAATGTAAAATAATTTATTGTGGTCAATTGAATTTTTTTTTTTTTAAAGCTTTTCATTATGGAAGGGTGACATAGATATATGCCCTTCTAATTGAAATTCGGACCTGCCCTTCAAATTTGATCACTGTGTGGGACCTTAACAAACAATAAAACTATTCCGCCACGCGTTATATAAAACATATAACAAAACCTTTGTCAAAACTTCAAACGAACCCTTTAGCCGTGGGTATTTCATCACGAATTGATCATTTTACCATGTACCTTCTTCTAGAGGAATATTCTTCCACTTGATTAGGTACTTCATAATGGTTATATGTCAAAGAGATACATAATGTTTATCTATAACTTTTTTTATTTCAAGAATCAACTTTCATTCTTCATCTAATTTTGGAAGTTCTATTTACATTGCCATATTTTTTCACAAAACCTTTTTTAGGCAAGATACATGAAAAACCTTATGAATGCAAGAAGAAGGAAAATATAACTTCTATACCACTTGTAAAATCCTATGAATAATTATTTGGGGCCATAACAGTTTTGCAGTGTGGAAAAAGACGGCAAAAAGTCCCAGATTTTTGAAAAAATCCCGGATTTTTCCTGGAGCCGACTTTATTGGCCGACTTTTTGCTGATTTTTTCATCCTTGAAAAAGTCGCGATTTTATCCTCGAAGAAAATAGAATATGTCTCTCTGATGGTAGGACATAGTGGCGACTCCGCTGGGGACCTGAATAATAACATAGATATCTTGACTTTAAAGTACCTCCCAGTGATATACTATCCCCATTTTTTATTGCATGTAATATTGCTTCCATTTATTTTTCATACGTAGATTTCACCAAATATTTTCTTTGAATTCCTTGCTTTTAAAAGCCAATGATATCCCATGTTATGTAAATTCCTTGTCCTAGTGCCTCACACTCTATTATGAATGTTCTACCAAAAGTAGGTGCAACCGATGTTGGTGTAGAAGACATGGCATCCATTAAAAGAGAGAATACCAAAGTAGCCTCATCATTCCATATAAATGATATTTTCTTCAAGAGATATGTGAGTGGACTTGAAATGCATGCATAATTCTTAACAAATGATCAATAATATCATGTAAGTCTAAAAATCTTCTAAGAACCTTGATTTTCTTAGGAATAGGTCATTTTGTAATAGCTTGCATCTTTTGAGGCTCCAACTTCACTCCTTCCTTTAAAAAAATATGAACCAAATACTCGAATTCTTATTTCCCAAAAGCACATTTGGATATTTTTACATACAAATGATTGTTCTCAATAATTTATATAACTTTTCCACATGTTTAGTGTGGTATTCCCATGATTTATTATAAATATGTGTATTATCAAAGAAAACCAACACAAATTTTATAATATGGGATCAAACAAAATTGTTCTTAAGTCGAGCCCGCCGGACTTCAAATGGCGATAAACCATAATTCAAACCAAATTCACATTCCAAAATAGCCTGCTGACGTTGGCCAATTTTGTGACGCGAAAACCAAATGAATTCTGCCCTAATCTTTTTTGGGTCCGAAGTTGGGCTGGCGTACGGAGGGAGAGTTGTGACGCGAATTTCTTATCAAATTCGCCCTAATATTTTTCGGTTCCGGATTTCCACTGCGCGAGCAGCCCAAACAAAGATCCGCTCCTATCCCTCTGTGACGAAACCATCGTACATGCTGACGTCATCAATCAAAACCCGCCACCCTTTTGACTTTGTAAATAAAACAAATTGCGTCTGTGTCATTTTCATTATTCCGTGCGCTAGCCAGTCTTCCATGCAAAAAAATTCAAAAACCAACTGTTAACGCTTGTTGACCGTTACCTTGCTGAAGAGAATTGAAGCCGAATATTTTAGGGTTCTTCTGTCATAACCAGCGCCTGTTTAAACACGTTTCATTTCCCGTAAACAGGTATTTATTCCAATTCCCCGCTAAACTCTATAAAAAATCCTGGTTTTAGTTTAATTCTGCACTAAGGTCTGAAAAGAAGTTCAGTTTGGTCTTTTTCGTTCCCAGAACTGCAATTATATTCCAAAAAATGGAAATTATGCCCCTTTTCCACAAAAACCCCGAAATTCCATTTCTGAATCCACAAGAACCAGAAATGGAAGTTCCTGTAGCTCTGAATGTCATGCCCATCAATGCCCCTCACAAGGACTTGGATTATTTTCCTTTAGCCGATATGGATTTTCAAATTAAGGACTTGCTTCTCAGTGAGAATCCTCTTCGAATATTTTTCCGCTGCAGAGAAAATTATTTGAATGGTTCTGACATCTTTGGACTTTGGGAATCAAATCTTCCTATGTACCTTCTCCCCTCAGTCCATATTTTTCCCGAGTTAATCCATTATTGCTACGCAAATTATGATCCCAACCAACGAGCAGTTTTATCCCCAAGTCAAAATGTCCTTTTCCCAATAACTGCTCAGTCCATAAATGAAATGTTACAATTCCAACCTGGTCAAGCTCTCACTCCCCTGTCCATGGATGAATGACTTGAGAAATCTACTAAGTTATCCCATGAAGAGTTAAACCGCCTATGCCAAACCTTCATGTTACCAGAGCATCAGCCTAAAAACCCTCCCCCTTATGGTTATACTTTCTTTACTGATGAGGGTAGAGTTATTTTAAACATGATATCTTCCATAATGGGCTTCAATACTAGTGAGTATGTTGATCAGTTAACCCTAGTATTGTTATCCATTTTTACTCCTGGACAGCCTCCTGCTGTCAAGTACGATTTTGCATCTTATATTGCTGACAAAATCCATGATCAGTTCATGAGATTTGAGAATGAGAGAGTATTTAAGTATTCTTCTGTCATATATCATCTCATGATTTACTTTTAGTCAGAAAATTTCCCTTTTTATGTTAAGAAACTTGATGCCAAAGGGAATCCTAGGTCAGTCATCTTTTGGTCTGCCATTACTCACAATTCCTATGATTCTCCTTATTCCTATAATGAGTTTGTCGACCTTTTTGTTCATCCTGCAACTACCTTGTTGACAGGAGTCTCTCCTCCTAGAATTAACAATGAAATCAAGAAAATCCTTCAGCTCTCAAAGCATTACAAGATAGGTGACTGGTACCTATATCAAAACTACACAGAGATCAGGATATATGGATGTGAGTTATGCCCATTCAAACTGCCCAAGTATGTCCCAATGAGACTCTTTGCATTAGAATATTTCAGGCAGATGAATAATTCAGATATAATTCATTTTTGCAATGCAAAGAAAAAGGCTCAACTCGGGATCAAGAGCCAATTAGGTCCCTTCATTTGTAACTCTAGGGAAGCTGGAAAGGAAGCCGAAAGGATTTTAGAAGACTATCTCAGACTACAAAAGAGTTTCTATTGGGTGCCTTATGATCCAACCAACTTTATCTGTGATAAAAGAATGAAAAATAAACTATCACCATACATCCATCAAAGAATCCCATAAATAGAACAATATGCTAATATGGATGAATGGACAGAAGGGACATTGGTTGAAAAAGATAGTGAGTAGGTCAATGTTGAAAATGTAATGAAAGATCTTGAAAATATACTTGACCTAGAATCTTTTGGACAGGTGCAGGGATCTTCTTCAGCCAGGACTTTACAAAAAAATTTGCAAGAGATTAGTACAGTAGCAGTAGAATCTAAAGGAAAAGAAAAGGAGCCTGATATACAAATAATTGAAAAATTCATAATGACAGAGCAACCAGAGACTTCTGAAGAACAAGGTCAAGGACAAATTCCTCCTACTCAGATCAGTGAGCCATAAATTTCTATTTTACAAACTCCTCTGAATATAGAAAAGGGAAAAAAGAGAGAGGTTGAAACAACTACTCCTATTAGTGGCTCTTCTGAAAAACAAGATATTCAAAGGCAGAAATTAACTCCCCTTCTAAAAGATGAATCATTTCAGGAAATCCCTGACAGCCAGGGAAGAGAAGACAGTCAGCAAACAGGTACAGGTAGTGGGACATCCACTATTTTTCAAAAACAGGAAATACAGAGGCAACAAAGTGCAGAAATATCTTCTTTCAAACCTCCAGTAAAAACTGCCTGGGACATCAAAAGAACATTCATCAATATAAAGGCCAGGAACGATCCACTTAGACTTCAAGTGTACAACCAATATTTGAATATGGCTCCAAAAAATCAAGAAAGATTGATGTCAGCTTATGACATCCAATAGGGTAAGATGTTAATGAGCCATTTGAAGCCCAAGGTGCAGCAGCCTCAGATAGCTACAGATTACGTTAGGACTAATTTTGAAGTCTTAGCAAAGGATATCCATCCTTTAGATCAAATTGAGCTACACAAGCAAACAGGTGAGATGATTTATTCTACTCTGATGGATAAATCAATGATGACCCATAAGTTGCAGGATTCTTTGGATAATACTAATACACAGTTGCAGCTTGAAAAAGCCTCCTCCCAGGCTAAGGATAATAGAATCAAAACTTTAGAAGAAATAATCATTGGTTTGGGTCATAATCCTAAAGATGTGAAAGGTATTGAAGCTTTGATCAAGAGAAAAGATGATGATATTGCAGCTCTGAGAAAAAAATTAAAGTTACCGGCCTCAAGACATCCACAGACTGCAGAAATCATCAAACAAAATTCTGAGGAATAACTAATGGATTTGCTCTTAAAATTGAATGAGAAACTTACTGCAACTGAAAAATAGCTTGAGAATGCATTAAAAGATAAGCAGGAAAATATTCTAGTATCTACAGCAGGAGTAGTGACAGGTACAGCAACAACAGGTCAGCCAGCAGAATTGTCACAGAGCAACACTGCAAATTTGAACACTGATGAATTAACAAATTCAATGGAAGATATGAAACTTCAGGCCATAGAGCTTCACAAAACAAAGGAACAATTGGCCACTCTAGAACATAAATATGATCTTTCAAAAATGAGTGTTGCTGATAAAACAAGAGAAGTGAAAAAATTAGAAAAAATAGTCAAAGCATTGGAAAAGGATCTCACATTGGAGAAACCTTTAAAAGAAATAAATGAAATTCTTTGGGATAATATCATTCAATAAATAAAGGATGTTTGGTCCTCAATTCAAATAATGGATGAACATAATAACTTAGTTAAATTGGCTCTGGATGAGATTGAGAGATCAAGACAAGAGTTGGGAAATATGCTAGAAGAGGCCAATAGACTTATACATTTTTTGAATACTCAGACTAAGAATCAACTTGCAGAAATTGGTATTCAGGACAGGACCGGAACAATTCTGGAAATAAAGAGAGTTTTTAATAAAAGAACTCTGGTACAGAATTTAGAACGAAGGTGCTCAGATATGCAAGAAGAAATCATTGCCTTCAGAGAAAGATTGAATATTTTATTAAATAGAGGATTGCCCAGTCCTATAGTTGCAGAAGATAAGCTAATGGACCTTGATAGTTATGTTGAAAAATTGGACAAATATGCTGATAATCAAGCTAGTTCTTCAACCAGTTCATCAACAGCAGCATTGCCTACAGGGAAAAACCTTCATGACAGATTGGATAATTTATTTTATCTTGAGCATGAAGTAAATCATTTGTTCCCAAATCAGCCTAATTTCTTCAAATATACTGAGGCTGATGAAACACTAAGAAAGTTGCAAAGGACCAGAGTGCCAGAAGTTCAATGGTGGGAAGAAATGATGGAACTTTTGTAAAAAATTATCCTTACATAAATTTTTGCCTATTTACCACAGTATATCATGATAAAAAGGATAAAATGATGAACAAAGGTCAAGAGTATCAGAGCAGTTAAAGAGTATCAGTGAAATGAAATAATCAACATAGAATTACTGAAGAGGATAGCAGCAAGCCAAGATATAGGGCCTGCCTCCAGCACATTCTTAAAAGAAGGAAACAACAGAACATCAGTTATCATTTTTCTTATCTACGAGACCATCTGTCTCTATATTATTGTAAAATACTTATTAGTTATCCTAGATAATATCTCAATTTGTTATGAGATATTTTGTATGATTTTTTGTATAAATAATCCATCAATTGGAGTAGTAAGTGTGGATTCATATACTTTGCAGTAACATTGACTTTTTCGGAATAAAGTGTTGTTGGAGAAATTTCTTTGTGGCTTGCTGGATGATGAATTGATGCTAGAGACTTTTTACAGGATTCATGTGTCAAACTACGGATCAATAAGTCATTTCTATCCTGTGTTTTAAGTTTTTATATCTGTTTATTATATCACTGTGTTTCATTTTTGAATAATTAATGAAAAGGATTAAATCAGAAGGTACTTAAGTGTAATCTGGTTTTAATCAGTATTATTCTAAATGTTTTCTTCTAAACTAGTTATAAATAGTGAATTCTTAATTGCTCCTGTTTTACTAGTTTAAGAATTTTGACTATTTAGTAAAGAATACTTAAATGCTATTTATTGATAATCACTCATTTTTCTCTCTTTGAATGTGTTGAAAGATTCTTAATTGCCTTTCATCCATTTTAAATCCATTTCATTCTTTTAATATTTATAATTGTTTCCATGTTTGACTATCTTGCCCTGTAAAACCACCTTTCATTGATCAACTTAATCCAGTGAAGCCATTTTTTTTTACTCCATTGCCCAATGGCCTGAATTACTCAATCTTGCCCTTAGCTATTGAATTCCACCACCTAAATTCAAATAAAACCCCTGGACTTTATAACAAGCCTAAATTTTCTAAAACAAAGCTAAATTTTATTGAGAGAGCCCTCTCTGGGTACAGATTGGCTAGATTCTGTACCTAAAAGATTGGTTTGTGGTTACCTCAGACCCCTTTCCTCTTTCAACAACTTCAAGGAAAATCTGAATGATAACATAGTGGCGACTCCGCTGGGGACCTGAATAATTTCATTGTTACTATTGTTTATTTTATAAACCACAGACAGAGCCTGAAGATTAGCCAGGTAGCCTTTGAAACTGCTTTTGCTTTGCAATTGCAGAAGTAAATAAATGCTGACGTCCAAAATGTCGAACCCACATTGCGCGTCGAGACTGCGTCTGAATTGGAACAATGGACGCTTCGGTACTTTATCTTATTGCTTTACTATTCTATATACTGCTATTTCACTTTCTTATAGATGCCTCGGGCATATTTGGATGTTTTCTCAGATTTGTCGATAATCTCCATGTGGACCGTTACTGGGTTTTATATCATGTCCATGTATGTGACATGGGGTATTTTTCTATCATTGTCTGGGGTGGGACTTCCACTTTTCTGGATGGATATTTGGGTTCCAATCTTCAGATGTGAAAATGTAATGACTTCATGGACTGCTTTACTTCATATAATATATTCAAAACAACGTTTTTTCTCTTGTGAAAAAAAAATGATTAATGTTTATCACTCTGCCTTCAAAACTAGCGATGCTAGTCTATGTTGCTGGTTTATTGATATGGTCTGATGGTATTTTTATATTTTGGACATATCACACTCCTCACATGATTAGCGTTTTTCTATGTTCAAGGATTTTGGGTACTTTAATTTGTATTTGGAACAATGGATGTCGGTACTCTATCTGTTGCTTTACTATTCTACATACTGCTATTTCACTTTCTTATAGATGCCTCGGGCATATTTGGATGCTTTCTCAGATTGTCGATAATCTCCATGTGGACCGTTATCGGGTTTTATATCATGTCCTTGTATGTGACATGGGGTATTTTTCTATCATTTTCTGGGGTGGGACTTCCACTTTTCTGGATGGATATTTGGGTTCCAATCTTCAGATGTGAAAATGTAATGACTTCATGGATTTTTTTACTTCATATAATATATTCAAAACAATGTTTTTTCTCTTGTGAAAAAAAAATGATTAATGTTTATCACTCTGCCTTCAAAACTAGCGATGTTGGTCTATGTTGCTGGTTTATTGATATGGTCTGATGGTCTTTTTATATTTTGGACATATCACACTCCTCACATGATTAGCATTTTTCTCCGTTCAAGGATTTTGGGTACTTTAATTTGTATTTGGAACAATGGACGTCGGTACTCTATCTATTGCTTTACTATTCTACATACTGCTATTTCACTTTCTTATAGATGCCTCGGCATATTTGGATGCTTTCTCCCCTTTGTCGACATAATCTCCATGTGGACCGTTATCGGGTTTTATTGAAGCGAACAAAGTTCCTTCTCAAGTTAAAATACTCCAGAAAACTTGGAATACAAAGATATCCATGAGGATACAAATATTATATTATAAAAGATATGAGATAGATGATTGAATGTTACAAATGAGGCATGCTTATATACCTACGCAGGTGCCTCTTCACGAAAGGTCATGTCTTATCAGACATGGCCTTTCAACCTAATTACTAATTAACTAATTAATCACTATTTACATTATTTTATTCATTACATTACCTTCCTCCTCAAAAAGCTTTGTCCTCAAAGCTTGTTGATGAAAGGCCTCGATTTCTTTTCCTGATGAACATCTTCTCGTCTCGGGGAAGTCATCCTTGTCGACACAAGTTGATATGATCCTCTAAGTGACAAACAAAACTGTCGCACTGAGAATGGATCAGACCATCCTAAATCAATTTTCTGTGGAATCTCGCGGCGACTTGAAACTTGTGCTGAATTATCACTTGAACGCATTGCACTGATATTAGTATTCTTCGGAATATCAACTTGTTTCTGTTCTGAAGACATAGCTTGATCGAGTTGTCTGCTCCCGTGATTTGGATGTCGATAGGGAACTTTTTTGGTTTGACTTTCCATTCTTAGTTGTGTGGTGATGTTTTGATTTTCTTTTGGCGATGATGTTATTGAGTTGGTTACATAACTTTCGCTTGAAATGTTCATCGCCGGAACTACAACTTCTAAGTTTGCATCTTTTGCAACTTGCTTGTCTTCTTCTTGAGTTATGACATTTACTGCATTAGTACCAGTTTCCTTCTCTTCAACTCGGATTTCTACATTCGATGCTTTATTTTTGACAAGTTGTTGCACCTTGTTTTCTAATGACTTCTTGTCTCTCTTCAACTTCTTAATTTGCGTTAGTAATTTGTCGTTGTGGTCCTTGAGGCGAGCAACTTCTTCATTCTTATTAGTGGTGATTTTGTCGATTTCCTTTTGCATATTTTGTATCACCTTTTTACCTTCTTGAGAAATTACCTGCGAAATTTCTTGTACGTCTTCAGGCGTCATGGAATTTGGCTTCAAGTTAACGTCTTGTAGCGTTATCTTCTTCTTTTTGTAGGTGAATGTCAAGAATTTCTTTTTCGTATTTAGGATAATTGAACCTAAGGTTTCCATCCATGGTGAACCCAACACAATATCACTATTATCCAAAAGTAAGGTTTTCATGGTAAATTGAGAGATAAAAGTATAATCCCCAATGTTTAGTTGTAGATTTTTTATGTCGTATTTTTTCTTGTCAAAAATGTCTAATTTTTCGATTATATTTGACTCAGGAATCACCAACTGGTTGGAAATTTTAGGGTTTATATAATTTTTCTCTTCAGCGGGTGATATAGCAATAGTGACATCTTTCCCCGCGATACTTCCTTTAATTTTAAGCAGCGCTTTAGGGTCGATAGGTAACGTTTCTAATTCTAAAAATCGTCCTGACTTCATTTTTGTATTAGATGTCATTTTGCTTGTTGAGATAAATATTCTCCAACTTCACCCTTTTTAACTTATAATCTTAATTTTCCTTGGTTTTGAATTTGTAATAACTTCAAAATACTTTTTTTTAACCTTTTTCTTTTACTTTGTAGAAGTATCTTAAATATTAAAATACTCCTTTTTAATATTTATTTCAATGTTAATCAACTTGACGTTTTAAAATTCTTATATGCTTCACCTCTTTTTCTTTTTTTTTTTCTTGGCCCTTTTGTTTTTTTGTTTTTTTGTTTTTGCAATTAAATTAATATATATATATATATATATATAATAATATTCTGTTAATATTCGACGAAGATTTAGTAATAAAGATTGGTTTTAATTTTTACCAACTATTAACAATATATGAATCGTGATCAACGATTTTGAAAAAACACTTCGGATCAATACATCGATCGGTCACGACCTTACACCATAGAGTTTAAGAGGTTAACGGAGGTGTCAGAAGGTTAAGAAGGTTGGATGTAGCGGATGCCTGAATCGAAAGCAGCGAAGAGTTGCAGTCGCAGCGATGCTACGGCTCTGATGGTGGACAGTGACACAGGCGGACAACGTGGTGGCACTGTGTGGATGCGGGGTAGATAACACAGCAGAAGTGTTAGTGGAGAAGGGAGTTGGGGTGCGGCTTGGAGGACGGAGGCACGATTGTGGTAGGTAGAGGCAGCTTGGGGGACGGAGGCACGACTGTGGTCGGTTGCTACTTGCTAGTTGACTGTGCAGTCAGTGTTTTTTGTAGGTCCCACGTGGTGGCTGTGCTGGTTGTCGAGCAGACGTTGATTCCTGCAGGTTAGGGCCGAGATTGGAAGTTGTGGCAGTCGTCGACCAAGCTTTTTTTTCTTTTCTTTTCTTTTTTCTTTTTTTTTCTTTTTTTTTTTGCAATTAAATTTATATATATATATATATATATATATATATTCTGTTAATATTCGACGAAGATTTAGTAATAAAGATTGGTTTTAATTTTTACCAACTATTAACAATATATGAATCGTGATCAACGATTTTGAAAAAACACTTTGGATCAATACATCGATCGGTCACGACCTTACACCATAGAGTTTAAGAGGTTAACGGAGGTGTCGGAAGGTTAAGAAGGTTGGATGTAGCGGATGCCTGAATCGAAAGTAGCGAAGAGTTGCAGTCGCAGCGATGCTACGGCTCTGATGGTGGACAGTGACACAGGCGGACAACGTGGTGGCACTGTGTGGATGCGGGGTAGATAACACAGTAGAAGTGTTAGTGGAGAAGGGAGTTGGGGTGCGGCTTGGAGGACGGAGGCACGACTGTGGTAGGTAGAGGCAGCTTGGGGGACGGAGGCATGACTGTGGTCGGTTGCTACTTGCTAGTTGACTGTGCAGTCAGTGTTTTTTGTAGGTCCCACGTGGTGGCTGTGCTGGTTGTCGAGCAGACGTTGATTCTTGCAGGTTAGGGCCGAGATTGGAAGTTGTGGCAGTCGTCGGCCAAGCTTATTTTTTTTTTTCTTTTTTTTTTTTGCGTCAGAGTGTACGAGCTAATAGCTGCAACACTTTTATTTTTTAATTTTTGTTGTCTTTTATATATATATTTTTTATAATTAAACTAAATGATATTCTTATATATGATTTTTTTTTTTTTTTTTATTGATACTCTAATTTTTTCCAAATTTATTTTAATCACTTCCCCCCTTTTTTTTTATTTGACTTTTTTTTTTTCAACGTCCCCCTTTTTTTTTTCTTTTAACTTATTTCTTCTTCTTTAAAAAAAAATATATATGGCCAAGGGCTTCTAATGAACTAAGTAGCAACAGCAGAGAAACTCCCAAGGTTTAGCGAAACGCTTCGACGGCAACAACGTTGACGAATTTTCGATGGCCAAGGGCCTAGATTGAGGAGCGTAGCTTTGTGTAGCGATGAGCGGACAGAAGATCGAACACCTCTGATACCAAATGAAGCGAACAAAGTTCCTTCTCAAACTAAATATTCCAGAAGACTTGAAATATCCAAATATCCATGAGGATACAAATATTATATTAGAAAGTATGATGAATATGAATTGATTGAATGTTACAAATGAGGCCTGCTTATATACCCACGCAGGTGCCTCTTCACGAAAGGTCATGTCTTATCAGACATGGCCTTTCAACCTAATTACTAATTAACTAATTAATCACTATTTACATTATTTTATTCATTACATAGAGAGGCTTGATGAAACTCACCACTTTTCTGCTCTTGTCATAGAAGCACAGAAAAATCGAGTCAAAGCTCATTTTGATCAGTCAGTTTCCCCTCATTCCTTCATAGAAGGAGACCTCGTCCTCTTGTACGACCAAGCTCACGATAAGCTAGGGGAAGGAAAATTTCAACCCATGTGGCATGGGCCCTACATTGTTAAATGTATTTTGCAAAATGGGGCTTATGAGATTATTGATTATGAAGGTCATCCTCTGGATCAGCCCAGAAATGGGTTGTATCTTAAAAATTACTAAGCATGAGTCATTTGTGCATGTTTTTCGTACATATGTGCATTTTTTCATTTTTGTAAATTTTGGCTTGGTGTGCTTTACGAGCATTTTCCTGCTTATTGGATTGTTGCTTATTGTGCAGATGTCCATTACCCCTTATGTCGGTTTCACAGATGGTGCTTCCCGCAGTACCCGGAACCTATCTTCAGCAACCTGGGTGATTTATGATCTTGCTGGTGAGTTGATAGGCCTTCAAGGTATCTGTCTAGGACAAACCACAAACAATGTCGCTGAATATAGTGTTGTTATTGAACTATTAACTGAGGCCATTACTCTCGACATTCATGCATTGATTGTTAACCTAGACTCACAACTTGTTGTTATTAAACTTAATGGACATTATTCTGTTAGAAACCCTCACATCTTAATGTTGTATTTGCGTGTTCATTTACTGGAAAGACATTTTTATTACATTACATATCAACATATTCCTACACGAATGAATGCATTAACTGATACAGTAGCTAACATTGTATTAGATAGACATTTTCATAATTTGTAAAAAATCATCACATGACAAGATCCATACAGGAAAATAGATGTATATATATTTCAAGTGTTTGCATCCATGTGCATCATAAGTTCAAAAAATATGTATGTTTCGGTTACATCCTGAGAGATCATGTCTCTAAAAAAAATGCAGAAATAAAACCTAAGTGTCTAGTCGGTGTGACGCTCATGATAGCACGTCACTGCCCGTACGAGCCACCTCAGCAAGCAGTGAACGCAGTTTTACACCCCTGCAGTGTGTCTCTGGTATGCACGAGGAACATTATCAAATCACGCATACTCCGAGATCCCACGGGAGATTCCCTCCAAGTTGTGTATGATTTCCTCCTCCTCGCCTCCCTCACCATGAGGGGTCACATCAAAGTCGTGAGGAATCCTCCATGCTATTAGGGACATACATGCAGGTCTCGCTGAGCTAACATCTGTAATTACATGGATTAATGTCAGAGCATGCATAACAAAAAAAAATCATAATACTCATCAAAATAAAAAATGAGTCTTACCCAGTACTTCGTCCCAATCCTCTCCTTCTAGGAGTGGGAGATCTACATCACCGGTGAAATCCGTGCCCGAGTAGGGCTAGTCCTCCATGACTATCAGCTGTCGGCGGAGCCACTCAAATAACTTTGGTCTCCAGGACATCTATTTACCGCCCCCTGACCTTGGCATCAAAGCTGCCCAACGACCATTCGTGGCTCCTAGGCTGGTGGTGTTGGAACTATTACCTCCTGACGATGGAAGATTGCTAATTGTTCCAGCGTGAAAGGTACCAATATGGACCCATAGCCAAAATGCTTCAGCTTATCATTCTTTCATTTTGTCAACTGGAATTTGATGTTGATTGTTACTGCCCCTACCCATTTGTAGAGTATCGGTGCCAAGAAATCCACTGCAAGAAGTAATTGTGTTTTTCTAGCCTCATATGGAGCCTGAAATCCTGCAGCCCACGTGATGGTGTGTAGCACTACTCTAAGTTCCAAATCAGGGATGGTTTGGATATCCACCTTCCCGATTTTGGATCCTTTCTGTGCTCCTCGGAACACTTTGTCAATAACCATAGCCATGTTTTCCATTGTGGGCAGAGTATTGGTCAGGATTGGTATTGCCCCCCTCCGTGACAATCCGGTTATGAAATAGATATCTGGGACTTCAATCTCAAGTTCTTGGTTGTGAATAATGATTTTTTCCTAATCAATGTCCCAGACACTAATCAAGTACTGCAACAGCTCCAGTTGAGCTCTAAGACATGGTGCCATAAATAATTTTTTGAGCCCGCAATCTCTGAGAGCTTCCATGTATCTCATATTACCCATGGCTTCCTCATCTTCTTCACTGTGTTCTCGTTCTTTCCATTCAATCACCATTTTGTCTTTTCACACCTGTAAAAACATCCATATGGTTGTCGTTAGCTAAATCCAATGCTTTTGAATGGTTAAATTAGGCTTGCTTGTTTGAATTTACATGCTAAAAAGGTTTTCGCGGTTGGCTAGACTGTTTTAGAAACAGTCACGCCAATTGGCATGGCCCCATTCAAGTTTTAGGTTGGTTGGCGTGAGTCTGTGCCCGATACTCGCGACAATCGTCGCGCAGTAGATTTTGCAAAATCCCCCCATAGATCTACAAAAATGGGGTTGCAGGTAATGAAAATACTATCAAAATGGAGGGAAGGATGTGAGTTCTTACCTAGAACAGACGAATTCATGATTGGTCTTTCGAATTTCCCATTGTCAAGGCTACAAAATCACAGTGAAAAAGGGTAAAAAATTGCTCACAAGAGGTAAAAGTGAAAAGTGATTTATTTTTTACCATATTTGGCATTTTATAACTTTTCAAAACCCTAATTATATTTTGAGGCATATTTTTCGATTATATTTCTATTTTATTTTGAAAAATGGGTTTTACGTGCATCTCTTGTGCAGCGACAGGTCCTCAACATGACGACGATGAAGTAACGAGTTGTATTTTATACTTTTTCGAACTCCGTAAAAACATTAAAAAGTCATAGTTGGAGTCATCTTTTAGCTCTTTTCTAACTCTCTAAAATTGAAAATATTGTCGAGACTCTTGTCGTTTTGAACTCGTGAAATGGCTGCAAAACAATATCTACCCAGTATACGTTTACCCATTTTTCGGGCTGGGATAGATTATTTACGAAAAAGGAATACCTTAGCCTATCGCGACTAAGAGGTTCTCTCAGACACGGTTTTCTACCTTTTCATATCTATGAAACTACCTATGAAAAGGGACTGTTGGAGTTTTCTTTCCCGCTTCTTTTCAAATTCTCTAAACATGAAAATATGTCGAGTTCTTCCTTTCTCAGACTTGTTAAAACCTAAATGACATCGGAAACTGTCACCATGGCATAACCGAGTTCCTCCTTCCTAGGGCTCGTAAAATGTACTAGGATGGATTTTTCCAAAGGAAAAACTTACATGACAAGCATATGATTTCCCCTTCAAACTTGTTTTCAAAAAAAAATTGGGGTACTCACCAGCAATGGTGGGGGAAAATGGAACCAGTTCTTAGCTATGTCCACAGTATGTCACTCTTGAACATGACACTCATCTCCATTCGTGTCAGGTTGGGGACATCTCATTTCATCATTTTTGCCTCCATGGGTTTGGGTAATCTATTTTGACCGCTCATCTTCTCTTTGCCACGTCATCATGACCTCAGATCCCTTGATGTCAAATACTACCAAATCCGAAGTCGTGTTGCTGATATGTTCAAGAGAAGTTTTTGTTTGCAATTTTCAACCTCCTTCTGATCTTTTTTTGGGTCTTGATTCACTATCATCATGTTCCTTTGTCTTGTTTTGATGATGTGGGAAACATTATGGCCCTCCTTCGACCAAGTCACTTCCTATTGACTTCAGCTCATTATCCAGGAAGCTGATCTAGAGACTCTCTTCTGGTACTTTGGAGCTTGCATGCCTCAATGGCAATTTCTTCACATTCAATGACATGACCTCATCATTGGCCATCGATTGAGTGATTTTGCAGGTGTTTGACACCAAATCACTATTTTCATTCCGTGGATTTTACTATTTGTACCTTGAGAGCCATTTTCATTCTTGGTGGTTTCTCTCATGCCTGTTAACAACTTTCATCATTGGCTAGTAATCAGGTGACTTTCTTGCATGTTCGACTTTAGCTCACATATTCACTTTCTTGAATTTGTACTTGTTCGAGTTGAGATGGAGCGCAAGACCCTGGGTTTTGCCTGATAAGATCCAGGCTGCGGGATATTTTGGTTTATCATGACTATATGCATGACTCTTTTGATTGGATGGTTGTGACCATACCTGAGTCTATTTGTTGATCCTTACTGCTGGATGGTTGCATCCATACCACGAATCTCAGTTTATATGCACTCTATTATGGATGGTTGTGCCCATGCCACACGTTCATGTATCAGAGATATCAGTTGTATTTGTACTTGTAGGTCTTCCGACAGCGGTTTTTGGTTTGACTGCGTTCTCGTAAAGCATTTCACTCCTTCCTCTCTCTCAGACCTCATGCTTTAAGGGGCATCTGTTACACAACATTTTTTCACCGTCCCTGCAATCCTCTTCTTGCACATTGGAAGACCATTTATATGACTTATTTGTAGTGTCATGCCTTGCAAAAAGTGACATTACATCCCTTGCCATGAGAAGAACATTTCCTCTGTTAACTATTCCTTGAATAGACCATCAAAAACACATGATTTTGGGTTAGCGCTGGAAGGCAGTTATGGCCTCGCGCCAATAAGGGAAATTAGCACTGGGCCCCGCACCCATTGGCACTCTGTCTTAGTGGACCGCCCACACCGAGATTTTTTTGGAAAGTTTTTTAAATATAGAAGCGAAGTTTCCATTTCCAACCACTTCGTGAGCAAGTCAGCATGGGTTGTTCAAATGAATAACGTCAAGCACCTTCCTTTGGCTTCTTGTTTCCCACATTTGGGGCAACCTCCCAAAGGATAAGGCCTCCCTTTTTTTGGAATCACGATTGTCGTTAGACCAAAACCTACAGGCGTTAGTCTCCACTAAAATCACTAGAGTTAGGATCCATGAGAGGCAGTTAGTCCATGTCACGAAACACACAGGGAGCATTGAACCCAATGTCCAACAATCTCCCCCCAACGCGAGCCAAGTGAGTTTCAAACTCGAGACTTGTCACTCTGATACCACTTGTTGGAATCACGATTGCTAATATACCAAAACGCGCAGGCGTTAGTCTCCGCTACAATCGCCAGAGTTAGGATCCACGAGAGGGAATTAGTCCATGTCACGAAACACACGAGGAGCGTTGAACCCAATTTCCAACACCTTCCACCATTTGAGGGATCCCAACCTCCTCCTCCTCTCCTATAAATACATCTCTCTCACATAGATGCAGCTAGCTACATAGGAATAGCTGAACATTCTGGAGGATAGCTGAAACAGTATGAATAAGCTAGTGTGAGATAGAGCAGAGAGATACCCCTTGTCCAGAGAGAGGCTAGGATTATTGCCTCACCAAGTCCAATTCCCCGACGAATGCTCGAGACACATTTCGACTGGACCCTCTAAGGGAGGTTGCGACTTCAAGGCTCATTTGGTTGTAATCTCTTTCTTTCTCTTAATTAATACATGATTGATGTTTTTCCATTCCCGTCTTCTGTTGATGTGATTAATCTTGCGCAATATGTTTAATTCTCCTTGAACAATTAGATATTAATGAATGAAAATATTGTTTCGTATGCTGCTATAATTCTTTGATCCTTGTGCAGGAACCTGAGTACTGCTACTGAAGGACTCGACTTGTCGAGACAAAGATCAGGAGACTATTGCCACAGCTATGACAACTACGTTGGAACAAAGGTAGGACATCTATCTCGACTCAGTTTCATTCATTAACTACGAATCAACGCATTATCATGTCCTCTTGCTGCTAGACACACCCTAGGGATAGAGGGATCGCCTTTGTCCACAGAGGGTATTTACATACACAACGATGACTAAAGACCTTGGATGGATGAGTCAGCAACCATTTTTAGCAGCACTTTTATAAAATCCTTTGGGATTGAGGATCAAACGAGTCAAAAACATTTGAAGTTTGGAAATTTAAGCCAAACATAATAAAATATCACTAAAATATTGAAATTAAATGCATGAACGATTTGGAAACAAATTTAGCAGTTTGGATAAATATGGAGATCCACCAAAAACAAAAACTCCAAGCTAAATCCTGTTAAGAACCATAATATAAAAACCATCAGAAAAAAATAGAGTTTGAATTTAAAATTATAGATCATATATTGAAGGCTTAAGGAAAAGATTCAGAATACCTAGCTGAATATGACAAAGGCAAAAATTAAAGATTCAAGCAAAGAAAATAAAAGAGGCCAAAAATAACAAAGAAAAATCCTTATAAGTAGGTTTGATCAAGAAGGTTGCACAAGATTTTTGTGTGAAGAATTTTGTGTGAGGTGATGTTGCTGGTGTATTTTGTAATCAAATATTTCTGAAGGTATTTTTGATTAAGGAAGAAATTGTTTTATTGTGAAAATTGAGGTGGCTTTCATGGTTCTAGTATGAAAATGGATGAAAGATGAATCATTGAGTTTCAAGCAAGTTGTAGCTAGAAAATCTAGGGTTGGTGATTCTTCCAGTAGTTTTTGGTAAATATTTGGAGTTGTAGCTTCATTTAGTTGTAGTTGATCAATCATGGAGTTGTAGCCAGATATTTTTAACAAGAAGTTGTAGCTTGCCTTATGAAGTAATTGAAAAAAAAATTGAATAATCTATGTGTTCCATTGTGATTGGTTATATTATTTCATGGCATGCTTATTTGAATTAATTTCTAGAGAGCTTTATGGTGTCCTAGTGTTCTTGCACTAGTGAAAGAAATTTTTTAAATTGGTAAAATTCCTACAATATTTATTCAGCCCCCCTCTCAGTATTGTCCTAGTTTCTAACAAAAGAATGTAATCGGGAAATGGAATTTTAAATAAATAAATGTGAATTTAATCAACATAATAATCAAGGGATGCATTAGTAATTTTAATTTTAGGCTATCCTAATCTTGAGAAATTTAAAGCAGCTTGTGAAGAAAGACAACTCTGCTCCTTTCCAGGAAAAATTTCTTCACTACATGAATCACTGATAACAAAACTTTTATCGTTAGCACAAGAAATCATTTCATTGGGTAATTAAGTTGAAGCCTAAGGAGGGATATTAGAATTTATAGCTTCCTCCTTTGAGGCCTGACATTATCCTTAAACCACAGCTAAAAAATATAAAAAAGTTAGCATACTGAAAGGAGAGATAAAGTTTGGTTGATTGCAAAATACTAGAACCATCTCATGAATGATTATCAATATTAAGTTCATATTTGAATTATCTCTTAGAAAGTCTAACCAAAAGTTGAAACTCTTTCATTAAGTTATTACAATAGATAAATTTCTCAAAAAATCTATATCAAACATTACAATATTTGTCAACAAAATCTTCCAATGATTCATCTAGTTTCATTCTAAGCTCAATAATTTAACTAAATATTTTTTAGGATCATGCTCTTCAAAAGTAGATAGAAACTCACCAATGAATTGTTCGAGTGAATGGATAGATTCATATCGAATTTTTTTGCACCATGAGTTGACACACCCTTCAATCATAAGAGTGAAAAGTATGCATATGAAACTTTCATTATACACATCATTAGAGATGGGGTTTTCAATAAATTGGGAAATATGTTCAGATGCAAATATTTCACCTTTTTCGACAAAATTATTATATGAAAAGAGATTGATTATCTTCATAGGTATTGTAAACTTTACTTTTCTAGAAAAACAACCCAAATTTTTTTTTGGGAAGGATCCATTTCAAGATAGAATGTTAAGATATGGAATCCACAAGGCCAACTTGTAGTCTTCCCTCCTTCTCACAACAAATCTTTTGATGGGACAAAATGTACCGCCAACAGTAATGGGGTATCCCCAGTGTGAAGTCCCAATTATACCTCACATTATTTTGGATAGGAGCCCCATCCAATATGTGGGCCCGACTGCCACCATGTTTGTTTATGTTTGCTATCAAATGAATAGATGTTAAAGTGAGAACAAGTGTGAAATGAATAGATAATGAGGACGAAATCAACCCATAATCGAAAAACTAGAAAATCAATGTACAAGAACATAACAACAAAATAATAATAAAAGTATGACTCAAGAGGAATTATTTAGCTAAGACCATCTAAGACATACACGCAAGAAATTACTAGAATTCAACTGCAAATTAATTCACAGTTACTTACTAGCATTAGCATGGAATAATAAAGCACATATTTGAAGCAAACATATAACTAGTATCCATGAATTGGTTCATCAACATAAATCTAATATGGAAGAACACATGTGGACTTGATTGGAGTATCGGTTAGCCATTATGACCAATAGAGGAATGTTTGGAAATATGTTCCGAAAACATGAAGAACTTCTCATTAAGTATGTTTCAAATCAAATTACATACACCAGAAGCCTGTAAAAATCAAATATATTAGGGTTTCACATATCACCTCCAAGACAAAACTTTAGCCTTACCACCACTCAGCCTAAAATCTTCCAAGAGTGAGAATTCTATATCTAACTAAGCACAAAAACTATCTAAATGCTAGTAGAGGTTCAGTGTTGAAATTCCCCTCGAATGATATAACATGGCTCCTTTATGCAAATGGGTGGGTGACCTTTCACCTCTCTGATGACTCGTCAAATTACCCATGACTCATTTGTCCCCTAAGACTTTTCATATTCCAAATGACTTTTGGATGGCCCTTATCATTTGTTATTGAAAAAAATGTCACAATGTAATAAATGAAAAGAAAAGTACTTTGAGGATTCAACATGTAAATTTATAGCGTTGGAAACCATCTCAACGATATCAACCCTACAAGCACCCAACAGATAATCAAGGCAAAAGATAGAAGCATTTCATTATAACAAGATAGAAAACTTATAACAAGAATTCCTTCATTTACTATGAATGGGACTTCTTGATGTAATTAGGACTGAGATATTTGGAAGAGCTTACATCCCTAGAATTAATTCCATCTCGAGACTATATTCTTGTGACTTCAATATTGCTACCAATTGGGTAATAAATTCCTTCTTAGCAAGCTGCAAAAATTAATTATCATCCTTCCTATTAAATAAATCTTTGGGACCATCCTCATTATAATAATTCATCTTTTCTATGTTTGTATGGTACTATGAAGAACTCGGGCTCATGATGTTTGGGTTATAAGTTTCCCATCCATGTTATGATTTATAGTGAACAAGAATACAAAATAAGGTTGCTCTTATTTCTTTAAATTCATTTACCTCCAACAATTTCAACCTTTGGTAGTACTAAACCAACACTTTCCATCCTCCTAGATGCATAGGTCGGTATGGAGGATTCTCACCATTTTTAGTGAGATCATGCATATTAGGGCCATGAACCATATTTCCATTATATGGATCACACAAGTCTCAATTTCCTTAGGATGAGTCTTGCCAAGAAGGCTGATATTAACTATATCAAATACAACCTCAATGTTACGCAAGCCTTGTTATACCACTAGAATTCTATCGGTCCTATTAAGGGATTGAAAAATTGCAAGGAAAATTGTCATTGGGTTAAGTACACCACCTTCTAGAACCTTGTCATGTTATCACATTCACCAACTCAATTCACGTCAAATAATTTTCTAAATCCATCCAATGGATGGAGATATAAGATAGGATTCTTGTAATCAATTTCACAAGGAGCCTGTTATTAGCAAGGCGTGTCACTTGTGAATAGAATTTATAAGTTGGAAATCAATTCAAATTCCTTTTGAATACCTAACGAACCATAATTTCTAAAATCCCTCATCTTTGATACCAAGGTCCTTTTCCAATACTTCTCTATGATAAACTCTCTTGATCATTCATTCATCCCCTTTGAGGATTTGGTTCATGGGGTATTGAATCTTCTAAAATAGTCAACTGCATAACGACTAGTCTAATCATAGTTTTAAGGGTTAGGAATTATGTTATCAATTGTACGAGGGTGAATATAATGCCACTGTCAACAATCCTAAGTAGATTCATTTACATTCATGGTTTCCTATCAATTATTGATTATCCCATTGATCGTTTCACTATGTAGCAATCAGCATAGCTTGGATTAGGGTTAGATATCAATCGTTACCCAATAAAAACAATCTTCACCTGAAGAAAAAAAATATAACATTTGTAACATTTTATTGCTCTGAGCAGGGCCAAGATATTCGAATTATGACCAAACCCTACAATATGTGTAATGATTTGTATTATACCATCACCTGACAGTAATGTTTCCTTTGTTATAGGTGAGTAATAATTTTGTAACGTAGTTGTTCAATGTTTTGTCAAATTGGTTTCCAAAACTATTCACACTATGATCTCCTGCAACCATGATAACATCTACATGACAATTTGGATTCAATGTGAGATTGGAAAAAATAGGTTTTTATCCTTTCTGATATGTGTCGAAGACAAACTTATCATTTAAATTAAAGGAAATGAAGAGTCCTCGCGAAAGCCAACATCATTGGAAAAACAATTCATCCCATGAATCTCAAGTAGTTTTTCGATCCTTTCCAAGAAATATATCCCCAGAACATACACTTTCTATGCTAACTTCAATTGCATTTTGAAAGTGAATATAGAGAATATAGTGTATAATTACAATATCATTGAGATAATTGTCATGAAAAAACCATAACAATGTTAAAAATGTCATTTACTTGCATTCTCTATCATTTATCTTTGCATGTTTTCCCACACACAACTATATGAACTCATAAAATGCAGGATATGAATCATGAGGACTAGGGGATGCTTCTTGATGATACTGAAGAGACATCACTTTCATTGCAGGGAATGTGAGACTAACAAAAGTTTCGTCATTTAAGTTAATGTGATTTATCTCTACATTTTCCAGAAATGTTGTGGGATTGGCTATGTAGTTGTGATTTTGAGAAATTATCTCAACATAGCCACTTTGAAAATTGTGCATAGGATGATTGCCTCCAAGATGGAAATTTTTCATTTTAAAATTTTTTACACCTAATGCTCGACCAAGTAGTCAATGACCCATGCAAATTCCAAACATAGGAATTTTTCCAACCACTTGTTTAACATTTTCTACTACATAAGGAACTACAAAATGATAATTGTAGCCCATTGTTGAACAATACACCATCAGGATTCAATTTTAGAACTTCTAAATAAGGCCATGTGGAAGGAACATAGCTATATCGAAACCATATGAAGCAATGTGCCTTAATATGTTGTGATTGACAGCAAATTCATATGTACCAACATGTAATTTGTCAGAAGCTTTTCCATGAGAGTTAAAATCCCATTATGTACTTGTTACATCTTTCCATTCATATGGCCTAGTATATGTGACACCTGAAATCATATCCATGCCATCTATGTCCCATTTATGCTTGTAGGTTGATCTTTGCAAAACTCGTTCTAAGAATTTTGTTGATCGTCACAAGTAAATTCTCCTGTGTAATGGTGGAGAATACATGGCATAAATCTATGTTACCATAATTGAATAGAATCACCAGGTATTATGCCCAAGAAATCCATAAATAAAATAGTCTCTTATTTCCATAAATAGACTAGCCAAGATTGATCATGGGTTGACTTGTGTTTGTTTGTTGTTTGGAAAGTTTGGGGTCCCCACATGCATTAACTGCATTATCATATTGATTCGATAAATCACGAAATCCAACATTCAATCTAGCATGATCTCAATCAAACATGGCAATATCCATGACACAACCAAGAATAAATAAATATCAAAATGCCACAGGCTCAATTTTAAAAAAATGTTCATATTACTTTTTTCTTGAGGCCCTCACATGAGATTTTATTGATAAATAATATATGAAATTAAATCCACTCAGAAAAAACCTTCTTCAAAGCCATCTTATTGAAGTAACATTCACTACAACAAATCCTTGTGATTAGCTCCATTTTTTTCTCCCTTTTTTGCTTCCAAGGATTGTTTTAGTGTATTTTTCTCCAATTTTTTGAAAAATTTGGCACTATTTATCTAGATGGTTGTATTTTTAGTGTTTTTTTCATCCAAAACATTTAGGTGCTAAATTAGGCAATAATATTTCCATAAATTACGCTATAAATTACGCCATAAATTGCACGAGGAATTATGCCATAAATTACATCAGTTTTACGCAAGAAATCGCACAAGTAATTGCACCAGAAATTGCGCAGGATTTAGCTCTTTGTTTAGTGCCTAAATTTATGCCTTGGTTGCGCCCTCTTTAGAGCCGAATTTAGTGTCATATGTGCCTAAATAGTTAATTAATTGAAGTGTTGTGGGTTAAGTGGATAGGGGCTTTGAGGATTATGGGATTTAGGTATTTGGGGTACAAGGGTTAAGGGTTAAGGGATTAGGAGTTAGGTTTTAAGGGATTAAGGGTCAAGAGTTAAGGGATTTCGTGCTTATGGGTTAGGTAGTTTAATGGTTAAAGGATTAGGAATTACGAGTTAAGGGATTAATGTTTAAGTTCTTAGGGAATAAGGGTTTATGGATTAAGGGATTAAGGCTTAAGTGTTTAGGGGTATATGTCTTAGGGGTTAGGTGATTTAGGGTTTTTGCGTTAAGGGATTATTGATTACATAGGGTTGAGGGATTAAGGATACTTGAGGGATTAGGGATTAATGAATTAAATTTCAATGTAGGCTTAGGGGTTAGGGGATTTAGGGCTTTACCGAAACTCTCTTGAAATTTCATGGAATGTATTCCATCATGCTCGTTACCAATATCATCCGCTGATGTCACACGGTGAGTAGTGAATGGAACCAATGTTGAAATTTCTTCAAACTATACTCGTATGCATCAAAATTTGACATGGTTAGAGACTAGACACATGCCTTGATAGTATGTGAGGGTTTTAAGACTCAAGGATGCTTAATGTCCCTACATAATCTTTGAGATTGTCCACGTTTGCATCAACATTCATCATGTCGTCTCATTGTCATCATTTGTCATTCCCATGTATGGAATATTTGTCAAAAATCTCTTGAAATGTCATGGAACATATTCCAACATGCCCATCACAAATTTCATCCATCGACACTACTTGGTGAGCACCAACGTCGAAATTTCTTCAAATTGTTCATGTATGCATAGAACTTTGACATGGTTAGATTAGACACATGCCTTGAAGGTATGTGAGGGTTTCAAGACTCAAGGATGCATGATTTCCTCACATAATATCTTCAATCATCCACATTTGCATCATTGTTCATCATGTTGTCTCACTGTCAATGTTCCTCATTCCCATCTAAGGAATATTTGTCGAAAATATCTTGAAATATCATGGAATTTCTTCCAAAATGACCATCACTAATTTCATCCACCAACTTCGCACACCAATGTTGAAATTTCTTCAAATTGTTCCTTATGTGTCGAAATTTGACATGGTTATACTAGGCAAATGCCTTGATCGTATGTGAGGGTTTCAAGACTCAAGGATGCCTAATATATCTGCATAATATTTGAGATCACCAAAATTTGCGTCAACGTTCATAATGCAGTCTCATTTTCATCATTCCTCGTTCATGTCTAGATCCTATATTGTTATCGTGAGATTATTATGATGTTTTGAGCCTATATTGTTAGAGGTTGTTGTGTTGTTCTATTCCAGCGATTCAGATTGAATCTGGTCTGAAAATGAATGAAACGAGGGTCACATAGAAGAGTGGAGTGGGGGCTCCAGAAAATTCAGTATAGAGAACATTTTTCGTCATGAGTCCAATGGTGGTTGGGCAAGGGTTTTTGATCAGATAAGAGTTTATAAAATCATGAGTGCAATGGTGGCCGGTCAAGTCTTGTTGATCAAGTAGATGTATCTAGAGTCGTGAAATGAGGATCAAAGTTAATTACTTATAGTAGCCTTTTTGCATATTTGATGTAATTGAATTGCATGATGAATAGTAAATTAATTGAGTAGCACAGCAGTATCAAGTGACTGAAAATGGTCTGGATAACTTGTTATGTATTTCAAGAACCTCCCACTCAGTTTAAAAATTAAATGATCTAGCTTGTACTTGACAATTTGCGGAATTTATGCTTGAAAGTGGTGTATGATGTTTAACTGTTTATGTGTCTTAAGTTAATTTGTTCTTGATGAAATTTAACATGTATAATAGAAACATAATGCAACAATAAAACATTCAAACACAACAGCAAAATTAATCTAGGAGTTCACACGAATCTCATGGGCTACGTCTCCTTTGAGCTTTGTCATCTTGACTTGGCTCTTTGGGATTATGGTAAGGTTTCTTTTACAAGTTCCACACTTAACTCAAATGGATACTAAACTGATCCAAAGGGCTGAGAATACCATCTGTATCCCTCTCATGGTTGTCCAAACTCTGCAAACAGCTTTAGGCTCCCTTTAACACGATTCCTTTTGTCAGTGCTCTGAGATAGCTTGAGCTTCTACATGGCACAAACTCATTCACAAACTCATTCGGAATTTTGTTTTTGTCACTAAAACCACTCCTTATATATCTATCACACATCAGACACCAAATATCAACTATAAATTGCTCAAATCAAGCACTACATCCCAAAACTAGGCTATCCTCCACGGTTTGCCCATGGCTGCCCAAAACTTCACATCAACTTCTTAAGCTCTATAAGTTCTCAAAATGTTCTGAAACCACTTTCATTGGTTCCAAAATGTCTGAAATAGTCAATATAGACTATTCATTCATCATAAATGGCCTTCGCCTGCTCCAGATTGGCCTCCAACACTTGTCAGCACCCCTTGGCACTAGGGTCACTAAAAACTTCTCTGTTGGGTTTTCGACCTCTAGAAGTCCTCAAAAATTTCTAAAACCTTTGCCATTAGATTCATAATTCTGTTTATAGTCAAGAATGACTACTGGTTCTCTGCATATGGTCTCTAGCTGCTCTAGCTAGGCCCTGCACTACTGCTAGCAAAAGTTGGCACTAATGACCCCTGGAACTTTACTGAAGATTTTTGGCATAAAAAAGTTCTCTACAGGCCCTAAAAACCATCTCATCAAATTCATAACATTCTAAATATCCAATTTTGACTATTGGATCTCTGGATAAGGCCTCTAGCTCCCTTGGCTAGGCCTCAAACTGATTCTGCCTCTTGGTGGCCCTGGTGGCCCCTTGAACTTAATTAAAGAAAACACTTGCTTAGAAGCTCTCTAATGGCTTTGAAACCTGCTCCATTGAGTCCAGAAGATGTGAGATAGTCGAAATTGACTATTTTTTCACTCAATTTGGTCCAATAATGAGAGAGTTATGGAAAAAAAAAGATTTTTGCCCAATGTCCCCCAAAATCCTCCTCCAAAACTAGAGGAACTCCAGTTAGAGCTCCAAATTCGGCGGAAATGCTGAATTGGTGGAACTACGCACTAAAATAGCAGAGGAATTAAATTTTGGGGTTAATTTGGTTAGTGCATTCACATGTGTGATAAACGCTAACAGTCAACTACTGAACGGATAAGGTTTAGTCGCGCCCTTGGCCACTGCATGAAGGTCACATCGGAAGGTGGCTAGCCCTTTTAAACTCCGCTCGAAACAAAAGGTAATTTGAAATATAACCTGAGACTGTAAGTCTTCCAGATTTAAATTACGAAAACCCAGAACAGTGGAGCCTAACTCTTGTACTCACGATTTGGGAGGCCGGGATTCCAGATCCCTGTCTCAGCCTACATACAAACTTAAAATAAGGCCATTATCTTGGCTTGGGAACCAGTGGCGTATAAGACTGTAACGTCAGAGCTGCATTGTTGTGAAAAATCAAGTCAACCAAAATTAGAATAGAAAATCTTGATGCTGAGCATGGTATATATGGAATATTCCAAGAAATATTCTTTTTAATTACACCATTATAAATCAAACTTGATGCTCATTTTGAAATTCTTTAGACTTTTCAAACCTGTGCTTTTGCATACGACCTTGGTTTCTGCGAACCGTTCTGACAACCAGAATCATAGCGGCAAGACCTTTTGTAATTGTTGGTTCTCAACATTATACATTTTTATAATTTTTCGGCATTTTCCAGAAGGCTTTAGACACTGATCTCTTGATTGACCAGGAATGCTTATAAATGAGAAGAGGACACTGCCCAGGAAATATCATGTGTCTTCTTGTCTATGATTATTGGTTCTTCATGGTTCTCATATAACACTTAATCAGTTGCTTTCTTATTAGTTCAATGAAAATTTGTTCAAGTCAAATTTGAAAAAAATTTAAACTTAAAACATGGTCAAATGCGTCACCCTTCACGGTATAGTGCGCAATGGTAGCATATACGTTGGTATCAGATCAGGGCTTCTCTCAGTGAAGCTTGATCGTTTGAGAGAATATTGTGGGGTTATGTTGAAGAATAAGAAGAAGAAAAACGGGAAAAATAAGAGTTGTAATCAATCCAATAATGTTGCAAAGCCTGAAGAACCTATTCTACTGGTAGAAGACATTGCAAATGGTATTTTCAGTCATGGAAATTTTCTTTTCCATTCTAGTGATGATAATTTTAAGGTTATTGAAGAATTTGATGGTCAAAGTTTTGAATTTGATTCCTCAAGGAGTGAGGAAGTTGTGTTTCCATTACAAGAATCAGAAGGTGGAGAGATTAAAATAATAATGATCCTTGAAGCCAAAATTAAAATTCAATCAAGGCTAATTGAATATATTAAGATGGAGAACAAATATTTGAAGAAACTTCTTCAAATTCTTAAAGAGAAAGAGCATTCTTTCAAAGAGATTTCTTATTTGAAAAATAAGTTGGAGAAAACAAAGAGAATTGAAGAGGAGATCAGTAGGTAGCTCAAAATTCGAATCAGCCACTGTGATAAGTTAGAGTCTTAATTAGAAAATAACATCCATAAAATAAATGAGGCGGAAAATGGAGAACCCAAAGCAGAAAGTTCGAGCAGTAATGAAGAAAATTGCTAGCAAAATCGAGTGCCAAGACAAGAGCCCAAAAGTGTTCCACAGAAAGATATGAGAAATGTTAAGTGTTTTAACTATCAAAAATTCGAGCACATTTCAATAACAACTACAGAAATAATAAGACAAATTATTTCAAGCAAAATAAGTAGCCAAAGAAAGAGCATCCTCAAAATTTAGCCCCATCAGTTTACAGGTATGAAAAAATATTTTATGGGTATTGTTTCTTGTGTAATGATTTTGGTCACAAAGGTGTTGATTGTAGGACCTATGGAGTAAGGAGTAGAAATCATATCAGCAAAATATCTGAACATTTCCCCACATTTCTTGGGCATATTAGATTTTATGTTTGTGATCATGTGGGTCATAAGGCCAAATACTCCAAGCTTCCTATGTGTTTCAGGCAATCAATTCAAACGAAGAAAGACATGCAAATCCAATCAGACAAGGAGCCAAGTATGAATATGTATGCCAAAGATCAACCTCACAAAATTTGGAGAAAAAAGGAAGAACAAATCACTCCCACTAAAAACTGAGACCTACATGGTCTCAGGGGGAGCATATGGTAGAATTATGGATTGCATGAAAATCATTAAAATTGTTTCCATATTGGGAAGTTGGAATGAGAATTACATTGCAGATGGCACACGTGCAGGGGGGCGCATCTCACATGGTTTCATTTCCTAGTGGTTTATTGAAGGCTCCATGGTCCATGAGATTGTTAGGAGGAGGTTGCTATGTTTTTCATGATTATCTATTTATCTAACATTGGCCATTGCACTAGATATTAGAGGTTGAGGAGAACTTCTTTGAGTTTATATGCCATATATGAGCTACATGCAAATATTTTCTACTGCTACTAGTCCTTCTTACATGTGATGTGACATTGTTACCATTAGATATTATTTCCTTGGTCACCATGTGTTATGTGCCACTATTGAGGAGATTGGTGGTTAATTGGCATATATTGTATTTAGTATATCTTCTTATGGTCAGTGGCCTAGACACTTAAAGATTCATTATTTGTTATTATAAATATTTTCTCAACCTACTAATTCACTTCTTCTACACTGTGATGACATTAATTTACTTATTAGATATTATTTCCTTGGTCACCATGTGTTATGTGCCACTATTGAGGAGATTGGTGGTTAATTGGCATATATTGTATTTAGTATATCTTCTTATGGTCCATTATTACTCCATGTTAAACATTATTATTTTTTTCTTACTCGTTGGCATTATGCATTTATGGCTTGTTAGTTACCAGTAACATGGTATGCTGGTATTTGTTGGAGGATTTGTTGATCAGATTTATTGTTTCATGGATCCATGGTATGTTGCCATATTAGTTTGTGACTTATCTTATGGTGTGAGATGTGTTGGTTTGTTTCCTACTACTTTGAGTGGATGATTGCTCTTACAAACGATGCACATATTTTTCACATATTTTTGCTACTATCATAAATGTGTTGGTTGGTACATGTGAGACGATGGTCATATGTTGCTAGTAAAAGTTCATGACCTACATTTATGCTTCTCATGGAGAGAGTGTTGTTGCTAATGATATTTTATTAATAATGATATATTAAACTTATGAAAAATCTATTTCTTTTTAAACCCTTACATTATTAATGAATTCATTCAACTAAACCTTATGATATTATTAAAAAGAATAATTTAATTTATATAATTTAAAATTCAATGTATTGATGTATATTATTTAAATAAATTAATATTATAAAACTTGAGTACTAATTTTTGTTGGATTTAAATAAGGCTAAACTAATTTTAATATATATATATAGTAAAGTTAGTTTAGCCCTATTTAAATCCAGGTTGAAATATATATATATATATATATATAGTTATTTTAGCCCTATTTAAATCCAGGTTAAACAAAAATTAGTACTCAAGTTTTATAATATTAATTTATTTAATTAATATACATTAATATATTGAATTTTAAACGAGTAGTCTTTAGTGCGACTTTTTGAAGGCTTTTACGGTGGCTTTTTCCAGTGTAATTTCTCTAAAATCCAGCAGAAATTCATTGAAAGAGAAGTTTGATTGCTAATATTGCACAATCGAAGTGCCCTAGGGGTTTCTGAGGGTGTTGAATCCATATATAGAGTCAAAAAACTAGTTTAAATAACAAAAACCAAGATTTTACCTCAATTTTTTCACCAGATTCTGGCACCTGAAACTCCAAAAAGTCGCACTAAAGACAACTCCAATTTTAAATTTATTTATAACGGCTATTCTCTAACCGCTTTTCTAAATTAATATTCTTTAATTTAATTTAATAACTAATTCCTAATGGCTAATCCCTAACGGCTATTCCTAACTACTTTCCTAAATTAATATTATTAATTTAATTTAATAACTAATTCTTAATGGCTAATCCCTAGCGGCTATTTCCTAATAGCTTTCCTGAATTTATATTATTTTAATTAATTTAATAACTAATTCCTAATGGCTAACTCGAGACCTTGATGCATCCTTGCTATTTAATTTTTAAGATAAAAACAGTAAAAGTATATCATTATAAATATAACTTAAGCAAAATCATTTACAGGCACTCAAGAACCATTGAGAAAGAATGTTGGTTCTTATGCTAGGTGAACTCATTATTGTTGATATCTTGAGCTAATATTAATCTCTAAAAAAATTAGTTTATTTTAAATGTCATTTTTTCAGAATTTGAACCTTGAATATCTTTATTTACAAAATACTTCATATCACAATTATCACCAATTAAAATGCACCCATAAACTATTTTATATATCATCTTCACAATAAAAAAAAATATACTCAATAATTTTTTTAAAAACATATTTAAATAAAAATATACTCAACAAACTCATTTACCATTTATAAAAAATATTACAAAACCCTATGTGAGACATCAAAACCTTAATTAAATTGATGTGCAAATCACATGCACAATTTTTTGCAAGGTAAATAGTATAATATTACAAAACCCTATGTCATACATCACAACCTTAATTAAAGTGATGTACAAATCACAAGCACAATTTTTTGCAAGGTAAATAGTATGATTTTGTACTTTTTAGTATCATAAACAAAAGTTGTGCAAGGTAAATAATATGATTTTGTACTTTTTAGTATCATATACAGTTTTCTAATGAATATAACTGTACATCTTTACGTTGAGTAGTATTATATTTAAAATATGAGCAGTATTATATTTAAAATATATTGATTTGATTTGATTTGATTTTCATTTTCTATACTTTAGGTTAATACTTGATATTTTGGGGCAGTCAAAAACTTTTGTGCATGTTGAAATTAAGAAAAACATGTTTAAACATTTTTGTTTGACAGAATAGAAATCACTCTCAAATATTGCATCAGCAACAGCATCGTATAAGTTGTTGCATTTGTAGGCACGATTTTCTGGCTTTTTTTAAAGCAAGTTGCTCTAGTGTTGCGAAGTTATTCTCATTAAACAATGTTTTTCCTTGTCATTTAGCAAATTTCAAGTTAGCTGAGGATATTTATATCTTTACAGAGATTTTATTTATTACAGGTTGATGATTTTCACAATCTCTTCCACATATAATTCAAAATATATTTATCACTAACAACCCATGAAGGCCAAATAAAATCTTAGTGGTAGCTGATTTTCACAATCTCTTCCATATATAATCCTAAATATATTTATCAGTAACAACCCATGCATGGCAAATTTCAAGCTAGTTGGGCATATCTATATCTATACAAAAGTTGTATTTCTTTAGATGATTTTCACAATCTCCACAATATAGAATTCTAATGATATTTATCAATAACAATCCATGAATAGAAAAATTTGTAAATTACTTGAGGATATTTATATCTATACAAAGATTTTATTCCTTGGTGGTGAATGATTTTCTTAATCTTTTCACTATATAATTTTAAAGATATAAATAAAAATGTTATAATTTAAATTTTTATAATTATATTTTTAATTAATTTTATTTAAAATTTAATAAATATTTAGAAAAATGGGTTAGAATGGTAAATATTGAGGTTTAAATTGTAAAATTATATTGATAAGAAAGTTTATTTTTATAATAAAACCACTAGAATTTTAATTTAATTATTAATAACTATTAGGTGGATAGTAAGGATTTAATCTCTTTAAAATATTTGTAATTGAACACATAAATCAAAGGCTAAAATTTACTTCAAAAATAGTTATATTTTTTTTTGCCATTTTAATTAAATTCATTAATTAAAAAAAATCATATGAAAAGTGTTATATGAAATGAGTTATGAGTTATGATATTTCAGACATGTGGTATTGATAAGCTATGGTATTGTAACAAAGCATATTTATAGATTAAGAATTTGGAGAACAAATCTTGTTACTGCATGGTTGTTGTTTTTAATGTATATGTGTTTAACTTCTATATTATTTTTTTATCAATAAAAATAATAACAATTACGAGGAAATGTGTGTCTATTTTGGAATAAGGCTTCTAGAATTTTAATTTTATTATCAATAATAATTTGGTGGATGGTAGGGATTTAACCACCACAAAATATTCTATACTAGCAATTGCACCATATGTTGCAAAGGAAACGATGTAAAGCAGTAACATAGGAAATAGTAGTATAGAGGAAATGCTCTCACATGAATCATGCAGGATAGCTACAACTACAGAGAGTGAACCCCAGGATTGGGCTATTCAGTTACATAATTTGGCTACAACTACATATGTGAATATCATTTTTAGATAAGTATTAGTTCTTTGGTCCTAAGATGAAATATCATCATTCGAGAAGTTTAGAAAATGAGGTGTTTGATTAGCATAACCCTTTCTTCTCTAAGAACCATAAGTATCCAAGTACCAAAAAACAGATTTTCAACTGGAAAAAAGAGATTCAATCAAAACCACAAAGAATAACAACTCATCTATGGTATAACTTAGGTATCTAATGATGCACTTACAAAATCTGTTAATAAACACATAAATAATTTCATAGTTTTTTCTCTTGAGTGATCATAAATTTTTCATTTTTCAAAAATTTCAACCAAAAAAAACTAATTACATCATTTAAATAATCCAACATAAACCTCAATGTGTAATTATAATCTTTACCTCATATCATTGAAAATAAATGAACATTAATTTACATCATAGCATTAAAAAGACAAGAACATCCTCAATGGCTACTCAAAATAAATGAACATTAATTTATGTGACAGCAATAAAAATACATGAACATTAATGGATTACTATGAGAATATATAAACACCTTAAAGCACTCAATAGCCATTTCAATTAAAAAAATATATTATCACATTTATCAAATAAATATGTGTTACAAGATTGGGCTATTCAGTTAAAACATTCCCTAAAAACCATAAGAAGTTTAGAAAATAAGGTGTTTGATTAATATAACCATTTCTTTTCTAAGAACCATAAGTATCGAAGTACCAAAAAAAATATTTTCAATAGGAAAAAAGAGATTAGATCAAAACCACAAAGAATAACAACTCATCACCCAATATATACTTCAAAAATATAAATACTTCAAAAAAAATATCACAAATATATATAAATATTTAAAATACCATGAAAATATCAAAAATACAATTAGTTTTCATATTTTCATTTAATTAATATATATTTCAACAATACAAAAAATAATAATATCATACTTAACTATAATTATGAACTATTTGTAAGCTTACTCATTTATTGTATATTGGTTTTTAAGAACTATCATCAACTAGTATGTACTTCAAACATATTAATATAACATGCTCATATTGCTTTAAAAATATATCACAAATAATTAAAATTATACAAATGACCATGACAATATCACAATCAATTAAAATATATTTTAAAACCAAGTTTTTATAATTGTCCTTATTATATATTTTAACAATGCAAATAATAATAACATCACAAGTAACTATAATCATGACTTTTTTCATAAGAACAATTATAATTTAGTTGTAATTTTTTTAACAAGTATTATAAACTAATATATATTTCAAAATATAAATAAATGAAAAGATCATAGAATTTTAAAAATATATCACAAATAAATATCAAGTATCTAAATGATCACCTGAATATCAATAATAATTGTTAGCTTTATTATTAAATATAAAATTTAGAAATCCATATATTGTTTTCTTTTTTAATTTATTTATAAATTATACTATTATTTGGAATCAATCAAAGATTAAATAGTAAAATTAACTATTGTTTTTAGGGACTGGTTATGCTCCTAATTGCTCAATATAGCTACATCAATATTTATTTTAGAAGAATGTCCAAGTCAAAACATTATAAAAATGATAAGCTTGATAAAATTGCCATATCTTTTCTCTCACTATTTCTAACCTCTTTCACATGAAACCCTCTGGATATACAAATAATATTTTATTTTCTTTGAAGTCAAAAGTTGGCAAAATGGAATTTCACGAAGGAAAAATTTAAGTATTTACCATATAAAAAAAAAAACCAAAAGAAAATAATAAAATAAACTTTAAAGAAACTCCTAACAATTAAAAATTAAAATTAAAAATAGAGTTTAGAAAACCTTTTAAACCATAACAATAAAAATGAATGCACCTTTTCAGCCTCTCAAAGGCATATCACTTAAACACTTACCTGGATAACCCTCAAAACCTTTGCAAGCCACCACATAAACTAGAATAATGTGAAACTCCATCCTTATAAGTGAAGGTAGGTCCATTATTTCAGTCGTCTAGCATGAAAATCAATGGTGCACAATGGTACACGTGGAAGTTGGGGGGAGTTGTTTTCAAAGAGAGGCGCTTTAAAACGTAAATATGACAAGAACAGAGATAATTAAATACCCAAAAAAAATCTTAAAAATAAATAAATAGAGGATCTGGAATGGTAACGGAAGTTAACTATTATTCACAAAGAGAAACTATAGGTATAACTCTAGCAGGTACCCTGAATAATGCCCCTAGTATTTGATTTCTTAATAGACCGACCGATAATCTAAACTCACCCATCAGTTTTAGTACTGAGTTAAAATATTTGACTATTGGTTATTAAACTGAATTTAATATGCAAACAACATAATAAAAGTAAAGAATTTTTTTCTACTATACAAGCCATATAAATTTCATGATACCGTACACATTCATATGGAAAGAAATATCCTACTAATAGGCCATTGAACATAGTAACGGGGACTATTATGAACCTAGGTAATGAAATAATTTAGATACCATGTCTATGAAAAATCCACAGCGAATAGAGATGGAGACGTGGAAATTAACACAAGGCATACATGCCATTCAACTACATATAAATATAAATTGTCACATAGAATTTAAACTATTGCATAAAAACAGTGAGATGGAGACGTGGAAATTAACACAAGGTGTACATGTCATTCAACTACATAGAAATATAAATTGTTACATAGAATTTAAACTATTGCATGAAAACAGTTTGGTTAGATAGCCATAAATTAAAGCCCTCATATATCTATTAAATTACAATTAGACTTATTCCCCATTTAGATCGTTAGATCGGGTATTCTGAATAAATACAACTATAGGGATTATATCACCCAACAAAGAGGAAGTGGCCAGAAATACATAACAACTGAACAAAGAAAAAGAAACTCAATCGAACTTCCAGACTTCCACCAAACAACTACTCGCACAACTCAAGAGTGGGAATGTGCAATGCCGAAGCGAAATAACGGAATCATCGACTTGGAAACTAGGCGATAGGTCAGTAGAAGATGAGTTTGAATTCTCCATAGTATATTCTAGGGATTGAGTGTAACATGCGTACCTACGAAACCATCATGAGGGTCATAAAATGAGGGCAACATTGAAAAAAAAAAAGAAGTTTCTAAAATTGTTTTCCTCTCTAACTGATTAATAATAACAGTATTTAATCTGAAGGTAGACATTATTTCAATCGTATAACATCAAAATCAATGGTCCACAATGGTACACGTGGCAGTTGGGGGAGTTGTTTTAGAAGAGGGACACTTTACAGTGTAATTATTCATAGTAGTATACACAAATCAAAGGTTGAGATTTATTACTAAAATATTTATGCCCTTTTTTCCCTTATAATTAAATTGGTTAATTAAAAATAATGTCTTAATATGAAAAAATGTCATATGAAGTGAGTTGTGGCTTTTTGGGCATGTGTTATTGATAAGCCATTGTATTGACTAATGGTATTGTAACAAGGCCTATTTATAGTTTAGGAATCCCATGGTAAAGCGAGGGTAAATCTACCCGATCATGAATATTGTTCCATATCTATATATATATATATATATGTGTGTGTGTGTGTGTATGTATGTATGTATGTATGTATGTATGTATGTATGTATGTATGTGGTTCACAAACCCCAGAGATTAGTAACCTATTTATGTCTACCAAATATTTGCACTAGGGAGATCCACCTGAAGGAATCACTTTCTACTGACTCAACCATGAAGTCTAACCCATAGAATGAAGACATCTCAATAACAAAGGTGCTTTAACAATGGGGACTCCACCAATTGAGCTAACCCTGGGGTGTGTGTGTGTGTGTGTGTGTGTGTGTATTTTGATTGTCTTTAATGCTACTTTTTAGAGTTTCTGGTGGATTTTCTCGCGGAATCCTGTGGAAATATTTGAGGTGAAATCTTGATTTGTGTTATCTAAACTACTTTTTTTTACTGCATATATGGATTCAACACCCTGAAAACCCCCTAGGGCACTTCCATTGTCCAGTGTTTACACATCAAACTTGTAATTTCATTGAATTCTTACCAGATTTTAGACAAATTAGATCTGAAAAATAAATTGAAAAACCTTTTCAAAAAGTAACATTTAAGATAAATCTTGTATGTGTGTGTGTGTGTATGTGTGTGTGTGTGTGTGTGTGTGTGTGTGTAAACTTAAATCAATTATAGAATTACTGTGGTTGATGTTTTCTAAGGAAAAATAATAGAAGTACTATGATTTACAAGCCAATGGTATTGCATAGCTCATGGTATTTGTCCATGGAATTTGTTATGAGGAAGTCTCTTAGCTCATGGTATATGTCCATGGAATTTTTTTATGAGGAAGTCTCTTTAAAGGCTTGATACTAGAGTACTAGGTTAGATCCATCTTAAAGTCCAACTTGATCCCTCTTAATGCTTAGTTGATCTGGATTTAAGATGGATCTACGCTGGTAATTAATAATAATTTAAAATAAAGATATAATTTAGTTAGTTTTAATAATGTATAATAAAGTGTTTTGATTATGCTCATTGGCATTTACCAGACATTTAATTTATATGGCTATGCTAGTTATTATATTTAATAAAGTTATAATTTAGTTAATTCTTATTTTTTTTAGCAACTTGAGATGTATGATGAAGTGAGTGTTTTGATGTTTATTAATTCCTTCCAAGGAAGGACCCTAGCAATCAATTTTCCTATTAACCACTATTAGTTTAGCATTGGGATGGAAATTCATCTTAAAGATTAGAAACCTTGTCTAATCTTACTAATCCATAATATGAAAACTATAAAATGCTTGGTGATATTTCAGTAAAAATATTAAATCTAATGATTTTATATAGTCTCTATAAGTATTTGGCGATTTTTAAGGTAAAATAATTTTTTCTTATAAAATTTGGGCGAATTAGTATTAGGAAAAAATGGGAATTGGCGAATCTTTTTTTGGAAAAAGCATGGAAAAATAGCCAATTTACGAATATTAGCCCCTATAATTTTCCTTGGCATTGACCAATTCAATTTATAATGTTTAAACTTTGAAAAAAAATTATTTTCAATATTATTAGCAAAAAAAAAAAAAAATCAAACAACATAAATAAATAACCTATTTACCATCAGTGACTGTCTACCATAATTTAAGCAAGTATTTGCACAAAAATAAATATGAACAAGATGGAAATAAATATACATATCACAATGCTTTAACTTGTAGGAGTAAAAGTGTGAATGTGCAGTGAACAAGATGGCAATAAATATACATATCACAACGTTTTAACATGTAGGAGTAAAAGTGTGAATGTGCAAACTTAGTGTGGTTACTATAATTAAAAATATATTTTTTAAATTCATTCTAAGAAAATTAATTATTTTTCAATGTTTAAATTGACATGTGGAATTTTTATGATGTGAGAATTTTTTGAAACACCCAGTATATTGAGTCAATAATCTACTTTTTATCTAGGAGAAATAAAATGATTAAATGATGTTTGAAAACCCATCATATTTTGGAAAAGATAAATTTTGTTAAAGATAATGAAATAAAGAGGAGAAAGTGATATAATTGTGTGTCTATTTCTGTTACGTTAGTTGATATCCTTCCACGGCTACATGGATCTCTTCCCTATGATACACAAGGTCGCACAGCTAGAAAACACAAAAAAACAAATCAAAAGATAGTTGAATTGAATTTCTCTAGTCTTATCTGGTGGTTGAAACTTTGAATAGGAATACGAAGCAAAGTTTATAAGAATCCTAAAACAATTATATTGCTACTAATTAATAATTGTGAATGGGAAGTGAGATTTGTGTCTTTATAGAGAGAAACTCATAAGGCTAACTTTGGTGGAGGGTAGTATAGGATCGATCGCGGAAAAAATGAAAGTATATAAAAGTAAATTCGAATAACACGACACAAGTGAAGGTGGTCATTTTAGGATGGGGAGACGAAACGAGAATGATAACAAATAGGTAAGGAATGTATATTGTTGTTGCAGGCGCAGCCATCCACCGAGGCATATATATTATCAATTTTTCCCTGAATGAAAATCTTTTATCCAAATTTTTATAATTTTAATTGGAACTTAGTAACTATGTCATAAAATACTCACCATTTTTTGAAACAGTTCCAACTTTTATCGTGTTGGGATTAAAATAAAACGTAAGGTGTTCCTCTTTGAAAAAACTCCCTAGCTGCCACTATGTACTCGTCTGCACCATTGGATCAGATTTTAGACGATTGAAATGTTTTAGGCCATTGGATCCACCAGTTCCTTCATTTACCCCTCTAAATACCTAAATAACTAAGCCCTACAAATCTCTCTTCCCCTGAGAAAAATGCCCAATAACATACAACAAAATGTCCACAAAATTGGCTCATAACTCATAAGTGAGTAGGAGCACAGGGCATCAAATACGATGGGGCGGCGGAAAAATACTGAAAGCATAATAACCCAAAGTAGCTCCACAACAACACACTAGAGAAAACATCAGTGGCTACAAAGCATAACCCACATAGGAAAGGGAAGCGACAGGAGGAGTGAGGTAGCAATGGTAGCACTATCGGATAGTACAGGCAAAGGCGTTAGCATCGCGAACAGATGGAAAAGAAAGTGGCAACACAAACCAGAGGGTATCTACAGCTAGGGTTCCCAACTACCTAGCCCTCTACTCCCTTAATGCCTTTCTCATCCAAAATATTCCTGGGTTGGTATTTACATTAAATTGCCAATAAATTTGGATTTGATAACCTGCTAAGGTTGAGATATTTGATATGAGCTCCAACTCTTTGTTATATCTTCACTATTTCTTGATCACTTGATTTTATTTATCAAATAATCGGTGTACCGTACTGTTAAGCATTTCAAAAAGCATCACCATTTTTCCTTCTTTTTTCCCTTTTATTCAGATAAGGTGTTCTTCCTACCATGATGTGATCCTAGTTTCAAAGATCCAGAAGGTGTTGAACATTTCAGGGGTGCATACATATATTACAAATAGCATGAAGGTTGTTTGCCTCAAGGGTAGGTCTCATCCCAACTCTAGAAAAGGCATCAAAAATGCATGCCAAACATGCCACAAAGCTCTTTTGGACACTTATAGATTTTGTTCCCTAGGCTGCAAGGTAAGCGACGAGTCTTTAAAAAATTCAAGCTTCAATGAGTCTTTTCTAATTTCCATGTTCAATAAGCCCAGCACACAATAAAGCACCTCATTTCTCTTCAAGAAATTGACCTTGCATATTTTCAATTTCATTTCAGCTTAGAGGAATGAAGCTAAACTATGAGATGACAACCAATCAGCAAAGACAAAAACATGAGGATAGGGACGCAATTGAGTAAAAAAAAACACCCTTATTTTCCAAGACGACAATGCTTTATTTTTATATTACAACGCGTCTCCTCTGCCACCAGGAATCACACATCATATACCCAGAGATGGAAGGGGATTCCTTCAAGGCTCCACTGGGAAATGAATTCAAATAGAGATATTGCACGACTTGTAGAGAGCCTGTACTGCACACACTTGTTTTAAATTTACAAAAAATAAAAATATTTCTCGAATGTTGTCAAACCTAGTTACATACTTTTCATTCACACTTGGAGCATCACAATTCCATGAAATAATTTTTTCCCTTTCTTGGTATTTTTCCATATATTTAAAAAATAAAAATAAAACAAATTGTATGTCTTTATCTTCATTTTTGTGCTTCCTACACTTCCTTTTTCTCTGACATACTATCTCTTCCAATGAATATGCTGCAACAACCACAAGTAGCATTTAGATTTTCTCATGCCATATTTTTCCTAGCGATCTTACAAGGTTATCTGGCTTCCAAATTGTGGTTGTGAGAGAAATCAACAACTCTCATGAGTTAATATTTTAACTATACATTAATTAATTTAAAACTATCTAGATGAATTATAAAATATGATTTTTTAAATTAATAATTATGTTGATCATCATGTTTATTTTGGAATAGGACTTCCAAAATTTTGATTTAATTATCAAACATTTTGGTTGTGAGAGAAATCAAAAACACTCATAAATAAATATTTGAACTAATATATTAATTAATTACGTCGTAAGGCGTTCCTCTTTGAAAACAACTCAACTACCACTAATGTTTAATGTTTTAGGCCATTCAATCCACCACTTCCTTCATTTACCGCTATAACTACCTAACTAATTGACTAAGCCCTACAAATATCTCTTCCACCTCGTTATGAAATACACCCTCTCCTGTGTCTATCTCGGAATCCGAAAACTACAATGGTGGAAGAGAGATAGAATAAATACTTTATTCATGAACAATAGAAATTGATTCCTTACTCATAAATGGTTTGATAAACCTAATCTAAATGTTAGGAATACACAATAGATACTTTATTCATGAACAATAGAAATCAATTCCTTACTCATAAATGGTTTGATAAACCTAATCTAAATACTAGGAGGACTGATTTTTCCATTAAGACTTTATATAGATCCTAACTTCAATCTCCTAAAATGATTGTTTGATGACAAGACCAACTTATTCATAAACAATAGAAATGATTCCTAAGGGAGAAGAGAGCCTATTAGTCAAGGTTATTATACCGATCCTATACCTACCAAATATATTAAAGTAAATATTAACTTCCCTATAGGGGTTCTATCTAATGATGCTAGGAGTATATGATCCTCTATTTGAGTGATTTTTTGAAATAATATTAGAGTAGACATAGATATTGAGGTTAAATTGTGATCTTCAAGGTTTTTAGGAATTTTTTTGGTATTTAATTACTAATTAATAATGAAAAGTGGATTGCCCGTCGGGGTTTGGTCTAGTGGTAAGCGAGCGTTCTGTTAAGGCGTTCGTGCCGTGGTGCAGGTCACGATTTCAAATCCCGTCTTACCCGAGGGGCTGTTGTGGCGGGCTCAGAAGTTCCTCTTAGGAGTATAGGGGTAGCCAACGGGATTCGACCCCATGTAACGCGAGTACGATACCGCTGCAGTGGCCGATTCTCCTAGTCACAAAAAAAAAAAATTAAAAAATTAAAAAATAATAATAATAATAATGAAAAGTGGATTGCATCTAACTCATAATAAGTAATACTATACCTCGGACATACAGTCAATAACTATCTATTATTGTATAATTTGAATAAGCGATACTATAAAGAACCAGAGATTCTCACAGTCATACTTATTTTAGCTTCATACATATATGAGAATCTTCTACCATTTGAGTCATTACATCTGACTATAAAAGTGTTACATGCATATTAAATATAATCACATATGAACATAGTATTTAATGGGAAAGCTTAAAGCTGAAAACCCCAACTATCTGTATATTATATGTCATGGAGATCATGTAACAATCATTGTACAAAGCTCCTCACAAGCTCTCAGCACAACCTCTCATTGCTACACACTATCAAGGTAGATCTAGCAAAACACATGCTCCAATCTCTGCCACCTGATAGCCAGCCTCTATTGCGAGCCAGCCTCTATTGCGTAATCAATGATATGGGATGGCTCATTAAATAACATAAACCACCTGGCTTGTACTGCGCAATCCTCATGGGCTCATCCAATCGGTTGTGCAATATCATGAGTATAATTGGCGATAGTTCTTCCTCTTTAATATTTACTGATCTCTAGCAGCCTTCCATGCTTGAGATTAGCGGTATTTAGTTGATTAATGAGTTTATAATTAGTGAATTAATTAATAATTAATCCACACCACTCTCACTAATTGTATCAATTAGTTAAACTGAATACAAATAGCTCAACTATGTTTAGATTAGTTAAACTGAATACAACTCCACTAACTTCCTCAATCAACTCCACCAAACTCTGTCACATGAGTTCTAACTGAAGTATCCATGCAATATCTCCACTTAACCCTCAGGAATAGCGTAATTCCTTCTGTCAGCTCTTGTGCCACATATGTGCACTTAACTGAAGTGCTCCAAGAGAATAAGATAATTTTTAGAGTCTAAATATTATTAAGAGCTAATAATATTCGACATATCTATTTTTAGACTGGCAATCTAAAAATAGATTATGCCCAGTATGTCTAAAAATAGAAGTCCATCTATTTTTTCTGACTTGACCAACCGTCCACAAATAGCATCCTGCAACTCACATAACATGATCCATATGTCTAAAAATAGAAATAGTCTAAAAATAGACTTTGTGCCAAAAATAGCCTGCGGGCACACTTAGTGAAGGCGACTTCTTTCCACTAAGCTCATCATCTTGTTGCAATCTCAACAATTATTGTATTATTGTTTGCTAATGAATCCACGACTACAAATCCAGGACTCTATTGTCTATTAACGAATCCATACTCCTACAAAAATGTTGTTAACGAATCCAAACTCCTACAAAAATGTTCACATGAAAGGACTTATCATATTCCCTTCAATGCTTAAACAAACATTTTGGAAAATTAATCTCAGTAAACTTGAAATTATCATATTCACTTCAATGTTTAAACAAATATTTTAGAAAATTAATATGAGTAAACTTGAAAACAACTATATTTACATCAGCTCCAACTATATTTACATCATTTTCAGCTCAAAGATATGTGTCATTCATTAAAATAACTTACAAATAATGTTACAGATATTGAAACTTACTCCATAATGTACTTTATTTTATCTTTAGAAGAGTCTTGTATTATTGTTGAACTTACAAATAATGTTACAGATATTTAAACTTGCTCCATAATGTACTTTTTTTTAAATCTTTGGAAGAGTCTTGTATTAGTGTTATATTAACTACATGTAGAAAAGTACATTCTAATTTTTTTTTAATAATATTAAATCTAAAGTTTATTTATAATTTTTTATAAAATATTACTTATTATTTAAATTAATGTTATTGATTAATTATCTCAATATCTTTTAGTCTTTTCAATCCTCTAATCATATTAGAGTAGACTTAGATATTTTCAAAGGTAAGAAAGTATGATTATTTCAATTCCATAGAAAAAGTTGTGCAAGCCATAACGATAAAATTTAAGGTGATATTTTGTAATCATATTAGAGTAGACTTAGGTATAGCTAGCAGACCCTATTTAATCATATATCCAATCAAATTGCGAAAAAATAAATTTAAAAATTTTCAAATAATATTAAATTTCAGAAACAACATTATAATAATAATAAATTTCAGAGACAACATTCTTTTAACCTTAATTAGTAATCTTATAATAGATCACAGTCAAATTTTATGTTCTTGATGTGCATGAATCTCTCATATCTACATCATTAATTTACGCACATGCAACACATCGCGGGGATATCATTTGAGTGTTTGGTATTACAATATTTGTCTCTATATTTCCACATCCATAGCATTGGACATATCATTTTATAAAAAAATATAGCAAAGAAACCATCTTTGCTTTGTCATCATGGAAGCCATTAACAATAGAAGTTCCAGTATTCTCGTTAAACTTTGATTCGACACCCAATTCACATCCAAAGAACTTCGTCGTGTAAGAAGGTTTCCTTCCAAGAGCTTTTGCCATATCTACCATATTAACAATATTTTCCTTGATGTCATTTCCCCATATTTCTATTTTAGTAAGCAATATAGCAAAGAAACCATCTTTACATTGTCTTCATGGGAGCCATTAACAATAGAAGTTCTAGTCTTCTCGTCAAACTTTGATTCAGCACCCAATTCACATCCAAAGAACTCTTTCGTGTAATAATTTTTCCTTCCAAGAGCTTTTTCCACATCTACCATATTAACAATATTTGCCTTGATTCCATTGACCCATATTTCTATTTTAGTAAACAATTTCGACATCTTATACCTGTAGAAAGAATCATCACGGTTTCTCAAACCAATGTTTTGGAGAGCCACTGTGTTTGCCATCATTCTTGGGTACATGGTATGTTTTCCCATATGATGTAAATTGTGCGTTCTTGGCTCTGTTGGATACATGAACAAGGACGAGACAATGGTAAGGCCTATTGGAGCTCACATTATGCATTAATAGTTGATATCACATGATATGTTTTCCCATATGATGTAAATTGTGCATTCTTAATTATGTTGGATACATGACTCAGGACGAGACCATGGTAAGGCCTAATAAAGCTCACATTCTGCATTAATAGTCGATCTCATATCAAAACAAAGACAGTCTACCATACCCAAAATAATAGTATATACCCAACAAACTCTATCTAAAACTAGAGATCTATGCCCATGTCATAGGGATAACTATGAAATATAAGTTTAAAAAAAAAATCCTATTATCAGATAGAAGTAACAAATAAAGATACTTGATTTCATTCATTACACCCTCTAAATTTCATACATTGACACATATTTATGAATCATCTCCCCCACTTAGTAGCTTAATTTCCAAGGATATATGTCTACGGATTTTAGAAACAACGCAAAAGAAATTATATGAGGCAAAATGGAAAATCTTGAGGTGGCTTTAGGATATAAAAGCATCAACAATTTGGAAATATTACAATAATCTCTTCGGTGACACCACTTAATCATATTTTTTTCTTGCCCCTAAGGATGTTTGAGGAAGGTTTAGTGTTAGAGGGATTTTGGTTTCAAATCTATGGGGTTAAAATCTTAGCTTTAAGCCTATGTTTAAATTCTTGTATGTTTCCCTTGGAAGTTGGGTGATTGACATTGTGAATTAACCTTAGTATATATCCCTTGGAAGTTGGGTGGTTGAAATTATGAAGTAACCTTAGTATCTAAATCTAGACATTGCCTAATTTATGGAATATCTCATGCTAAACATGAAGTTCAATTTGGGTATTTGTATCTATAGTTTATTCATCTAGTTCAATGTGCTCATTTTCGGATCTGGTATGCAAAAGGATATTGGCGAAGGCTCGATGTTGGAGTCATCTGTTTATGGAGAAGAAACATTATTCTCTAGCCTATATACACAAGTTTGACTTTTCTCATTGGATGATAAAACTCTTATGCTAAATGTGAATCCATTCCAATGAGAACATTTGGGAACTCAACCCAAGCAGGGACATTGTAATTGCTCCTTTGTTGAAGGTAGAATCTGCAGATTCATATTTCCATTTCAAGTTTGGTTTTGTAAATCCAAAATCACATCGAAAAAAGAGATGCATTGACAACTGCACAGAATATTGAGAAGACACAAGTTCTCTATACAGTAAAAAAATGCTCATTACTCTCACCAACTTCACATCTATGCATTACTCAACATACAAATTGTATCATGGGAAGAAAAGAATTGACACCATCAAAGCCAAATGTCAAAGCCAACATAAGTTGGTCCATAATCTTCACAAGGGCACTCCATCCACTGCCTCAAACAACAAGACTACATATAACTCAATCAAATCTAGGCTTAAAGAAGATTAACAATTTATCAACAAGAATATAATGGAAATAAAGAAGAAAATCTCCCCTCATGCAAATGATGACTAGGATGAAGCAACCAGTAATTTAGACCTCAATTTTTATAGGGGGCATGCATACATTCACTATAATATGATAGCTTAATTTGTATCTAATACATCCAATACTATTATCATTGATAATGATAAAATAACCTTCATTAAAGAAGATTGGAACTTTACTTTTGCAAGATAGTAAATTTTATAGGGTCACTTAAGTCCTTGAACAAAGTGTCACTACTTGCAAATGTCAAATGTTTAAAAAGCTAAAATTCAATTTTAAGTGGCAACAAAAAATAAAACAGTAGAAAAAAGTTTGCAAAAGTGAAGACATCCTATCATAAGGACCAATAATGAAAATTTGGTTGCAAGCAAGTCATTGGAACTAATAAACGAACTATCAATCAAAATTTTACTAAAACTTTTCACCAAAATTCTCAAAAAAAAAACCACCACATGAAAATGTCCCCAGTAATGTGGAAATTTCTTGATCATGGTCTGGGGTAGAATAGTGTCAAAAGCAGCTAGAATCACACCACATACCAATTAGCAATTACTACCAATGAAATGATGCCTCGAAGGACAACCAACTTAACCAGTGCCCACCCAATTGTCAGTCATTCATTAATATATGGAAACCATTTAATATCACATGACATCTATTTTATATTATGTTTCTAGGGTAGACATTACTTATCCATTGGTAGTTGTAGGAGCGAAGGAGATTAATATGCTCCACTCTTCTGGTCTTTTCACATATATGAGTTGGGAAGAGAGATTGTTGATTGAAATTTGACGTGGTCTCTCTGAAATTTTCATGGCAAGAGTTGTGCTTAAAGTTTGGACTTGCAATATCTCCTACCAACAAAAGATTTCCAATGAGTCTGAGAAAAAAATTGCATGATTAGGCTACATGTATGTAGGACATGAACTACTTCAATGGTTGTCTTTCCCTCTCTATTCTCCCTTATCATCCCCTTCCTAGCCTTTGTGCTCCTCAATTAATTTTTATAACACCCATGTTTGGTCAGTTTTTTAGATTATGAAGACTTTAGCTCCTATGTATTTGTGAAATATAACACTCTTTGTGAAAAAATATGTAAATTGGGTATTTCCTTTTTTTTCTAGAGGATGGAAAAAGTACTTAGTGTAACTATCTAAATTGGGTACTTCTTTTTTTAAAGGATGGCCAAAGTACTTAATATATGTATTAGAGAAATTTATAACTTCATTGGTCCACCATTCAGGAAATAAGCAGATCTTTCGTTGTCCCTACTGTTGTATTTGTATGCTTTGAATTAATATATATATATATATTCCATGTTGGATGAGTTTAGCATATTACAATGGTGGTGACATTATTTGGGGTTTTTGTGTTATTTATGAATTTCTTTGAGCAAAATGTATGACTACTTTGGAAAGAATAATTTAAAGGAGGCACTTTAGATTTGGATGAATGAAAAATAGTGCACAGAGTGTAATTCATCTATTAAATAGTATAATGAGTGTTTTCAAATGGGAATCTATCCATTTTTATTTTTTTACAATGTTGGGATTGTGTTTAATAAATTTATATTTTTTTTTAATTTCATTTATTTTTAAGTTCGCAATATTTAATATGGTTGGATGTGTAACTACAAGATTTCAAACTTGGAACTTTAACAAGCACATTATTACTCCTTTAATTTATTCTTACTAAAGAAAGATCATATTTTTCATATTTATGATTTTTTTCATTTAACCCACAAGGATTTGAACATTGTATATCATGTTTTACTTAGTATTTCATAACAAAGTCATTGGGAATTTTTCATACTTGTGTTAAAAAATATATATATATATGCAATTCTTGGTATACATTAACAACTGAATCTATAAATTTTATGACCATAAATTGCAACACATGTTGCAATGGAAACATCGTAAAGCGGTAGCATAAAAAAAGTAGTGTAGAATAAATATATGATGAGGTCGATCTATCCCCTCGAGAGAGCTAGGAAGACCATGATGAGGAAGGTGATGATGGAGTCAAATGGAAGACTAAAACCTCTGTTGAGGTTTCTCAAAAGAGGATCAAGGAGCAACTGACTCTTCCTACTAGTGAAATGGTGATGTTAATTATACTTGAAGAAGATACAAAGAAACATACTCATATGAAGGTTATAGGGAAATTGTTTCAAAAAACATAATGGTTGAGCCTGAGAGCAACCCTGCTGCTGAGAATGATAAGAAACCCATATAAATTATGCCAGAGAGTGATGATAAGGAGGAAGAGAGTGATATTGATGAGAAAAACTTGAAGAAAGTTAAAGGGATACGCATTCACACTAAGCTTAGTTCTTATTTTAATGATTTTCTTCAAAGGGTAATGTCTCCTAGTCAGTTAGTGGAGTACATACAATCTCTTAGTGGTTCTCCTCAAGAAGTGATGACTACATTGTTCGAGGTCCTTTTTAAGGTTGTTGACAAGGGATTTTCCGAAGAGGTTGCAAAGAGAAATATTTACTTGTCTAAATCTCTTCAGAATGAAGATTCCCAGGATGCTTTTGTTGAATGAAATTGATGCTTTTTGCAAGCATGCTAGTTAAGATGCAGTCAAGGAGGTTGCTTTGTGTAATATTCCAAATTTTCTATCAGTTAATCGGAATATTAGAGTTCTTACTTTTCTTAATTAGTTAAGTAAATAAAAGGGTGGAGGGACCCATAAACCCCATAAATGAATAAAATCCACTCCTGTTGTGTGAATGTGGGTTAGTAGATAGTGGATCAGCATTATGGAGTAGTGAAGCAGCTTATTAATGAAGGAAGAGTGGAGATCATGGAGAAATAATGAGGGAGATGATGGAGATAGTGGCGATAGTGGAGGAATAAAAGTAAGATCATGGAGAAATAATGATGAAGTGATGGAGGAAGTGGCACGCATTAAATGCACACATGATGGAAGGAGTGGAGAGTAAATGCAGAGATGATGGAGAGTATAGGGAGACATCGCAGTATTCATGGAGGCTAGTGGCCACATGTGTAGCGTAGTAATGAGGTGGGCCAAGGCTAGGGGAGGCCCACAAAGCATAAAAGGAAGATGAGGGCAGTCATAGAAAGCATTCTGGATTTAGATCTTGTATTGTCGTTTCGACATTCCTTGCACGCTTCAGTTGTTTATCTAAGTCTACTGTGTTGTTTAGCACAGGGGTGTCTCTGAGAAGAGATCCCACCCTTATCCACGGGGGACTTCGAGTGCCTACTGTGGAAAGGTTTATTTGAGCAGCCATTCATCATCCGGCATTGGTGCCATATTCAACCCCTCTCTTCAACACTTACAACTTCAGGAATTACACATTCTTGCCTTAGGGTTTGAGAGGAGGAAGGTAGTTTCTAGTATTTTAGCTTGGAAACTTGTGGAGGGATCAACCCTTTGCCTTTTGCATGCATTTTAGTCTTTCGAGGGCAGCATTTTAACATCCGGCATTAGGCCATCATTCTACACATCCATGTGGCAGCAACTCCTGCAGGAATTACGCATTCCAGCAGTGTAGGGTCGGAGGAGGAAGGAAGTTCCAAGTATTTCAGCTTGGAATCCTGTGAGGGATCATCCCCTCACATTGGTGAGATTATTTCCATCAGTTGTGAGCTATATTCCATCATCTAACAGCAGGCTACAACACTAGCCCTCTTGACACTGCAGTCCATTCCAACAGTTGTGCAATTCAACAACTGCAACTTGAGAGGAGGAAGGAGGAGCTAGATCTCAAGCTTCTAGCTTGGGCATCGGGAGAAGGGACGAACCCTTCATGCATTGATCTAATTGTTTATTATTGCAACCCTTTATCTTTCATTTCATGCCATATATCTGCATACCCAGTAGTTTTGTAGTGCAAGCCCTAGGAACGTGATTTTCCAAGGTGAGCCAATCTAGAAATCCTTTCTAGGTTATTCTGGGTTTTCATCATAGAGTCTGGATTTCAAATCCCAGAATTTTTGAAGCTCTGGAACAGCCTAATCTACACATCCCTTTTCATCCAGCAGTTATATTTCCATCATTTCCAGTAGGGACAACACCGTATGGCCTCCAGCAGAGCAGCAGTTACACAATGTTCTCAATGAGAGGACTTGAGGGTCACTCTAGCCATCTCTGTTGACTTAAGTGTGACTATTTTTTAGCAATGGTGTACATTGTATTCCACCTCCTGATTAATAAAATGACTCGGTTATTCTGCCTCTTTTTATGGTGTTTACAGTGTATTTCTATATTGTTGTAGTTTCCAATTATTGTGTTTTATATTACTGTCTTTTCCTATTTTGGGATATTACACTTTGGTTTTGAAAGTTTTATATGATGATGGAATATTAGAAGAAGATGTTATTTTCCAGTGGTATGATAATCATACTTTGGGTGCCTAAGGCAATAAATCTTCAATGTGGAAAAACTTTAAGCCATTTATTGAGTGGCTCAAAAGTACTAAGTTTGATTGTTTTAAGTTGGGTCACCAAAGAGATTAACATAGTGTTTCCAAATTTTTGATGCTTTCATATCCTAGCGTTGTGTGTCTACATTATGCATCCAAGTTGAATGGAGTTATTTTTTGTGAACAATCAATTCCCACCAGGCTTTTCCATCTCATATCAATCACGAAAGGATTTTTACCCTGAATCACCTAATTCAATATATGTAGCGATTTTTTTTATATGTGAACAGATTATGTTGGGTTACATATATATGTGTAATTATGACAATTTGGTGATATAAGAGGGTTCATCCCTTCGAACTATATTTTCCATGGATCTTCCCAGCATTTCTGGGGTGTCTATATGTTGATCACTCTTATCATCAATATCTTTGAAACCTCCATGACCCGGTTCCAAGGAAGAAAAATTCTCTTCTCATTTTTTCACGATGACTCCTTCTATGTGACATCTTCTTTCATCTATGCTACTCTTTCCTTTGCTACTTCCTTATTGTGTTTCCTTTGCAACATGTGGTGCAATATATATATGTGTGTGTGTGTGTGTGTGTGTGTGTGTGTGTGTGTGTGTGTGTGGAATGTTATTTAGCTATATCGTAACCTTGAATTGATATAAGTCATATGAGAAGCTAATTGCATTTATTAGGCAAAGACAAAATTTCATATCAGTTAACCAATATTTTAATTTTTTAATTAGGTTAACCCAAAACTTGATATAAGTTTAAAAAATACATAGTTTAAAAATTAGCAATCTTCCAAGGTTTATTTTGTATACTTGTCTTTTAATAGGAACATTTCATAGTAATAAATATTTATTTGGTTGTTTCCAAGTCTTTTTTCTTGTTTTGGTTGCATCACTTTGATTTTGTTTTTAAACATCGCACTTAAGGAATGACATGAGAAGAATGAGGATGAAGAGAGTATTTAAATTGGAGTACTTTAGTTGCACATACAAATTACATCTACAAAAATTTTATTTTTTCTTGGTTTGTAAAATATATATCTTTATGTATGCTAAATTCATCTTAACTTTGGATCTATCAAGGGAGAATCCCTCTCATAACTTAAAAAAGAAGTGAGATGTTACAATATTAATGCACTAAAATGTAATATTCTAATTAAAATAATTTAATTTTCTAACTAAAATAGTGTAATATTCTAATATTTAAACCAAAATATTTTAAATATAACCTTCAAAAATAAATAAATAAAAAAAATAATATATATATATATAGAATACTCACATCTAAAATATTTTAGTTTAAATATTAAAATATTACAATTATATATATATATATATATATATATATATATATATATATATATATATATATATATATATATATATATATATATATATATAATTGTAATATTTTAATATTTAAACTAAAATATTTTAGATGTGAGTATTCTAAATGTAAAATTTTAATATTTAAACCAAAATATTTTAAATGTTATGTTAATGTAATATTCTACTATTTAAATCAAAATAGTATAATATTTTAATATTACTGCTTTATGTATCCCATGATTCATTTAGATGTATGTGGTATTGTATAAATCACATAAATAGCGACATATAGGCTAGCAATATTAGATGTATTTTCCTTATAGATTTGTTTTGACGTAGCAAATTTACACCTTTCAGAATAAAGACTCGGTGATTGATTCACTCGAAACAAACAAACAAAAAAGAAAAAGAATTTACACTTGATTCCCTTATTAGGACACTCGGAAGATTTCAAGGTCCGGAGAGAGGTTATATTACAAAGTCTTACTTGATGACGCTAATATTAATTATCTTGGATCTACCCCAGTTACCCTATACTAAGTTGGAGAGCGTTCTTAATAATAATAATAAAAAGGTTTAAATGTATTATTAATTGAGATTTATTAATTGGACTTTTAACTTTATGTGATTGTTTAATTTTTATTTGAGTAAATAATTTGTATTTGTATTTATTTATATTTGTATGATTAAATTTAATAATATATATAATGAATTTATATTTGTTATTTTAAATTTAGAGTAATTAGTTTGTATTTTAATACATAATTGTTTTACTAAACACAATTTGTTAATGTTTTCAACTTTTTTATGATTTTTTTAATTAACTCTATAACCCATACAACAATAATATAAAATTGTTATTGTTATTATTTTTTTTCATTTACTATTTATAAAATCAATAACCTTCTTCCACATTCTTTAACTAACTCTATAGCTCAAACAACAACCATATAAAATTGTTGTCGTTACTATTTTTTTTTCATTTATTATGTATAGTATAGAGGGCATTCATTTTCATGGTTATCTATTTCTTTACACAAGAGTTTTAATAATATCAATGATATTACCTAAAAAGAAAATATCACTATTATATGAAATTATTATATTTTTATCACAAGTATTTTTATGATTTGTTAATAACATAACATCATCCACATAAATTAACAATAACAAAGTATACTTTTTTATGTGGATACTTTCTTTATTCTTTATGATTCAATTTTCTAACTAGTTTATATATAAGTCTATAAGTCAAATAGAGGATACGTTATTATTTCATTTTCATTATTGGAATCCTCAATTTTACAATGAAATTTTCATATAATTAAAAAGTAGCTCTTCTCCACTCTACTTGAATTCCTTCTTTCTCCATTATTTTTCAAAGTTATTAGAAATTGTATGATCATTTTTAGAAAAACCAATGAAGCATTAATAACTAATGATTCTTCATCATACCAAATTGATTAACACTATGTAATAGTGCATTCTACTAAACAATTTGTAATTGAGATCTATATGAATGCAACATCAATTTTTTTGTATATGCACATAATGTAAATATGACTTGAAGAAGTCCTACCAAAGTTACTACTTTGTAAGTGAATTACAAGATTTTGTTTTTTTTTTTAGGAAAATCTAAATTGTCAAACTTTGTGATATAAATGTGAATACAATTGTGCTTTGTAAAACAATTTCATAAAATAATCATTTTTTGTCCCCTTTCCCCCTACCCTTTTTGGTATTTATATTAATAAGCTAGAGGAGTGCTTGGAAATCGCAGGGTGCAAGGGGACCGAGCTTGCTGGTATTATCATTATCATTCTCCTCTAAACCAATGATACCATTCTTCTTGCTAGAATCCATGAGGACCTGGACAAGCAACTTAAGACTCTTCATGACTATTGCTCCAAGATGGGTATGATGGTTAATATTGATGAGACTAAAATCATGATAATTAAATCCAAAAATATCACCCATGGAAATTTTTTCTATGATAACAATTTCTTGGAGCAGGTCTCTTCTTATAAATATTTTGGTGTTGACATTCCTTAGCATCTCAATCGGAATTACAACATTGAGAAAAGGATTATTGGAGGCTGGAAAGCTTATTATGAGCTTGAAAACAATTGTAAGCTTGCCAATCTTTGTATTTGGAGTAAAAAAAGGTTCCTCTTTGAAACCCTCGTCACCCATGTTGTCCTATACAGTTGTGAATTCAGGGGTTTCATTATATCCATAGAGTCGTGGAGAAATATTGAGATGATTCAAAAGAATTCATAACCTGCAATCTCAAGATTGAGGGAAATACCCCCTATCGTATCCTCCTGATCAAATTTGGTCTCTCCCCTATTAAAAGCAGAGATATGTTTAAGTATCCAATGTATAAGAAGAACCTTTACAACATGGAATCCAAGAGGATTCCTAAAATTGCTTCTAAACTTAGTCAAAACCCCTACCTTTACCTCAAGTGTGGATGGCATAAGGATGCCCAGTCTTGGCTCAACCATTGGGGGACAAATGAGGAGATCATCCTCGGAAGAAAGATAGTGTCAAAGATACTATCACCTCCAAATTTAAGGATAAGCTATGGGATGATAAGGAGCTGGAGGGTAAAATAAAGCTAAGATATTATAAGGAGGTGATCAACCCCACCCTTGAGAACTAGAATTATCCTTTTTCTTTGACCAGCTCGAAGAAAAAGATGAACATCACTAAGATTAGAACTAATTCTCATGAGCTTCGAATTGAAATCTGGAGATGTTCTACTCCCAAGACTCCTTGGAACGATAGAATTTGTCAGCTCTGTGATACTAAGAGGGTGGAGGATGAAATAACTTTCTTTTAGATTGTTTTTGAACCCCTAAATTGCTTCTTTTTTACAAACCTTTTTCACTCGATTCTCCTCTTTTTTATTTTCATAACTCTAATTTGGGCATAAGTTTACAAGGCTTATGGAATATCAGGTACTTAATCATCTTCTATTTCATAAATGAAAATGTTATTTATTATTTAGCTTAATATTTACATTAGCTACAGAATTATAGTGATTCTGCAGCTAATGTATGATTTTGCAGTTGAGTTCAAGGTTTCATAGGTTACGAAGTTCCAGCCAAAGAACAGGGCATATGGGCAGGTGTAAATTAGTTGGTAGAACGATTTGTTCCTACCTTCATAGCATGGATCGATAAAGAAGACACCCTAGCAGCTCAGTCAAAGGAAAAGTCAACTACTGTAGGAGGCGAACTAGGCGAGCGAGATGCAGATTTTTAGACTCGTGATTTATTGCGTTGATAGAAAATCATGAGAGGACCAAATTATCTTATCTTCCAAAGTTAATTTTAGCTAGTGTCGATTAGCATAAGGCATAATACTCAAAAATATTTAATGCATAGGATTTTTATAAATTTGCCTCTTGGGATATCAGACACAGACTTGAATTTTATATTGTAAACACTTTGTTTTATATACAAACTCTTCTTTCATTCATATTTATCTGTTGTGTGATTCCAATGCGTGGTTGATCATGTTGTGAAGGCTTCATATTGATACATGATTCTCGTAGGAGGGCCCCGTCGAGATAGTAAGGTTTCCTTTTAACTGTAATTTATTATTTCATTCTGTGTTTTTTGTAGGATTCTTTTAGCTTAAATTTTGATTTTAAATGTGAGTTTAATATTGTTTTCATAGCAAGTTTGTCTAATCATTTTTATTTTTGAGTGAAGCGATATCTCTTGTGCACATGGACAGAGCAGAGGTTTACATAGATCAATAACATAGCTTTACATTTTAATTATATAGATAGGATTTTAATTTTCAGATATAATATTTCTTTATATCAAGAGTAGATTCATTTTCAATGTGATTTCATTTTAAAGCAAGTGTGGTTTCATATCAAGCAAGTGTGGACAGAGCAGAGGTTTACATAGATCAATAACATAGCTTTACATTTTAATTATATAGATAGGATTTTAATTTTCAGATATAATCTTTCTTTCTATCAAGAGTAGATTCATTTTCAATGTGATTTCGTTTTAAAGCAAGATCAAGTGTGATTTCATGTAAAGCAAGAGTGGTGTGATTTCATTCAAAGCAAAGTGTCTATGTGATTTCATTTAAGAGAAAAAGAGTGTGTTTGATTTAATTTTGAGTAAGCATGCACACGTGTGTTGTTCATTCCAAGAAGAGTGTGATCTTTCTTTTAAGCTACAGAAATAAAATCAATTTCATTTACTTACATATCTGTTAGAGAAACATGCGCATTTCGATATCTCAAATTAACTTAGGAATTGTTTGAGTAACAAAGACTCCTAGCACATACAGTGCACATAAGTTTCGTCAGTATACTAGCCCTGGTTAAAAATTTATGTAAGTAATTTAACTCTAATTAAATTACCAAAAATTTTGGTGTCATTGTCGGGGAAGTGTATATAGGAGTCTTTATTTTCTTTTCATAAAAACAAAAAATTTAAAAATGATATGCATAGGGAAAGGGATTCTAGAGGTAGATTTGTAAGAGGTATGAGTTTTATTCCAACATCACCACTCACCCCACCAAGACCTCATAATGCCACATTGTCCACCCAAACTCGTATTCCATCAATTATAGGCATACGTAGACTTCCTAAGGTACTTAGATTTGAAATCCAACCTAGAGATTCACCAACTTCTTCTACTGAAGTCGTAGTTGAAGAAGAAGATCCTACATCCCCAACAGAAGGAGTAATTTTTCTATCTTCAACTGGAGAACAACTTCTAGGACAAGAACTAGAAATCCCTAGTGAATACGAAGAAGAAGAAACCTATTTTAACATTCCATTGATAAAAGAAATAGAGGAGGAACTAGAAAATCCAATCTTAGAACCTTATATTAGCTCTGAGGAATCTTTAATGGTAAGAGAAGGGGAAGGAGAAGTACAAAATGTGAATGGTGAACATCTTAGGATTAGAGGTGGAAGAAGAATTGGAAGAGGTGGAGGAAGAGGAAGAGGAGGTGGTAGAGGAGATCCAAAACCTTTTGGGTTTCCCATCTTTGATGAAGATACCACAACCACAATGAAAAATATTTCACCCTCTATCCTCCCTAATTTCCATGGATTAAGGAATGAGGATCCTGAAACATTTATCTTTCAGTTTGAAGTTTTGTGTAGATCTTATGATTACTTGCTTGATACTCAAAAATTAAAATTGCTTCTAACCACCCTTAAATATGCAGCATTAAAATGGTTTATGGGACTAGGAACACATACCATAAGAACATGGGAAGAAATGAAAGATGTGCTCTTAGAAAAATACAAATATTAGTGTATGCCTCATAACCTTAAAGATTAAGTCTTTAAAATGATGCAAAAAGGGGATAAAAATCTTGAGGATTTGGTTGAAATATTTGCTTAAAATTTTAAAAGGGCTAAAATGCATAAACTTAGTTATGAAACTTTGAAAGCTCTTTTGTTAAAAGTCATTAGAGATGAGTGGATAGATCTTCTCAATTTTATGGGTAAAGGAGATGTTTCACAATTATCATTTAGAGACATTTGTGAACTTTGTACACATATTTCAAGAGGAAAGGCTAGAACTATATTAAAAACAAAAAACAAAAAACAAAAACAAAAACAAAAAACAAAACAAAACAAAAAAAACAACGAGATATTGTTATGTCTAGGATTAATAAATATACATCTAGAAAGGGCCCCTGCTCCTGCTGTTCCTGTTGCGTCCTGCTGTGTCTGCTGCCTCCTACTGCGCCCTGTTGTGCCGTGTCCTCCTGTTGTGTCCTGTCCTCCTTTCCCCCTGCTCCTCCCTCAGGGTCTCTCTGTTCCGCTCGATCGGCCTCCCTCGCCGGTTCTGCTGGGTCCCGCTCCTCTGCCGCGGGGCCTCTTCCTGCAGGTTCTGTCCAGTTCTTTCCTGCTTCTCTTCGGCTCTAAGATGCTACGTCTTCCGTTTTTTCTTTGTGCAGCTTGGGAGTGTTGTTGCTGATCTGCTCCTCACGGCCATGGAGAACCAGGGCTCGCCCCTCGGTCCTTCGCTTTCTTCTCCCCCTGATGCTGAAGTTGCTTTCTCCTCTTTGTTAGCTTCGTTGCCCAAGAAGAAGAAGTCTGAAGCTGCCAAGTTTGTCAAAAAACTTTCTGATGTTCCTGAGGTCATCCTTCCTCCTGAGGGCCCGATCCAGGTTGCTTTGTCCCTAGCAGATCGTGCCCTGGTGGTTCAATTCACGGGCCTTTGGCCCTCGCCAAAATCAACGAAAAATTGGGTTGTCAAGAACTGGATCCCGCTGATCAAGAACAAAGTCACTTATTATTTCCTAGGAAGAGGCTACTTCCTATTTGAGTTCAACTCTAAGGAGGACAAAGACTAGATCTTCATGAATGGGCCCTATTTCATGGGCCCTCAGGGTCTCTACCTCAATAAATGGACCCCAGACTTCGAGCCGGCCGTGGATGTCCCGACGGCAGTCCCTGTCTGGGTTCGGCTCCCAAATATTCCAGTGCATTGTTGGAACTGGAATTCCCTCAAGCACATAGGCAATACGTTGGGAAAGTTCATTGACAGAGAAAACAACAACGATCAGTATGACTGCGCCCGAATCTGTGTCGAGGTGGACTTAGAAGTGGGGCTTCCGGAGGCTATCAAAATAAAGGTTGGCAGTTGGACGCATGTGCAAATGTTGGACTATGAGAAACTCCCTTTCAAATGCCGTAAATGTCACATCTATGGTCATTTTGCAAGAGGATGTCCGAACAAAGGGGAAGCAGAGAAAGGAAAGGAAGATGGTTGGAATCAAGTTAAGCGGTCAAAGACCTCACACAAGAAATCTGGGGCCCCAAATGGCCAAGGCCCCCAGCCTGCCTCCACCCAAAATGTACCTCAGCCAACAAGTCAAAAAAATAGGTATGAGTTCTTAAGCTCTGAAGAAGAGGTTCCTAGAGAAGAGGATAGGCAAGATAAACCCTCAGAAAAAATGGCCTCAGCAGGATCAAGACCTGAAGAAAGTGCCACACAAGAAATAAGGATAAGCAAACATAATCCTCCGAGGAGGAACATGATTCGGAAGAGTCAGAGGAGGAAGGAGAAATAGGAGATACGCAGACATCGGTCAGAAGATCAACAAGGGGCCGCAAATCTGCCAGAGAAAAGAGAGACCGGGAAACTTACAAAGACAAACTTCAGGGTTGTCAGCCCACTCTGGAGAAACTCCTAGGCAAAAATCCGAAGATATCTAAAAATCAAGCACAGGGCTTCAAGGGAGCCCATCATCATAAAAATAAATGATGAAGATCGTCTCCTGGAATTGCAGAGGAATGGGGAGTAAAGTGAAAGAATAAGCAATGAGAAGTCTTATTAGAAGAGAAGCCCCAGATATTCTTCTGATCCAGGAGACCAAAATGGAGGGCAATGAGTTCCTCCAAACCAGTAAAATTTTTTGGAATGGAAGCAAAGGCCAAGCAGTTTCAGCACGGGGAGCCTCTGGGGGGCTGGGCTCTCTCTGGAATCCTCTCAAGTATAGGTTGGTCTCTGAGACACTCAATACCCACTGGCTGTTTTTGAAGCTTCAACCTGTGGACTCGAGGGAGACTTTCTGCCTTTTTAATGTCTATGTCCCAGCAAATATAGGGGAGAAAAGGGAGTGTTGGGACTCTGTCAGACATCTGTTGGAATCAGAGAACTTGGAAAACATCATTATTGCGGGTGATCTAAATCTCACTCTGCGCATGGAGGAAAAGCGAGGAGGCACAATCGTAAGGGACCCTGCAAGGGAGTGGGTGGAGGATCTCATGCAGGACTGGGATCTGCTCGATATCCCCTCAGAAAATGGTAAGTATACCTGGTCTAATAAAATAATAGGCCCTGGTCACATTGCTGCTAGACTTGATAGATGTTTGGTGCAGAGTTCTTTTCTTTTGTTGGGCTTAGAATCCAGATTGCATATCCTCCCTTGCAGTGTTTCAGATCATAAGCCTATTATGCTTGAGATGTTGGATCACATGGATCTTGGTGCCATACCTTTCAAATTCAATCCTCTTTGGGTCAAGGATCCTGAGTTCCTAAATTTAGTTCAGGACAGCTGGAAAGTGCCAGTGAAGGGTTCACCTTTCTTCATCTGGGAAGAAAAACTTAGAAGACTGAAAGCTCTTCTTAAATCATGGGCCAAATCTCTCCCCTCCCCTACACAAGAGAGAAAGCAGGCCCAAGACAGACTTGCTCAGCATCACGCTCAAAATGAAGATGTAGAAATCACTAAAGAAGTATTAGATAAGGAAGCTGAGCTTCAGCAAACCTTTCATAAAGCCTACCTTTCGGAGGAAGAGCATTGGAGACAAAAGTCTAGGAGTTTATGGCTTAAAGCGGGAGACAGAAACTCCTCCTTCTTTCATAAACAAGCTCAAGCTAGAAAGAGCTTCAATTCTATTGCAGAAATCAAAGAAGGAAACTCGACTCACAAAGACTTTGGGAGCATAAAGAGAGCAGCTTTCAACCACTTTAAAAATATGTACAGAGAAGAGGGAGTGACTGACCCAAACTCTAAATTTTTGGAGGTGGTTCCTTCTAAGATCTCCCCTCTAATGAATCAGCATCTAGAAGCTAAGATCTCTATAAAAGAAATAAAATATGCTCTCTCTGACATGGAGCCCGACAAAGCCCCAGGCCCGAATGGCTTCACTGCAATATTCCTTCAAACCTGTTGGCCAATTGTGGAGAAAGACCTCTACAAAATGATCTTGAAATCTCAAAATTGCCAGAAAATAGGGGACAGCACTAATTTTTCCTTCCTTGCCCTCATACCCAAGGAAAAGGGCGCTAAATATTTTAATCAGTTCTGCCCCATCTCTCTTTGTAATATTGGATATAAAATAATCACAAAGGTGATTGAAAATAGGCTAAAAGGCATCCTCCCTGCCATCATTCTGGAAAATCAAGGCGGGTTTGTTCAGGGGAGACAACTTGCTGACAACTTCATTCTTGTGCAAGAGGCGATCCATTCGAGCCAACTTTGCAAAGAGAAAGGTATGGTAATTAAACTAGACTTGGCAAATTCTTTTGATCCTGTCAGACTCAATTTTCTTTGGGAAGTCCTACATAAATTTGGCTTTGGGATGGGCTTTATCAATTGGATCCGCGCTTGTATTGTCGATCCCTGGATCGCTCCTTTGGTGAACAGGAGAACAGCGGGCTTTTTCAAAGCTTCTAGAGGGCTTAGGCAGGGCTGCCCCCTCTCTCCGCTTCTCTTTGTCCTCCATGTTTCTGTCCTGAGCTTCTATCTTGACCAGAAATTGGTTTATCAAGAGATCCTGGGGCTCAACATAGCCAGAGGGGTTAAAAATGTTAATCATACTTTGTTTTCTGATGACACCCTCTTGTTAGGGGCTGTCTCTATCAGGTCAGCCTTAAATTTCAAGGAGGTTCTAGATGATTACAGCGAAGCTACAGGCAGCAGTTTGAACAAAGGTAAATGCAAAGTTTTTTGTTGGAATATCTCTACCTCCATAATTTCGGCCGTCACCAGAATTCTTGGCTTTTCTGCCTCCCTCAGTTGGACCTCTTTTACCTATCTGGGCCTTCCTATCTTCCGAAAACTTGCTTACAGCAGAGATTGGATCCCTCTTCTGGATAAATCCAAGGCTAAAATTCAAGCATGGGGATTCTCATGGTTAAATCTTGCCGGCAAAGCTGTCCTCATCAAATCTATTCTCAGTAGTCTCCCCATTTTTCAATTCTCTGTAATCCTTGCTCCCATTGGCATCATCAAAAAAATGGAAGCCTTCATCCGCAAATTCTTCTGGAAAGGCGACAAACACAATGACAAGAAAATCCCTTTGGTAAGTTGGGAGAAAATCTGTAAGCCTCATAATGAAGGAGGCCTAAACTTTAAAGATCTCAGCCTCCAAAACACAGCCATGGGAGCCAAGATTTTCTGGAGAATCATTGGTCCACACCCAGGGTGGGCGCAAAGAGCTTTATGGAGGAAGTATTTCATGGGGAAACGGAAAAGATGCCTAGAAACCTCACTGCCCACCTCAGGTTCATAACTGATCAAACTCTATCTCAAAGCAGCTCCTTTAATCAGAGATAGAGCGTATTGGATTCCTAGCAACGGCAAAGAAATCAGAATATGGGATGACTGCATCATGATGCATCCCCCATTATCGAGCTACATTTCTCTGCAAGCGCTGCGACCGTGGTTGGACCGAGCAGGTTGCGTTTCTCTATGGGACATTTCGCTATGGGATGTCAGCAACTGGTTACGATGGAGACTCCCATCTATTCCTCTAGAGCTGATTCAAGAACGTGACCTCCTTCTCACTCTGCTGCAAGGTAAGGCGCCTCTGCGCGTTGGTAGGAAGGACGCCCGTGGTTGGGGAGCTGCCCCAGGGCTTTATACTGTTGCGCAGGGGTATAAAAGCCTCCAAGATCTTCCACACGTCCCTCCCGACCCTGTTGTGTGGAAGGGGCTCTGGACTTACAAAACCATGCCAAAAGTTGACTCATTCTATTCGCTGTTATGCCATAAAGGAATTTTAACAGAAGACAGATTGAAAAAGAAAGGGTTCCAAGGTCCCTCACAATGCCACTTGTGTTGTGACAGTGAAGAGAACGTCCAACACATTATCTTGGACTGCAAATTCTCAAAATAAATCTGGCAGAACCTCTTGAGCCATTGGAAAACAGAATTCATCTTACCAACGTCTATCCCTGACTTATTTGCAAACTGGCGAAACTTCTACCCAGAAACACTCCCAAAAAACGAAAGTTTTAAAGCCGCTTGGCTGTCCTTGCCGAAATTTATCTGCTGGAAAATCTGGCTGGAGAGAAACAGAACAGTCTTCAGAGATGAAAGCTTAAATCCGCAGTTCACCATCATCAAAATAAAAAGTCTTTGGAAAGAAAGTCTGGGGGAGCATTTTTCGGACTTGAACCTAAGTCAGCAAGACCTAGACTGGGGTGCCTCGTTGGATCTCCAATTCTCTGGAGAAACAAGGCATCACGTGGATACAAAAGAGTGGCAATTCAGAGGGAAGGAGAATGATCTATCTGATTTGCTCATCAGGCAATCTGATACTCTTTGTTCTTCAACTAGGCAGCGAAAGGAAATCTCGGATTGGCTGGGGCAAGAGGAGTTATAAAGAATAAGGAGGGCAGAATTGTGACTAAGTTCGCTTGGGGTTTAGGTCATTCCACCAGCATTCAAGAAGAAGCCTTGGCTCTTCTTCAAGGTCTCAAGCAAGCTAAGGCCTTTGGTCTTTCAGAGGTTAATATTATAGGAGATTCTCAGTCCATTATTAAATTTTTATTGGAGGATTCTTCTCCTACAGATCTTAGATTGGCAAGAGTGATTTCAAGAATCAGAATTCTGGTGAAATCTTTTTAGACTGCAAACTTCCTTCATGTATTGAGGGGGAACAATAAAGATGTTGATCTGGAAGCCAACAGGGCGGTGCCACTTCCCGTTGGCTCTCTCTTGAAAGATGGTATTGTGGAGTGGGACTCCATCCCTTAATTTAGAGTTATGTTTTACTGCATTATTTTGAAACAGTTTATTTATACATTTAAGATAGGAAAATTAACGGAGATAGATTCTCTAGTCTCAAGTAAAAAACGCGGATCTCTAAATTTTGGGGCCTATGATCAGTTAGTCGAAGTAAGTTCAAGGGCTATGCCCGATCTATTGTAACCGGTGAAAGGCATTTTGGCCAATATCTAATATAAATCCATATCCTTTTCTGTAAAAAATATATATATATATATATACATCTAGAACAGTAAGTAGAGCAGAAATAGGCAACTTGCATGAAAATTTCAAAACAAATATTTTGGGGAGTCTTAGTGAACAAATAAAATCCCTTAAAATACAAAACAAGCAAAAATATGAAAATGTTGCATTATTTATCTTTTTTCCAAAATTTAGAAAGAAGCATGCCTTGAGAGAATGCCCTCTTGACCTAAAAAGTGTAGAAACTTGTGTTATATGTGCAGAAAATCATGATACAAAGGAATGTCCTTCAATTCCAGGTCTTAAAGTTGCTTATCAAGAGTAAGTAATACCAAATCAAGTAGATCTTCTTTTTTTTATCGCTAAGAGGCCATGGCAAAATCAACAAACAAATATGGCTCAAGGTTTCAATACTCAAACATATGCACAACCACCACAAGGTAATTAGACTGGACACATGCCTTGGCAGTCTTGGCCTCAACCATCGGCGCAAGGATGGAAAATTCCTTATGGTAAGTGCCCTAAATTTCAACAACCTTACCCTATTTTTACACCACAATATTTTCCTCATCTTGTTCAACCCTCTCAACCTCAAAATCCAAATCCACAACTTTCATTACCATTTCCACAAAATTCAAATAAACTACCTGCCCAGCCACTTCCAAATCCAAATAATAAAAAAACACAACCTATTTACAACGTAGAAGGATAAAATTTCCAAACTTACATGATAACTCCATTAGATATAAACAATGTTCAACTTATAACTGGTAGAGTATTGGAAAATAAGTCACCATCTGTTGTTATCTAGGAATGTGAGAAGGATGACCTCTCTGAGAAAGATACATCTCTTCATCAAGAGGAAGATCCCCAAAAACAAGAACCCCAATAAATTATGATGATACTCCAATAAACTAAACTCCCCTTATTTAACAACCTTCAGCTTCTGTTCAAAATCCACCTTTCCCTGAAATATTGAAAATTTATAAAGGGATAGAAAAACAGATTGAATTACCAGATTATGACATGATAGATGAACTAAAGAATTTTTGTATTAAAAAACATTTGTTACAAGATATAAAGGAAATACTCATATTTTCAAAGACAATCAGGGAGTTGATTATTAAAAAACCAAGAAGAAAAAGAAAAGAAGTTAAAAGAATCCAGTTAGTTGGAAAAATTACATATATCATGATGGGAAAGACAACAATTTGGAAATATTTGGATCCAGGTAGTCCCATTGTGAAAACACACATTAATGGTGTTGAAAACACACTGATTGATTTATGGGTAGCTATCAATATCGTGAGTAAACAAACTATGGATCAATTGGAACTCCCTAATCTTCAATATACACCACCAACATTGTTGCAATTATCAGACAGATCTGTTATCAAACCTAACGGTGTGTTAGAATATGTGTTTGTATCCTTATATTCTTCGGAATATCCTATTGACTTCATCATATTAACACCCAAGAATAATCTATGAGGACATTCATTGATTCTAGGTAGACCATGGGTAGCTATAGTTGATGCTTTTATCAGTTGTAGATTTGGTGATATGTTTATCTCTGATGGAAGTTAAACAAATCAATTCACATTATATCCCTCTGCAAAAACAACAATAGAAGTAGAAAGTGAAGAATGGATAAATTATGATATTGAAAAGTTTGATATACGACCAATATTTTCTACTGCACAAATAGATGAGGAAGATCAAATTTTGAATTTAATCAAAATTAATGAATCTTCCTCACATTGTGAAAAAAATCTAAGTTTTCAAGAATAATTTAATATTGAATATTTATCATCACGACAAATGTATTTACATTATATGGAGAAATTTGGAAATTATTTAATAGAAATTTTTCCAAGGAAAACTTTGAATATCAATAATAATCTGAAGAATCTCAAAAGAAGGAATTAGTGGAGATGTTATAGGAACATTCCTCTTCTTATGCATGGGAATACACTTATATGAAAGGAATTGACCCAAACACTTGTATGAATCACACCTATATTGAAGAAAATATCAGACCAATCTGATAACCCCATAGAAGGATGAATCCAAACTTAAGGGAAATTGTTGAGGAACTAAAAAAAACATGAATTTCATTTATCCAATATCAAACATTCAATGGGTTTCACCATTGGTAATTGTTCCGAAAATGAATGGAAAATGGAGAGTATGTATTGATTATAGGGAATTGAACAAATCCACTTTAAAATATCATTTTCCACTTCATTTTATAGATCAGGTTCTTGACACATTGGCAGGGAAAAAGTAATTTTCATTCTTGGATGATTTAGTGGATATACCCAGATCCAAGTAGCTCCATAAGATCAAGATAAAACAACCTTTACCTTTCCACGAGGAACTTATTCTTACCGAATACTTCCTTTTGGGTTATGTAATGCACCAGCAACATTTCAAAGGGCAGTTCTAGGCATTTTTTTATCTAATTCATGATTGTGTGGAAGTTTACATGGATGATTTTACTGTCTGTGGAAACTCTTTTGAAGAAGCTCTTAAAAGTTTGGAAAAATGTCTCATTAGGTGTAAAGAAGAAAATCTCTCATTAAACCCTGAAAAGTGCTTTATAATGTTTACTAAGGGAATTGTTTTAGGCCATCATATTTAAGGAGATGGAATTAAAGTGGATGCATCTAAGGTAGAAGTCATTTCTAAATTGTCAATTCCTACTTGTCAAAGGGATGTCAGAATTTTTCTTGGTTTTATTGGTTACTACATGAGATTTATATAAAACTTTACAAATATTTTCTCTCCATTTTTCAAATTTCTCACAAAATATTGTGAATTCATCTGGAATTCTGACTACCATAAAGCTTTTGAAACATTCAAATAAAATGTTTCCCAAGAACATATCTTAAGAGGGCGAAATTGGAAATTACATTTTCACATCTCAACTGATGCCTCAGACACTGCTTTAGGAGTTGTAATATGACATAAATATTTGACTCCTTATGCAATTTTATATACAAGAAAAAATTTGACTCCTACAGAGTTGAATTACACTGTAATAGAAAAGGAGTTTTTAGTCGTTGTACATGCCATCAATAAATTCAAACATTATATCACTGGTTATGAAACCTTCATTCACAAATATCATTCTGAAATTAGATATTTAATGAATAAGTCAATTACAAATGGCAAACTTATAAGATGGTTATTGTTATTACAATAATCCAATATTGCTATTTTGGATAGACCCGAAAAACAAAGCACACCTGTTGATTTCTTATCCAGAATCCAAAATGATAAAATGATACTCATGTAGAAGATAATTTTCCTAATGAATATCATTTTGCATTATCGATTAAATCTCCTTGGTTTGCAGATATTGCAAATTATCTGGCTACAGGGAAATTACCATCACACTTATCTCCTCGAGAGAAAAGAAAGGTAATTAAAACTAGCGCAATTTATTCATGGATAAATGAACGATCTTACAAGACAGGGCCTGACTTAATCATTCAAAAATGTGTCAGAGAATATGAAGTACTAGAGATATTGAAATCTTGTCATGATGAACCATGTGGAGGACATTTCGCTGATAAAATAACTTCCTATCAAGTCATTCTCTTAGGATACTATTAGACTTCTCTTTCTAAGGATGTCAAAGAATATGTTAAGAGATGTTATAGTTGTCAAAGAATGGGAAAGTGTGTTCCTTCAAATGAAATGTCTTTACAACCTCAGGTACTTATTAAACCTTTTGAAAAATGGGCTCTAGATTTTTTTGGTCCAATCAATTCACCATCAAGACAAAAAAGGTACATTCTTTTATGTACATATTATGTCACAAAATGGGTAGAAACTAAAGCACTTCTTTTTGCTAATGAAAATGTTGTAGCTTCATTTTTTTAGGATATTTTCACTTTTTTTGGTGTCTGGAGGGAAACTGTGACGGATCAAGGTACTTAATTTACATCCAATTTGGCACATAAGATAATGGAGGAATACAAAATCAAACATCAGAAATCAACTCCATACCATCCATAAGCAAATGGACAAGTTGAATCTACTAAGAAAGTAATTGAAGCAATTCTCACCAAGATTGTGCATCTACATAGAAGAGAATGGGAAGAAAAGCTTCCAGAAGATTTATGGGCATACCATACCACATGGATAACTACAACATGAATCACTCCTTATGAACTTTTTTATGGGAAGAAAGTCTTATTTCCTATTTAGTTCCAGATAAAGACCTTTAAAACAACAGTCAAATTGGATTTTAATCTATCAGAAGCACAAAGAAAAATAAGAGAGAAATTGAATGAACTTGATGAAATATGACAAGATGTTATTCATAAAACCAATATAGTTCAAGAACAAAGATCAAGGTGGTATGATAAGTTTATCAAAGAAATAAAACTCCAACCTAGTGATTGGGTATTGCTTTTTGAATCAGAGTTTAACTATTTTCAAGGAAATTTCAAACTCATTGGCTTGGGCCTTATGAGATTGACTATTGGCCTTATGAAAATAGTCTTTGATAATGGAGCAATCAGAATTAGAACTATTGATGAAGAAAAAATAACCTTCCTTGTAAATGGTCATAGACTACAAATATATCACAAACCATTGTCAAGAGAAGAATTCATCAAAAATATGCAAGATAATATGAATTTGAATTTGGTCAAGGAAGATTCTTATTCCTCTCCAGCTTAGCCTTCTACTTTATTTTTCCAATAAAATAAAATTAAAAAAAAAAAGATAATAATAAAAATAAAAACAATAATGAAAATAAAATAAAAAATTGTATAAACATGAAAACCAACATTGTTGGCATGTTGATACAGAAAACCTATGTTGAAAACCAAGAATTCCTGGCACTATAGATTTTCTTTCTAATCCCCTATTCTAGTCACATTTTCTTTTGAACCGTTTTTTCTCTTTTTGAAAATAAAGCAGCTACGGAATTGTCAACAATCTTCATGTAGGAATTTACAGGGTAAGTTCCTTAGATCAAAAACCAAAGGTCACCGTTCACAAACAGATCACAAATCAGTACACTAGTATTATCACGTGGTTAAAACCCTCGAAGAGGGAAACGGTCCATGGCCTGAGCCAACGTGGCCACTTCAGGAAATTTATTAATATAAAAAGAAAAGTTATATATGTTTCTCTCATAAACAGTTACCGGAAAAATGACCCTCCATGCTCTTTAAATAGAGATCATGGACCAATCAGTTGCTAAGTCACGGATCAAGTGTCGTTAATACCAAGGAGAGAGTGAACCATCGGATCACTACAAATCGTGACCATCGGATTATAAGTTACAAATGTACATAGTAAAGAAACACACTTTACCTAACTCTACACTAGACTAAGTTATTCTTAACTATTCCTATGTGTCGAAATATCCTAACATCCCTGCTTAAGAACAACTTGCGATAGGATTGAAGGATTTACAAAGGTGACATGAAAGGAGCCTATTCCTATGTGTCAAAATAGCCTAACATCCCCCCTTAAGAACAACTTGGGATACAATTGAACGATTTACAAAGGTGACACAATATGAGAAGGAAGGAGGCATTAGAGCATATCCCCCCTTAATGATAACTTTCCTGAACTCCAAGCATGGATCGAAGTTTGGTAAACTTCACTTCTATGAGAGCCTTTGTAAGGATATCATCTACTTGATCATTGGTTGGACAATACTGCACTTCAAGAACACGATCATGAATGAGCTTTCTGATGAAGTGTATGTGGAGCTCAATGTGTTTCATACGTTGATGCTGAACTAAATCTTTACATAGATGAATGGTACTCTGATTATCACACCAAAGTGTAGTTGGATGCTGTTGATGAAGACCAAATTCAGACAGGATCTGACGAAGCCACATGGCTTCCTTACTGGCTTCAACTACACCACGATACTCTGCTTCTGCTAAAGAAAGAGAGATGGCACTTTGTTTCTTACAAGACCATGTAATAGGTCCTGGACCAAGAGTGAATACATATCTTTCAGTTGACTTTCGATCATCAGGGTCACCATCCCAATCAGAATCAGTGAAACCAATCAACAATGGAGATGCTCCTGCATTGTAAAGAATCCTGAATTGAATTGTACCTCGAATATATCAAAGTATTCTTTAGCTAATTTCCAGTGACTTTCATAAGGTTGGTGCATAAACCAAGCGACAAGACCAACGGCAAAGGAAAGGTCAGGACAGGTATGGGTTAGATACAGAATTCTACCAACAAGTTGACAGTATAAGGTAGCATCAACTTCAGGGGTACTACAAGTGACTAAAATCTTGACTCCAGACTAAAAGGGAGAAGGGGTTGGCTTACAGTCTTCCATGTGAAAGTGGTGTAGAAAATCACAGGCATACTTGGACTGGGATAGGGTAATACCTTCTTTGGATTGCAAGACTTGAAGACCAAGGAAATAATGCAAATGTCCTAATTTTTTCATTTCAAACATCTTTTTGAGGCTAGACTTCACATGGTTTATATGGTTGGGATCACTACCAGTAAGGATAAGATCATCAACATAAAGAACAAGGATGGTGAAGGACTTACCCACTTTCTTGGTGTAGACAGTGTTGTCATAATGACACTTAGAAAAAGCCATTATCTAATATAAATCTATCCATTTTGGCATACCAAGCCCGAGGACCTTGTTTGAGACCATAGAGAGACTTCCTAAGGCGACAAACAAGGCTAGAGTTTTTTTGGATAAAGCCAAGGGGTTGTTCCATGTAGATTTATTCATGCAACTCTCCATGTAAGAAGGCGGATTTAACATCCATCTGATGGTCTTCCGATTTAAAGGAGGCAGCAAGGGAAAAAACAAGGCAGATAGAATTCATTTTGGAAACAAGGTAGAAGGTTTCAGTATAGTCAATGCCTTCAACTTGTGAGAATCCTTTAGCAACAAGACGAGCTTTATGTCTATCCACTTTTCCATCTGGTCCAAACTTTGTTTTGTAAACCCATCTACATCTAACAAGTTTTATTCCTTTTGGAAGAGGAACAATATCCCAAGTATCGTTCGCCAATAAGGAACGGTATTCTTCATTCATAGCTTCATCCCAATCTGGATGACCGGAAGCTTCTTCAAAGGTGTCTGGATCGGGATTTTCTAGAACTTGAGCCAATAAGGAAGAGGCTCTTTGGAACTGAGAATGTGTACATCGTCGATCTGCAAGGTCACCTGCAAGAGAACCAGTTGCATCCCGAGTAGAGGGAACCCATCTTGGAAGCTACGGAGCGGAAGGAATATCTTCAAGAGGTGGAGGAGGATTTTCATCCTCACTGTCATCATCTGAACTAGAAGGAATGTTGTCGAAAATAGAAGAGATGGAGAGAGGTGGCACATATGCCGAATCAGGCTCGCAGGCCAAAGGTGGCACACCCGCCGAACTAGGCTCGTAGGCTAATATATTTTCATCAGATTTTACATCTCTTTTAATGATTATATTTTTTGATATTGGTTGAAGAATTATATATCCTTGACATCTTCAGAATATCCAACAAAAATTCACTTTTCACTCTTAGGTTCTAAGGCTTCATGTTTCGCATCTGGAATATGAGCCTAAGCATCACTTCCAAAAACACAAAAGTGACTTACATCTTGTTTGATTGAGCTCCAAGCCTCTTCTGGAGTTATATTCTGTAAAACCTTATTAGGAGTGTGATTTACTATGTAGTTTGCATAGTTAATTGCTTCTGCCCAAAAATTGAGACCAAATCCTTTAGATTGAAGCATACAATTAGAAATTTCTTTTAAGGTGTGATTCTTCCATTCAGCTACGCCATTTTGTTGTGGAGTATATGGAACAGTATGTTGCAATTGAATTCCATGCTCCATGCAAAAGTTGATAAATTTGTTGTTAACATATCCTCCTCCATTTTCTGATCTTAACTTAAGAATTGGATGTCCATATCGTTTCTCAACAAAGGCCTTAAAGGCTAAGAACATGTTAAAAAATTCACTCTTTAGTTTTAAGAAGTATACCCAAGTGTGTCTGGAAAAATCATCAATGAAAGTTAAGAAGTACTTGCAACCAGAGAAAGAAACAACAGGAAGTGGACCACATAAATCACTTTGCACAAGTCATGAAGGGCTTCTAAGTGCTGGGAAGAGATACGTCACAAACTATCCAGATGATGGCTTTGAGCACATCCTGAGCAAAATCCATCTCAAAGAAGATGCCAATTATAGGTAATCTACATGCCACATATTTTCCTTACATAGAGTTTGAAGAGAGTGATAGTTTAAGTGACCAAATTGCTCATGCCAAATTTTGCTCACTTCATCATTATGAGAAACAAAAACAAAGGGAAGACATGAAGACCCAAAGTTGTCAAACTTATACAACCTTGTGGAATCATCAGTAATGCCAGTAGCTAAAATATGTCTAGGATATTTGAGGTCCCTGATTACAACATCATGAGGTGATAATTCTACTATTTCCCCTTCACCTGAATGATTTATCTGATAAAAATATAGAAGGTTGCATGACAAGTTAGGAACACATAGTACATCATTAAACTAACCATTATCTAGATGAATGGTTCCAGATCCTACAACACTAAGAGATCTATCATCACCAACATAAATATGCTTGGTGTTACAATCATTTAGAGAAGAAAACATGGCTTTATTTTTGGCCATGTGGTAAGAAGCTCCAGAATCAATGAGCCACTCATGATAATGAGAAGAAGAAGATACATTTAATGCATAACTAGATCTTGATGCTTAACAACCACAAGCAGAAAGTGCCATTCCTGAGAATGAAGGTGAAGAGTGCTCCAAATTGATGTTGTGCTTCTTCATTTCTGCTTTTAAGGCTTCCATCTTCTTAAAACATTTGGACTCTATATGGCCATCACGATTACAAAATTTGCAATGTCTATCTGTCTTCTTCCCTTTGTTTTTATTTGCCTTATCATTTTGGTGAGTTGCTTTTCAGTTTGCGGTTGAAATTGCTTAGGACCCTTGTTTGGTTTCGGACCATACTTTTTAGGATACTGCTTCTTGGGATTCTTTTGATATGATTGTTGTTGGGCTGCTAAGGCTTTCTTAGAAGCATTTTCAGAAGTGATAATACCAAGGTGTAAGAGTTTTTCTTGTTCTCTTGTCAAAGAATCGCAAAAGGCATCAAAAGAGGGGTTCTTGTAGGCGGTTCCTGAATAAATGATGGCTTCTCTAGTGGAATGGAAGGTGGAAACAAATACAGAGTATGCAGGGCCAAGCTTAGCAAGAATGGAATAGATGAGGCTACCATCGTCCTTTTTTACCTTACAACCTTCTAAAAGAAGTCTAAGGGTCTTGAATTTGGACAAAAAATCTTCAATAGAGGAGAAATTATTGGGGTCCAAAGTAAGCAACTCATTTTCAAGTTGGTGGGCCATGATTTGATTTTGAATGCCAAAAACAGTATTTATCTTTTTCAGGGCTTCATCAGGGGTGTCAATTTCAAGGATATAAAATCGAAGATCTTGAGAAATGGACATTCCTATCAACCCTCGTGCTTGATCTTGTTTATTTTTCCATTTAGCAACTTTATCGTCTTCAAAAGGTTTAGTTTCTTGTCCTGTGGCTATTCTATAAAGCCCTTTACTTCTAAGTATATCTACCATGTGAGGTAGCCATTGGAAATAATTGGTGTTTTTAATAAAAATTAGGCATGCACTTTCCTTCTTTTTCTTAAGATGAAGTTGAATAAAAGGTTGAAACTAACTGCTCCAATGGAAATATCTCGAAAACTTAGGCTGATTAAAAAAAACGGCTCGAAAAACGGTTTCCAAATGAAGAAGTTATGCATTTTTTTAAAAACTGAGTTGTAGATGTCGAATAGTTACGGGAATGGTTTGAAATTTGATGATGAAGTTCAACTTAAAAAAAAAAAAAAAAAAAAAAAAAAAAAAAAAAAAAATCCTGCCCCTTTAACAAAAAAATTTTTACAAAAGAAGCTTGAGAAAGAGACTTGAACCCAAGACCTCTATTCTCATAGACTAACTTCTCACCAAGTGAGATAGTAAAAGGATTCAATAATTGTTTGAAAGGAGGAAGGTTTGTCTATTTTTTTTGTTTTTTTTTTTCGTGTGCATGCCTTTTTCCTGCACAAAAAACACAAAAATCCAAGCCAAAAAAAAAAAAACAAAATGCAAGCCTTACGGCAAAACGATAGATTTCCAGTTAGCCTTACCGGCAACTATCTATTTTTCACTATTTCTGATTTCCCGAGATCACACAAAGATGCCGGGAAAGAGCATACGTAGCAAAAAAATCCCTTCTTCTTGTTTCTGATTTGCCGAGATCACACACAGCGCAGAGAAGAGGGTATAGATCCGGAAAATAAATAAAACCTAAAAACTAAAATAAATAGAGGGAACCGAAATAAGCAGAACTATTAACAAATATAACTGCAAAACATATACTTTATACCTCCATATCTAAACTAACATAACTTGGGCAATCGGAAACCTTTTCGCATGAGACAAAAGGCATTCCTCATTGTAACAGACGCTCCGGACACAACAAAGCAGTTCTCCGGGCCCGAAAATGTTCAGAAATAGTATATCTAGAAAACGGTAGTCGCATGCAGTCAAACCGGCTTCGGATTTGGATCAACAACATATGCAACCCTCAAAATAGCTTTGATACCATGTAGGAATTTACAGGGTAAGTTCCTTAGATCAAAAACCAAAGATCACCGCCCACAAACAGATCACAAATCTGTACACCAGTATTATCAAGTGGTTAAAACCCTCGAAGAGGGAAACAGTCCACGGCCTAAGCCAACACGGCCACTTCAGGAAATTTATTAATATAAAAAGAAAAATTACATATGTTTCTCTCATAAACAGTTACCGGACAAATGACCCTCCATGCTCTTTAAATAGAGATCATGGACCAATCGGGTATTAAGCCACGGATCAAGAGTCGTTAATACCGAAGAGAGAGTGAACTGTTGGATCACTACAAATCATGACCATCGGATTATAAGTTACAAATGTACATAGTAAAGAAACAGACTTTACCTAACTCTACACTAGACTAAGTTATTCTTAATTATTTCCTATGTGTCAGAATATCCTAACACTTCAGCCCTAATAGAATTGTGTAGCTGACTTGGCAGATTGCGACCAGAACAAATGAAGATCATGGCACAAGAAAAATATCAATGAATATTGAAACTATAGCAACCTGAGGACAACCTACAAAAGAATAGTCAAAAATCAGTAAGACAAGAATCTAAGGCAGGTAAGTATTAAGTTAAATAATAAAGGTAAAACATTTGAGTTATGAAATAAATGATAAGTAATCGTTGCTACCACTACTCTGAGTAATGATTACCCTCATTACTCCCACACGACTTTAGTCTTAACGAAAAATATCTATATCTTGTCAACCAAGTTGGTCATGAACCTTGTTATAATTTTAATTTTCCCTCTCCTCTCCATTTACCATTCCACTTCATGCGCATCCCATTCCATTTTCATTTATCCATGTTTCATTTCCAAGGCTGCCTTCACCTAAAATTTGTTCTCTAATACACTCATACATGAATCCTTTAAGTCCATAACATTTTCGAAAGAGAAATTATGGGATAGGCTTCTCTAACTTGGGGGTCATTGCAAGTTTAGAGCCGAATGGGGTTAATTTACTTGGAGGTTACCCACGGGTCAAACAATTTTTGTAGTAGGAACAGTGGCTAGAATTTGTAGAGAAATTTGATGGGCGTGAAAAGGAGGTAACAAAGTCTTTTTCTTGGACATTTGATGGGATTGAAGCAGAAATTAGGGAAATGAAGCTATTTTTGACAGAATATTTCATAGCAGAGCCTATTGGACTACCTAGAATCAGCGAGAGTTGGTTCAAGGATAGAAAATTTGAAGAGAAAGAGTGGGAAATCTTCTACAACAACTCCTGATGTTCCCTTTATGTAACAACTCTTAAATCTGCCTCTTAATTTCATCATTCTCCAAAATAGAGCGTTGGTAGATTGGTTCATTGGTTAGCCGTGCGCCTGGGGTCAGATCGATGGAATGCTTGACCTGATAGAGCAAGGGTACCCCTGTGGGTGAGGTAAAGATGTCCTTGTACTCATCCACGACCTTTTCCATCTTATGTTTCTGTGCAGAGGACACCTGAATAGAGGCTATGGATGTGGCCACATTATTCTTCTTTCCCTGAGGGGAGATCATAAGGAAGACAATTTCTTTGTATGGTAAATGATCTTATTGCAATATTGCTTCACAGATGTCAAATATATGGCGGTAGGTGGTGCTACCTCTGGTATCCTATATAACTTATTTCCCAAATAAATAATAATAGTACGAGGCCTAGACTCATACACAGCATGACGCTTCCACAAGTATGGTTGGTTTAATAATACATCACAAACTTCAAGAGGAGCAACATCACGCAATACCTTATTTGTGAAAGGCTTGATGTTGTAGGGAAGGCGACACTATTGTCTGATGCAAAGATCTCGTCCTTGCTGAATCCACCCGATGGTGTATGGTTGTGGGTGTGGTGTGTTCAGTAGGCTCAACCACTTCACAACCTCTGTTGATATGAATTTCTTTTGGCTCCCGCTATCGACAATGAACTGCAACAGTGAACCCTTCACCCACATTTATGAGTGGAAGAGTCACTCCCCATCCTCTAGATCCTTAAGCTCAATCTTCTAGATATTGGTGGTGGAAATGGTGGCACTGGGCTCCATATCAATAATCTGATTCACTTTTTCATCCCCCTTGTCGATTTCTGACTTAGTGTCGCAACATGAATTTCATTCGAAAGCCTTAAGCTCAGCGACCAACGACTACTTGTCCCGACACTCACTTGTGTTGTGAGTGGGGCTCTTATGGAACTCACACCATTTCCCCGTGTTCGTATTTGTCTTCATTGTGTTTTTCTTTGCATGCGGCTTCGGTGGGTTATCCTGGGTTTCCCCTCCTTGGCTTTGTCCTTTTTCTGCTGTTTGGGGGCTCTTTTCCCTTGCTTCAGATTTACAGATCTAAAGTCTCGCTTCTTCTGCTTAAATTTATTCTCAATCTTATCAGCGTAGCATTATGTTGCACCAATCGAGGAGATGTCCAGGAACTCCATTAACTCTTTAATGTATTTATGCAAGCAAATGTGGTACTTGAGCACCGGATGTTTTTCTGAATCTTTCATACCCAACTTTGTGCGCAGGGTATGGAAAAGATTCATCAATTCATGCAAATCCTAGTCCCTTTGCTACCACAATGTCATCCATTGTATTTACTTGTCCTCATATCTCCCCATGGGGTAATATTATTCCTTGATGCCATCTCAGAAAGAATTCCAAGTGGGTGCAGCTGAAAATAGTGAGTGTCTTCTCTCGTCCCTTTGTTCATAATAGGTTTCCCACCATTCCTTGACATGGGGGGCGAATTTGAAGAGTGCAAAAGTAATATTTTCTTGATTGGAAAATTCATGAACCTAAAAATACCCTTCCAACATATTTAACCATCCATCTACGAAGTTTGCATCTATCTGGCCTTCAAATATGGGAATTTCAAAGTTGACTTGTACCTTAAATGGAGTGGTGCCTTCACAGTGGCTGCTAGATGAAGATGCGTCTCCTATGGGTAGTTGTCACAAGATCTGGGAAAATTTATCCATCATCATGTTCCTATGTCACTTGAGGGCTTCCTCGACCAATATTTTGAAAGAATCTTCTACTCCCTCACTTTTTTTTCTCCCCCATGGGAGATTGTCGAGGTTTGCGAGGTTTGTCCTGCAAAGGTTCAACCAGTTTGAACCTTAACTCCTTATACACTAACCTTGTTGGGGACGTGCAAAGAAAAAAAGAGAAAGAGCAGATCCCTCTCATACCACTGATCTGAACTTATGTAATAATGCAACATAATACAAATATAAGCATAAACACAGAGATGCGGCATAAATAAATATCCATTTCATTAATATCAAATAAATGAAATATGCTTACAATGAGGCTCAAGGGCCTTTTTATTATTGAAAAACAAAAGAAAAACCTAAACAAACAAAACCCTAACCCCAAGAGATGGAACGCCAAGAGTTTGTGGGCCTCGTTGGGGTTAGTTGGGTAACCAACTTCCTAGGTTTGTAACTTGGTCATATGATCTTTGTTTGGTGCATACGATACTTTGTTGAAAATATGTATCTGAGTATTATAGGATTTTTCGTAGGCCTACAACTACGGGTCGACTGCGGACCTCAAAAAAATGTCGTTTAGGGGTCAGAACAGCTCTAGAAGTTTAGGACCTGAAAAAATCACTAAAAATAGTAAATGTTGCTATAATCGAGGAAATGAATGAAATTGACTGGAGGTCTAGGTGGAATAGGTGGGTGGCCACCAATATCCACCGGGGTATATATATCACTTTTGTTTTATATATAATGTGCATAATTGACATCGAATTATTTTATTTATGATTCACTTTCTACACATTATAATGTTAATACATGCCCCATTCATATTTGAAAGTAAAAAACATATATCCACAGAACTCTCTCTCTCTCTCTCTCTCTCTCTCTCTCTCTCTCTCTCTCTCTCTATATATATATATATATATATATATATATATATATATATATATATATATATATTGATTTTTGTTTTAACTATTTTTTTAAATGGGTCCTCTCTGTGTCTCATTATAATTTTTTATTAATATTTAAAATGTTACATGTCAAATGCATATTAAAAAATGAATGAACTACAATTTTTCCCCAAATAACCTATTAATTATATAAGAATTTTCTCTCTTTGTATACTTAAAATTCATATATATATAGTACATGCATAGTTGACATTGAAATATTTTATTTATGATTCACATTCTACACATTAAAATGTTAATACATGCTCTCATCATGTTTGAAATTAGAAAATATATATACATAAGGGACTCTCTCTCTATATAATTATTTTTGTTATAAATAATTTCTAAAATGCTACATGCCAATTCCATATTAAAAATGAATAAATTACACATCTCTCTTAAAAAAAATTATTAATGGAATAAGAATTCACTCTTTATATATATATATATATATAACTTAATCAAAATCATTTACAAGTGCTCAAAAACCATTGAAAAAAATGTTGGTTATTATGCTAGGTGAACCCATTATTGTTGATATGTTGAGTTAATCTTAATCTCTAAAAAAATAGTTTATTTTAAATATCTTTTTTTTCTTTTCCATCATAATTTAAATCTTAAATATCTTTATTTACAAAATACTTCATATCACAATGATCATCAATTAAGTTGCACCTATGAACTAATCCAAATATCATCTTTACCATAAAAAAATAAAAATATAAAAATATACTCAAAAACTAAATAAATTCATTTCCCATTTATAAAAAGTATTATAAAACACTATGTCATACATCAAAACCTTAATTAAATTGATGTACAAATTACATGCACAACTTTTTTCAAGGTAAATAGTATGATTTTGTACTTTTTAGTATCAAATACAGTTTTCAAAAGAATATAAATGTACATCTTTACGTTGAGTAGTATTATATTTAAAATATCTTGATTTGATTTTCATTTGATCATCTGCACACTTTAGGTTAATCCTTGATATTTTGGGGCATTCAAAACTTTGGTGCTCCATTAAATTAAGAAAAACATGTTTAAACATTTTTGTTTAATAGAATTGAAATCACTCTCAAATATCGAGTCCAGATATGGATAAATTACCATTAAAAAACAGCAGCATCGGATCGAGTTGTTGCATTTGTAGGGCAGATTTGCTGGCTTTTTTTTAAAGCAAGTTGTTCTAGTGTTGTAAAGTTATTCTCATTAAACAATATTTTCCTTGTCATTTTTCACCGACAACCCATGAATAGGCAAATTTCAAGTTAGTTGAGGTTATTTATATCTGTACAAAGATTTTATTTATTACTTGTAGATGATTTTCACAATCTCTTCCCTATATAATTCTAAATATATTTATCACTAACAACCCATGAAGGCCAAATAAAATCTTAGTGGTAGATGATTTTCACGATCTCTTCCATATATAATTCGAAATATATTTATCACTAACAACTCATGCAGGAAAATTTCCAGTTAGTTGAGCATATTTGTATCTATACAAAGATTTTATTTCTTTGTGGTAGATTATTTTACACAAACTCCAAATTTTAGAATTCTAATGATATTTATCGCTAACAAGTCATGAATAGAAAAAATTCGAGCTAGTTGAGGATATTTAGAAATTTTGTTTCTTAGTGGTGGATGATTTTCACAATCTTTTCAATATATAATTTGAAAGATATAAATAAAATTATTTTAATTTAAATTTTATAATTTTGTTTTTAATTAATTTTATTTAAAATTTAATAAATATGTAGAAAAATTGGTTAGAATTGTAAATATTGATGTTTAGATTGTAAAATTATATTGATAGGTATGTCTATTTTATATTAAGATTAACATAATTTTAATTAGATAGAAGTCTTTTGGATTAATCACATTATTAGGATTTGGTCTATTAAGACTTTTCGAACCATCTAATGTGGTTCATCCTCGGGACAAGGTGAAGAAGGAAATCGATCTCATTGAATAAATAGTAATGATGCACCATTGCAGGAAATTGATCTCGTTGAATAAATTGTAAGGATGCACCATTGCCTGGTGATAGCTGTTAAAACTAGACGTTAAAAACTAGCCATTATTTAGTTAATTAACTAGAAAATTAAAAGTTTTTTAATTATTTAATTAATTAGTTAGCAAATTAAAAGTTTTTTAATTATTTAAAAATATTTTTCATCGGAAGGGTACAACGAATACTATAATAATTTAGTAAAATAGTTAAACTATAAAATTAATAAGAGAGAAGGGGTAAATTATAGTATAGGGGATAGTACTAAAATGATTAAAATATGAATAATATAATAATTTGGTAAAATGATTAAATTATAAAATTAATAAGGGAGAAGGAGAAAATATTAAAATGATTAAATTATAAAATTAGTAAGGGAGAAGGGGTAAATAATAGTATAGGGAGTAATATTAAAATATTGAAGTTGTTAAGAGAAAAATAAGAAATGAATAATATAAAATAAAAAGGAAGATTTATAATTAATAAAAAGCAGAGAGGGGGGCAAAAAATATATATCATCATCATCATCATATATATATATATATATATATATATATATATATATATATATATATATAAGCTAGGAGATAATATAATAATATAGCTCATGGGATAATATCTAACAAGAGGAAAAAGGATAAAAAGAAAAACTAAAGAAAAAAAAAACACAGAAGCAAAAGGAAGAGGAGAAATCAAAACAAAGGGACGAGAATAAAACCAAAGGAAAACAATGCACGAGGCCGGAATCACCTTGAGAGGCTCGGAGTCCAACTCTTACTTAGTTTCCACCCATCATCTCTATTGAGATTTTTAGGATGTTTCTCAATTTCAATAGCCTCCCTCAGCTTTCTATGATGGAAGTGATCCACCCTAGCAATGACTTTGGAGTCTTCAATGCATACATGGTGACAAGATTTCCTAGCATGCTCCACAAGATCATAAGTGCGGGATCGACTGTGTCTAATGTCTGCAGCATGCTCCTGGATTCTCTGTCTAATGGATCGACTAGTTTCCCCAATATAGTGAATAAATTTATTTATTTATTACTCAATGTTATATTAAATTTTTATTATTATGGTGTAATTTAATTAATTTATTATTATTATTTTTTAATTTAATTTAAATTGTTATTATTATTAATAAATAAGAAGGAATTATTAAAATATTTTATATTTTAATATATTTTTTAATTTTATTAAGATGAAGAAGTAAATGATTTCACATGTCCTGTCGTTACTCTGCTCAATAGAGGGAGAAGGCATGGCCATCCCACACTCCACTTGTCTCTCACTCACTCTCATCATGAATTCGATGGTACTTCATGCATCTCATTCATTACACAACATGAAGGGTGTTTCAAAGGATTTAGAAGTGGTGTTGGCCAGAGAATCAAAATTGTGTCTGCAATGTGAGAACTGAGGGTGGTGGGCGCTCATTTTCAGGGTGGCCAATTAGTTTTGGAGTGGCTCGATTCACGGATTAGTCTACCCCTCAACCTACAATGTACACTTGTTCCCTTGTGGTTGGATTCAAGTGCCCTGGGCCATTGTTTTGATTCATGCTTAATGTCACCTCGTGCAAGTTATTTCTTTGGTTTCTTTGGCTCGTATATATTTTACTCAATTAACATTGTCTAGGAGGTACTTGGGATTCCTCTCATTTTTTTTCTTTGGTGTTCAACATGCCTCCCATTATTTTCATACAACCTAGACCCCTACTCTAGCCAACCTTTCTGGTCTCTTTATTTCCACCTTAACTCCCACCCTATCGATTCCTTTTGTCCTCCACCCTTACTTTGTTAACTCAACAGTTATTTTCTTTCTTAAGAGACATCTTTCATCCCCTTCCAGCATCACTCCTTCCCTTGTTTTGATAGACATTCCTCGAAAAAGAGAAAGGAGTCGTAGAGGCTCCTCTAATAGAGTTAAGGAAAGTGTGATAAGTTGCAACTGCACCCATTCCATTACTCATCAATGTCACTCTCATACCCCAAACCACATTCAGTTAGAACTTAACGATGCATCAATAGAAGTCGTGGCTAACAAGGATGAATTTTTAGATGCAAAAATTTTACCCTCAGTTGTTGGTTGGGTCCCTAATCCTAGTCACACCCATGGGAGGTAGAATTAGTATCTCTGTACCATTCAGTTATAATGGCATATTAAGGGTCTCTTGGGAAAAGTCTTGTTGGAGAAAAATATGTCTTTAGCTAGACGATATACAGGTAGAACATCATAATATGACTCTCAGGCATTGTGACATGCCCCTTCGACTTACCTAAATTAAGGCTATTCTTTCTAGAGGAAAAGGTCCAACATCCCCTGATGCTCCAACAAATCCAATTAATGTTTCCACCTCTACTTAAGCATCGCCATGGCTCACATTTTTTATCATGATGACTCTCTTCTGAACACTTTTACTTTTCATGTTTCTATGGTCTATGGGTAGCATCGTTACAATTTTTTCAAGTTTAAATCTATGTATTACATTAGTAAATCAGAGGCTAGTAGCATGTTATAGATGTGCCTTCGTTACTATATGTATTATGTTATTTTTTGGGAAGAACTAATCCAAACTTAAACAGGAACGCAACATAATAAAAATATAACCATAAATACAAAGATGCAGCAGAAATAACACTTCATTTCATTAATATCAAAGAACTGAAATATGCTTACATACATAATGGAAATAAACTAGCTCAGGTGATGGTAGCTTATCTCTAAGAAGAGATGTGGCGGCTACATGCCTCTAAACTGTGTTACAATGAGGCTCAAGAGCCTTTTTATTATTGAACAACAAGGGAAAACCATAAACAACCAAAACCCTAACCCAAGGAGATGGAATGCCAAGGGTTTATGGGCCTCGTTGGGGTTACTTGGGCATCCAACTTCCCAGGGTCATAACTTGGTCATATTATCTTTGTTTGGTGTGTACAAGACCTCCTTGGAAATATATGTCTCCGAATACTACATGATTTGTAGCAGGACCCTGCCTACAACTACAGGCCTGCTACAGACCTCAAAAAATTTATTTTTTGGGGGTCAAAACCACACGCACGTAGTACCACCTATTCAGTCATGCACACCACACCATATGTACATAGCACCATATACACAATACACACACAACAACATATGTACATAGAACTGCATATATGACATGTGCATAGCACCATATGTACACATCACTGCATATCCAAGATGCGCACAACACCATATGCACACAACACCGCATCTCCAACATGCACACAGTATGGTATGTACACAACACCGCATATCCAACATGTACATAACACCATCTATACCTAGCACTACACATTCAATATACACACAACACCATATATACAACATCATATGTACACAATACTACATATGTTACATGTACAAATCACCATACGTACAATCACTGAATATACAACATGCACAACATATAAACAACAGTAGTATTGCACATCCATAGACCAGGCACTGACCCCACAAAGCAACCTTGCTTCTAGTGTCTTTCCACTATCCATTATTATCCTAGCATGTCACAAATCACACTACTTTCACTTCTTTGATGTACCCCTCAACATCACATGTCCATAACATAAACATAGGCATAGTACAAGCATATAATATCAATTCATGTCCACATGATACTGACCTCATAGATCTGTCAGAGTTACTATTCCCACTTGACTCATCATAAGACCAATAACCTCTTCATGCTATTCACCTGCATAAGAAATCATTCCTCCACAATAATGATCCTTGAAAACCCTATCAAACAGTGACATATATACATACATATATACATATATATAATCATTAGCATAGAACAATCGTAATCCTGTCATATATACACACATATATATACATATAAACATTAGCATTAAACACTCATGATCCATGATGACCCTGTTAGACACGACATATATACATACATATACATATAAACATCAACATGAAACATCATGATCCCTGACCACACAGTATATATATATATATATATATATATATATATATATATATATATATATATATATATATATATATATATATATATTATCACAACATAATTACCAGATATCATAAGGTCAAAGTTAATATAACTCCCTTTATGCGTGCAAAATATGCATAACATTGAGAAAAATATTTCCCAACATAGCGAAGGCCTCTAACACCTCAGATCCATTCACTTTACCCTTTTATGTTACCTTTCTCGTGATTGTTATGCCTCCGTTCGTTTACCTCAATGGACCCAACCAATCCAATCGATTGTCATATTATTACCATTTGTTGTGCTTACTCATGCATTGAGCTTCATATGTGCCTTTCATTACCTATTGGGTACCACATAGCTCTCCCAGAGCTCCATCAACTTTCCTCTTTCCCAACCAATTCACGATACTCTCAAAACATAAAAGGAAAGAACAAGAAGAAAACCATGAAAAAAAATAACAATACATCATCACAAACAAAGTGGAAATGCCTTGCACCATACATAAATAAAACCACAAATCAAGCTCAACAAATCACAAAATACCAAAATCACAAGACTAGCAACAAACACTGTGAATCAATCCCCATGGGTTCCCAAAGCTTCCAAGGGAAATCTCAACCCGAGCCTTTTCAAATATTTCATGGCAGTCCCCTACCATGCAATCCCCTACATCATATTTCCATATCCACATAACTGTCGGTGCATAAATAAATATAGCAATTGTCAGTTATCTTACCTTGTTGTGCCAAGCACATTGACCTATAGCTAAACACGCATGTCAGTTGTATGTACCAAATATCAAGACAACATATCTATCAATTTGAAATCAACTTTTACCAATACTAACAACCATGTCATAATCCAAAATCAAATCACATGCATTGTTCATAATACATAATGCTAAAACTATCACCTACTTACACTCAAGTATCCGTCCCAACACATATGCATTAGTACAACCATCTTAAAACAATATCATTTTTTCATGCAATCTTATAAGAAAATACTCATATCATGTGATTAATTAAACATTCAAATAAATTATAAATGTACCATGTTAGATAAATCAACTAGATGACATAATAGACATCAAATACTCAACACGAGATAGATGACATAATCAAACAAATAAGCATCAAGTCGACGACATAAGAAAACTCATACCTTATTGTATCTCAGGGGAGACAATCTTGTTTGGACAATCAATCTAGATTAACACAACATAAATTCACAACATATCAACTCAAGCATAAATAAGGTCATGATATCCATCACAGTAAATAACTAACATGTTCACATCATAGGATCACACACATTTTTTTCCATGCATAGCAATCACAGATGCACAGCCAGCCTAGATTAGTATGACATAATATCACAAATAAGTCGACTCATACTTGAATGTCATAACCCTAACCATTTTCCTAGGCCAATCCAAATTAACATGACACATATAACATCAATATCTTAGTGCCATAACCCTAATCATCAAGTTAACTGACATATAACAACAACAAGTCAACATATAACATAATCATCGAGCTAACTACAAGTTAACATATAACATGCTCATCAACAACATATAACATAACCATAAATTTAATACCATGCTTGACTGACCCACGCATGTACATATGATCACACTAATTAACTAACATCTATCATGTATGTAACCATAAAGGCAATAGAATGAAAGGCATACACATAACCATAATGAATATGACTACACTAATCAACTACCATGTATCAAATATGTAACCATAATAATAGAATGACAGACATATAAGTAACCCTAATGCTTACAACAACCATGAATCATATAAACTTCATGCCAAGCATACAAACTCATATGATGGTCTTCTCTTACCCCAAATTCCATTGTTTCAACGTCACTTTAATGATTTGCATCTCCTACTCTATCTCATCCAATACAGTAGCATCATAACATACCAATATCATCATGATGACCTAATTGCATACAATGACCTTATGCACAACAGCCTCAATTAAAAAAAATGCAAACTTTACCATATGCACCCACTTGACATGTATAACCAATCATGAACGACCAATGCATATTCAAAATATGACACCACACAAGCAAGCATAAACGGATAACACCGAAGAATGAATTTGTAACCCTAGCATAAGAAAACAATGCATGTACGATATGTAACAATATGTGAGCAAGTGTGCACAATCAATACACAAGCATGAGAAACACATAACTAGTCATACACTCATAACAACATGTTGACAACAACACCATCAACACTTCCATGGCGACACCACTGCCACCATAGCCAACCCAACACGGATGCAACAACCAAATACACCATAGGTATGAGAAACACATATGCAACCAACAGAAAAACATGATTAACACACCACCCATCCAGTCCAAGGGTTGAACCATACTCTCATACCACTCTATAACACCCTCTTCCCACATCTACCCAAGTAACCGGCCAACCAAGGTAAACATGTGATGAGAGGCTACTACAATGATATTCAACCTCCTAGGTGGCATTAAGGAAGTGGAACCGACGAAAACACAACATACAAACCTTGTACATCATTAATGACACCCCCGGAGCTAACCCAACCATTTAGGCCTCTTACCGCTGGGTCACACTGTCATTTAGACCTATTTGAGTCATAGACATAGGCACATGCTTGCAAGCCAACGTATAGGAGGATATATATGTAGGCATAACACTGCATCCCAACGACTAGTGCCCCAAATACTTAGTTTTGTGCCAACGTCCCCGGGATTTGAGCCACCTTTTCAGGCCCAAAACCCAGTGCTTTGCCCAGAAATTCATGAAATGTTCAGAGATGATAAATAACAACAGGACAATGATATATAAGTAATCACATCAACAAGAACTCATCTGGACCCCTCCTAGCCATGACATGCATTTTGTCAATCATGTCATAAACATTGAAACTATAGGTGTAAACAACATATTTATGCATAGGGGTCTAATACTTATCTGAGAATCGCTAAGAAGAATTTCTCCCTTACACCATTAGCTACAATACAATCTATTTTACCATAGATAAAATATGCATTCATTTACAACCAAAAACATGGAGAGAGCCATACATCATCACTGATAAAATACATGCTCATTACAAACATAATAACAATAGAAATACCATAGATACAATAGCAATAGAATCCACATAATAACCAGTACATTTGCATACTAAATACCAAGGGAATGAGCTCTTCATTACTGAATGTAAAAACCAACCGGAGATGGGACTTCCATGTTCCACCCAACCATAGATTGGCGGAGCCATATCTCTCTTCATCTAATCATCCCCATGCCATATTCCAAGCATGAATGTGGGATCTCATCAAACACATCAATCACAACCAATCTAGGGCTTCTAGAGTCTAAAGCAACTCAACCCTCAAACAGTGATTCCACCTCACAGTTGGACATCACAACCATCACAGAATGGTCTCTATCCAAGTTGTTCTAGGGCTCCAAAGTGTCTGTTCCAACTAGAGCTTCCAAGACTAGTAACTCAACCTCAACTATTACAGGGCTTCTAGAGTGTTTTTCCAACCAGGGCTTCCAAGACTAGTAACTAGACCCACCTAGGGCTTCCATAGAATTTTTCAAACCAAGGCTTCTAGGACTAGTAACTCAACCCACAGTTGTTTGTCGAGCTTCCAAAGCGTTTATCCAACAAAGGCTTCTAGGAACTAATAACTCAACCCATAATTAAAGGTACATGAGAACCAACCAGAAAACAAGTAATGAAAATGAACCCACAACACCATGGCTATCCAAGAAATGGAAAGGCTAGGCACATCCATTGTCAATCCAGGAAATCCTCCATGCTAATGATAGATCATGACCAAGAAACCACATGCATACACCATGCATGCCAAAGATAGTGAGGAAGACATACATGCAACTCGATACCTACAATCAAAACCTGTTGTAGTTGTTGATCCCGATGTCCTCTTGCACTTTCCTGCTCTTCCTTTACCTTTTTGCTCCAAATAACCAAGTTTGCCACAGTCTCCAAGAGTGCTCCAAGAAGACTCTAAGTATCCAAAAGCATGAGAGAGAGAGAGAGAGAATAATGAGAGAGATCCAAAAATGCACTAACAAAAAGCTTCCCCACTGATCCTCTAAAGCCTTTTTATCAATGAGGCCTCTATTTTCTTCATTTAACATTATTTTCCTTCATTTTCCTCCTCACATGCAACATGTGACCTTTCACCTTCCTTTTCTCCTAATTTCCATTATTTTCATAAATAAATATGTTAAAAATACTTTTTACCTCTTTAATGTCTTTTCCATTGCCTTTGCTAATTTCCTTTAGCCATAATAATTGAAACAAACACCCACTAGGATGTTTTTCCCACCATTCATCTCGGAATATGTGTCCCATCAACCATGGTTATTATTTTTAATTTTTATTACATGGAATTTTCACCGGGCTTGTTACAAAAATCACAGAGTACCTCATCTGTGAAGGGCTTGATGTTGTAGGGAAGGCGACATTGTTGGTTGACGCGGAGATATTGTCATTGGTGAAGCCACCCGATGGTCTAGAGTTGTGGGAGTGTTTTAGTCAGTAGGAGCAGCCGCTTCACAGCCTCTGCTGAAATGAGGTTCTTTTGGCTCCTGTTGTCGACAATGAACTGCAGTGGAGAACCCTTCACCCACATCTGTGAGAGGAATATGTGCTCCCCCTCCTCTTGATCTTCGAGCTCATTCTTCTAGATCTTGGTGGTGGAAATGACGGCACTAGGCTCTGCGTCAATAATTCGCTTCCCCTTTTCATTCCCCTTGTCATGTTTTGGTTTAGAGTTGGAACATGCATCTAATTTGGAAGCCTTCAGCTTGGCCACCAGTGACTTCTTGGCTCGAAACTCACTTGTGTTGTGAGTGGGGATCTTATGGAACTCACACCATTTTCTTGTGTCCTTCTTTATCTCTTTGGTTTTATTCTTTTCTTGCGGCTTCGGCAGGTTGTTCTGGATCACCCTGCCTTCGTTTTGTCCTTTGTTTTTTCCGTTTGGGGGTGTCTTTCCCTTGCTTCGGATTCACAGATCCAAAGTCTCACTTCTTATGTTTAAATTTCTGCTCAATTTTTACAGCATATCAATACGCAGCATCGAGTGAGGAGATGTCCAAGAACTCCATCTCATCCTAGATGTACTTGTGTAGACAGTCTCGGTACTTGAATACCCAATGTCGCTCAGAATCCTTGATACCCAAATTCCTGCGAAGGGTATGAAAAATATTTGTGAACTCTTGGCACATCTTGGTCCCTTCCCTGTTACAGCATGGCCCACTTTATGTATTTATACTCATAGCACCCAACAAGGTAATACTGCTCCTTGATGGTGTCTCGGAAAAATTCCAAGTGGGTGCAGCTGAAAATAGTGACAGTTCACTCTCGTCCTTCTAATCACATTAGGTTTCCCACCAATCCTTGACATGGGGGCCGTCTATAAGGAGTGAAAAAGTAATATTTTCTCGGTTGGAAAAATCATGAACCAAAAAATATCCTTCTAGCATATTTAGCCATTTACCTATGACGTCCGCATTTATCTGACCTTCGAATATGGGGATGTTGAAGTTAACTTGTACCTTAAAGGGAGTGGTACTTCCAAAGTGGTTTCTGGAAGAAGATGCATCGCATGTGGGTAGTCGTCAAAGGATCTAGGAAAAGTTTTCCATCATTGCGTTCCTTTATCGATCGAGGGCTTCTTCGAGAAATATTTTGAAAGTATCTCCTGCTCCCTCATCTTTATTTTCATCCACCATGGGAGGTCGTGGAGGTTTGCGAGGTTGGTCTTGCAAAGGTTCAACCAGTTTGAGCCCTAACTCCTTATACCTTGACCTCGTTGGGTACATGCAAAGAAAAACTGAGAAAGAGAAGACTTCTCTGATACCAATGATATGAACTTAAACAAGAGCACAATAAAATACAAATATAACCATAAATACAGAGATGCAGTAGAAATAACACTTCATTTCATTAATATCAAAGAACTGAAATATGTTTACTTACAGAATGGAAATAAACTAGCATGGGCGATGGTAGCTTATCTCTTAGAAGAGATGTGGCAGCTACATGCTTTTGAAATGTGTTACAATGAGGCTCAAGGGCCTTTTATTATTGAACAACAAGGGAAAACCCTAAACAACCAAAACCCTAACCATAGGAGATGGAACACCATGATTTTGTGGGCCCCGTTGGGGTTAGCTGGACAACCAACTTCCCGAGATCATAACTTGGTCATACTATCTCCATTTGGCACATACAATACCTCATTGGAAAGATATCTATGAGTATTACATGAGGCATGGGCCAATTGTAGACCTCAAAAAAACGTCTTTTAAGGGGTCAAAACTGTTCTGGAAGTTCAGGACCCAAAAAACTGTTAAAAATAGTAAGTGTTGTTATAAACAAGGAAACTGATGAAACTGGCTAGAGGTCTAGGTGTAATAGGTGGGTGGCCACCAATATTCACTTGGATAAAAAAATTTATTTTTTTGCTACTATTCTAGTTTCCTTAGTAGCATATTGTGGTGGAAAATTCATTGCTATAATTGTATATGATGTATCTCTTTTTTGATTGATCAATAACAATTGAAGCTTACAAAAATTATATACATATTTTGTAATTAAAAAAATAAAATTAAAGATAAAGATATATTTATGTGTTAAGTAAAAATAATAATAATAATAAAGAATAATATAGAGTAGAGTATACATTGTAAGAGGTTTAAGGAAAAGTTATGGAGTATTAAGCTTTAGGATTGAAACAATTTTATTAAAATAATGGGTAAACAATTTTGTTAGAATAATGGGTAAAGTATTAAGCATTTTGGAAAACTAAAAGTAAAGTATTAAAATGTTGTGTGGTAGTAGATGTTAAGGGTTTACGTTCAGGATATTAAATATGAAGAATTAAGTGTTAGAGGTCGAAGGTAAATTGTTAGGTGTTGTAAGTTAAAACTAAAGCATTAAACAACATTAATTATTAAATGTAAATTAGCATTACAAGTTAATGGTAAAATCCTAAATGTCAAATATTAATGATAAAATATTATGTATTAAGAGTGATTTTTAATTTGTTGTGTTGTAAGTTAAGGGTGAATTTTTAAGATTTGGCGATGAAGAGTATTAAAGGATTTTAGTGTATGAGACTAATGAGGGTTTCCCTAACAACATCATTTTAGAGCATGGGATTCAAAGCCGAAGTAGATTTTAAACAATGAAAAAAATTCCTTTACATTAGGCACATCCTACTAAATTAATTACATATTCTATTATGACATTAGGCGCATTCCACTAAATTAATTGCATATTCTATTATGACATTAAGCACATTCTACTAAATTGATTGATTAAGCAATAGTGTATAAGAGGAGGGAGTCTCATGATCCCTAAAAGGTTATGATGTTTCATATTTAAGTGCCTAATAAATGTTAGGGCAACTCCCTTCTTACTTCATATTTATATCTTAAGTACAAGTCCTTTTAACACTCCAAGTTTATAATCATTTGTAGAGGCCATATGCATATATGAACTTTTTGATGGTTGTTAGGCCTCAACTAGCCACTTTGTTGGAAAAGTAATGTGGTAAGGATGTATCCATTTAATTATTGACATTAAAATATTACAAATCAAATCTATGATTAAATCCACACACATCAATCTTAAGAGTTGAGATAAACTTTATTTTTCATCACTAAAACTATGCAAAAACTACTTGTTAATTCATTCATGTTACCACATTATTTTCATTAAAGTATTCTATTAAAATGTAAATATATTATATTTTAAAGTATTCTATTAAAATGTAAATATATTATATTTTATTTATAAAATTTATATGTAATAGTGAAATTATTAACAAATAAAACATATTTTTACTAAATTATTTATTTCAAATCAAAATATTAAATTTATTATCCATATTTCCTAAAGAGGATGAGCAACTCACTCATTATTCTTTCTTTTTCTTTTTCACACAAAAAAAGTCGATATTCTATGGGTAAAAGCATTTATCCCCACCCTTATACAACCAAGATGAAAATAAGACGTGCCATGTATTTTGGCTTCTTTTTGTAGCTTTTTGGGATTTAAAAGAGATATGGTCTTGATAGAATCAACATTTTATTGGATTTGGTTGACACATTCTTTTACTGTGACTCTGGTTATAGCTTTTAAATGAAAAACAGATAAATCAGAATATACACTAGTCGGACTAATGTAAGGCAAATCCCAACAGGTTGTAGGTTGACTTTCAACTATTTCTAGATCTGCAGAATTTATTTCAGAAGTAGAAGCTTAATGAAATAAATTTTCCAGATTAGAATTTTCTTTTGTATGTTCTTCTTGATGCAATTCTCTGAAAGACACAGATCTTCTTCCTCATTCCATTTCTATATTATAAGTTTATAGAAAATACCTGGTTGAACCGGACGTTACTGGCTCTTATACCAATTTGTAGCAGGGGCTTCCTTTGACAGATAAATGAAGCTTGCTGAGCTATTTTAAGTTTTTTTTATTCTTTTGCCACGATACATGAACCCATACAAGAACATCTAAGTCTTGTCGCAAAACACTCTTCCGCGGCCTCCTGCCTTAACGAGCTGGCGTCTCTCGACGAACCTCCAGCAAACCTCTCCTCTCACAGAATAATTAAAAAGTCATAGTAGACATTCAAGATTTATCACTCATGCGGAAAAAATATGGAAAGCTTCTCTTGTTTATTATTTTAAGAAATTGATATTACAATGAATAAATTCTATATAAATATGTTCCAAAGATTGACTGTAGGGGAATTTACTGGATATGTCATCTTTATAAAGGATGAGATCCCGAGGCTACTTGGCCCTTTACAGACTCTATCTTTAGAACTTGAAGAAGTTAACACTCAACGGATAGATTCAAACTCTATGGAAGTTTAGCCACTTTAGGTTCTCACCAAGGTTTTTAGGCCTTAATGCACATGTTTCCAAAATTCTGACTTAAACTTTGAGAATTTATTCGTGATGCAAGCAAATCGAACTAATGTTTGCAGATTGCAAAGCAGGAAGATAATCTCAAACTATAAAACTCTAGGCTCTCTCCAAATTCTGATGTCTCGAATGAGCCTAACTCCCTCCTTTTATAGGAGATTAAGGGGACAAGCATCTGATAATCGGACAGACAAATTGAGTACTATCCTCCATCAGTCATTGAGATGTGGGTCAAATCCCACAAAAAGTCGAAGAAGTGCTCCGAGTCTCCTGACTGAAAGGAATATTAGTACATTACATAGTGGATGATTTGATGTGATCCCACAGAAATGATTTCATAAAGAGGGACAAATTTACACAGTGGATATTTTGTCGGAAATCCCACAGAAAACAAATTTAAACAGTGGAGATTTTGTCGGAAATCCCACGAAAAATGGTCACACTCATTGTCAGGTGACTAGACTTAATCATGATCTCTAAGGTGCTGTTGTCTTGTTGCCATATCTTTCTGGGTTGTTCCTAGAAGGCTTGTTACCGGAAACTGGAGAGTGAATTTTCCTGTTGTATCCCATGCTTTAGTATAGATTCGTCTTACGATCATGGGCTTTCCTAACACAATCTGATGTTTGATTTTTGTCATAATAGACCACTGATGATGGTGCTTCATGTAATGACCAAGGATTTTATCTTCGAGATATTTCTCAAGATCTTTAATAACCAAACACGGAGTTTCAAAGCAATCCGAGTGTGTTATACATTCTGTTTGAAAATCAAATGTGCACTGTCCTGGGTCCATAGCGGTTTTATTCAGTCTGAACCATGACCACCATTCCTGGAGCCACTGGGGTTGGTGAAGAAGTTGGGAGATGAAATTTGGTCCAAATTTGATCAATGTATAGTGGATTTCATCATTTTTCTCTCTGCATAATACATCCCACCATAATTGCTTGTAACCTGCAAAATTATATACAGTGTCAGGAAAGATAAGGTTAGGATTGTGGTGTGACCACATTAGTCTTTCACTGAAATGGGGATCTCTTGTTCTGTTGATGACATAATACTTATGAAAAGTATTATTTCTTGAACTTCCTTCGTTCTAGACCATATATAGATCATGAAAACTTTCAACTAATGCTTCTTCAGCTTGGTGGGCAGACAATATGGAATGTTTGTAGACCATATCATGTATCCATCAGCTGGACTTAGGATATACTTTTCTTTCTGGTACCAAATGCAGGATATCTGTATGTGGTTGCAAATTTGCTTCAAGGACTTTGGTGTTCCTTAATGCCAAGTGGTCTTCCACTATCCGATATAATCAAACAAACTAGTATTATCGAGGATATTTCTGTATGCTTCACTTTTTGCATTAGGATCCCATTTTGTACTTAAGAAATCAGGTAGGTAGTTCTTCGATCCTTTGATGTGTTCTACCTGGAAGTCAAAGTTTGAAAAGAGTGCTTTCCATTCAGTGAACTTAGATTCTTCGGGCTTCTTGATGTATTTTTTCAAGACCTTCTTGATTGCAGAAGGGTATGTTTTCAGCAAGAATTTTTTATGTACAAGATGTATATCAAACTCATCTATATAGTTCCAGGCAGCCTTTACCTGTTTTTCTATTTTAGAATAATTCCTTTCAGAAGGATTCCATGTCCCTGAGGAAAATTGGACTACTTGTTCATTTCCACCTTTTTGTTGTTTTAGTATTCCACCCCATCCTAGATCACTGGTGTCAGTTTCAACAATTTTGAACAATTCTTCATCTGCTAAGTAAAAGATAGGCAATGTCTTTACCTTGGCTTTTATTCTTCTAACTGTTGTAATATGTGCCTCTGTCCATGGCTTTGGCTCTTTTTACAGTCGTTGATTTGACAGACCTCTGTCATTTGCACAACCTTTATAGAAATTACTGACATAATTCAGGCATCCCAAAAATATTTGTAATTGGGTTTTTTCAGTAATTTTGTTAGGGAATTTATCAGCAAATTCCAAGGCATGTTTTTGTAAAGTGATCTGTCCATTTTCAATGGTGTGGCCTAGAAATTTTATTTTTGTTTTGAACAATTCTAACTTCTTTTTGCTCAAAACCAAGCCATTGTTTTTCACAACCTGTAAAAATCTCTGAACATGTTTAAAGTGCTCTTCAACACTACTAGAAAAATTTAGGACATCATCAATGTATACAATCAACCAATCAAAATATGGTTTGAAGACTTCATCCATTAACTTTTGAAATTTTGAAGGAACATGCTTCAACCCAAATGGCATGACATCAAAGTCTGAATGATGTCAATTTTTCTGTCTTTGTCTTAAAAGGATTTGTGAGAGAATTTGTTGAAGGAATAACAGACAGAGTGAGGTTTGAATCAATAACCTCACATAATCTCATACATGACCTTTCAGAAAATTTTGACAAATTATCTATTGCACCCAAAGAAAAAGAAATTCCAAAATCAATTTTGTTTACCCACCAAATACCCATCCAACATCCAAAAGCACCAATAGAAAAATTTGCATTATTATTCCCAAAAGAACTAAAGACTATCAAAAAGCCTCAGCTTACTGGAGAACTTTCTCTACTTTTCCCAAAAGAAACATCTGAAGAAATCCCTGAAACCTCGGGACATCATCTGTTTCCTATTTATGAACCCTTGTCTAGCCAGTTCACTAGATACCCAGCACCATATCTTAGTGGCAAAGGCAAGATGCATGAAACTCATACTTTCCAATCAGGAGCATATAAGGAATGGAATATTGATAGGTTGAGTGCAGGACAAATCAAATAGATGATAGACCAAATGTATACAAAGTACAAACTCATGTGTATGAGGGGAAAGTCAGAAGTTGAATCCTACAAAACATTCATTCAGTGTTTTACGAGAACATTGCAAAGATGGTGGGAGGTAGAATCCTCCCTAGCTCTTATACAAAAAATGGAAGTTGAGGTGGTTAACGATGAAGCAGGTGTTGTATTCCATAATGAAGATGGAACACCCCAAAAACAATATGATTGGAGCACTAACATCTTTCATTCTAGAAAACCGATGTGGGCCAACAATAGAAATGGAAAATAGGCATGAAATGGTTCTTATGAACCTCAAGTGTAAGAAAATGTCTTAGTATGAAGATTTCCACATAGACTGGACACAGAGAATATATGAAATCAAAGAAAGCCAAAATTCTTTGTAGAAACAATTATATTTGGCAGCACTCCCTTCCAAGTTTCTGGAATATATTGAGCACCAGGAGATATTCTCCCAATATTTTGAAACTTATACATGGGGAGAAATTTATTGTAATATAACAAAATCATTGATTGGTTTGTGTACATGATTAAATGTTAACAACTCATTACAAAAATTGTAAAGGCTTCCTGACAGTAAATCAATCTGTAATAAATATGGGTTTTCCATTGATGATCCTGTTGTACAGAAGAGAAAGACCATAAAACATCATATGAAAACCCAAAAAAGAGCTCACCAAGAACGCCCCAAGAGAACTAAGAAGTATTCTCAGAGGAGATACTATAGAATTGTGCCAAGATCACACTATTATGAGCCCAAGGATATACATTTAAAATCCCATAAAAAACAACGCACTTACTTGTTGGCTTTGTGGACAAAGAGGACATACTGCAAATAAATGTCCACAGGTAAATGAATCAAGGGCCAATAAAGGAAAAAAGTCCCAAGAGTTTTCCAAAAGAAAGGGAAAGAAAATGGTCACATTCCAGTGTGCAAGGTATGGTTCAAGTTACCATAAGACAGAAAATTGTCCCAATATCACTTTTAAAGAAGAAGTACATTTGATGAAACAAAATTGTTGCAGCTCATCCTCAACATTGAGCAGTAGCCAAACAGACACAGATACTGAATACTCTGATGAACAAATCAATGCATACATCAGGGAATGTGATTGCACAAATTCAGAAGACTGTCATTGTAGTCTTTCTGAAGACTTCTTTGACTTAGAAAGTGAAGAACCATATTCAAGAAATATGCCCCAAAAGGAAAAGGTGTGTATGGCTCATACAGTTGATGACGAAGAAGCAAAAGTATTAAACAACATCAAAATGCTCGAAGAAGGGGAAATGAAAGAAAAACTCCTCAAAGTATTTCTGCAAACTCTGCACAAAAACCAGGGCAGTACCTCTAAATATTGTTCATCTAAAGCTTTGTTTGTAGATGCTTCCTATGAGAAAAATACAAAATCATTCCAAAGAGATCAATAATCTGCAAAACCTAGGTCTATGACCCTAGGGGAAGTTAGTCAAGAAATTCACAATCTAAAGAAAGAAGTGGTAGATCTAAAGAAAAAGGCAAAACAACACATTATTCAGAGCCTCTGAGAAATCCTAATGTTGAGATCTATGAAAATGAACATACAGATTTTTTAAACTTTGGAAGTATGAAAATAATGACCATTCAATACCAACAACACCATGTGCTGTTAGATATCAACGTTGAAGGTCAAATATTTTCCCTCAGAACATTGATAGACTCAGCAACAGATATTAATGTTCTGAACAAAAATTTAATTCCAGCAAAATATTAGACAGCAACACACAGAGAAATTATAGGGTTGGGAACCCAAAATTTCAAATATGAGGTTCCTAAGGCCACAGTTTGTTTTGAAAAACACTGTATCAGCATGAAATTTGCAATTGACAGTATTCCTGTTGACTATATATTAGGAAATGTCTTTCTTGCTGTTGTAGAACCACATGATTAAGCCAGATTGTCTGATGGGTCAGCTGGTTACTTTATTTATGTTCTTGATGAGAGATGATATTTTCAGACTATCACTCTGCCTTATATATCCAGACCCAGGTATTCTACTATGGTCCAGGATATTCAATAATTAAATATGAAACTGAGAAAGATAGAAGAACTGGAACACTTTAAATCTTCTATGAGGATTGAAGAGCAAATTCAATCTCCCAAGATTGTGCATAAAGTTGCAGAATTGAAAAAGCAACTAGAAGAACAATGTTGTGCAGAAGATCATAATGCCTTTTGGCATAGGAAGAAATACAAAGTAGAATTGGCCTACAAAGAAGATTACGAAGGCAAGCCATGCAAGAGTAGAGCAATTCTTATGAATAATAAATACAAAAAATTATGCCAGGAAAAAAATTCTAACCTTTTGTAATGAAAGCTCATTAGAGAATCCAACAATCCTTGGAACTGTTATAGATTCTATGTCAGTAAACATTATGATCAAAATCTCTCCACTTCTATATACAACAACAAAACTCTAAATAAATAATAATTTAAGAAATTAAAATTTTTTTAAAAAATAATTAAATAATTAAAATTAAAATTTACAAAATTTTCCCACCAACTTGAATAGCTAATGAAAATATATCTATATTATTATTAAGAAAATAATTGAAACATACTTTAATTTAAGCCAAATACTTATATGCATTTTTCACTTTAATTTAATCCAATATTTATATGAATATTTAACATATTAATTTTTTTATAAAATAATTACACCCACAAAATAAATATTATTTATTTAAAAACTTGAATTCATAAAAAAATAGATTGATTAATTATATATTCAAAAACAATAATCAATATTAGTATCATAACTAAATTCATTGCTTTTATAACCACAATGTCTTGTGTTCAAAAAATATCATTATTTTTGTTAAAGAAAACAATGCACTTTTCTTAATTCTCATTTGTTTGATTTATATATTTGAAAAGTATCAAAAGCATGGTTCTGAATTTATAACTTCTTAATAGAAAACACGCGTAATTGATAAATCATAATAATTCAAATTTATGATAATTTTTTTATTATTGTATATTGATAAATCTTAATACTTTTAATCCATAATCACAATCATCTAAATGAAGTTAAATGATCATTCTATATATCTTTTTTCTTTTCTTTATTTTATTTTTAAAATTAAAAAATTATAGCAACCTTTGAATACATATTTTTAGAACCTTGTATTTTACAGTATCACAAAGTGATTCGGTATTTTTTCTTTGCAAATTTTCCATATGGTACATATATGTCAATATTCAAAATCTTTTCCAAAGCAAGGATCAAAGGGAACAAAGGCAGTAGAGAGGCAAGGAGAAGCATTAGACTATTAGCAAAGACAAAGGCAACAAAGAAGCAGTTAAGGCAGAAAAAAACACAAAAGGCAAAGTTGTGAGAGTGCTGAGCAGAGTCATGAACGTGATTGAGTCAAGTCGTGCACGTTTGGGTTGAGTCGTGAACGCTAAAGTGGGTCAAGTAGTGAACAAGTCAAAGTATTACATGAACAAACTAAGAAACAAATGGGCACGGCCAAAAAAACAAAATCGACAAATCACAGCAAAGGAGCAGTTAGGACCGTTAGATCTGAGCTTCGATCAACGGCGGAGATTGAATCACATCATCGCATTACAAACCCTTTTTCATTTTATTTGCCTTTAAAAACATTAAACTTCACCCATTTCCACCTTTCCGCTTTATATTCCTACTTTACCTTTTTCCCCACTATCATTGTTCTACCTCCGCTTTCTCGATTTCCCCAGTTGCGATTAAAGTGGGGCCATTCTCCCTGAAACGTCACCCTTCCCCCACCATCCATTGCAAGAAAGCAACTTTACCTGTCCAACCACCATTTTGCATCGCAAATATTATAACTTACTGTTTGAAGCACCTGCAATGTATTTTGTTTAACCTGCGATGTGGTTGGCCCCACCACAGCAGCTCTGCCCACGCTTCAAGCCGGTTGAAATACATTGATATATCATGAAACCTCGTAACTTTGCCTTACCATAGAAAACATTCGTCACTTCATAACTTCGCCGATGTGGTGGACTCCATCTTGTCACATCATCCTCCAATCAGCGCACTTCGCATCTTTCAAAGTTTACCCTTGCTACTTAATGTTAAGATTTGTGATCTGCGAGCTGCGGTCCGGTCCCACCTTCCCTCCACGTCTCTACCTTCTCCCCGCGCTTCGCACTTCACATCTTTTAGAGTTTACCTTTGCTGTTAAATGTTGAGATTTGCGATCTGCGGGCTGCGGTTCGGTCCCACCTTACTCGCCACGTCGCCTCCGTACTTCGCATTGCATCGCCGATCCCATTTCTTATAACTTAAACTGTAAAATGTATGATGTGTGATTTTTTATGGACGCGATAAGGTTTAGGACTAAAATCTAAACGTTTTCAAGTTCGAGTAAATGGGTTTTTTACGATGTTTTGTTTAAAAAGGGTCAAATCAGGCATATGAGGTTTGAACATCATTTTATGAAGAAATAAGCTTAAACGCGGCTGAAAGGGCTCAAGTACCAAAGAGACACCGAGGGTCAAGTTGGGCAAGGCGTTTTACCAAACTTGTTATGTTATAATGACATAAAGGACTTCTGGTGGAAATAAGCCTCGACAAGGTGTGCAAGCAAAGAAGGTCGAGGCAGGCAAAGGGCGTCCACGCAGAACTGTTATGGTATACTAAGAAGAAGCGGAAAAGGCAGTAGAACACATCAGCACCATCACCAATCAATGAAAAGCGGCTAGCACTACACATATTTGATTACCCAATGTCGGTTTTCTGAAGAGTGGTACTAGATGTCAGAGCCACCACTGGTTACCTCTTCGCGACCATCACAGCCACCTCCAAGCTGATTGTTTGATCTTCCGAGGAGCCATTTAAGAGTTTGGATCTATGAAGAGTTGCCCAAAATTAATTCTATCTACAATGCCTTTGTCAGAGATTTTTTATCAGACCTTGCATGGCCACACTTGTCCATTTTCTGTTATATTGTAATCAATGAAAGGTTTCTGAGTAAGATAGGGCAACCGACTTAGTTTTTAGATAAATATTGCTTGCCATATTAGTATGAAGGGTTGGAAAATTGGACCCTACTGAAGCTTGCATTGTAAGAAGTATTGGAACTTCGTAACTGTTTGAGCTGGACATCAATAATAAGAGACTGTTCACAGGATTCTTGAGCTATGTTAATGGTGATGTTTTTTCTCTGTATTAATGTTTTCCTCTGTCTTTTCATGCTGTGCATCAATTTATCTGATTTCAAAACAAAAAATTTAGATTAAGATTTGCTAAAAGAGCACCTTAATTCTGTATGTGTTTTTTATCTTAATGTTTTCCTCTGAGACCTGAATGTAGAATTTAGAGACGGTCTGCTCTGCATTTAAGTTGAACCTCAATCTCCTTATCCCATCCCATATTCACACTGCTAGTAAGATCCAGACTGCATAGTTAGCTTGCCCTGTGAATGCCCTTGAAAAGTTGATGCACAATTCGGCCTTTTATGACTCCATATCCCAATGGATTAAGCTTTACAACACTATTTGTCCAACCACCCAATCAATCAAACAAACAACCCTCATTTATATAACTAGCCTAATATCAACATTTATAATTATCAAGCTAAATCATCAAAACAGAGAAAGCCCTCGCTAAGTCTAGGAAGGCTAGGTCCTGGACTCCAAAGTGATTTGATGTTGTCCACTGTCGTTTCTTCTTGCCAATCTTACAAATTACGAAGTGACAACACATATAAACTAGTAAAAATAAAACTCCATCTTCCTATAAAAACCTCATAGGAGATTAGCTACTATTTCTTGCTTCTTCCTTTTTAATGACCAAAAGTTATTTCGAGTGAAATTCCTAGTATGAGGTATTAAATTAATTTTGAAAAAAACAAATATTATATTTTAAAATACAATTATTATATTTTATAATAGGACAATTATTGTATTTTATATTATTATTATATTATATAATAGGATGGGTTAAAAATTATATAGATTTATAATTTTTTTATATATATATATATATATATATATATATATATATATATTTTTTTTTTTTTTTTTTTTCAGGCATTTTTTCAGTGTTTTTTGTTTTTTTGTTTTGTTAACATAAACAAATTGTTAAAAAAAAAAACAATGAAAAAATGTGAAAAAGAAAAAATAATATTAAAAAGGAGTAGTCTAACTTATAGATAAAATGGGCTTTTTGCATAGCATTTGCCTTGATTAATTTAACCAAAATATGGTAGAGATTTTTAAAAACTTGAGTTTAAGTTGCTTAATATGTAGGATTCTAGTGTTGGGTGGGTTTTCAAGTGTTGATCCATTTATGCATTCAAAAATGTATTTTAAATAACAAAAACTCACAATCTTGCTTAAAATTATCAAGCTAAATCATCAAAACAGAGAGAGCCCTCGCTGAGTCTAGGAAGGCTAGGTCCTGGACTCCAAAGTGATTTGATGTTGTCCTCTGTCGTTTGTTCTTGCCAATCTTACAAATTACGGAGTGACAACACATTCTTGCTTTTTCCTTTTTAATGACCAAAAGTTATTTCGAGTGAAATTCCTAGTATGAAGTATTAAATTAATTTGAAAAAAAACAAATATTATATTTTAAAATACAAATATTATATTTTATAATAAGACAATTATTGTATTTTATATTATTATTATATTTTGTAATAGGATGGGTTAAAAATTATATAGATTTATAATTTTTTTCAATATTATTTTTTCTTTTTTCAGGCAGTTTTTCATTGTTTTTCTTTTAACATAAACAAATTATTAAAAAAAAAACAATGAAAAAATGTTTGAAAAACAAAAAAATAATATTAAATAGGAGTATAAATGGGTTTTTTTACAGAGCATTTGCCTTGATTAATTTAACCAAAATATGGTGGAGAATTTTAAAAACTTGAGTTTAAGGTGTTTAATATGTATGGGTGGGTTTTCAGGTGTTGATCCATTTATGCATTCAAAAATGTAACAAAAACTCACAATCCTGTTTAAAATTGTTTAATCAAATTATAGTGAAAAAAACTATATTATCTATAAATTAAAGGAGTTGTCTACAGAATCAACAAATTAGCCCGGACGACAGTTTTTTGCGAAATCAGGTAAAAAAAATTCAAAAAAACAAGTAGTTGAAGTGTTTGAATCATTTTTTTGAAGTTGGAAATGGATTCGGCACCATCAAAACCCCTAGGGCACCCAAAACCCTAAAATTTGACAACTATAACTCAGATTTTCAAAAAGTTATGCCTAAATTTTTTATAATTTTACCAAAATTTCTAATTTATTTAGTAATTTTTTTTAGACTATACATAATTAAACTAAACCTATTAAAAATATACTCTTTTGTATTTAAATACACGCTATATAAAAAAACAAAACAAAACCAAACCAAAAAAAAACAAACAAAACTAATCTTATTTAACAACACTAAAATAATATAATTATCTACACACTCAATATTGACATTAATTTAATAATTTTCCAAATTTAGTACATATCTTTTAATAATTACACATTTTCTAGCCCTTTTTCTCTAACATTTTCACTTTTTAAACTCAATCCTACACATATCTCATGAATCGAAGGCTTTGATTATTAAAAAAAAACACAAACACGTCACAAGATCGTGCCACGCCTATTTATTATATATTTAAAATTTATTTGTTTTAACACTTGATCTATCCAATAAATCCACCGACTAAATTTTCATTTAATTTTTAAATCTTCTCTTAGCACATGTCATAAAATTATTGAATTATTTTAAGATTAACTTAATAAATATGGAAGGTTATAAAATATCTATTTATAATTTTGATTATCTGGTTATATTTAAAATTGTATTATTTCGTTCACAGATCTTGGATAGATGGTGATCGGGTTCTATGTTAAGGCTTTTCTTGATGAGTTATCGGTTCAATTCCTTGCCCCGATCAGGGTGATATATTGAACATGATGAAGATGTAGCCCTACCAAGCTTACAAAAATAAAATAAAATAAAATTGTATTATCATAATATTTAACATGCACACATATATGTCAAGTCTCACTAGCACAACGATTTGAGGATGAACCTTGTTAGCAAGGCTACCCAGGATCAAACCTCACGGGGTATGGTCGTGCCCTGTGCTAGAGGGAGGAGACATGCTAAAAAATCCAGTCATCCTAGGGTTGCGTGGCCCAAGTCAGGTGCGATGTTCAGGTGACTTTGACAGATTAGATTCCCTTGGGTCACGGTTTCTCAAGCCACATGTCAAGGCTGAAGGATCACAAACAAATTGACCAAAAAAAAAAACATGCACACACACACACACACATATACATATATTTCAAGAGTTAGTTTAATTGATTGTTATTAACTAATTTAGTCGATTCATCTTAAATATATTGTCTTTCAGGTATCAAGATGGATCAAGTTCATAGTTAAGATGAATCTAAGTTAGTATTCTTGCATTTCACAATGGATTTCCTTAAGCCTTTAAATAGGCTTCATCATAACAAATATTATGGACAAAACCATTAGTTGTCAAAAATGGGAGCAAAAACGTGCCAACAATAAATTAATTATTTTATTTTATTTTTATTGTATTTTATTTGACCGAGTCAAAATGTTTATGTTTACAGTACAACATATCTTCCATATTGGGGTCCATGCAATTAAGTTAGGATTTGATGAATTTATGTCAAGTTCAAATCCCTTAGGTGAAATGTAATAGTCTATGATGACAAGTATACTAGGGATGCCATCCATAAATGTAGAGAAACATCTCAAATTTTCTTATGTATATAAGTGTAGGGAGAAGGGGAGAACGTGAGTTGGAGAGAAGATGAGTAATAAACAAGGAAATGTTAAGGTCAATGCCAGGATGGGTGAAGATGGGTATGTTTGCAGGAAAGGTGACAAGAAGAAAATTTGGAAGATTAGCATAAGCAATAAAGGAAAATCAATCAAAATTTTCAACAATTGAGTTATAGGTGATGTTTGTTGATTCCTAGATCCAAAATGGTTTCTCTTGCCATTAATTGGATTTTAGAGGGTAACAAGGACTTGGATTAAAAGAATCTTATTGTATGCTTTAGTAACCAAAATCCATCTCTACCATCCTTCTCTACATGATTTCATAGATTGACTCTTCATCATAAAATTCAATCATATAGTAAGGTTCTTAACTCTCGTTTATATTACAATTTCTCTTAATACTCTTTTATATTTGAATTATTCGATAACAAAGAATTCATTTTCAAAAGAGCACTATCGATGTTTGAGGAGTTTAATTTGGTCATTCTCTCATGGAATGAAAAATTGATGCTAACATCATATGGTGGAATTCTCTATATGGGTGTTATTTCCAAGTTTGCTTTTGTATTTTTGGAACATGCATATCTTTCAGTCTCTTTAGATTCCTTAGGGTTTTTCCAATGCTCTAAATACCCTTAGAACATAGTTTGATAATGTTAATAAGATTTTAGTATTAGTGGGCATTAATGAGTACTTTCGTAACAATATAATACCGAGTATAAGTGTTCAAAGTGGAAGAAAAGTTTAAACTATAATCATATTTTTTTTTTCAATATAACTTTTATTATCAAAATAAACACACTCTATAAGATTGATCACTTAAGCATGTAGTGTATAAAAAGAGAAAAAAAGATAAGTTACAGTATTTAAAATCAAAGTGCCTTACTTCCTCATTTATCCATATCCATATCAAAATGACAAAATCTTGTAATATTCTTGATTCACAATTATCTTTAAAAATCAAAATCACATGCACATATACATCTTTTAAAAAAAAAATCATATCCACATATAAACCTTTGATGATTCTTAAGCCTTCACTTATTACTTCACAAGAAAAAAATGATAAGTACACAAAAGTCTAGTCAACAACATAATACTAAGCATTTAAATATTAAGTTTCCTTTTATTACTTAAGTTAGGTAAGAAATATATGTGTTAAATTATTCATATCATCATATTGTTTTTATTAAATAATATAATATGATTTTATAGGAATAAAAGGATTTTTATTTTTAATTTATGTGATTTATATTAAGCATTTAAATATTAAGTTATCTTTTATTACTAGAGGTATGTAAGAAATATATGTGTTAAATTATTCATATGATTATATCAAATTTGATGTGACATTATGCGTAAAAGAAAGATAAATGTTTTTTAATTTTGAGTTTTAAGAATATAATTAATAAATAAAATTATAATTTTAAAGTAACTAAATCTTTATTTTTAATATAAAAATAATTTATTATTTTTATATGTAAATTAGTTTTTTTAGATTTTAAAAAAGTATTTTCCTTTTAATTATTTTAAATAAGAAAGGAAAAACAAATCATAAACCACAAGATATTAATATATTTTATTCTTTAAAAAATCATAATAACTTTATAAAAAAGATTAAACGTAAAGAAGTTGTTAACCCTCACATGTGAATAACATATTTTAATAACAAATTAATTAAAATAAATAAATGTGTTAACTAAATAAAATTGTTAACTTTCACTTGTAACCATTGTGAACAATATTTTAATAGATACCGATTAGATAGCATTAATAATTACATGAAGCTTCCTAAAAATACATAGTATCAGATGTTACCTTTGTTAGAAAGATTTGTTGAAGTCTCTTTCAACTTTACCAAAAATCCAATATCAAGTTGTTAGTTTTCTTAGAGAAAAAGATTTGGTGAGGTCTCTTTCGAGGAATTGATGGGTCGCTGACCCAAAATTATTGAAATATTTATATGAAACATTGTAAAGTTGGTCTTAGATCAGACAATATTTGCCTTGTCATCCACGCCCGGGGACAAACTTCAAGGTGGTTGATAATGATGATATCCCATGAAAGATTTTGCTAAAAGTGATGGGTGATCTTCAAAATCCCATGAGCGTAGAATTCCAGAGACTTGCACTAATAATTCCTTGGCACAAGTCATTGATGCCCACCAGAACAATCCAACAATCTCAACATTCCTGATCTTATGGTGGCCCACCACTAAGAGTAGACAAAGAGCACCAAATATTTGAATACATTAAACTTAGTCAAAAAGGAGGGTGGAAAGTTGGAGAAATGGGAAGGAAGGTGGAAAGCCGGAGAAATGGGGAGTATCTACATCTATATTGTTTCTTTGGGTTCTGGTTTGGTGATAAATGTTGCTTCTTTGGGTTCTGGTTGGGTGATAAATGTGTATTGTAATTACTTTAAGTTGAAAAGTGTGAATTTTTTATATTTGTGTTTTTAAATATATTTGAGAATTTTTTGAAAATATGTTTTATTAATTTAATTTAAGAAATAATTTTTTATCTAATTTTTTAATGTAGGAAAAAAGTTTTAAAATGGGAAAAAATGTTGGAATATTAAAGAAGCTAAGAAAAAGAGGAAGAGGAACATTAATGTGAAATGAAATTTGTAAATAAATATAATGTAACATCACACAGATAATAAGTACTAGTTAGATTTAACCTATAATATATAGTGTTGAAATCATCAGCAATGTTAATTTTAAAATAGAATATGATTTCATTCATGAGTGTTCAAACTAAATGCTCAAGAGAGGACATTTTGTAGAGAAACCTACAAGTACATAGAGGATGACTACTATGGCAAAGTTATAGATGTACAATGAAAACTTTAAGTAACAAGATAGCATAAAAGCAATACAATTATCATAAAGAATAAATTAACCAAAAACATTATGCAAAGAACAATAAGTGTAGAAAGTGTGAATACAATCTTGTTAATGAAATTTGCAATAGAGTTTTAGCACAAAAAGGAAATCGCAAAAATTATGTGCGAATGCATCATAAAACATTTCATGTAGAACAACACATAAAGACATTGTTTGAATCTTCTTTGTTCTTTCTTTTTTGTAGAAGGAAAAAACCAACAATTTTCATTAAATGGAAATTGTGTACATAATTTGTGAAAGAAACATGATAGCAGGGCTGCAAGCCTGCCAAAATACCTCGCAGGGAGCACCAAAGATAGCGCATCAAAAGGGCAACCAATCGTTACAATGCAAGTCAGCAAACCCCAACATAAAACTAAAAGAAAAAAGGGTGCAAGGCTCGTAAACAAAAAAACAGCCAAAATATGCTATGATTGGCTTGGATGTGCCTGGAGATGCTTTGACAGGCCTCATCACATGCACACATGAAAAATAGTCAAGAAAAATATCCATAAGATGCTTTGACTGACTTGGATGCGCCTGGAGATGAAAAAAGGGCACCCTAGCCACGCTGATAGATACTCTGGCTGATAGGAAAAACATAGTCGGAATATACTCTCACCAATAATAAAATAAACTTTGGAAGATATTATGACCGCAAGAAAATAAACGTCAGAAGATACTTTGACCGATAAGAAACATCTGGAGATGCTCCGACAGGTTGCTTTTATCGCTTACGATGGCTAGCATGAAGTAATTTCATGACAATAAAATAGGGGTTTAAGGCCCAAAACCCCTAACGACAATGAACGTAGGCATCGTAGGTAACCGACAAAATGACGACATATGGAAAACAACAGCAACGTAGAGAAACCCTAGAAGCATGCCCCAAAGCAGCACTCGCGACACAAAAAGACCCTATCGAAGACCATCACGCACCAAAAACCGCAGAAAGGCAACCAAAAACAACAACAACACCTGCAAAAGGGGAACACCACTATGGAAACAAGCCATAGGATGCAACCAACAAAGGCACAAACCAAGGTCGAGGCATCTAGGGTTCTAGTTGCTTCACCCAACTCTAGGAGGGATTAAGCTCCTAGTTAATATCGTCAAAGGTAGACATGAATGACAACAACACCTACAAAGGGGAACACCGCTGTGAAAACGAGCCATGGGAGGCAACCGACAAAGGTACAAACTAGGGTTGAGGAGGCTAGTGGTCCAGTTACCTCGCTCCAACAATGAAATACATTATTTGAATATATACATGGCGTCATTGGTACAAATGGAGTACAAAATTGACCCACAATAAAAAGATAAAGCTATGTGTTGGACATTTGGTTCAGTGTTCCTCGTGTGCTTTGAAACATGGATTAATCGCCTCTTGTGGATCCTAACTTTGGAAATTGTCGTAGAGACTAACACCTACGAGTTTTGGTCTAATGACAATTGTGATTCCAACAAGTGATATCAGAGCGAGAAGTCTCGAGTTTGAAACTCACATGGGTCACACTGGGGGGTAGATTGTTGGACATTGGATTTAGTTCTCTTCATGTGTTTCGTGACATGGACTAACCACCTCCTGTGGATTCTAACTCCGGTGATTGTAGTAGAGACTAATGTCTACGGGTTTTGGTCTAATAAAAATGGTCCATGATTCCAACAATATGACTTCAGTGTCTACAACATTATCGCTAGTACAAATGGAGTATGAGAGTTGTAAGCAATGGGTTGTTATTTTCAAGCGCCATTTAATAAGGTTATGAGGTGAGTCATGCTAAGGCTTAGTACTAAACTAAAGATGATTCAATGTTAATGCTTAGTGCTAGATTAGTGAGATAGAGTTCCATATTTATACAACATTACTCATAACTATTAAAACATGAAGCCTCGATGGTTAACATTGGACATTATGCTCAAGGATAATCATCCTTTGAACTTAAGATGGCTTTTGTGGTTTTGTACATAGACCTAGCCAAAATTAATTGATATCTTTGGCATAAGAGTGGTGTTGTGTCAACTCCGAGAGTTAGCCTAATTGGTTCCAGGTACCACCATTGCTAAGGCGTTGCTAGTAATATGACATGTTATACAGGCCCTGATTTGATTCCCACGATGTTAAGCACACTAAGTTTATGTCATCTAATTTACAATGAGTATCATCCTTGGAATAGGGGGGAGTGCATTGAATTTTTATGGGGATTTAATTCCAAGGAAAATAAATGAGATTGGTGTTAAACAAGTTGGCTTTGATAAGAAGCTATGATTCATTTGTAAGAGGATTGAATATATTGTCAACATTCATAGGGTTTTTTCTTCTGCGTAGTCTAAACAAGTAGTGAAATGGCCCAGAATCCGGCAAAGATTTTATCAGAACCTTGTTTACAGTTGTTAAACTTTAGTATTTTGAGTGTCGTAAGGGTTTTTGATAGTGCTGAATCCATTTCCACTATCAAAAATGGATTCCAAACACTCCAAATACCTGATTTTTTGAATTTTATTTTACCGGATTCCAGCAAAAAACTACCGTCCGGGCTATTCCACATGCTGGGTAGACAACTTCTTTTTCATCGACGTTCTAGGTTGTGAAATATATTTTTTTCTTTTTCTCTGAAAATAATTGTGTGGAATATTTAATACTCAAGTCACTCACGCTCGCCGATATCCCATGAGAATTATTCACTAAAGATTAATTTCTCTTGAACTTATATATTAAATACTCAAGTCAATCACTATAACCTATATCTCATGAGCATTATTCACTAAGGATTAATTTCTCATAAACTTATTTAGTCCACTTGAGAATCACAACATTAAGGGATGCTCATAATGGTGAAGAAACATTATGGAAACTAAGGAAATTAAGCACATAGTGTCAATCATCACCTCTATAACTTGCACTCGAAAAACTAGGACTTCCCATATTAATAAGACTTTAGGTCAATGCATACATTATAATAAAATAACTCTGAAATAAAATATTCCCATATATATATATATATATATATATATATATATATATATATATATCCTTTGGCCTCCTAATTGAGTCAATGCATACATTATAATAAAATATTCCCATATATATATATATATATATCCTTTGGCTTCCTAATTGGTAAATTCTAGTTTTTTAGAAGGGGCTTAGCAAAATAGAAAATGTGGAGGTGGTGTTGTCATTCTGCTTCTGAGAAACACCTCTATGCATATCTGGTTGAATCTGGGGAAGGGTACAAATACAAAAGTGGAGATCATTGCTTGTTGGGCTCTACTTTACGTTGCAACGTCTATCAATATTGATTCTTTGCATGTAAATGGAGACTCGAAGTCTGTCATAAGGTTGTTGAATGGTATTAATCAACTACAGGCAATCGTCCTTCAATGTTGGATGGATAGAATCAGTGTTTTAAAAGACCACTTCCAACAACCTTTTTTTTCAACATATTTACAGGGAATTGAATAGCCAAATGAATGCTCTATCGAAAAGAGGCCTTCTTGTGGAGTAAGGATCCATATACCTTGAAAAACGTCAAGGTAGTTTACTTCTAAGAAGAAAGAAACTTCAATTCCCCTCTGGTCACCAGTGTCTAACACTTTCAATTTTTTTAAGTTTCAATATGTTTTTTTGGGTGACCCAATAATATGATAACATTTTTTTTTTGGAAATGTTATTTGATCAATTTACTAGTTATCTACATAGTAGATCTCCTAAATACACATATTTTTTTAAAACACCTATAATTTTTTTTGTTTTAACCTGATTTTCTATATAATACTCAAGATTGTTGTTTCTATTCCAGTAAATAAGTTCATTCTTAAAAAAATTATGCCTGGTATTTAGTTTGAGCTCTATTCAGCTAGCCACTGTATTTCCCTTTTACACTTTATGAAAAGATAAATTTTCTTCTCCCAAAAATATATACATCATCATATTAAACTATTAAAAGTTTTCACATACTAAATTCTCTTGAACAGACAAAAATTTTCTTAGAGACACATACAAATCTGGTAACACAAATCCCCATATAGATATGATAGCAGCTTCTCTCTTTCCCACATTAACATATTGATTAGATGCCCTCTGTATTCCCATTGCCCATAGTTGTACTGCATATTATTACTTCCCATTTTGTTTCACACTGCGGGTGGTCACATACTCAAAACTTGTAAGTAGAAAATGGGCCCGGACGTGGAAAATTAGTTAGAAATGGTTTAAAATGCGCCGGCGCTTTGCGGAGGCCGCCGCCGGGAAGTACTGGACACGTGTCCCCCGTCGACGACGCCAAATCTGTGCAAGTCACCCAATGAGATCGTCCGTGCTGCAGGATCCACGACCGGTAGGGCCGCCGAAATACTCGTCCGGCAGCTCTATTAAATTGACGTCTCATCTTCTTACCGTTTTACCACAGTGAAAGCGGGTAAGAATTTTTCTCCCCCGCGTTTACCACCGGTCAAAGTTTAACGTAGTCAATAAAAAAAAAGGGGGGAGGGAGCGGGCGATATCGCAGAATATTTCCCAAATCGAATTTGCGATCGCGATCCGAACTGCCGGGACTGCGATTCGACGCCGGAAAATGGACGGCATGTCGGAAACGGGAAGAAAAACCGTTTCAAGAGAAGAAACGGGCGTGTGGTGGAAGACATGTCCACATGGACTGATTTGTATTTGAATTGTGGACTGTGAAAATTGGGTACACTTTTTCCAGATTATGTTGGATTTTCATAGATTTCATCATATTCCTCTCACTCTCATAATAATCAATGAATGCCTCTGCAGCAGACATGACATTTACTCGTGATTAGGAGATTTAATGGCAAGAATTTTGATGTAAATTAAGCAGAATATTGAAATCTGTGGGAAATGTCGTTGGGGAGTCCCGGATTTGAGTTCAGACAGATTTATGGCTACTCTGGTTTTCAGCGATGCAGGGCCTGCTAAGAGTATTGTTGCCATAGAGGAAGGATTCAGCCTGAAATGCTCTGTGGATTCCATTAGAATGCCAGAGGAGGAGAAGACTACAGCAATCAGTGGATTGGAATGTTGTGGGTTGTTACAGGAGATGGTGTGTAGAAACCAGGTCTTGGGCACAGATGAGGAGGAGGAGAAGAATGGAGGGTGTGAAATCAGGTGTGAATTCAGTGGGTCAGAGGAGAAGAGTTGGCAGTCAGTGTTTGATATAGCTGAGCCTCTGATTAAACAGGACTTGGCTTCTGAAGCTTGCAGGTACTGTGTGAGCTTTTGCTTGTTTGGGTTTATTGCAATGTTTATAGTCCAGCATCTGTTTTTGGGTGCTCTGGAGCTCAAGGGGACAGTGGATGAGGAAAGTTTGTGTGTTAGAGCAGGGTTGAGTTCTGCCCTGCGAATAATGGGTGGTGCTGTGGTGGTTTCTTTGTGTACATGGGGTTTCTTGGAGGTGGTTGCAAAGCACAGGAATAGATGTTCATGTTGGCAAGACATTGAGCTGAGTCGAACCAGGGCAGATGATGCAGATGAGAGGGCTGACAAAGCCCAATGCTCTAAACAACAATTCATGACCTATGTGTTTCACAATATAAGAGGTGTGGGGCTCTTCATTTCTCTTTGGTATTAAAATGAGTCTGAAATGGGTATTCTTTGATCAATGAGTACCATTTTTTTTTCCTTCAATTGAAATGGGTTTTGTTTCATCACTGGAAACCGTTTGTTTGCCATTTCGATAGAAATGGGTTTTGCCTGGTCGATGGATACCATTAGGTTGCCATTTCAATTGGAGTGATATTTTTTGAGCAATGGATGCTTTTTATATTTCATAGTTTTCCATTTCAATTGGAATGGGCTTTGTTTGAGCAATGGATGCTTTTTATTTTCCATAAATTGAGATGGGCTTAGTTTGATGGTTTGGTAACATTTGTTTGCTTTAAATTGAAATGGATTTTGTTTGATCAATGGTTATTGCTATTTGCAGTCAATTGAGAGGGGTTTGATTGATCAATGGGTGTCATTTGTCTGCCCTCAATTGAAATGGGTTAAATTGAAATTGATTTTATCTGTTTGTCCTCAGTTGAGATGGGTTTCATTTCTTTGACCTCTGTGAAGATGGGTTTCATTTATTTGTCCTAAATTGCAATGAGTTTCTTTTGTTTGGATGGAATGGACATAGGATTGGCATGGTGTGATTGCCTTTGAAATGTTGTCATTAATTTGGCATCGATTGAAGAAGGCTTCATGCATTCAGACTGCATTGAAACCTGTCATTCTCATGGCATGCCTGTATATAGATCTAGGGGCAGGGTTAAGGCCCTAGGGTATGAATGTTGATCTTTATACTATGCACGGTTTGCATTAGAATTTTCAATGTATTCAACATTGTTGCAGGACTTGCATCAATATTGGATCCCTTTTCTTTATATTTTGGCGTATTTGTGTTGCTGTGGGGATATCATTTTCAGTTGTTTTAAAGGTGAATAAAAGTTGTGGGTATTGTATTGAACAGTTCCCTTCAATGCCATAGTCCTTGGATTGGGATACCTGAGAGCTATTGGAGATGTGGAAACGTCCACGGCCGAGGTCAAGGAAAAGAAGGATCTAGTGAAGTTGATGCTTGACTGCGCTGAGACCATGACCAACGTGCTTGATGATGTTACAGATCTAGGTTTGTATACTAACTTTTTATAAAACTTCATTTCTGAAAATGGATTCTTTCTTATCTGTATGGTATTGATAAAAATGTACCAGAATCTTTTAAAAACGCGGTATGCTTGTTAGAAAAATGGAATATGAAACTCTGATACATAAACATATCTTTCATGTTTCCTGGCTCGAAATTTGAATATAAATAACATTTTTTGTTTATAGACTGTTTGCAGTTGCATTTATGTATTTTAGGGTTTGGAATACGCATGCATGATAATTACCATATATTCTTACTTGAGAATCAATAGAAACCAACTTTCAGTTGCCCCAATGCGGAGATAAATTTCAGCACCTGGACATATATATAATTACTACTTCCACGATTCCCTGCTTGAATTTCGAATCTATATAGCATCTTCTGTTTAGAGACGGTTTGCATTTGCATTTAAGTACTGTAAGGTTTTGGAGTGAGCATGAGCGACAATTACGACAGACTCTAACTAACTCAATAATTAATGCAAACGAACTTTTGGTTGCCCCAATGCAGAGATAAATTTCAGCACATGAACATGTTGATTGAGACTGCAATCACAGAGGTGTTCCCTCTTATTAGTGCCACTTCCACGATCAAGAGATACAGAGAATTATTGACATAATACATAAGCTTATATCAACAATTTTAGAGAGATTCCAAGAAAACTGTGTACTACAGGTGATCCATAGACATCCATAGACAAATCCCCAGTCCAACTGGCTAATTGATGGGCCAGTTAGAGGTCATCATCTTAGACATTGATGGGCCAATTAGAGGTCATCATCTTAGACAAATTTGTGCAATAACATGTAAAGTAGCTTCGTTGAGGTCCGAGGATGTGTTGAAACTTTTCCTCATGACTTGATGCACTTGTGAATGTCTGCAGGGCAAGGGGAAGATGGGTCATTGCAGCTCCATATGGAAGATTTTGATTTACTACAAGTTGTGAAATTTTTAGTATGGGGTTTGAAGGATCTCTTATTCCACAGTAAAATCTCTTTTAAGATGAATATTGAACCTATGGTTGAGAACCTTCTTATGATGAACCGTGTAATTGGGGATAAGCACAGGGTTGTTCAAACATTAGGTATGTTCTAGACCGACAACTTTTCTTATTGATGTTTTCTGTCGTGATTGGCATAATTGTAGTGTTTAGCTTGAGTGAGTTCAAAGGTTTCCTGCCATGTGTTACACAGGAATCTTTCTAAGCAATGCTGTGAAATTTACTCCATCTGGGGGAAGGCTAGAGCTTGAAGTAAAGTGTGAAGAGATTGTGGAGATTGCAGCTGCTGATTTATGGAAGCAGTCATGTTTTCAGTCAGCAGTGCCATCGCAGAATTTACAGCACTCTCTGATGTTGCCTACTAATGGTGTTGGCATGAAACATAAAGTTGCCAAAATTGTGCTTTCTGTGAAGGACTTTGCAACAGGTAAGCTAATAAAAAAAGAATATGCAGAGAATTCTTGAAAGATTTTCTTTGCCAAAGTAATAAGCTTCAATAGATTTTAGTAATTGCACAGGGAAATTTTATGGTTACATTGCCCATGGAGGTCATCCCCGATGCATTACCAAGTTTTAATGTAATACTACAATTTCAGGAATCTCATCGCAGGATCAGTCAAAGTGGTTTGAGCCATACTCATTGACAACAGGGCAGGACCCAAACCATGGATATTCTGGTTTAGGATTGAGCATGGCAAAGCGTTTTGTTGAACGAGTGGGTGGTTTTATTGGAGTAAAGTCTATAAATGGCAAGGATAGCACTTTCTGTTTGTTGATTCCCTATCCTATGGTACTGGTTCATAGTTGTGGAGGAACAAATGCTGCAGTAGATATTTTTAAAATCAACACAACAGATTGCAGATCAGCATGCAATTTCCAGGATGAACTCAGCAGTTCATCTCAGATAGAGTCCAGAGTTCATGGTATTCGAACCATCAAGTCAAAGAGTCCCTTGTCTCCGGATCGTAGCTCCCGCAGACGAGTCTTGCTTGTCGAAGATACATTAATCAATAGAGTAAGTTGGTACCTGGATTGAGCCTATTTTAGGGTAGTACATTTTTTCCTAGAAGGCTTATTTCCCCAAAATTTGGTGCTAATATATCAGTCATTGTTTTCCTAAATCATTGTCTATGCCAGATAATTTTGCGGAAAGTGCTTGAAAACCTTAACCTTCACTGTGAAGAAGCTGAAAATGGAAAGGTAGCGGTGGATTTCTTCAAGCAGGGAAGAACTTATGATCTTGTGTTAATGGACAAAGAAATGCCTGTCATGGATGGACATGAGGTAAATAAGTTTTAATTCATTGGATCTGTAGGTTTGTTTCATTTTGACTGCTTGTGATTTTTTAATTAATCATGTAGATTCTCATATATCACAATACATTTTATTGTGGGTTCACATTTGGATTCATTCTTACCCTGGAAAAGACTGGCTTTTATGTCAGGCTACAAGACAACTGAGATCAATGGGAGTTAAGACACCGATTATTGCACTCACTGGAAATGCCTTGCAATCTGATAAAGACCTCTTCTTTGAGGCTGGTGTGGATGATTTTCAGACAAAGGTATGTATTACCCATCCAACATATTCTTCAGGCCTGATTTTCCTTTCTGAGTTATATTTGGTTCCTAAATTTTCTATCCCCTTTGCAGCCTCTATCTAGAGACAAACTAGTGCAATTACTAGCTCGCTATGGTGTTGAGAGCTGTGCTGGCAACAGAAGGGGTTGAAAAGGTCGTGCAACTTCATTGTATTATACTCGTGTCCTTGCAGAAAAAGGCATAGTAAGCCAAATAACAGCAAGACAATGAGTTTTCAGCTTTTTAGTGGAGCCATTTCTCCATTTTGCTAAAAGTGCTTCCAATTTCTGGGACCTTTTTGCAGTGTATAGGATTGAGCAGAGTCGAGATAATGTAATTATATTTACTTACAGTTTTGTAGACAGTGCCTGATAATGGTCTGTGGTAAAATATTTTTTTGGGAAAAAGAGATCCTGAGTTTTCTCCGGAATGCTCTTGCAAAATTCCTGCAAACTCCGACATAGATGGCGTGCACAATTTGCAAACCACTATGACAAAATTGAAGCTCAATAGATCATATGTTACCGATTTTTTCATTCAGGCAACCTGCAAATTCATCATGTTTATTTAAAATATGTTTTTGGATCTTGCAGTTGGGAGGGGATGAACGAGTACTTCCGTTTTTTACTTCTGTTTTTTCAATTATTTCCTTTTCTCCTAAGATAACTTATACATATGAAGCATGGAAAATCAAGATTCTGATCTTTATTTTTAGAAAAATGATAAATTGACCATGGTGATTTATAGTAGTATGGTTTCAAGTCTTTTCTCAGTGTACAATGTATCAAAGAACAGTATGGTTCTCTCCCCTGATTTTCCATTTGAATACAACTATTTGAGAATTTGAACTAAACAGTCATCGACATTGTGTTTACTAAATGAATGCTTAGCTGCGCATGGTTATACAGAGCAAGGGCTACAGTCGAATGACACAGTTGAGTTATCAAAGATTAATATATACAACAACCTAAGCTGTTGTGATTGATAAAGAGAATTTTGAATTTGAGAAATGTACTTAAAAGCTTGAGACATACTCTTCCGAGCACCAGAGACCTGGATGAGGACATGCAAAAGATGGTCTGAATAATCATGTGATTATAATAATTTGTAAAATGGTTTCAAAATATTGAGTTTGAGGAGTTGTTTTTAGTGAGATTTTTCGGAAGTTTTTCTGGTGGATTTTTCCGATCTCATTTCTCTAAAATTGGGCAGAAATTTATTAAAATCACAAGCTTGATGGGTAATCCCTACACAATTGATGTGCCCTAAGATTTTTTCAGGGTGCTGAATCCATATATACTGTAAAAAAAACTACTTTAAATAACATGAATCAAGATTTTACCTCAATTTTTTTTGGCCAAATTTCACCACCAAAAAGTCCAAAAAAACCCAAAAATCACAGTAAAAACAACTCATATTTTTTCACCATAAACTAGAAAATGATGAAATGTGACCCCATTTTGAAAGGAGAGATATCTCATCTAGTGTGGTAACTTTATATTGCAAATCCGATTCCTCAATTTTATTTTTTTTTCCATTGACTTTGTTTACACATGATGTACCATATTTAAAAAAAAATCATATTGACTTCGTTTACACATTATGTACGATGTTGGGAGCTGCCATTCTCACTTTATCGATTTGTCAACGGTAAAAGGCTTTCCATGTGATAGTAAATATTGCAGTAGCCCAATAAAAAACCAGTGGGGCAAGGCACGGCTAAATTGAAAGTATTTACAGAGAAAGAAGCATTTATAAAAGGGAAAAAAGTGACTTGAGAACAGTGAAAGGTTTGCTCATATTGCAGTCCAACAAATCACAATGGGCCATAGAGGAAAGGCTAAATTCAAGGTTGCCAAAACTTTGATGTTAAAAGGTGATCTGGGAACAGTGAAGATTTCTCATATGACGTTAAAGTGAAGATTTCCCAAATGATAGTAACTATTACAATAAGGTACATCATAAATCCTTGAAAAGTAAATTGAAAGTGTTTATAAAAATGGTACATTAATATTAAAAAAAAAAAGCAAAACTTGTTTATTTAAAAATATTCAGTCTTTTGGAAAGAAGTATTTAATAAAATATAGTTAATATTGAAGTTGTGTTCAGTAAATTATAATTAATGTTATTATATTAAAGGGCTTTGTCTAGGCTCTGAACACAGAATACAAATGATGAAATTAAAGGATGTTATGAAATTCAACCCAACTATATATTAAGTATTTTTAATGAAATTCGACTTAATTATTATAAAGAAAAGTAATTATATTATGTATTTTTAATAAGTTTTACTTAATTGTGATTATATAAAAGTTGGTTTGTAATATTTTTATTTGTTTTATTTAAAAATAATCTCTGTTGGTTAATATTGAAGTTGTGTTTAGTAAATTATAATTAATGTTATTATATTAAAGGGCTTTGTCTAGGCTCTGAACACAGAATACAAATGATGAAATTAAAGGATGTTATGAAATTCAACCCAACTATATATTAAGTATTTTTAATGAAATTCAACTTAATTATTATAAAGAAAAGTAATTGTATTATGTATTTTTAATAAGTTTTACTTAATTGCGATTATATAAAAGTTGGTTTGTAATATTTTTATTTGTTTATTTAAAAATAATGTCTTTTTGGTTAGTGTGATTGTATTACATATTTTTAATGAAGTTTGACTTAATTATGATTATTATAGAGTTGGTTTGTAATATGTTTTTTATTCGCTTTATCTAGAGGTAATGTTTGGTTTGTAATATTTTTTTTATTAGCTTTATTTAAAATAATGTAATTTTTGTTTTTGTTTTTTGTCAGTAAATGACATTTTTAATAATTACTATGTAATAATTAAAAGTTAATTTTTTATATATTTATATTTTCTGTAAAATTTATAAGAAACTTTCAAATAATAATTTTATATATTCATTATAAATTATGTGAAAATTGAATTTAGGTGGGGAAGATAACAGTATTTCTTTCAACCATTCAAATTATAATTATATTCAATTAATTAGATGCTCTCTAAGGGCATAGATTTGGAGTTAGATGAACTTACACTTAAATAAAATTGTTAAAATAAAATAAAAAAAATTGTGTACTAAAATTGTTAAAAACAAATTAATTGGATGTAATTTAAGTGGTGCTTTTATAAATCTGGGGTTAAGATGGATTTTATATATATATATATATATATATATATATATATATATATATATGCTAATTTTATGTTGAATATAGAAGGAATGACACAATCCTTCCATTTTAAATGACACAACAATAAACTATTATAACGATGAGAAATATCTCTAAGTATGAGGGTTTTCTGCAGTGCATTATATGAGATATCATTTTTGCGATTCAACTGGGTTAATTAAGTCATTCTATGACCATTTCCATGAGAGTTAGTCGTAATTAACTAATTTCTCATGATTTTTGAATAGTTCACTTAGCACCATTGCATCCAGTAATGCTCACAAGAATGAAAAATATCTTATTTTTAATTGTTAGATATAATATAAAAATAAGGATGACCAAGGCCAAAAAAGTTCTTTTTAAACCTCAATGAACCAATAAAATTACAATATGTACGAGGCCAAAAGCCCCAATAAACAAATAAAATTACAGAATGTATAGAGGCCTGAAATATGTATAAGGCCTGATGTACAAGACAAACCATCCTACAAAATACCCTAGCATAGGTAAAATTACAGTATGTATGGGGCCTGAGACCAGAAATAAACCATAATACAAAATACTTAGCAGTTTGGAAATGACTTGAATTGGCATTTGGAGATTCATCAATTATTGTAAGACAAGTCTTGTCAATTGAGTCTCGTACACCATATTTTACTCCAATCCTGCTTAGTGTATAGGGTTTGATAAATCAATTTGAACATTTGGACTAGTTCCATCACGTGCTACGACATTGGAATTCATCGGAAAACACCTTAGTAAATGTGGGCTCCAGATTAGAACAATGCATGTTAGAATTGAATTATAATTCATCCACTATATGCCTACTACCATGAACTTTCATAGTTGGCATATGAATAGTATAATTTTGAATATGTTGCACAACATGGGCCATTACTTGCCCCTGTCATCCTCTCATTGATGGATGGCTAGGTTGGGCTCCTAGCCTCCGTGAACCATAAGAGAGAGGCTGAAGTGTTGGAGCGCTCATCTTTCCAAATGTCTTTGGACTCTCAAATCCTCACCCTCAGGGATCAAATGGTGACAGGATGAATTGTGAGCAAAATGCTAAGATGGTAGTTCTTCGTTTTCAGTTTGTGGAACTTCGTCGTAGGCTCATAATGGATCCATGTTGGCCTCAGACGCAGGGAATATAGGTCCCATAGGGACACGTGGGCAGCAAGGCCTAGGGTTGGGTGGGCAGATATGAATTTAGTTGCTTTTGGATCATGTCACCAGCCCGACCCCATCAGGCGGGCATCTCTCTGTCAAGTTTTTGCATTGTGGAAGTATGTATTGTAAATGGCTTATTGTTAGGGGTTTTTATAGAATATATGGTAGTCTTCTAGTTTGTTTAGCGGGGCAAATAAGGTCATAGTCAAAAGTTTTTGGTAATATGGGTGGTTGAAAGCAGTCTTATTTTCATTTTGTTTGCGGAGAGGTGAATGTAATTTTTTGGGGACATTTTGAGTCAATTGTTAGGGTTATGTCTTGAATTTAATTTTTATAGGAGTTGTTTACAGAGGTGGAGGAATAGCTCGGAAGTCTAAAATTGGTTGGAATTTGGGTAATTTTTTTATTTAAAAGTAGCAGTGTTTGAATCATGTTTGGGATGGTGGAAATGGATTCAGCACTATCAAAAACCTTTAGAGCACCCAAAATATTGAAGTTTGATAGCTATAACTTGGGTTTACAAAAATACTTGCCAAATTTTCTTAAAATCTGAGTGGAATTTCCATAATTTTCAGGGCAAAAAAGCAGTCTAGTTAGACAACAACATTTTTTTATATAATACAAATTTTTTTTTTTTTTACACAATCGGTTGCTATTAGTATTAAAAAAAGGGGAGACAAAGCTCCAGAGTTACAAGATGTGATACATAGGGAGCAATAAAGGGTGTGGCGATGGTAACAACTACAACCCTTTTGCTTCTAACTTTCCTAAAAAACTGAAAAACAGAAGGTGCATAGATTCGAATGAATTGAAACAGTGAAAAGATAAATTTGCAAGACATGCTTAGTTAATATTTATATGGCTGATCTGGCGAGCAGTGGAGTCTTCAGGATTGGCATCGGCTCCCTGATTTCTTAAATTTGTAGAGCTGGAACTAGGTGCTATATTCTTTTCCAACATATACTTCAGAATTTCAATTGATTCTTGAGCGTGAGCACATTTGTTGGAGAGCTCTTTGAACTGTTCCTGTAGAGAGGAGACCCTATGGTGGAATAAATTGAGATCGGCGTTATGTCTCTCATCAGCCATCTTAGCCTGGTATTGAAGCTTATCATCCAGGATATTCTGATGGGCTCGAATTTGCTCCAGTTCCGCTTGGAGGTCTGCACAATGTAAACAGTCTTCACTCCTTGCCATTATGGGTAGCAAATACAAAATTCGAGTATTCAAGAACTGCAACAGAGAATAAGGGAGGATAGAGCGCTGCTTCAAGCTACTGCGGACGAAACAGAGGATAAGGGAGGCAATGGGACAGGCACTTGAAGAAGGAGGGAAGCTCGAGGGAGAGAAGGGCGAAAAGCGCACTAGCTGAAGATCAAACACAACAGCTCGACACAGAGAAAAAGGACATAGAGCTCCACAGCAGAGTAGCGCGAGGAGGAGAGTGAATGCCAAGAAGGGGCGGGGGGCATATAAGAAGGGACGAGAAAGGGAAGGCAATGCAGGTCGAGGGAAGTCACGAGAAAGCGAAGGAAAAAAGCATGAGAAGGATCGGGAAGGACAGAATCTTCGGATGGGGATTTCATGTAAGGAAGATAAAGATTTAAGGTAGGAGGAAAGGGATTCGAAATCATTGCAGAGCAGATAACAAATGGACCAAGTGCAGGCTCAGAAGGCACAGGGATCCGCCTCCGTCTTGAGGTTATGATGAAAAAGGCACGTCGGATCCAAGGTGTACAGAGACCTCTGCTGGGGATTCGAAAAAGATTTTGCAGATTCATGGCAGATGGATTTGGGAATCAACATCATTGTAGGAGAGGCACCCTATGGTTCTGTTGCAGGCCCTGTTGGCACGGAGGTTCGCCTCCTTGTTGAGGTTGCGAAGAATATGATAGAAGTTGATACCTTGCATATTTACAATAAGTGATTGACGTTTGCTGGTGATTTGTTGAAGAGCCACATTGGATGCCAAGCATTTATGGATCATAATGCTGATAATAATAGCCGAATCGCCGAAGATCATAGCGTTGGTTATACCAAGGTTTTGCAATTGGGATATGCCTTGGAACAAGGCGAGAGCTTCGACCCTGTTATTGGAAAGAGCACCTAGTCCCCATTCAAAGGAAGAAATAATGATACCATCTTCATTGCGAATGATACCACTAGCCCCAGCCACGCTCGGATTGGACTTAGACACGCCATCGAAGAATAGGGAAGGCCTTTTGTGACTTTTTAACCAAGTGATGAAATCCTCCTCACTCAGTCGAATTTTCCCACCGTTATTGGGGATGTGCCACTGATTGATGAAGGCGCTGCTGCATTTGATGCTATTATTTTTGTCCATCAGGTAGCTTATAAAGTTTCTCTCTTCAACACAGAGGTCCTTATAATCAATTTGATTTGCTTGACTCTTAGTTGAGATAGTTCCGAGAGTAAGGCTTCGAGCCTTACTACAAAGCTTCCTGAAATTGGTTTCTTTATCTTTGAAGACTTTTCGATTCGAGCCAGCCATATATTCCAGAGAGCTGTGTAGGGGAGAGTATCCCAAACTCTTTTGGCTATACTATTCTTTTTACGTTTCCAGGGGTAGCATTTCTTCCATAAGCCCAAGGCTTCAGAAATGGAGCTATGTGAGCTCCATGGGAGATGAGAGTTAAGAGTGACCTCCTTCCAACAGCTGGTGGAAAAGAGACATTCAATAAAGAGATGTTGAATGGTTTCTTTAGCAGCTTGGCAGTTTGGGCATCGAGAGGGACCAATCACAACTCGTTTTTTTAAATTTTCCGAGGTTAAGATTTTCCCTTTAAGTAAAGTCCAAATGAAGAATTTGATCTTGGGGAGGGCCTCAGATCTCCAAGCTATTTTCTAGATAGACCATATGGACGTAGGATATTCCATATTGCAAAGAGTTTGATAAGCTACTTTAATAGTGTAAGTCGATCCTGAGGGATCCCAACGAAATTCATCCTCGTTTTCTTGTTTAATAGGAGCAATGCCATGGAGATGAGTTTGGAGGGCTGCACGACTCGCCTCTAAGTAAGCAAGGACTTCAGGAAATTGCCACCCAGTCCATAGCAGAGATTGAACATCCCAATTAGAGAACTGATTTAAACTATGCAGCCCCATGTTACTGAGATAGGCTAAAATATGGTGAGTTCCCTGATTGCTGTTGATGGGGGCCTGCCCCATAATTCTATCTGCCCCAACACTGATATTGCTGCCACCCTTTGGTACTTTGGATATATTTTGCGCTAGAAAAGGAATAGATTTTTTACAAAGCCCCTAGATTCTGGTACAAGCTTTATTGGGGATAGCTTGGTCAAGAAGGTGCTGCTTGGAAGTATTGAGATATTTAATTTCCAAAACACGCTTCCACCAAGCAGTCTTGCCACTGATAAGTCTCCAAACAATCTTCCCACCAAAAGCCACATTTAGAAGCTTAGGAGAGCGGATACCCAAACCTCCATGCTCCTGATCTTGGATGACCTGTCTCCAGTTTATGAGATTGTATTTTCTTTTTTCACTTTTCCCCCCTTGCCAGAGAAATTGTCGGATGATGGTCTCCACTTTATGGTGAAAGATGGCGGGGGCTTGGAGAAGGGTAAATTGGTATAAAGGCAAGGAAGAGAGACCAGATTTGAGGAGAATGAGGTGGCCAGTGGGATTGAGCCAAGAAGAGCCCCAATGATGCACTTTTCTTTTCATTTTGTCTATGATAATGTCCCATACTTCAGCCTTCAGAGGACCTGTGCTCACAGGCATGCCCAGATAAGAAAAATTCCCCCATTCCAACTTGCAAGGGACCCCAAAAATGTTGGCAATGCTGTGCAGAGACTGAGCTGAAGTATTCCATCCATAAATACAAATTTTAAGATGATTGATCATGCCTTCGGAGTAGCTCATGAATTTATCTAAGAGGGTTTTGAAACGTTGAGCAATGATGTTGGAGGCACCACCCATTAGCAGTGTATCATCTGCAAATTGAGAGTGGTTCATGTTTTTGACTCCATTGCCAAACTTAATGCCAGTGATGAGCTCGACTCAACGCTTGTGATCCAGGGCCTTGCTGAAGGATTCAGCCATCAAAATGAAAATATAAGGAGATAAGGGGCAACCTTGTCTTAATCCACGGGACGATTGAAATGAGGGGGCTGGCCTACCATTGATGAGGGGGGAGATCCAAGGACCAGAAATGCATGCTTTAACAAGGTCAAGGAAGGAGGGGTCAAATCCCATTTTTTTAAGGACAACGATAAGGAAAGAGTGCCTAACTCGATCGAAAGCATTGGCCAAATCAAGCTTTAGGATAAAGCCTTTCTCTTTGCGAGAGAGGCTAGAATGGATTGCCTCTTGAACAAGAAGGATGGAATTTGGATTTGTCTGTTGGACATGAAGCCTCCTTGGTTCTCGGAAATGAGAGTATGAAGATAGGGTTTAAGGCACAATGCAAGAATTTTGGTCAAAATTTTATAAGAGGAATTATAAAGAGAAATGGGCCGAAATCTAGAGAAGGATGAGGGCCGATTTTATTTTGGAATGAGGGTGAGGTGAGTGGCATTGGTATAGCCTCCAATTTTGCTCTTGTGCTGGGCCCATTGTATCATTTTGACCAGAGCTTTTTTAATGATTCCCCAATATGTCCTGTAAAAGCTAATAGAAAAGCCATCTGGGCCCGGAGCTTTATCTGGCTGCAGGGTCCATATTGCTCTTTAGATCTTTGTTTCTTCAATTTTCCTATTGAGCAGATTGTTGATTTCCTCATTAACCATGGCGGGAAGGTACTGGAGGAAATCAGAATAGTCCTCATCGCCTCTCGTCTCAGTGAGAAGATCTTGAAAGTGTGCAGAGGCAGCTTTTTTTATTGCTTCTTGATCAGAATGGAGATGGCCTTTTGCATCTGTAATGGAATTTATATTGTTCCGAATTTTCCTAACAGTGGCCTATTTGTGGAAAAAAGCGAAATTCTTGTCACCTCCTTGCAGCCAGAGTTGTCTCGATTTAATGCGCCATTTTTTCTCCTCCTCTCTGTTGGCGTGGTAATGCTGGCAGTAAAGATCGTTTTCAAGTGCACGATGTTCATGGATGAGCCCATTTTTTTCAATTTTGTCATGGACGCCTTCCAATCTGCTATTTATATCTAATTGAATCCTCTTTGGTTCTTTATAATGGAATTTTGCCCATTCCTTGAGAGCGATTTTAGTGTTCTTCAGCTTGTTTTCCCATATGAATACAGGTGATCCTTCTATATGTTGGCTCCAAGTATACCATAAAATTTGATTGGCTTCAGGAATATTATTCCACAGAGCATTGTATTTAAATGGAATAGGCCCTAACGGGCATTGCTCCTCAAGGATGAACGTGATTGGATAATGATCAGAAGCAGAAAAGGGAAGCACGAAGGCCGAAGCTGTAGAGAAAGATGAAAGGAAGGAGATATCCACGAGAATTCTGTCTAGCCTCTCCATGATATTGTCCCTCCCAATTCTTCGGTTACTCCAAGTAAATCTGCGATTTTTAGGAACTATATCTACCAACTCATGCTCCTGCATGATGCCTTCAAGCTGAGCCCTGAATGGATCTTGAGTGAAACATCCTCCTCTTTTTTCATTGGAATGAAGTATGATATTAAAATCTCCTCCAATTATTATATTATTGTTCTCTTCTTCATCAATATCAGCGTTGATAGAATTCCAGCACTGTTCTTTATCTTTGTAGTGATCTGGGGCGTAAACATTGTAAATGGAATTTTTTTTTTTTTGTCTCCGAAGTTCTCTAATATAACTTTGATCTAGTTCTGATTGATTATGTTGCCTTTAAGTCTCCATTCAATTTTATTCCAAATCGTAACTAAACCCCCAGAAGCCCCTCTTGATTTAGAGAGAAGGCCTTCATACTGCTTGAACTTATCAATTATTCCTTTCATTTTTTGTTTCCCTTGCTTAGCTTCTTGCAAGAGAAGGATTCCTGGTTTCTCATGATTTATCAGGTCTTTGAGGGCAACAATTTTGGAGGGGTGCCCTAATCCCCTATTGTTCCAAGAAAGGACTTTCAACATTGAGTACAGGTGGTACGAAGGGTTGCTCGCCCTCCTTGTTCCTTAGGCCCCACCTCCTTACTACTTTGACCCAAAATGTAGGTTTCTATGGGGTTTTGGGTGCCCATTGCAATGTCTTTTTGTGCATTTTCATCCCTTTGTTGCCTAATGGATCTCCTTCCTGGCCCTTGCTTTTCATGTGGTTCAAGGTTTGCACCATGCTCTTTCGAAGAGTTCCTAGTAGCACGAGTGGAGGGGGGTTCAAGAGTAGAGGGAGGATCCCGAAGGGAAGGAGAGGGGCAATGGGCTTCGGATTGAGAGAGAGGGATTGAGAGTGGAGGGTCATCATTGGGAGGTGAAATGGAGGAAAAGGGGTTGGAATATTCTAGGGCGGTATTGGGGGGGGGGGGAAGGCCAAGACAGAGGGTGTTAAAGGTTGGATGGGGGGATCCTGGGAAGAAGGGGAGGAGGAGGAGGCTAAGGGATTGGATTGAGAAAGAGAAGAGGATGAGTTAGCCTTACGGTTAGAGGCAGTCTTCTTTTTTTTAACCATTTCCCACTGTGCATCTTGATTAGGGTTTTCAACATCAATTACTTTAGGACAACGATTTGCAAAGTGGCCATATTCGTGACATACCTTACATTTGAACGGGATCTGCTCGTAATCCAGCTGCTGAATATGGGTCCAATCATCCACTTTGAGCTTGATGGCCTCAGGGAGACCTTTACCAAGGTCTACCTCAACACAGACCCTGGCACAGGCTTGCATGTTATCCTTTGGTTCGCTGCGATCAATGAATTTTCCGACGGCGTTCCCAATGGCATGAACCGATTCCTCTCCCCAGTAGTGGAGGGGAAGGTGAGGGAGACGAACCCAAACCAGAACTGTGCTAGGCGCATCCAACTCAGGATCGAAGTCCGGGGTCCATTTGTTGAGATATAGACCTCTAGAGTCCATGAGATAAGGCCCATTCCTGAAGATTAAATCCTTGTCTTCTTTGGATTCGAAGTGAAAAGTAAAATACCCTTTTCCACAAAAACGAATGGAGATTTTGCCATTAATTTTATCAGCCCAGTTTCGCTCAACCCATGGCTGCACCGTCTTTGGAGAGGGCCAAAGTCCAGTAATTTCCCAATAAGTCCTTTTTCAGCCAGAGAGAGAGTGGCCATGCGAGGAAGAGATGGAGGAAGAATGACTTCCTATAGACCCTCGAGTTTTTTAACAAATTTAGAGATCGTCGGGTGAGGTCTCTGAGGCGGCAGAGATTTAACAAGGGCGGAGAAAGCCAATTGAGCAGCGGCAACCTTCGAGGAAGAGCCCGGAGGGGCCATGCTAGCAGAAGAAGGGGAGAAGAGGACAAGGACGCTGGCTCAGCCAAGCGCAGGCGCAATAGCAACGCGACCTAGATCATTCCCGAGCGCAGCAGCAGTTGCAGAGCGAAAACATTCATTAATTTTCAAATACAAATTTGTATATAATACAAATTATACCTATTTCTTTGAAAAAAGAAAATATAATATAAGAGTAGTCTAGGTAGGTGACAATTTCTTTCTTCAAAATCTAGATTGGAACACTTCTAAATCAAGATTTTGCAAAATAAAAAAACATTTGATTTTGGTGAAAAAGTTACAATTATAGTGAAATTGTCATCATATTAGAAGACACCTATAATATATACATATTGAGATTGAAATATTTTATTTTATTTTTTCTCTTTTTATAGGTCAAATTAATTATTTTTTAAGTAATTAGTATACTCTTATTCTACTACATTAAAATGATTTTTGTTATGAATAATTATGGCGGATATTAAAATATTTTTTATCATTTATCATTTATAATTTATTAATATAAATATTATTATTATTATTATTTTAAGGAGTTGTCTTTAGTGGGACTTTTTGGAGTTTTAGGTGCCTGAATCCGGTGAAAAAATTTGAGGTAAAATCTTGATTTTGTTATTTAAACTGGTTTTCTGACTCTATATATGGATTCAACACCCTCAAAAACCTCTAGGACACTTCGATTGTGCAAGGTTAACAATCAAATTACACCGGAAAAAGCCATGGGAAAAACCTTCAAAAAGTTGCACTAAAAACCATTAGTTATTTTAAACTTAACACTGTCTATCCAAAACCCAATGAACTAATATAAATATTATTTTATTACTTTTAAATATAATATCCACTCCATACCAAGTTATATCACTTCTCTCAGAAAATATATATATATATATATATATATATATTAAAAAAATAAAAAAATAAATATATTTATAATTAAATTTTAATTTAAAAAAATAAAAGTAAAATCTAACTTTTTTAATAAAAAATAAAAATAAATTATTTATTTATAATTTAAATTAATTTTTTTAATAAATTATTATATCATAAAAACAATTTTAAATTTTTAAAATATTTGTAATTATTAATAACTAGTTTTATGTTTTTTGGTATGTAAATAAATATTTTAAAATTTAGAAGTCATTTTAAAATGTAATTATTAGTAAGTAGTCTTATCTATTTACTTATTTCCAAATTATTTAAGCTTATCATAATTTTCAAAACTCGGGGGTCGGGTAGCAAAAACTCTAGCTGCCTTGGCTCTCTTTGTGATGTGCTTGGGTCTTCGTTACAACTTTTGTCTCATTGTGGTCTTCTGTTTCTGTCGGGGTCCCTGCTCTATTGCCACCAATGCTTCTACTCGGGGTTTCGCTTGGATGCATTGCCGCCCAACTCATGTCACCACAACCTGTGACCCTTCTTCGGTGTTGGTTCCTTTGCTGCTTGCACATATGAGGTCGTGGTTCTTCACCGAGTTTTGTAGCCCTGTTTGTTTCAATGCACATTTTTGGGCTTGTTCTACGGGCCTTCGGAGTGGCCTATGCCCTGGTTCGTTTCATTATGCACCCTTTTTGGCTTATTTGGTGGGCTTTTGTGCTGTTCTTTTTGGTACCATTGTTTTGTGGCCTAGGGTTTTTTGCAAGGTCCCTAGGGTTTTCATAATGGGGGACTATATATTGGAGCATTGTATTCTATTTTTGTTGGTCGCATGACTTCTCCTTGTAAAGGCTCGACCTTATCTATGTAAGATCTACGACCTTTGGACATATTTTTTGAATACGTGCAAGTCATTTATCAACAATATGTAATTTTATATCTTCATATAATAAAATTATGCTTATTTTCGAGGGGAAAAAAATAGTCTTCTCTAATATGTATTTTAATTTAGTTTGCAGTGTAAATTTGCATATAAATTACTATAACATGGTTAATTTATTTATAAAATATTTTTCTTTTTTCATTTTGTAAGTTGTTATCACCAAATTGAGTCCTCTTGGGCTGCTTCAATGGTCAACTTGGAGCAACTGTTTCAAACCACTTATAACTGAAGCTTAGCCTCTTTAGTCTGAGAAGGCTCTCTCACATGTAATTTATGAAATTTGTTAATGATAAAGATAGATGGATAACTCTATGAATTGTGTCTTGGTTTTGTATGTTTGCAGGTTGAAAAGATGAAGGCTTGCTACCATTGGGTTGTGGACTTAGTGACAGGGATCTCAATGACAAAGACTCTCCTTGTGGAAGCTGAGGCATGTAGATACTTAAATGACAGTAGAATACACACATACAGAGTTTACTCAATATATAAATTTTCAAAGGAAGTCAGAGCATGAGAAACATGAATTTTGAGTAATGAACATTAAGGTACTGAAAGCAAGACATTGAGAAAGATATCCAATAGTTTAGTGCTTGAAAGTAAGCCAGAGCATGCAAAGCAAGAATTCTGAGTAATCAAACATTAACATATTGACATAAAGTAATAAGATACATAGGGTTCATGAAAGTATCAAATGAATCTCAGGTGAAGGATGAAACCAATAGCCATTCTCCATTTCTAATCAAAAAACCTGTTTACAATAGTAGCAGTCAACCATAACATATCCCAACCCTTTCTAACTCTAAAAATCAGTCCTTTATAGAATTAGGACTCATGCAAATGATATGCAGCCTTCCTAGCTTCGAATTCCCACCTCATAGTCCTATTTCAAACATGATTCTATCACTTGGAGACTTCCTAGGGATATTTCTGTTTTGCAGAGTTTGAATACAAAAAGGACTCTTCTTTCATTAATAGTTCAACAAATAAATTTAATAACCCTTATCAACTGCAACCAACTAATTTTTTGAGTGTACTAGAGTGATGATGTGTCATTATGCCACGTGGATGCTGAGTTGGACCTCCTCAAAGTCGATTTTTTACAATTTTTTCACAAATCTGGTTAGTGAAAATTCTGAAAAAATAGGCTTCAAAGATGAGTGTATAATTTCCAAAACTTGATGGATTTGCAGAGGCTAAGAGAGATTTTTGTACATGGACATGTGCTGAAGAAAAAACTCTTTCATATTTCCAAAATACTTTTTCATTTGCTTAGAAACCTTAAAAAACAACTCGCTACGAAAACAGGGCAGTTTCATAGTGTGCTTTTGTAGCATCCAAAAATAGCTTTTGCACTCAAAATTTCTGCTCTTTGGCTATTCCAATCATGACTTGACATCTTATCACTACCATTTCCTCTCCTTGAAAGACACAAAAAGTGGTCTTTAAGGAAAAAATACAGCTACAGGTGTTTTCGTAGCATTTTCTTGGCTTTAAGCCTAGGAAACGCTAAGCCAAGAAAACGCTACGGAACTATGGAAAACTGTGCAATTTATAGATTTTGACTTTGCCTAAAAAAAGTAACCTCCAGTTGTAGAAAATTGGTCTTCAACATGAAATTAACCTCTTAAAACAAAATCAAACTCAATTTAAGAGCCTTGAGGTGTTTTCTCTTCAAAAAACATCCTTTTCACCTTTAACAAGTTTATTCATCACTAAAATGACTGCTTTTTCTGAAAACATAGGGTTCATAGATGAGTTCTTTTCTCCCTATCCTTGATATACATTGCAAAACTGAAGGAGGTTTTTGTATGTCAGTATGCCTTTAAGAAAAACCTCTCTTGGTTGTTTGAAACACATCTCCAGCTGTCCAGAATATGCATTCTAAAAACATGTATAAAACAAAAAAATTCTGCATTCTGAAAATATGGCTGAAAGACATCCCTGTATCTCACAATTTGTAGCACCTTTGAGAAAAGTGAAAGAGGTTATTTTTATTTGATATGTTCTTGAAAATAACCTCTCTCAGTTTCTTAAAATAATTCTCTGTTTGCCCAAAACCTCCCTTGAAGTTGACTGCTCAAAGTCAGAAAACAGAGAAATGCTTCATATTCACTACGAAACTATCAACAGTTTCGTAGCATTTTCTGCCTATTTTACATTGAATTCACTACGAAAGTAAGGATTCTTGGCTAAAATGACCTTTTCAGAGTTGTAAGCTTTGGAAATGAAATTTGTCAGCAAATGTTGACTAATTGAACATGATGTGACCTATATGGAGGTGGTTTTGAGATGAAATGAGGGTGGTCTTGAAACTTAGGATATGTTAAATATGAGAAAATGAAATTTCCTATGCCAACTTGAAAAAGGTTTAAGGAGACCTTACCCTTTTGAGGAGTGAACTATATGACCATGTCAAGTAATGACTCACAAAATTATGAGTGATAATAGTAGTCTAAAAGCTTCTATTAATTCAGGAAAAGATTACATCGTTGGACACATCTTTGAAAAATTATTCCTTCCTTCCTCACTCCTAATGGATTTGTTGGCCAGGAGAAAGAAACCAAAACATATGTCAAAATCCTACTACAAATGAAACATGAAAAGAGAAAGAGGCCAATATGACCAATGAATTGATAACACCAAGAAATAGCCGATTATCATCGAGGATCCGAGTGAATATGAGCATGATTCTTAGGTAAATTACTAGGTGAGGAGGGTGGAATGAATGAGCAATGGACATGAGTTTCCATGTGCACCAGATGAACTTCCACCTGATCCAATTTTTCCATAAGTCTTTTTTTTTTCCTTTGAACCAAGGTATCGAGACTCTCCATCATCCTCCATTGATGAGTTTGAAACACATTCATTATTTTTATGACAACCTTATTATCCTCATGTCTATCATCACTAAGTCACTCCAATAGGGTAATTAATTGCGTTAACTGCCCCTCAAAATGGTCTAAGGGAGGTAGAGGGAGGTAGAAACTCAACAAAACCTGGAAATTCCTCATGCTCAGGGCCCACGACTTCCCCAAGGCCACGCTCCTCGCTAGCGTGTTCATCTAGTTGGCCTCGCCATCCTCCACCTCTCATCATGCTACCCATCTAATAGATTATGACTTGCTTCCCAAGAGAGTCGCCTAGCCAAATCTTCGTCCCCCAGAGCACAGACACACAACACCTATATACACTATAACACATATTTGAAACCAACCTGCTCAGGACCAAAAATTCCCAAAAAGCCCCCTTCCCACCCGTCCCAGAAGAGGAAAAAGGACTCAATAACATATATCGATGAGTGAGTAAGAATGATTTGAGAGCTTCACGCGGTGTAATCACACCAGGCCACCACCACTACCCAGATTCAAATTGAAGAAAAAACATAACAGGAGAGTCGCAACACCCAGTGGATTTACCTCGATGTCAGCGAGAGGGTCCCAACACCCAGAGTGTGCATGCACCACCATCGAGCTTCCAAGCTCGTCACACAATCGTCGACTAGTGAAGTGTACTAAGGAAAATCACTTGTAGGTTGCTATCTTGAGATCCCAAATGTGGACCATTCGAGTTGGAAATGCTCCCCCTCTGCCACTCCAAAGCATGTCATCAATTTCCCCCACAAACACATATCGACTATCGCCTCCTAAACTCACCACCATAAATACTTTGTCAATACCGTGAGTTCTAGCTCTAAGCCATCCCGTACCACTGCAGAACCTTCCACTGACTAAAAAAATCACCACTCACAAGGACGCTAGGCTCTCCATCAAACTAAATCCACAATTAAATAAACTGATGCATTAACACTTCGTGCATATGCCTTCACACACTTTTGCATGCAACGCAAGGGCCACGACACCAGCTTATTAAATGCCATCGAGCCCATATGGGTTGTTAGCGTCCAATTCTTCCCCTGTACTTCTTTGTTCGCTCACCCCCATCGAGGTATTTATAAAATAATATTGGTATATGAATTCTAATATATAATAACTTTAACAACCATAGATCATTTTTTAATTTCTCTCCTCTTCATTACTATTGTTTGGAGAGATATTTGTTCACTGGAGGGTACCCCCTCTCTTGGCTTGGATCCAACATCAACAAATGTCAATCTCTCTAGTTTGATTCTCATAAAAATCTTCAATATAAAGTTCTTCCACTCATTGTGGCTTGGGGAGTATGGTTGGAAAGGAATGCTTCCATCTTCCATGGTAAAGACATTCCCCCACAAAAATTTCCATTCACAGTCTTGCCATTGCCCATTGCATTCCTTGTAAATACCAAACTCCATACACTTTGCACCCCCATACTCTTGATATCCAAATGGACTCTTCTTGGGCTTTTTTTGATGGGGCACCCCACAGAATTCCCTATATTAATGGAGTAGGGAGCATGTTATACCTCTAAAAAACATCTATTTCCTATTTGCAAACATTGGTCCTGCATCAAACAACTATGTTGAATTTTTTGCTCTAAAGTTGTTGCTCCATATTGTCATCTCAAAGAACATTCCTACACTACATGTCTATGGTGATCCCAAAATATTATAGATTGGGTAAATGAAATTGCTAGAGTTCAAAAACTACATGCTTTCCCTTGTCATTGAAAATGTACAATAAATTACACACATTACTCTTATCTCTTTCCATCATATCTATAGGTGCCAAAACACAACAACAAATGCCCCCTCAAAGGCTACACTAGATTTGGATGGAGGCTCATGTAAAGTCATAGAAGATAAACAAGGCTAGTAACAAAAATATCTTCTTGACCCTTAGGTCTAAGTGATCATTTTTCTAATGGGAGTAATTCCCTTATATTGGGCATTTTGTTTTGTAAGTTTTGATGAGAAATATGAAATTATATTCAAAGAATTTTTGTTGTCAACATGGGAAAAAGCACATAATCTAAAGAAGAAAAATGATATATCTCTTTTTTTTTGTAAAGCATATAAATTATTATCTCCCTTAGGGTGGAGGACCTGTTTTTCTTTTGCACAATTTTTGTTTGCAACAACTATATAACCTACAGAATACCAATTGACATATGCAACATACAATTTTACTTATAAATAAACAAAATTATAGATTTGTTTCCCAATTAATTTTAATAATATTTTAATAGTTTTTTTTTTATTAATATTGAATATATATATATATATATATATATATATATATATATATATATATATTCCTTTCCACTTTGAAGATTATATAATTCTATATTAAAACTATTCATAAATAGATTATTAAATATAATATTAATGAATAAAAATAATATTAATTATTAACATTTGTAAATATTAAAATAATAAAATATTATATTTAAAAATTAATAAATATAAATAATTATTTTATAAATAAATTTTAACAATATATTAAAATGTTATAACACTGCGAACTTGATTAAAATGCATATGCAGTAAAATTATCTTTTATAACTACATTTAATATGTTTTTTTTTTAACATAATGGTTAACTATTATATTAAAATATTTGGTTGTATGGCCAAAATCATTTACATGCTTCAGTGATTTCGGTTGCTTCAATGTTCCAATATATCCACAACAAAAATTTCTTCCCCCACCGGATTTTTGTACTATAGTTTACATTGGAATCTCCTGCAAATTCTGCAAAATTGCCCTAAAAAATATTTCATACTTGCAGTACATAAAAAGAAAAATTACTTAGAGAGCCCCAAAGGGACCAAGTTTTTTGCATGTTCTACTATCCCATCCTTACCATGATACTAACCATCTTCAGATAGCGACACATGCTTCTTCCAACTGAAGATCAATGCCGAGATCAGAAAAACCACACTTGTAACCAAGATCACGTTCATTCAATGCGTCTCCACTGGATTGCAGCTTCAACAAAATCAATTTGAACTCTAGGCCAACTATCTGCCTACCCATGTGCATATGCAACCACTCACATTTCTTTTCCAGAAGATTGAACCTTGCCTACTTCTCAATTTCAACGAGCTCCAACCTTTTGTCAGTTGTAATTTCAACCATGCCCATTAACAGTTTGAATAAAATCTCAATAGATCTTAATTCTCAACAAATTGCTTCCATTTCTGTCGCTCACTAAGAGGGACTTGACTCTCGGAGGCAGGCATATTTTCTCTTCCCAAACACATATCATGAAACCACAGATCAATACACAAAGCAAGAGGGAAAGTCGAGCAATTACCGAAGAGCCCTTGCGCATTTAATAATTCTTCATCACGCCAACCAAGACGAAAGTCAAGGAGAGGCATTAATTCTAGATTGAATTAGATCTGGAGCCTCGAGGAGGAATTTTGTCATACAAATTAAATACAAGCGAGGAGAATGTTGTAGAACATTAAAATAGGACAACATGGATGATTTCAATTACATCAACAACATCAAATCTCATTTAAAACATGTCCTCAAGCTTATCCATTTGTTTAGACTGTAATTACTAAAAAACAAAGAGGGAAACGTGGAGTACGCTTCACCTCCATGTGAAAAAGGTCCCATGTTGTCTATGTCAGGTGTTGGCGGAATTAGGTTCCATATAACACATAATGCAGTGTCTTTGCCAACCAAGTTTCTCCTGCACGTTGATGGGCAATCATGATGATCTACCTTTTCAATATTAAACATATGGAATTGAATCATGGAATTGGGGAAAAGTTCCCTTGAACATAGTTTGATTCTAGTATCCCTTGTGCAAGCTTTGTCCCATGATTGGCAAGTAATTTGTCTGTTTCTTCATTTAAGTGTTTAAGAATGTGGAAGAGGGAGATGTCCTCAAAATTCTTAATTTGCAAGGTTATTCTATTCACAATTACAGGGATGAGAAAGCTTCTTTCAAATGTCAATTTGAAGATTTACCTTATGATTATCAATGAATCTCGATTCTCCAAGGAACTTTAGCTTCCATATATCTTTGCTAATTGCGATATCCAAATCTTTCCATAATGCTAGAAATTTAGCTTGATTATTTGTTGTTGTACCCAGACCCCAAGTGAATATTAACATTGATTGTTCTTCAAGGAAAAAGATCACCCCTCCCACTCCTGGGACCCCTAATATGGTTCTTGAATTTTAAAAAGTTGTGTTTATATTATAAATTTGAGTTTCAAGAAGTTTTTATATTTTAAATTTATTAAAAAACTATATATCTTTATTTTAATGATAATGAGATCTTTTAGGTTATGAGAATGAAGTGTTATGTGTGAGGAGGTTATTCATAAATACTATTAACTAGCTAGATACAATATGTCTTTAGACGCTTGAACCTATGCAACTAGGGAAACTAATTATTCACCAATTTATTTGAACTGATATCCTTCGATTAATTTTTCTTGTGGGGTAAACACCCATAAGAAGATTTGAACTTTGAATCTCACAATTTACATAGGAATGCATAACATTGCGACCACTAAATGAGCTTGCCCATAAACTATTTCTACTTAAATAATAATAATAATAATAATAATAATTAATTAATTAATTAAAAAAAAACTAAATTTTGAATATTAATTTATGATCATATAATTAATTAATAATATTTATAAATAAATACATTTTATATTAATTAATGATAACATAGTTTATTAAAAAATCAATTATAAAAATATTATTTTCGAGTATAATAAATAAATAAAATGAATAAGTTAACTCCATAATTACGTTGGGTGTGGAGTCTGATTATCTTCCTTATTTAGTTGTACCGCCGCGTTGGACCCCTGTTCTTAACAGGTGGCAACGTCGCCCATCGTTTGATCGTCGTCAGGAGGGTCCAGGGGGGGTGGTGGCGACCTTTTGGAGTCCCCCTTGACGAGGGGTTTTCGGGGGTAGTACCCCCAAAGCTAAAAACATATGTGAAATTGCCTTGTAAAATATTGTAATTTTGTAGTCAATCTGGGTCGTTCATTAGGCAGATGATATAATGGTAGAAGTTATGTTTAATTTAGGGTTTTTTGCCCTAAAAGGCAACTCCTCTGTTGTATGAGGGTATTGTATTGCATCTATGTATGTTGTGTATACTCTGAGTGAGAAATATAAAAGGGCACTGTGTGACAAAGAGAAGAGTATATTACAACGGATTTGTTGTAGGTTGTGTTTCTTCATTTTGTTGGATAATATAAAGGAAGGACTGGCTGTTTCCGTGGACGTAGCCCAAGTTGGGTGAACCACATATATCTGTCTCTCTCTTGTTTTATATGTTTTCTATGTTTGTGTTTCCACATATTTTATGTGTTTCATTGCTCTATAATATATAATTTTCTAACAACTAGTATCAAAGCTGAAGGTCTATTTGGCTGATAAACTTGCAGGAAAGAAGGGTTCCTGGTTCGAGTGGGAGAAATGGCAGAAGATGGTAGGTTTAGGGTCGAGAAATTTAATGACCAAAACTACCCATTGTGGAAGATGCATATGGAAGATTATCTGTATCAAAAATATTTGTACTTAACATTGAGCGGAAAAACAAAGAAGTTGTTGAGTATAACAGACGCAGAATAGGAGATTCTCGATAGAAAGGCACTTGGAACAATACGGTTGTGCCTCGCGGCATCGGTAGCCGTCAATATTTTGAAGGAAACAACAATAGTGGGTTTAATTAGGGCATTGGCGAAACTATATGAAAAAACCTCAGCCTCAAATAAGGTATTTCTTATGAAAATTTTATTTAATATAAAGATGTCCGAAGGTGGATCTGTTGCTGACCATTTAAATGAATTTAATATGGTTACCAGTCAGTTAAGTTCTGTAGGGGTAAAATTTTATGATGAAGTTAGGGCTTTGTTATTTCTATGCTCATTGCCAGAAAGTTGGAATGGTTTAATTATGGGCATTAGTACTCTGTCTCTGGATCTATTACTTTAAAGTTTGATGATGTTGTCAGTGCTATCCTCAGTGAGTAAATGCGACGGCAAAGCTCTGGTGAGAAATTGGTTAATGCTTTGAGTGCAAAGACTAGGGGAAGAAAAATGGAAAGAGGAAAGAGCTCGAGATATCGCAGTAAATCAAGGAAAGACAGATCCAAGTCTAGATCAGGGATAGTGTTTTGGAAATGCGGAAAGAAATGACACCTGAAGAAAGACAGTAAATCTCAGAAGGGAAAAGGAGACACACAACAAGAAAAAAAATCATGAAGAAAATGTGATAGGTGACGTGTTACAAGATGCTTTTATTATTTCATTAGAAAATGTTATTGAATCCTGGGTGGTAGATTCAGGGGCCTCATTTCATTTCACACTTGATAAGAAATATTTTTCATGACTATGTTCAAGGAGATTTTGGACAGGTTTGTCTAGGTGATGATAAACCCAATAAAATCATTGGAATGGGTAAAGTTCTTGTAAAACAACAAAATGGAAACCAAAGGTTATTAAAGGAGGTAAGGCATGTTCCAGACCTGAAGAAAAATCTGATTTCAGCAGGGCAGTTAGGCGGTGAAGGTTGTGTTACAACTTTCACAAATAACACTTGGAAGGTCAATAAAGGAGCCCTGGTAATAACAAAAGGCGAAAAGGTTGGTACATTGTATTTATGCAATGGTATTTATAACTCTGTTAATGCTTTAACTTACAAAGGAGCATATGCAACATTATGGCATCATAGGCTCGGACACATGAGTGAGAAGGGGATGAAGATTCTTCACTCAAGAAATTTGTTTCCGAGGTTGAAGAACATTGATTTGGATTTCTACAAGAATTGTACTTATGGAAAACATAAGAGATTTAGATTTCTTAGAGTTGGGAAAGAAAAGAAGAGAAAAAAATTAGAGCTTGTGCATACAAATGTATGGGGACCTGGTCAGGTATCATCTCTCGATGGCTCTCATTATTATGTTACTTTTATTGATGATGCAACTAGAAAAACTTGGATTTATTGTACTCAAAATAAATCTGATGTATTTGATACTTTCAAGAAATGGAAATCTTTAGTTGAGATTGAGACATGAACGAAGTCGAAGTGCCTGAGATCGGAAAATGGAGGTGAATATTGCAGCAAAGAGTTGGATAGGTATTTTTCAGAGCATGGAATTCACAGAGAGAAGACAGTTCCAAGAACACCAAATGGTGTGTCAGAAAGGATGAACAGGACAATCATGGAACGTGCAAGGTGCATGAGATTGCATGCAGGATTGCCTTTACAATTTTGGGCAAATGATGTAGATACTGTTATTTATCTAATAAATAGAGGGCCTTCAAGTTCCTTGGATGGCGGTATTTCAGAGGAGGCATGGACAAGTAAAAAGGTAAAATACTATTTTTTAAATCCTTTTGGTTGTGAGGCCCTTGTCCATATTAATAAAGAAAATAGAACAAATCTTGAGGCAAAATCAAAGAAATGTACCTTTATTAGATACGGTTTTAATGATTTTGGTTATAGTTTATATGATTATTAAAATTACAAAATCATTAGGATCAGAGATGTAATATTCAATGAAAAGGTATTGTATAAGAATTAGTCGAGGAAAAGAAACAGGAAAAAAAAAAACAAGGAATACACAGTTTTTGATGAGATCACAGAAAAAGTAAAGGTGCCTGAAAATAATAATAATCAAAAGCCACAACAATAACCACCACCACAATAAAAACAGGTACCTCAAACACCTAAAAGTGGTGTTAGAAGATCCACCAGGATAAGTAGACCCCCTGAACGATACTCTCCTTCATTATATTATTTATTGTTGATTGATTCTAGTGAACCTGAATGTTATGAAGAAGCAATGCAAGTCAAAACTAGGAAGAAGTGGGAGCTAGCCATGAAAGAAGATATGGACTCTGTAATACATAACCAGACTTGGGAATTAGTCAAGTTGCTTGCAGGTAAAACAACATTGCAGAATAAATGGGTTTACAGGCTGAACGAAGAAGATGGAGGAAAACAGAGGTATTAAGATAGACTTATGGTGAAGGGTTTTGCACAGAAGAAAGGTATTAACTTTGATGAAATATTTTCTCTTGTTGTTAATATGACTTCAATTAGAACTATTTTAAGTCTTGTAGTAGCGGAAGATTTTCATCTTGAACAGTTAGATGTAAAGACAACATTTCTCCATGGAGATTTGGAGGAAGAGATCTATATGCAGCAACTACAAGGATATGAGGTCAAAGGGAAGGAAAAATTAGTGTGCAGGTTAAAGAAGAGCTTGTATGGCTTAAAACAGGATCCAAGGTAGTGGTATCTAAAATTTTATAGGTTTATGTCTGAACAAGGTTATAGTAGATGTCACTATGATCGTTGTGTTTATCTGAAAAAAGAAAAATGATGGCAGCTATATTATATCGTTATTGTATGTATATGACATGCTTGTTGCAGGTTATAATATGTAAGAAATAAATGTGCTCAAAATAAAATTTGAAAATTCATTTGCAATGAAGGATTTGGGAGTTGCAAAACAAATCCTTGGTATAAGAATAACTAGAGACAGGAAAAATCGCAAATTAACGTTGTCTCAGAATGAGTACATACAAAATGTGTTGAAAAGATTTAATATGCAGAATGTAAAACTAGTTAGTACACCTTTTGCTAGCCATTTCAAAATTAGTACGGAGATGTGCCCCAAGACCCAAGAAGAAATGGATTATATGTCTAAATTTTCATATGCATCAGCAGTTGGAAGCTTAATATATGCAATGGTCTGCACAAGGCCTGATATTGCACATGCAATGGGAGTTGTAAGAAGGTACATGAAAAATCTAGGAAAAGAACATTGGATGGCAGTAAAATGGATTCTCAGATATTTGAGAGGTACCACAAATCAAGCATTATGCTTTGGTGGTTCAAACATTGCTCTACAGAGATATGTTGATGCAGATATGGCAGGTGATAGAGATAACAAGAGGAGCACTACAGGGTATGTATTTACGGTAGGTGGAACAATTGTCGGTTGGGTTTCAAAAATGCAAAGTGTTGTTGCAATTTACACAACGGAAGCAGAGTATGTTGTTGCTACATAGGGTAGTAAAGAAATGATTTTGTTACAAAGGTTTATGGATGAAATGGGTAAGAAGCATGATATGGGCAGGTTATACAGTGACATCCAGAGTGCCATTCATCTTGCAAAGAACTCAACATTTCATTCCAAGACTAAACACATATAGCTCAAGTACCATTTCATACGACCAGTGTTGGAAGATAGATAGTTGAAGCTGGAAAAGATACACACTAGCCAGAATCCTGCAGATATGCTAACAAAAGTTGTAACCAGGGAGAAACTGAGATTATGCTCAATTTCAATTGGTATTCAAGTATGATGATGAAGATGAGAAACAAATAGGTCCAAAGTGGAATAATTGTCCATAAAATGAAGCAGCAGTGGAGTTTCTACAATTAGTCTCCAAGTGGGAGATTGTTGGGTGTGGATCTTGATTATCTTCCTTATTTAGTTGTATCACTGAGTTGGACCCCTATTCTTAACGGGGTGACAACGTCGCCTGTCGTTGATCGCCATCAGGGGGGTCTAGGGTGGGTGGGGCAGTGACGACCTTTTGGAGCCCCCCCCTGGCGGGGGGTTTCGGAGGCAGTGCCCCCGAAACTAAAAGCAGATGTAAAATTGTCTTGTAAAATATTATAATTTTGTAGTCAATCTGGGTCGTTCATTAGGCGGATTATATGACGATAGAAGTTATGTTTAATTTAGGTTTTTGTCCCTAAAAGTAAACCCCTCTATTGTATGAGGGTATTGTATTGCGTATGTGTATGGCATGTATACTCTGAGAAAAAAATAGCAAGGGGGACTGTGTGACAGAGAGAATAGTATATTACAACGAATCTATTGTTATAAGTGAAATGTAAAACATATATTTGAGCTTAGCATTTATCATGTAGCTCGCCTCGATGGTAAATTGCCTTTGGATTATATCTGGAAAATTTGGAATTTCTACAAAAAAAAAATTTCACAATTTTAAAGTTGAGGCATTGGGAAGCTTGGACTATGGTTTTATAATTCATTCCTTTATAATGTAAAAATGAAATTAACTATTATATATTAAGTGTTGAAAGTGGATTTTTTAAAATATTGTTCGCACAACTTTGTCATCCTAAGAATCTATGAGGGGTTAATAGAATTGGGATTAAATATGATAAAATCAAAACATGACCGCAGGAAGACACATCTTATGAGGTAGAGGACACATCTTTTGTGTTCGGATGCGATATAGGGAGATGTCCGAGTAAATGAGGGTGACGTTTCTTGAAAATTTCATTATATCTTTTATATGGACTTATTACATTTTTTTCAAATTTGTATTTAAAATAAATAAAAGTCCTTATAAGAGAATCAAAACCTTCTTTAGTTCACTCTAGGTTTACTATTAAACATATATTAATATGAATTAAATAAAAGAATAGAAACCTTCATTGTTTAAATGGAAATGCATTGTTATTCTTGAGATGTTTAAGGTGGTTTTTGTTTTCTTTTGAGTAGATGCAAATTTTTTATTAATAGCGAAAAAAGATTATATTGAGTACATATAGTTAACATTGGAGATAAATAAATGACCTGGGAAATCATGCCTCCAACCATGTATGACTTATTAATCACCTTTTCTTCTGTAAATATATGTGTAAAAATATCTTCTAAGATCATACCCGATAGGTGTGCAGGGGTTTTTATTCTTTCCCCTTTCTCCTACGGACATATACCCATCCTACAGATTTATCAATTACCACTGAGGATAATGTCATATCCTCATTTTTTAAAGAAAGTTCCATTATTGTCACCTCCTCAGAATGCGGGATATCCTTATCATTATTTGAATGATCGGACTTGTGAGGTCATTTCTGGCCACTGGTTGTTGCCACGATTAATGCTAGTGAATTTTCATTCTGCATAGTCAGAGGCTTCTTTTCCACTGTGTGCAGAGGTGTATCAATTGTGGGATGCAATGGATCTTTCGATGCCAAATAATTTGGAAATGTTTGTTCCTGCTGAGTTTTTTCCTTCTTATTACTTTTTGTGTTCTTGACATTTGAAGTTCCCTTATGATCACAACAACCATAGTTGGGTTTGCACTGCTCCATGGACCCTAACCCCCCTTTAGAGGCAGGGCATGCATCCTGAAGATGCTTAAGCTGTTGACAATATCGACATCTAAAAGTTTTGTTTTCGTAGTCTAGACGTTGATGGTGTTCCTTACCAGTCCATTTTAGGATGATTTTATACGAGAGACATGCACTTAAATTTAGTTCAACACAGATGAAAACAAGTGAGATGAACCCATTAGATATCCTCTCACTATATATTTTGACAAAGCATCCCATACAATTTCCAATATATATAAGGAAATATGGCTGAATCCACTAGGGGGTAAGTTCGGAAGTCTTACCTAAACCAGAGCGGCCAAAGTATTCATGGAGAGCGAGTTGAACTCTGGAAACCATGGTTGAATTGAGAGTCTCGCATGACTCCAATACCAAGGGCCTTGGTCAAAAACCCTCTTCTGTTCTTCATGATCCTTGAAGATGGCAACAAAATAGCCTTTGGAACAAAATAATAGATCTAAGTTCTGCATTCAATTCTGAAATACCCAATCTGCGAGGGCAGAAACCAAGGTTGCTGGAGCAGGGTCCCTTAGGACCACATTTTTGGGGATAAATAATAGTATTTTTGTAGTTTTGAGTCATGCGCGCTAAGCAATGAAGAGTCAAGGGGATTTGGGGTGGGTCAAAGTCCTTCATGAGTTTTAATGGGTTAAAGGGTAAATATAGGGGTCTCAAACCACGTTTTGAGGACCTTTGTATGAGCTCAGGTTAAGGTATAAGTAGAAGTCTAGATCGAGTCATATCAGTAAGTTTTGGATGGAACTAATGTATGTATGTTGATGATAGAACTCTGAAGTGAGTATGTGGTAAGCATTTGTGTCTGAAAGGCTCCTGTTGGCTGTGTGCGTGGAGACCTTAGCCTGGCTGTGTGTGGACCCTGTTGGATATGTGTGCGGGTAAATATGAATAATTTTAAAGGTTTCTGTGGACAACTGATGAATAAAGATCTGTTTTGGCAAATATGAGTAACAAATGCATCCGTGATTTACTCTACGTTCTGTCTTTGCGTATAATTCTTGTTTCTTGTATATGATTTATGTTACTATGATTGGATCGAATTACATGCCTAGTCTACCGTTGATGAATGAAAATCACTTAGATCTATTACTCTAAATATCGAATATTACACAGTTAAAATAATTAAAGGAATTGTGGATCTATTGTCTGTGCGCATGCAGGGTAACCTGTATTGATTAACCTATGGTTTCTGGTGCGCAAGTCAGTCTGTGTAATAAGATAAATCTTAAGATGCCCACTTCATTTAATTCTCTCTAAGGGTGTAGAAAATTGGTTCCAACACCCCCCCATACTGCTTCGGGTGAGACTTTGGCCTGCATAAGCAGGTCATTGCCGAAAGGGCCAGTAGTAAGAGGGTTCTATTGGTTATGTGCTAAATTTGAACCTGGGTCAAGACACCTCAAGCCAACAAATGGTTCAGTTGCCGGGACAGAGATCATTTCGAAAGAGATTAGATGTTGTGGCAGCCAACGAAGTCTGAATTAGAAGACTGGTTTGAGAAAAAGATACGTGAATTCTCCATCAAGGAGAACCGAAGTAAGAAGTTGTCTACTGAAGAGTGGGAACATAAGTACATTTTGAAAGAGGTCCACGAAATATTTTTTGTAACCTTTTCCTAGGAATTATAGGAGTGGTTATTAAGGTTAGCTGAGCTTCAGACCTGTTGGAAGGACGATAAGATCACTCAGTGGACGCTTGATTTGATCTAATGGTTAGTGTTAGCTCCCCGTAATTTCAGCAGATTGGTGAGACTGAAACTGTGGAGAGAACACTTGAACCACTTTGGGATTCTAGGATCTAGCCCTCCTGAATCCAGAGAGGGATCTCTCTATAAGTACAAAGATTGATTTATCTTTGGTTTTTGTTTGTTTTGGTTGGGAAAAGATATGTGAAGGTGAAGGAAGTCTAAATGAAGGGTGAAGGTGAATAAAAGTGAAAATTGATTCATCTAAGAATATAGGCAAGAAACAGCTTCAATCCATTGGGCTATGAAGTCATAGTAGGATTTAATTGAAACAACAAGGTTCAAGAGTGGTCCATGGGGCAAGTCATCTATGTCTAAGGATCTCTTTAAAGTTGATTTTATGGAATGAAATGAAACAATAAGAAGGGGAAACAAACAAATGAACAACAAAGAGCAGCCTAAGATCAAGTAAGTACTTTGAAACTATCCTGCTTTCAACATACACTTAAAAAGACATAAAATTAATCTAAGATCAGGTAAGTACTTTGAAACTAGCCTGTTTTTTATGCACTTTCAATAGAAAACATTTAAAACACAAAAAAGAATAGCTTAAGATCAAGTAATAACTTTGAACCTATCCTGCTTTCAACATATTCTAAGGGAAACTTTTCAAAGCAGTTGTTGGAGAAGAAACTAGAGGACAGGGCTCACCATAGACTTCCCTAGCTCTGCTTTACTTAGCAAGCTTTCAAGAAAAACAATTAAGATAACAAAGAATAGTCTAAGATCAGGTAAGGACTTTGAACCTAGCCTGATTTCAACGTACTCTTAGGGAAACTTTCAGACAACCTTTGGAGATACAACTAGAGGACAAGGCTCACCATAGACTTCCCTAGTTCAACTTTACTTGGCAGAAACTGAAAATAACATTCAAGAACAATGTTTAAAGTTTAGACAGTAGGACGAGGGAATGCCAGCATTCCTAACTGCTTGGACTATATTAAGTCATTCTTAAACAACACAATTGGAAGAAAACATGTAGATAAAGCTTATTAGTAAGAGCAGGGTACCTTTGACAGTAAATCCTAACTCTATAATTGTTGTTCTTTATCAGAGAAGATGGACAGAATGGAAACAAAAATAAAATAACAATTTACAATAAGAAAAACATCACCGTTGACATAGACCAGGATCCCATAAATCAGCTTGTATTTGATGTTTCAAACTAGTTACAATCTTCAAGTCCAGTGGGTCTCTACAGCTTCAAACTTCTCATCTCAACTTAGGTATCTTCAATTACAAACAGAGCTTACAACAACTTTAGTAAACTATTTATAGGCAACAGATATGCAGTGACCAACCTTATCTCATCTTCTTCAGAAGTATTTATAGAAGAAATGAGGAGGTGGGATGGGATAAAAGATCTTCTAGGTTAAATTAATAAAGTTTAATGTTTCTCGGACTTTGAGGGGCTCAATGGAGAAACTTGCTGATATTTCCTCTGTATTAATTGGTTTACATTAAGTTATTGATCTTGCTGGGAAGATTTGTTGACTTTAAGGCTCTTTCTTATCGTTGTAATAACTCTGCTAACAGTTTACAATAAGTTCCTTTGGTTGAATTAATTGTTCAGCTGTCTTGAGGCGAATATCTTCTGTTCTGGCAATAACTAGGCCTCTTTTGAATGCTTTGAGGCTGCAGGTGGCTTTTGGTAGCTGAGAGGATTCAATTTTCCTTTGATGTGGCAGTGAAGGCTTTCTCGGACTGGTAGATATTATTGTTTTTCTTTAAGCACTGTTTAATTTGCTTTAACTCTGTGTGTTAGGCTTAATTAGGCCTAATTTCTGTCTTTTGTTCTTCAAACTGTGTTTAATTGGGCAAATTAGGCTTTAGATAGTCGATTTAGGCCGTAATCCCTCAAAACTGTGTAAACATTCTTCAATTCTTCATCTCTGTTGTGACTTGATCTTTTAACACTGATACTCTCTGTTTGATTAAGCTTTGCCGTGTCTTGTTGATGTGAAGGCATTACAGAGTTTTATAATGGCATCAGTGCTCATGAGGCATTGATAACATAATTCGAAACCTTGTAGAAGGATCTTCTTCACGTATAAAGGCTTGGGGGATCGTCATCCCTGGCCTTCAATTTTCTTTTCAAAACAATGGAAAATCCTCTAAAACCTGCACAAACAAACGAAATTATAAAAAGTCCTGCAGGGAAAGGCTCAAACTGCTTCAGAAGTTTTGATTGGATCGTGACCGTTAGATGAAAGCATCCAATGGTGGAGATTGCTTGCGGGGGTCAAATGGGAGGTGGTTGGATAAACAGTGCAAGAGATTAAGTCAGGGCCGTTGATGCATATTGATCAACGGTCGAGATCAACCAAAGATCTATAATGCGGAGGGGCTATGTTATAATGAAAATAGATGAAAATGCGAAGGAAAATAGATGAAAACCTTTGGTGGAGGAAAATGCGTTAAAATGAAAATTGGGGTTTTCGAACGATCTTGGACCGTTGGATTAGATTAGTCCACAGAGATCAACGGCGGAGGTTGATCAATGAAGTCCTGTGGAGGATGGGTGGAGGGAGATGAACAAAAAGCGAGATTGAATGTGAGCCATTAGATCTCAGAGATCAACGGCGAAGATCTATTTCGGGAAAATGAAATGGGAATGGGAATGATGGTTTCGGCTGGAGAAACCGATGATTTCGCGCAATAAAATGGAGGAAAGGCGATTTTACCTTTTTGAACGTGATATCTGTTGCTGGCCAACACGTGGCCTTTTAAAACCACCCTCATCGCGTAATTTTGAAACATTATCTTTTGGGCTTAAATTTACGCGAGACTGCGCGCTCGCCGTCAGATCTGGGGCTTTAGATCAGACGGTCGAGAGGAGAGCGCAATGGCGAGGAGATGCACAGGCGAAAAGAGGTGGGGCAGGGTTAAGGCAGTTTCAATCTTGACCGTTAGATCAGGGATGGACGGCGAAGATTTGATTTTGGGAAGGGTAGGACCCAAAGGAGTTGGGCCTATCGGGTTGAATCTGGACCGTCGGATGAGTGGAATGAACAGCCCAGATCCAATCTTAGGGTCAAATGAATAAAATATGAGGTGAGGGGTCGGGCGGAGAATAGGTCAATGTGTGCCGTTGATTTGCAGAGATCAACGGTGGAGATTCGCCGAAAAATATTACACAGCGGGGTTTATATGAAATTAAAAAAGGTTGCGAGGCTTGATCTGGACCGTCGGATGTTGGTGTATGGATGGCCCAGATGCAATTGGAAGATTGCGATCGGCGGGGTTAAAGGGATCAAAGTGCCGATACGATTGAACAAGGACCGTTGATCTTAGGACAGATCAATGGTCGGGAATAGCTCTGAGGTTTTTAATGTCGGAGGCTGTGGCGGAGGGCGATTCAACGTGGACCGTTGAATCTGGGAACGGCGGAATAGATCGACGGTTGGGAAGCCATCGAGAGGTGACCAATCGAAGGGGGAAAATAACTATTAAAATATGCCCGATGAAAAATCTCTGATGCGATTAGCGCTCGGGACTTAATCGCTTGGTCCTGGGCACGAGTTATATGGTGGGGAAGTGGTTGAGGGGTTTAACACAAAAGGGCTCATCAGAAGACTTGAAGGGAACAAACAAAGGATTTGTTTGTTTAAATCCGATGCGAGATTCTGATGATTATCGATTGGGGAAAAGATCAACGGTTGATATTGGTTTAGACCGTGAACTGTCGGGTTTAGAAGAAAACGAAGGAAAGTCGGGATTTTCCGAATTTCAAAGGGAAAACAGGTTTTTGCACAAGTATTTTTGTGTTTTAGCGCCCGATTGCAGTGCTCTTGGTTTTACAAAGGAAGCAAGGGATCGGGGGTTATACAAAAAGGAGCCAATCGCAATCGGAGTTTTAATGTAACAAAGGAAATGTGTTTCACATGAATGCCCCGATTGCGATAAGCGCCTAGGGGTTCAACAGTAGGTCACAACCCCGGGTCTTATGCAGGAAAAAGGGATGGGGGCTAAGGCCAAAGGGGCTTCAGGCCTTAGTCCAAAAATGTGTTTTTAAAGCCAAAATAATAGATTTTCAAGGCTTTTTTGGCTTTCGGTAGAAGGGGAAAAAGGGTTTTTAAAGCCTTCAAAGGGAATTTTCAAAGGTTTAAAGGGAATTGTGAGGGAATGAAAAGTAAATGGAAATTTTTATGAATGAAATGGAGAAGAAAAAAGGAGAAAGGAAATGAGGGAAAATGAAACTTTTCAGCAGTCTTTTTCTTCAGGAAAACAACAGATTTTTCAGAATTTAGAGGGAAACAGCAGTGAAGATTAACTCAAGGATAAGTCATTTTCATAAGACTTTAAGAACCAACAATTTGGCAATAAAATTGTTTCTTGAAGGCTTAAAAAATTATTTAGCCACCATTTGATATGACAAATTTTATAGGTGGCTAACGGTGGCTCCACATGGGGATGGCACCTTCTTGAAGGTGTCAAGAACTTCAGACTTGTATTCTCTAGGGGCTGATCAATGCCTCATCCATTGGGCTGCAAATTTATATACTTGGATGATCTTCTTCTGTTCTGATAATGTTATCAACCATGAAAAACAATGGAACTATATCAAACAAACTTTCTACCTACCCAATCCTACTGATCTAACATTTTTTCTTCTTTCAGAGTGCATTTGGATTGGCAAACTCTTTTTACAAACATTTTGTTCTTTTGAAAACATAAAACTAGTCTATTTCTACTTCTTATTTCTCCATGAACTAAGATTAAGCAGTTGAGTTCATAAGCTTTTCTACCTAGCTACTATCTGTTAGGATTAAACTGTCTAATAGATTTTTATTCACTAATTTCTAAAATAGAAATTTAAAAGCATACAAGTCAGGATTGAACAGTCTAACTTGTTGCTGATCTATGGCATAAAAACAAGCTACACATAGATTATTATTTGCAGAAAACTAAATCAAAATGGTGAAGGCTTAAGATCTGAAAGTTTTAAGCACACCCTTCTCTTTTCTTCAGCTCTGTTTTTGAATTTGTTCGAGCTGTTTTTGCTTTGTTATCTAGTTCAAATTTTGAGCTTATTAGAACCAGTTCACTTCTGTCTCTGACTCATGATTTAAACAGATTAGAGTCATTCTTATTTTGGAATCTTAGGTTTGGATTTTGAGCTTGTTTGAACCTGCATTTTCTATCCTAATCTACCTAACTAATAAGCCAAGATTAAGTTGTTGGCAAATCTAATTTCACTAACCTATCAGCATTAAATTAAAAACTAATTAGTCAAGATTAGGCTGTATGACTAACTAGAAGTGTGTTTCTTAGGAGTGGCATTTGAGCTTGCACATTTTCAGATTTTGTTTCTCTTTTTTGGTATGGGGCTGTACCTTTCTTGTTTTTACAATATGCCCTCTTTTCTCTTTCTATTGTTTTTGTATTTTTTATTTTTCTAACTTTGAATGCAATGATGGATGAAATATTTATAATGAGAAAAAAAGATTAAAAAGGCTTCCAAACATGATAGGATCAAGAGAAATAATGTTTGAGCATCCTGCCATTGACAGGACCCCCAAACAGTTCAGCTCCATCCAACTCCTGCAAGAAATAGGCATTGTTACCAGCAGTAGAATGAATGAGATAAGGGCCAAGCCATAAATTATCAAATTTCCCATGCTTGCGCTTGTCTTCTCTCCTTGAGTCCCACTTTAACACTTTGTCACCAATATTAAAATTATTGGCTTTTGTTCTTCTGTCAAAAAGCTTCTTGATGCTCTCTTGCTTTTTTAATTCTCTATTGTAGACCTCATCTCTGGTTTGCTGAAGATGTATGGTCTGATTTATTCTTCTGATCATGTCATTGTCTTCAAACTGCACTACTTGGATCAACTTCGTGACTGGCACACCAAGGCTGGTTGGAAAAATTTCATCTATTCCATACACAAGTTGGTAGGGTGACATTCCAATAGATTTCTTAAGTGTCAATCTGTCAGCCTAGAGTGCATGTACTAGCTTTGTGTGCCTAGACTTCTTGTTGTCCTCCAACAACTTCTTGATTATGTTCACCAAAATTTTGTTTGAGGATTCTGCCAGCCCATTACCTTGAGGGTAATAAGTAGTAGACTGACCCATTGTTATCTGATATTTGTGACAGAATTCAACCATCTTCTTGGATCCAAATGTTGCTGCATTATCAGCGATGATCTTCCTAGGACAACCAAATCTAGAGAGGATACGAGTCTCAATAAATTTTATGATGACAGAGTCATTGGATTGTCTAGAATGGGTGGCTTCTATCTATTTGGTAAAGTAGTCTGTTGTAGTGAAAATCCATCTATGTTGGGCAGATGATGGTGGATGGATTTATCGTATGAAGTCTAAACCCCATTGTTGAAAAGGAGCTTCAACAGTGATTGGATGCAATGGTAAGGGAAGCAAATTTATTTTGCCTTCAAAAAGTTGGCATTTATGACAGGCAATTATCATCTTGTGTACATCTAGAAAGAGGGTGGGCCAATAGTAACCAGCTCTAAGGATTTTATTGGCTGTTGTCTTCCAGTAGAGGTGGCTTCCACATTCTCCTTCATGGAACTTGTGCTTAACCTTCTCTGCATCATTCTCATGCAAACATTTAAGCAATATCCCACTTGCATTTTCCCAATAAATACATTTATCTATAATGCAGTGGTTTACAGCTTTTAACTTTAAAAATCTTGCCTTTGTTTTTTATAAACCAGGAGGTGTATTAAAATTAAGCAAAACATATAGAATATCAGCATACCAAGAGGAATTCATAAAATGATCTTCAATAATGGGAGTTGACAGTTCCTCTTGTTCATTCAAAGCATTTATCATATTTATATCAAGAACTTCAAAATTTGATTCAACCATTAATCTAGCTAGAACTTGGCCTTTAATGAGTTTAGTGGGCTTGATTTCTAAATCATATTCAAATATCACAACTATCCACTTACCTCTCTTGCCACCTGGGTCCTGTGTTAGAATGTCTTTCACAACTAAATTTGGGACAAAGGCAATGATGTGGGAGTGCAAAATGTAAACGCTGAAGTCTTTTAAGGCTTTGACTAAGGCAAAGGCTTGTTTTTCCATAATGTTGTACTTCATAGGAGCATCTCTCAATGCCTTTCTAAAGAATGCAATGGGCTGCTCTTGTCCCTGTGGATTTTTCTGCAATAGGACAATAGCTATTGCATGTTCTTATGCAAATGAAAAAATGTAAAAATATTTTGAAAAATCAAGACTTATTAGAACTGGTGTTTTGGTTAATGCTTGTTTTACCAGCTCAAAAGACTTCTTTTCTTCCAAGGTCCATTTAACTCCTTGTTCCTTTTTCAACATGTTTGTAATGTTTCTAAGGAGTTCAGCCAAATTGGGTATGAACCTTCTCAAGAAATTTATCTTTCCAATGAAAGATTGAAGTTCCTTGATGTTCTAGGATGAGTGATTTGCAATATAGCCTCAATCCTTTTTGGGTCTATCTTCATCCCCTCTTCTGATATGATGTGTCCAAGAAGTTTACCTTCTTGGAGACCAAACAGTGTTTTCTTTGGATTTAAAGATATCCCTAACTTTCTGCATTTCTCGAATAATTTTCTCAAGTGTTCTAAGTGCTCTTCATCTGTCTTGGAAAAAATAGTGACATCATCAAGGTAAATAATGATGAAGTAGCCTAATTCTTCCAAGAATGCAATGTCCATGGCTCTATGGAATGTAGCACTAGCATTCATTAGACCAAAGAGCATTTTCACATACATGAAAGTCCCCCAAGGTGTAGTAAAGGTTGTCTTTAATTGATCATAAGGATGAAATAAAATCTGATTATATCCTGAGTAGCCATCTAGCAAAGAAATTCTTTTAGAACCAACTACCCTTTGTAGAATATGATCCATTTTGGGTAAAGGGTAGTTGTCCTTCAATGAGGCTTTTTTTAAGTCTCTAAAGTCAATACAAAGCTTAATCTCTCCTATTTTCTTCCTAATTGACACCATATTAGACACCCATTCTGAATATCTAATAGGGACAATAATACCAGCTTCATACATTTTCTTGATTTCTTTCTCAACCAAAGGTAACTGAACAGGGTTTATTCTGCGCAGTTTTTGTTTAAATGGCTTTTGGTTTTCCTTGAGAGGTATCTTGTGCTGAATTATCTCAGTGTCATAGGATTTCAAATCCTCATAACTCCACGCAAAAACATCAGAAAATTCTTTAAACAGCTCTATGTATTTTAGTTTGATGTGAGCTGGTAAAGTTTTAGACAGTTTGATCATTTTCGGTTTTAGTTCACTGCCTATATTACACTCTTCAACTTCAGATTCAATAGGCTCCATTTTTGGCTTCTTGGCCACATCGTTGAAATCAAACAACTCTTCTAAAGGGACCAGACCTTTTGGCAAACTTTGATTGTTAGACTGCAGAGTTTCTAAGTCTTATTTTCTAACTCTGCAACAATTTCTGTTATGTTTTCAAGTTTGTTAGACAACAGATTTACATCAGCCATCTCTAGAGACTCTTTTTATTTATCAAGTATATTTTCTTCACTAGGAGAGTCTGTTTCATAGTCTGAATCTGAACTTGGTAGTTCAAATTCATTTATGGACTGCAGGAAGTCTTCTATTTGTTTTTCTCCATCAAACACTTGCCAATATTTCTCATTATTAGGCACGGATGGTCTAAATTTGGTTTGAGTTGTACATTGTTTGGTTTCATAAGGAGTTAGGCACGTTCTAGCAGCGAAAGCTAAACTGTTAGCTTGAATATTTTCGTTTCTTGGGACAAATATTAGTTTAAATTCCTCGAATGTTTTCAATAAATCCATGACATCGTTTTGATAGGCTCTAAGTATGGGATGTTTTGCGGTATATTCCCCATTGAATTGCCTAATTATTAGTTCAAAATCACCATGAACCTTTATTCTTTTGGCCCCTAATTTCTTTAATAAATGCAGGCCTAAAAGAAGGGCTTCATACTCGGCTATGTTATTGGTGCACTGAAAGTTTAATTTGCAGGAATGCCCTTCAGTGTGATTGTTTATTGTATTGTGAAGCCACACTCCCACACCTGCATCACTTTTAGTACAATATCCATCAAAGTGCATACTCCAAAGAGGACTAGTTTCAGGTTCAGCAGTTTTGTTACTATCCTCTTCAACTAGCGTGCTTTCGGATTGTTCTTGCAGATCAGCACTTCGTTGAATTTGTTTCAATTCCTCAGGTTTTTCATTGCGTTGAGGACTGCTTTCTTGACTCTCAAGGTTTAAAAGCAATGGATGAATGATTTGTAGCTCTAGACTCGTGTTTTGTTTGCTGTAGTTTTCGGGTTTAGTAAAATGTTTTGACACTTCTGTCTCGTCTTCCTCCTCCTCTCTATTTGCCATTAATTCAGTTAAGGTCACTTGTTTAGTGAATGTTTCATCATTGAAAAGGATAAATGAGTCAAGGCATGTGTTTACAGAATAAAGGGGAGAGTTTTGCGGTCTCTCTTAGCTAGTAACCATGTATTGCATATGAGACTCCCTGTAAAGTCTTCTAGTTTGATCAAAAACAGGGATAGTTGCATATGTCATATCCATCTGCATAGTTCCTTGTAACTTAGCTCCCCAAGATCTAGATAACAACATACCATATTTTGGGGGTACATCAGCCACAACAATATCCATTACTAAACATTTGGCTGGAATTTGTGCTAAGTTTACACAGAGGTCTTTGATTAAACCTAAAAATTTCACTCTGCTTGAGTCAAAGGAGTAAATATCTTTGTATGTCCTAGTGATTTCAAAGCCTAGGCTCTCCATTACAGCTTTGGGCATTAAATTGTGGGAGGCCCCTGAGTCATGCATGGCGTTGTGCAAAATTTTGTCATGAACATTTAAACTAACATAAAAAGGAGGAACTGGTCCCTCTTGATACCTACCCTCAATCTTAGGACCAAATATGAGCTCTGGTTGGTCATCATTAAGATTGAAAGTGTCATTATTCTCTTCTATGTTAAAAGCCTTCAAAATTTGGGATCTATACACATTTTGGGTGCCTAATTTAGTAAGGAGAACAGAGAACTTGATTCTAGAAATTTCCTGCTCCAAACTAAAAGGCATCTGATTCTTTGAAGTGCTTGTTTCAACCTTATTAACCGCCACTCTATCAGCAAAATTAGTTTGCTGATTACCTCTATTTACATTTGTCAAAATTGTTTTAATAGGAGCACCAGCTGAGGTGCTAACACTACTAAAGTCTGCACTCTGTTTTATAGTACTTTGAGTGCCTTTTTATTTGTTTTTATCAGAATTGACAACCACTGTTTTGTCCTTTTGTTTTGTAGTCTTGGGTTTATTCACAGGGCTTTTTTTTGCAGAACCTTCAAAGGTCTTAGTCTTGGGAGTTTCCTGATTGCTTTTACTCCTAAATTCATACTCTTTTTGAGTCTCTATGATGACATTTTCCATTTCTTGATAATAACTTTCATCCTCAGCTCTTTTATCATCACAGGGTGTGTATAGACCTTGTTTTCTAATGTAATGAACTTCAAAATCATCATTGTCTACTCCCAGCATGTTCATGTTCTCTTCCTCTATTTGTTCAATTTTCTCTTCAACCTCACTTACATATTTTTGATGAAAAGGAGGAGTGATCTGTTGATCATCCTCCCTTGGTCTGTTTTGAGGTTGGTTTCTCCTAAAATTCTGATTTTGGTTTTGATTTCTGTTTTGAGGAGCTGTTTGGTTTTGACTTGCTTGTGCTCTCTCAAGTATGCTCATATTTTTCATCATCTCCTCCATCATTCTCTCCATATTTGAGCTAGATGTGGAAGGTGTGGATTCCTCTCTAAAGGACACTCTCTTTTCATTCTTGCTCTTTTCTCCATTAAATTAACTTCCACAGCAAGAGCTCCTTTTTGCATATCTTCAAGAGTTAAAGGATCTCTCTCTCTCAACTGATAGGCCATTTCAGGATCAAATCCTTCAGGAAAATTGTTTAAAGCTGAGCCTTTTGGAGGTTTTAAGTCTAGGGGAAGTGCATTATAAACACTGTTAAACCTAGTGCAATAAACTTGTACACTTTCCCTAGTTTTTCTGTGGAGATTCTTATAGTCTGAAAGTATTTGGAGAGGGTTTTTCTTCACTTCCCATTTGTTTAAGAATAACGGATGGAAGGCTTGGAGATCATTAATACTGTGAGGGGTTAAGCCTTTGAACCATTTTCTTACTTCTCCCCCTAAACTTTGAGTAAATAATCTAAGTTTGACAATTTCATCATCAATCTCATTTCTGTCAAAGTAGTCATTCATCTTATCCACATGTTGTGAAGCAGTAGTTGCATTACTGGCATCATACAATGGTATCTTGGACTGATAGTCCTCTCGAAGATTGACTAAAGGTAAAGGAAGGACCAACGGGGCATACCATGTTGCCATGATAGGGGGTTGTGGAAACAATGGGGGGTTTACAAGTGGTGGGTTGAAAAGAGGAAAAGTGGGCTGAAGTGGAGTGTTTTGGACAATGGGTGTATGGGTAGCAGAGGTGGATGGACCAGCAATAGATTTTTGAGCTGATCTAGGATGAGAGAAACCAAAATTATGTAGGAAATGTAAATCTGGTGTAGTTTCTCTACTGCCAGGATTTTCACTTCTATTTGGGGATGAAAGTGAAGACTCTGAATCTAACTGATCTAAATCATCAAGTGACCGAGTTCTAAATGGATTTCTTAAGTCAACTTGTGATTCTTGTAGAGTTGCAAGGTTTTCAGGAACAGAATTATCTCTAAGGGGTGATCTGAAAATAGTTGAAAATTTAACCTTAGGAGACTTCCTAAGTATTCTTTCAGGGTTATCAACTATCTCAGGAAGATTCGGGTCAGGGTAGGCTCTAGTATGAATCCTTCTAGGAGCCACTATGCTGCGTTTTTCAGACCCTACTAAACAAGAAAAATTTAGCCAAATATGACAATCTTTAAGAGGCTAACTGATCTTTAAACAAGAAAATTTTAATCCTAAAGTCCTCTTAACTGAGTATAAATGATGTTACGATGATAATGGGTTTTCCCAGTGGAGTCTTAAGGTCTGTTTAGGATTTTGGAGTCACCAGGGGGGAATTTTTAGCTCTTTTGGAGGTAAAAGGTTTTATGGTCCACCACCATGTTTATTTGAATACCAATATGAAATATTTTTGGGTTTTCTGAGTTTTTTTAGTCCTATGGGTTCTAAGAGTGTCCTAAATCTGTTTCAACACTTAGCTACGATGATGAGACAAAGAGAGTTTACTCTTATGGCTAAGCTAGCTGATCCTTCAAGGTTTGATAAGTTCTTATGAGAATCCTAAGGTTTCCTTAGTTTGTCACTGATTCAAATAAGTTTGATCATGATTACCATTTTCTTGGTAGTACTTGAAGAGGGCTACTTGTACTCAAGGGGTTTTCCAGAATGAATATTGACTCAGTCCCCAGCGGAGTCACCAGAAATGTTAGCTCCCTGTAATTTCAGCAAATTGGTGAGACTGAAACTGCGGAGAGAACACTTGAACCACTTTGGGATTCTAGGATCTAGCCCTCCTGAATCCAGAGAGGGATCTCTCTATAAGTACAAAGATTGATTTATCTTTAAGGCTTTTATGTGTGATATTAGGCTAGTTATGAAGAACGAGGTTTTTGTTTGTTTTGGTTGGGAAAATATATGTGAAGGTGAAGGAAGTCTAAATGAAGGGTGAAGGTGAATGAAAGTGAAAATTGATTCAGCTAAGAAGATAGGCAAGAAACAACTTCACTCCAGTAGACTATGGAGTCATAGTAGGATTTAATTGAAACAACAAGGTTCAAGAGTGGTCCATGGGGAAATTCATCTATGTCTAAGGATCTCTTTAAAGTTGATTTTATGGAATGAAATGAAACAATAAGAAGGGGAAACAAACAAATGAACAACAAAGAGCAGCCTAAGATCAAGTAAGTACTTTGAAACTATCCTGCTTTCGGTATACACTTAAAAATACATAAAATTAATCTAAGATCAGGTAAGTACTTCGAAATTAGCCTGATTTTGATGCACTTTCAATAGAAAACATTTAAAACACAAAAAAGAATAGCTTAAGATCAAGTAAGGACTTTGAACCTATCCTGCTTTCAACATATTCTAACGGAAACTTTTCAAAGCAGTTGTTGGAGAAGAAACTAAAGGACAGGGCTCACCATAGACTTCCCTATCTCTGCTTTACTTAGCAAGCTTTCAAGACAAACAATTAAGATAAAAAAGAATAGTCTAAGATCAGGTAAGATCTTTGAACCTAGCCTACTTTCAACATACTCTTAGGTAAACTTTCAGACAACCTTTAGAGATAAAAATAGAGGACAGGGCTCACCATAGACTTCCCTAGTGCAACTTTACTTGGCAGAAATTGAAAATAACATTCAAGAACAATGTTTAAAGTTTAGACAGTAGGACGAGGGAACGCCAGCATTCCTAACTGCTTGAACGATATTAAATCATTCTTAAACAACACAATTGGAATAAAACATGTAGATAAAGCTTATTATTAAGATTAGGGTACCTTTGATAGTAAATCCTAACTCTATAATTGTTGTTCTTTATCAGAGAAGATGGACAGAATAGAAACAAAAATAAAATAACAATTTACAATAAGAAAAACATCACCGTTGACATAGACCAGGATCCCATAAATCAACTTGTATTTGATGTTTCAAACTAGTTACAATCTTCAAGTCCAGTGGGTCTCTACAGCTTCAAAATTCTCATCTCAACTTAGGTATCTTCAAATAAAAACAGAGCTTACAACAGCTTCAGTAAACTATTTACAAGCAACAGATATGCAGTGACCAACATTATCTCATCTTATTCATAAGTATTTATAGAAGAAATGAGGAGGTGGGATGGGATAAAAGATCTTCTAGGTTCAATTAATGCAGTTTAATGTTTCTCGGCCTTTGAGGGGTTCAATGGAGAAACTTTCTGATATTTCCTCTGTATTAATTGGTTCACATTAAGTTATTAAACTTGTTGGGAAGATTTGTTGACTTTAAGGCTCTTTCTTATCATTGTAATAACTCTGCTGACAGATTACAATAAGTTCCTTTGGTTGAATTAACTATTCAGCTGTCTTGAGGTGAATATCTTCTGTTCTAGAAATAACTAGGCCTCTTTTGAATGCTTTGAGGCTGCAGGTGGCTTTTGGAAGCTGAGAGGATTCAATTAGCCTCTGATCTGGCAGTGAAGGCTTTCTTGGACTGATAGATATTATTGTTTTTCTTTAAACACTATTTAATTTGCTTTAACTCTGTGTGTTAAGCTTAATTGGGCCTAATTTCCGTCTTCTGTTCTTCAAACTATGTTTAATTGGGCGGATTAGGCTTTAGATAGTCGATTTAGGCTGTAATCCCTCAAAACTGTGTAAACAATCTTCAATTCTTCATCTCTGTTGTGACTGGATCTTTTAACACTGATACTCTCTGTTTGATTGAGCTTTGCTGTGTCTTGTTGATGTGCGGGCGTTACAGAGTTTTATAATGGCGTCAGTGCTCATGAGGCACTGATAACATAATTCAGAACCTTGCAGAATTATCTTCTTCACGTATAAAGGCCTGGGGGATCGTCATCCCCGACCTTCAATTTTATTTTCAAAACAATGGAAAATCCTCTAAAACCTGCACAAACAAACGAAATTATAAAAAATCCTACGGGGAAAGGCTCAAATTGCTTCAGAAGTTTTGAGTACATCGTGATCGTTGGATGAAAGCATCCAATGGTGGAGATTGCTTGCGGGGGCCAAATGGGAGGCGGTTGGATAAACGGTGTAGGAGATTAAGTCCGGGCCGTTGATGCATATTGATCAACGGTCGAGATCAACCGAAGATATATAATGCGGAGGGGCTATGTTATTATGAAAATAGACGAAAATGCGAAGGAAAATAGATGAAAACCTTTGGCAGAGGAAAATGCGTTAAAACAAAAATTGGGGTTTCTGAACGATCCTGGGCTGTTGGATTAGATTAGTCCACAGAGATCAATGACGGAGGTTGACCGATGAAGTCCTATGGAGGATGGGTGGAGGGCGATGAACAAAAAGTGAGATTGAATGTGAGCCCTTAGATCTCAGAGATCAACGATGGAGATCTATTTCAGGAAAATGAAATGGGAATGGGAATGGTGGTTTCGGCTGGAGAAACCGCCGGTTTCGCGTGATAAAATGGAGGAAAGGTGGTTTTACCTTTTTAAATTCGATATGCGTTACTGGTCGACACATGGCCTTTTAAAATCTCCCTCATCAGGTATTTTGAAACATTATCTTTCGCGCTTAAATTTATGCAAAATTGTGCGCTAGCCGTCAGATCTGGGGCTTTAGATTGGACGGTCAAGAGGAGAGCGCGATGGCGAGGAGATGCACAGGCGAAAAGAGGTTGGGCAGGGTCAAGGCGGTTTATATCTTAACCTTCAAATCAGGGATGGACGACGGAGATTTGATTTTGGGAAGGGTAGGACCCAAAGGAGTTGGGCCTATCGGGTTGAATCTGGACCGTCGGATGAGTGGAATGAACGACCCATATCCAATCTTGGGGTCAAATGAATAAAATATGAGGTGAGGGGTCGGGCGGAGAATAGGTCAATGTGGGCCGTTGATCTGCAGAGATCAACGGCAGAGATTCACCGAAAAACATTACACAGCGGGGTTTGTATGAAATTAACAAAGGTTGCGAGGATTGATCTGGACCGTGGGATGTTGGTGTATGGACGGCCTAGATGCAATCGGAAGATTGCGATCGGCAGGGGCAAAGGGATCAAAGAGTCGATGTGATTGAATAAGGACCGTTGATATTAGGACAGATCAACGGTCGGGAATAGCTCTGAGGTTTTTAATGTCGGAGGCTGTGGCAAAGGGTGATTCAACGTGGACCGTCAGATCTGGGAATGGCGGAATAGATCGATGGTTGGGAAGCCATCGGAAGGTGACCAATCGGAGGGGGAAAATAAATATTAAAATATGCCTGATGAAAAATCTCCGATGCAATTAGCGCTCGGGACTTAATCGCTTGGTCCTAGGCGTGGGTTATATGGTGGGGAAGTGGTTGAGGGGTTTAACACAAAAAAGCTCATCGGAAGATTTGAAGGGAAAAAACAAAGGATTTGTTTGTTTAAATCCGATGCGAGATTTCGATGATCGTCGATTGGGGAAAATATCAACAGTTGATATTGGTTTAGACCGTGAACTATTGGGTTTAGAAGAAAATGAAGGAAAGTTGGGATTTTCCGAATTTCAAAGGGAAAACAGGTTTTTGCACAAGTATTTTTGTGTTTTAGCGCCCGATTGCAGGGCTCTTAGTTTTACAAAGGAAGCAAGGGATCGAGGGTTATACAAAAAGGAGCCAATCGCAATCGGAGTTTTAATGTAACAAAGGAAATGTATTTCACATGAATGCCCCGATTGCGATAAGCGCTTAGGGTTTTAACAGTAGGTCACAGCCCCGGGTCTTATGCAGGAAAAAGGGTTGGGGGCTAAGGCCAAAGGGGCTTATGGCGTTAGTCCAAAAATGTGTTTTTTAAGCCAAAAGAATAGATTTTCAAGGCTTTTTTGGCTTTCGGTAGAAGGGGAAAAAGGGTTTTTAAGCCTTCAAAGGGAATTTTCAAAGGTTTAAAGGGAATTGTAAGGGAATGAAAGGTAAATGGACATTTTTATGAATGAAATGGAGAAGAAAAAAGGAGAAAGGAAATTAGGGAAAATGAAACTTTTCAGCAGTCTTTTTCTTCAGGAAAACAGCAGATTTTTCAGAATTGAGAGGGAAACAACAGTGAAGATTAACTCAAGGATAAGTCATCTTCATAAGACTTTAAGAACCAACAATTTGGCAATAAAATTGTTTCTTGAAGGCTTCAAAAATGATTTAGCCACCATTTGATATGGCAAATTTTATAGGTGGCTAACAATTAGAACAAACTGATAACAACATCACCCACACTGTATACCATTGGGTTGAGAGCATTCTGGGTGGATTTGTGACAGAGTTTGCAGTTGATCAATTTGTGTCATATTTTGAAGTAGAAAGGAGGTTCTTCAAAGGACTAAGAGGTAAGTTCATATGCTCTCTTCCTTTGTTGATTAAGATGATATTGTGTGAAAAGGGTATTCTGTGCAGTCACACCGAGTGAATGACCCAAAACGAAGTTTAAAGCACTATGCACAGTGGAAAGTACTTTTAGGTTAACTAGAGAGGAGATAGATCGATGTACAACCCTCTGAGAAACCCACCTAGTAGTAATACAGAGAGTGGTGAGGCTACACGAGCCATAGGTAACCCTCTAGCCACCCCACAATCGAACTCACGCAGGGGTAAGTCATCTCCTACTCCACCTCCTCCACCACTAGGATGCGATATGGCTGCGCATATGAAGCTACCCACTTTCAAGGGTGTGGGAGATGAAGACATGAAGAGATTCTGGTTTGTTACAAATGCGGTACAGACTGCACAACATGTCAACACTAATGTTGTCAAGAGGGTGCAACTAGCTATGGCATTTGAGGGTCGTGTGCTGGACTGGTTTATGGGATATCTGGCTCAGGAGTTGATTCCATTGTAGATGAGATCAATAAATATTTGAAGCAACTGTTTAGAAAACCAAAGTCCTACTCGCAATGTGTAACATATCTAAAAGAAATTCGACAAGAGCCAAATGAATTTGTCTGGGAGGCAGATCAGCGATTGACGCACACTATCAATGATGGAGGATTTATCTATGATGATAAGAAACATAAAGAATGGTTTATTTCCATGCTCTTGCAACACCTGCGCGACCCTCTAAATCTGAAAAAAATTGATTCTCAGAATAAAGCTTTAGAATTTGCCATCAAGCTAGAAGTCGCACCCAGAATTGATGACTAATTTGGAACTCTACAAATCCAAAATTAGTTAGAAGCGATGCAGTTGGAAATTTAGAACCTGCACAAAGACAGAGCGAAAGAAGTCAACGCAAATATATGGTGTATACGTTGTAAGGGCTCCGGTCACACAAAATATCAGTTTACCTTGCTTCAAGATTACATGCAAGAGGGACGGCCAAATCCGTTGCGGCCCAAGGATGCTATAGGACCAAGCGGTAATCCCACGCTATGGTGCACTGACTGTCAAGTGGCTAGGCAACACGACACAAACCACTACCCTCGATTAGGAAGTTATGTACCAGAGCTGAAATTACAGTGGTGCAGGTTTTGCTCGTCAGTTGGCCATGATGAGCACCACTGCCACACATTTGATCTGATGATAGACAATGCCAACCTCTATAGAGTGCAAGCCAACCCATCTTGACCAACCTCCCCCTTTGGGCGTGGTGGCTCTCCAACCAGAGGAAGGGGAGGAGGGAGAGGTGCAGGTGCAAGTCACAGACAAAGATAATTGATCTGCTACAACTATGGAGATGCTTGACACTTTGCGTGTGACTTTCTAAACCTTGCACGACAATCTTGCAGGTAATGTAGACATTTTGATCATGTTATTGAAGATTGTCTTGTTTTTAATGCTAGAATACAGGAGAAGCTGCAAGAAGATGATTCGGGTGTAAAAGTAATTACACATAGTGTTTCTTCCACTGGAGTAGATGAGGGAAAGAAGGATGATACAGAACCCTGGATCAGGAAAGCTTCTGAGAAGAAGGAAGGACTCAACCTGCAGAAGGAGAAGGAGAATTTTGTAGAAGCTAGAAAGGATTTTTCTACTGTAGGTGCGTCTACATGAAGTCAATCACAGAAGCAAAAATCGATGACGAAGTCAAACCCTTTTTGAAAGCATGCATCAAGATATTGCGTAACCAGAAAGCAGTAGACAACCTTCAGGCTCTAATAGATAATTGTGTGGATAAGGAGTTGCCTCAGACTGACAGCAAGGTTGTAAACAAGATCTACAAGAATAAGAAGAGAATTGGTTGGGAGATGCGCATGACCGTGCAAATTGCAGAATATGAGATGGATCAGGTCATTTTGGACTTGGGATCTTATGTGAATGTCCTACCTAAGAAGACCTGGTAGAATATGGGCAAACCAAAGCTCGAATGGTCCACCATTCAGTTGTGCATGGCCAATCAACAGAAGATCATCCCATGGGAAAGACTCCCATAGGTTCTGGTAGATATTGTTGGAGTGAAGGTACGTGTAGACTTTGAAGTAATATAACTTGTGGATGATGCAGACCCCTACCCTATGCTGCTAGGGCTGAATTGGGCCATTGACATGGGGGGCATCATCAACTTGAATCGCAGGAGTATGATCTTTGAAAGCAATGGTACGCAGGTTATATTACCCTTGGATCCTGTGGAAAGGGAGAGATATACAAAACCAGTGCATGAAGGAGATGATGTCGACCATATCTATAAGTTGACTGCACAAGATGAGGATTGGATCAACCAAATGCTCATGCTTCTCGGATTCGGATGGGGAAATGGAAAACTAGCAGAATCACCTGCATGATGTTTATGTGCTGCGCTGCCTCACATTCAGTAAAAATTTGTGATGCATCTACTCAGAGGTAAGAGAATTACCCAATTTTTTATGGTTCTAGCAATGTTGTTTTATTTTTGGAAATACCAGAAAAGGTTATCCTGGAAGAGCGAAGGTTCTGGGCACTCGATATCTCCATGTGCGCAACTCCAGCACGTTGGTGGGATAAGCACAAAGGGATCTTTTAGGATTGGGCGGAATGCAACAAAATGATGCGGTTGGACTTTGAGTAGCCCACTGCCCAACCCACTAAGATTTTTGGTGGCCAAGGTGATTCGCGCAAACACCTAGCTATGTTAATGGAGGTTTAGGATAAGAAGCCCAGGGTCGATTGGGTTCACATGTTTATGCATATGTTGGGACCAATCCATACTGTGTTGTATTTGGAGACAGAGATACGTTGAGGGACTCTGAATTGGGTTACAATGAGTGAAAGCTTTTTTTAACCTTCGACATGGTCGGTGGATCATAGGGACTGGGCGAAGCCTTGCAGGATATAGAAGAAATTGTCTTTGATGATTCTCGACCCTAGATAGAATGTGCTGTGCCATCATGGGAAGCACAGATGCGGGATATTTCTAACTACAGAAATTTGTCAGTGGAAGATAACGATGAAGATCCAAGAAATATAAATATCCCAGAATCTGAGGGGGAGCATGCAGTTGAAGGGCCCCTGTTAGGAATGATGGATGTGACTAAGCCTTTAAAACTAAAGGAATTCAACATTGGGACAAAGGAACAACCCAAGTTGGTCAAAATAGGAGATTATTGGGATGATGACACAGTGGGAAAGGTTGCGGAGCTATTGACCAATTATCAAGACCTGTGTCCCACAAAGTTTTCAGAGCTCAAAGGTATTTTTGGATACTTGGGAGTTATAAAAATCACTTTGAAAACATATGCATGCCCCGTCAAACAATGACCATACTGATTAAATCCAAAATATAAGCAGAAAGTGAAGGAAGAATTGGAGAAAATGGTTGCTGTAGGAATCACTGAGCATGTGGAGCAGTCTGATTGGGTAAGCCCGATGGTTGTTCAGGAAAATAAGTCGACTAAGGGAGAAAAAAGGATTTTTTTGGACCTACACAAACTGAATGATGCATGTGTACATGACCCCTTCCCTACTCCATTTTCAGATGAGATATTGGACAACATCAGAGGACAAGCGAACTACTCTTTCACTGATGGATTTTCAAGGTATCATCAGATAAAGATCGCACTGGAAGATCGAAGTAAGACCACTTTTTCAACATAATGGGGATCCTTCCAATACACAATCATGCATTTTGGGTTGAAGAATGCACCTGCTATATTCTCACGTGTAGTAGTAGCTGTATTCATGGAGTTCATGCACAAGTTTCTGGAAGTGTACTTTGATGATTGGACTGCTAAAGAAGCATGTTTCCAACCTGTGCATGATGCTCGACACTTGCAGGAAGCGTAAGATCTCTCTTAACTTGAATAAGTGTATATTTTGTGTTCCTTTTGGAATCTTTTTGGGGCATATTGTTTGTCAGCAAGAGATGATAGTATATCAAGCCAAGGTTGCAGTTATTATCAACTTGGAGGATCCTGCTTATGAAAAATAGTTGCGCTTTGTTATCACTCAGTAATTTCTCAAGGCTAAAGAAAGATATCACTGAGGTAACCACAAACCTACTTTTGAGATTAGGATCTAGCTTTCCTAATGCTCAGAGAGGGCTCTCTCTTAATGATTTAACTTTGTTTTGTTAATTGATTTTAGGCTAGTTATGTATGCTTGATTTGGTTTGATTTTGATTTGTTGGTGGAATTACTGATTTAGATGGATAAGTGTCTGCCTATTTTCCATTGGGCTATGGAGTCAATATATCAAGAAAATAAAACATAAACAAATGTTAAAAGTAGTGTTACAGGGCAACGTAGCTGAGCAAAATCAGATATTTAATGTTGAATGGTGAAGTTATTTTCAATCGGGATCAAGGAGCAATTAAGGATTCCCTAAACCGGATAATGAAGGAAAGTGGAGGTCAATCGGGATTAGAGGGAAATTAAGGATCCTATGAACCGGATATCAGAAGAAAACATAAAAATGGATAACAGCTCAAAACAAAGTGTACTTAAACAAATTCTGCAATAAAATTCCAGTTATACCATTAAAATTTAGAAAACATGCAAGTTTATGGAATACTTAAGGAAAATACATGAACAATTTAAATATACTTCACTAAAGTGGCTCAACACATGAATCCTGTAAAGAAATGCTTCTTTTATTTTTCTTGATTGTCAACTGGAAAAAGTCAAAATAAACCCTCAGGTAGTAGATCAATTCAACTATAGAAATTTTCAGGAATCCATACTTAATACTTCGAATGAATGAAGTATTTATACAACTTATTACAAAATATCCTATCAACCAGTTAGGATTTATTATAGGAAATAAAATATCTAGATGAAAAAAGGTAGTGACACCTTTCTAACTAACTGAAATCTGGCGTTGTTTTCTTTGCTTGTTGTTGGTTTGTTTGTTTCTCTCATGCTAGTTTATCTCTCATGTTGTCTACACCTTTAAGTTGTCTTTCCTCTGACTTTTATTTTAAATTTGTCTTTCATCTGTATTCATCTCTTTAACATGTCTTTGATTTATCTGTCTTTCATCTGGTTGCTTTCATCTCTTCTGTAAATTACACTTACTCTCTTGTGTTTCTGTGTTTTTAGTTAAAATATATTTTACTAAATGACATATGTAAAATACAAAATGTTTCTTGGAGAGTAATCTGTATGAATTTTTGCTGGTGTAAATGTTTTTTTATCTCTTTTTAACCATTACTGTCGCTTCCTGCTTTGTTTCTGTTTTAACTTGAAAAAACTTCTGCTGGGTAAAGCCTTTCAATTCTTATCCCGAGAGTCTAGAAGAAACAGGTTTTGGAACTAGTATAAAAACTATTTATCCAAGCTCCTGTTCTGCTAATAACTTGAAAAATAAAACAATTTGTTCATAAAACACAGGTTTTCAGGGAGGCGAGCAATGGCTTCATTGAACTGGGAGATCCATGGAAGGAGTCTGAGTAACAACTGGCTTCAATTCTGAGTCGGGAATGGTCTTCTAGGTCTTTTTCACAATTTCGCAGAGGTAAAAAAATAATGGGATTTCATAATGGCGCGGGGATGGATTTTAAGTAGTGATGCCTTATCACAGAGCAGGGTGAACATGTTTATCACATGCAAGGTTGAAAGGCGATTTTATCGCATAGTGCAAAAGAAATTTGTGATTTTATGAATGGTCTATCGCATGACGAAAGGAGGTTTTGTGGTTTAGGACTGTGGGATGCGATAGCACATGTCAATGCCGCGTGGCAGGGGGTGGTGGATAAAACCACACATTTCGCATCCCCCCCCCTCGGCATTAATAATTTGACTGTCGGGGGTGCGAAAGGATTTGGAGGCCATTGGATCCAATAGCGGAGATCGAACAATTCATAAATGTTGTGAAATCTATTTAAATTAGGTGGGGTCGAGAAAGGGTTTTAAGAAGAGGTTGTCGGAAAATATAGATATGGGGGTTAAATAATATAATGGGGAACTATATTAAATGGGAGGTTAATTTAAAAAGGGACCGGGGAATTTTAATATATGAATGGTAGGGTTTAATAAGATATATATTAACAGTGGGCTAAAGAAATGTTGAGAATGTATTATAGCGAAAAGATTAAAATGAAGTAGGACCCAATATATATTTAAGCGCTACAAACTTTGGATAAATGGGTTTTCCATGTTTTATATGAAAAGGAAAAATTAGTAAAGGGGAAGGGGTGTTACTAATGGAAATAGATTTTTCAAAGGAGAATGAGGGGTTTTCTAGGAAGAGAAACGGGTTAGAATAAGGGGGAATGATTTCTAACTGGGGAAAAAGGAATAAGGAAAGGGACTTTTACAAGGGGAAATGTTAGAAAGACATAGTGATTAGAGATGAACCAATTTATGCTTTCCAATGCTTGTGAAAGTAATCTACCCACCCTTTATTTACCCTAACATTTTTATTTCCTTTATTGGGTGCATTTGAGCTTGCTGACCCATTTATTTTCTTTTGATAAGAAAACTAACTTTCTTCTAACCTTATAAATTCCAATGGTTCAGATTAAACTTATGAGCTCATTTTATTCTCTACCTATTTGCCAAGATTAAATGGTTTGGCCAGATCTTTATTCACTAACTATCATGACATGAAAATTTAAAGACATGAATGAATCAAGATTAAACTGTATGACCATCATGAATCGTGGCATTTTGGACAAGTTGCACACAATTTTATTTGCATAAAGTAAACTAAGAGGAGTGGCATTTGAATGTGCAACACTCTCAGGACCTCTTTGTTTCTTTTTGTGGGGTTCATACTTTATATCCTTTTTTAACCTTCTTTCTTTGGTCCTTTGATTTTTATTTTAGGACATACCCTCTTTTCATTTTTAATATGGGAAAAAATTTGCAGAAAGCAAAGGTATGTACAGTATTACAAGACTAAACATAGCCAATTCTAAATTATGAACCCTATTATTATAGGACCCTAATAGTGGCTCCACTTGGGGATGGAATCTCCTTGTGAGATGTCAAGAACGTCGTTGACTAGTGGCCTGATTCATTGGGCCGATCCCAAGCTTGTACATGCTTTGTTATATAATATTTGTGACTGAAAATATCAAATTGAAATCACACCCTTTTCTGCAAACTGAAATCTGACACATACTGAACTGAAATCTGATCTGAAATAAACTTGCTGCTGAAAACAAAATCCAATCAAACCTGAAACTCTACCTACTTACTTTAATCAGCTATACAACTATTAATTAGGTAAAATGAAACAACCAATTCAACCATTCAAGCATTATATACATTGATTGATTTTGCTGCATTTTCTTGTTTGTGATCAAAACTGAAGTTCTACAACCCAATAGAAACTTGTCAACAAATATAAATTTGATAAGGAAATATTTGATTTGCTTTGTTGACTCTACAAACTGTACAAAAGGATCTTCCAAGGCATATGCACTAATTTTCAACTTATCCAAGCAACTGTACATCTGTTCTGAATGGCCTCCATGCCATGAAACTAAACTGTGATTTCCCTGCAAAATTAATGGAGATGGAAATGTCTGTCTGAGGAGACTTTTATCATCTTGATTCTGAAGCTCGTAGTTAGTTAATAGAGAAATATTTTGATTGCATTCATGATCCAACACATCAGCTATTGGATCATGAAAAACATGGAAGGATTTCTGCAACCTATTACATATGGGTTTCAATGGGACTTCATACATTTCTACAGGCTACTCATCCTTTGCTTTAGAGATATTACAAAAAAAATCCTTTAAAAACTGAAATGCTTCAAAAAACGGTGGTATAGAACTTTCCTGTGTCTTTTGATCAGGTATTTCAATGGAATTTGATAACTGTAATTATGAAACTGAAGAATCCTGATCAAGAGTTTCATTGTATTCTTTGTTGTAAATAACAATACCTAAACACTGTTGATTTTTTATTGCATTAAAGTTGTCTACGATGAACTGAAATGAAGCAAAACAAAGAGGCAAAGGTCCTTCACTTATTTCCAAATTTTATGCACTTTCTTCTTCACTCCCATAGCTGATATGTATTGACTGATCACTGTATTCGAGCTGCTGACACTGAATTTCCTCATCCCCCAAAATAGATTCTGATTGCTCTGTAAAGTTAGCTTGAATTTGGAGAACATAATTTTCATCATACTAATCATAATTACGCAAATTATTAAAGGAATGAATGTCATCAAACATACACATTAGATCATTAGATTTCTCCTCCACATATTGATCTATAGATCCATTTTCTAATCTATGATAGTTGGGATTAGTAGGAAAGTGTTTATGGCTAGAAACATCTTCTTTTTCTGCAATAGGTGGGTCATGGTGATCTTGAACGAAAAATCCATCTTTAATGGTGATATTTTGTATCATTTCCTCTATTTTACTTACCAGAATGTTGAGTTTTACCTCTGAAGATGTCAGGTGCTCTACAATGTTGTTCTCTTCTTTTGCTTTCAACTTTTCCCTTTTAATCAGGAGATTAACTTCTACATCTACTGCAATGTTCTGCATCTGTTCAAGTGTTGCGAATTTTCTTTCTCTTAGTTGAAATTCTATTTCTGGATCAAAGGCCTTTGGATAATGAAAGAGAGTTGATTCAGGAGGAGGTCTTATATTTGTTGGCATTGAATAATAGACTTGATTAAATCTGGAAGAAAATTGTTGTATTGTATCATTTGGTTGTCTTTTCAACTGATTATGTTCTTTTATGATCATAAAAAGGTTGACTTTGATTATCCATCTAGCAAGAAAAAATTTGACAAACTGTTGGAAATTTGAGATGCTTGCAATAGGCAGGTTCTTGAACCAACTCTTTACTTTACTTTGCAAAGAAAGAGAAAAAAACTTGATTCTAACATCATCTTCATCAATCTCAAATAGGTCCAAATAATTCTCAAAACCTTGAATATGTTTTTGGGCAGTGATGTTACCATTCTCTCCATCAAACCTGGGGAGATATTTGTAATGGTTATCAGGGAAATCATGGAGTATAGGAGGTAAGATGAGTGGCTTATATCTATCAAGAACTTTACAAGGTATAGGAATATGTAGAGGAATTTTAAGATTATTCTTGATTACTTGAGGCTTATCAATCGGAAGATGATCATTATAAGTTTCAGAAGAAAGCTGCTCAAAAGGATAAGAAAAATCTATATTTACAATCTCCAAAAGAAAGTAATTAAATACTAGTCTAAGATCTTTTCTAAAATACAATATACATTGAAAAACATTTTTGATGAGAAAGAATATGATGTATTGGATTATAATCCAAGTTAGAAACCTGATCTTCCCATGCTTTTCTTTCAAGTTCATTCCTTCAGTGGAGTCTTGGATTTGATTTAGAAATTGATTTGGAGTCGCCAGGTGGATGAATTTAACCTTTGTGTGTATGATCGTTGTCCACCATCATAGATCAGATCTGATCCTTTTATAATCTTTCTGAAGAAGATTTTCTTCCCGAGTATGGTCGCCAATATGTTATCACTCAGTAATTTCTCAAGGCTAAAGAAAGAAATCACCGAGGTAACCAAAAAAATACTTTTGAGATTAGGATCTATCCTTCCTAATGCTCAGAGAGGGCTCTCTCTTAATGATTTAACTTTTTTGTGTTAATTTATTTTAGGCTAGTTATGTATGCTTGATTCAGTTTGATTTTGATTTGTTGGTGGAATTAATGATTTAGATGGATATGTGTCTGCCTATTTTCCATTGGACTATGGAGTCAATATATCAAGAAAACATAATATAAACAAATGATAAAAGTAGTGTTACAGGGCAAGGTAGCTGAGAAAAATCAGATATTTAATGTTGAATGGTGAAGTGATTTTCAATCTGGATCAAGGAGCAGTTGAGGATTCCTTAAACCGGATAATGAAGGAAAGTGAAGGAGGTCAATCGAGATTAGAGGGAAATTAAGGATCCTATGAACTGGATATCAGAAGAAAGCATAAAAATGGATAACAGTTCAAAACAAAGTATGCTTAAACAAATTTTGCAATAAAATTCTAGTTATACCATTCAAATTTAGAAAACATGCAAGTTTATGAAATACTTAAGGAAAATACATGAATAATTGAAATATACTTCACTGAAGTGGCTCAACACATGAATCTTGTAAAGAAATGATTCTATTATTTTTCCTGTCTGTCAACTGGAAAAAGGTACAAAAAACCCTCAGGTAGTAGATCAATTCAACTATAGAAATTTTCAAGAATCCATACTCAATACTTCGAATGCATGAAGTATTTATACAACTTATTACAAAATATCCTATCAACTAATTAGGATTTATTCTAGGAAATAAAATATTTGGATGAAAAAAGGTAGTGACACTTTTCTAACTAACTGAAATCTGGCGTTGTTTTCCTTGCTTGTTGTTAGTTAGTTTGTTTCTCTCATGTTGGTTTATCTCTCATGATGTCTGCACCTTTATGTTGTCTTTCCTCTGGCTTTTATTTTAACTTTGTCTTTCATCTATATTCATCTCTTTAACATTTCTTTTCTTTATATTCCTTTCATCTGGCTGCTTTCATCTCTTCTGTAAATTACACTAACTCTCTTATGTTTTTGCGTTTTTAGTAAAAATAGATTTTACTAAAAGACATATGTAAAATAAAAAATGTTTCCTGGAGAGTAATTTTTATGAATTTTTGCTGGTGTAAATGTTTTTTATCTCTATTTAACCATTACTATCTCTTCCTACTTTTTTTCTGGTTTAACTTGAAAAAACTTCTGTTGAGTAAAGCCTTTGAATTCTTATTCCGCGAGTCTGGAAGAAATAGGTTTTGGAACTAGTATAAAAATTGTTTATCCAAGCTCTTGTTCTGCTAATAACCTGCAAAATAAAACAATTTGTTAATAAAACACAAGTCTATAGGGAGGCAAGCAATGGCTTCATTGAATTGGGAGATCCGTGGAAGGAGTCTGAGTAACAGCTGGCTTGAATTCTGAGTCGGCAATGGTCTTCCAGGTCTTTTTCGCAATTTCTCAGAGGTAAACAAATAGCGGGATTTCATAATGGTGTGAGGATGGATTTTAAGTAGTGATGGCTTATCATAGAGTAGGGTGAACATTTTTATCGCACACAGGGTTGAAAGGTGGTTTTATCGCATAGTGCAGAAGCAGTTTGTGGTTTTATGAGTGGTCTATTGCATGCCAAAAGGAGGTTTGACTGTTTAGGACTGGGGAATGTGATATAGCACATGTGAATGACGCATGGCAGGGGGGGCGGTGGATAAAACCACCCATTTGGCACCCCCCCCCCCTTCGGCGTTAATCATTTGACTGTCGAGGGTGCGAAAGGATTTGGAGGCCGTTGGATCCGATAGTGGGGATTAGATGGTTGAGAAATGTTGCAAAATATATTTAAATGAGGTGGGTCGGGAAAGGGTTTTAAGCGGAGGTTTTAATATAAAGTGGGGTTGGGGAATATATATACGAAGGTTTAAAATGATAGCGGGGGGGGTTATAAAACTATATGCTAAACTAAAATAAGGGAAGTCGGGGAAAATAGATATGGGGGTTAAATAATATATATGGGGAAAAAGGAATAAGGAAAGGGATTTTTACAAGGGGAAATTTTAGAAAGACATAGTGATTATAGATGAACCAATTGATGCTTTCCAATTCTTGTGAAAGTAATCTACCTACCCTTTATTTACCCTAACATTTTTATTTCCTTTATTGGGTGCATTTGAGCTTGCTGACCCTTTTATTTTCTTTTGATAATCAAACTAAATTACTTCTAACCTTATAACTTCCAATGGCTCGGATTAAACTTATGAGCTCATAAAATTCTCTACCTAACTATTGATCTGCCAAGATTAAATGGTTTGGCCAGATCTTTATTCACTAACTATCATGACATGAAAATTTAAAGACATGAATGAATCAAGATTAAAATGTATGACCATCATGAATCGTGGCATTTTGGACAAGCGACACATAATTTTATTTGGATAAAGTAAACTATTAGGAGTGGAATTTGAATGTGCAACACTTTTAGGACCTATTTTGTTTATTTTTGTGGGGTTCATACTTTATATCCTTTCTTAATCTTCTTTCTTTGGTCCTTTGATTTTTCTTTCAGGACATACCCTCTTTTCATTTTTTAATATGGGAAAACATTTGCAGAAAGAAAAGGTATGTACAATATTACAAGACTAAACATAGCCAATTCAAAATTATGAACCCTATTATTATAGTACCATAATAGTGGCTCCACTTGGGGATGACATCTCCTTGTGAGATGTCAAGAACATCATCGACTAGTGGCCTGATTCAAGATGGTTTATGGCCAAGAAGAAATCATGCCAATGGAATACATCATCCCAAGCTTTCACGACGAAGTGTTATAAATCCACTAGACGACCTAAGTTGCTATAAAGACACAAATTACCTGAGCCTCTTATCATAACAAGGAGCACATAATATAACTTGGGTGTCAATCCAGGGAAGCTCTCCTACTATCTCTTGTAAACAAGGAAATTGATTTGAGTAGGACAGAACTTACCTGACCTATACACGGGAAAGTATTATTGGAGACAAAATAAAGCTCTAACACAATAGCATCAGACGGTTAAGAGACAATTTACTACTAGAGGGCCGATTCAAGTAATATACCACAGAAATCAAATATCAGAAGGTGTATGTGGTGAAAGAAATATAAGAGGATATTAGTTATCTTTGGTCTGATACCCATATACACAACAGAACCATGTATGGGCTTATCAATCTAAGAATCCATACATGACAATGGCGTTTTAAAAGCACCCTCCCAAAGCAACTAATATAGCAGAAAGATGGATGAAATGAACATGAAACAGTATATCATGCTTGAGCCATATTTAAAGCGCTTGACTGATACAAGTATGGGTATCAACTAGGATAAATCCTTACCTAAAATCGGTGAGCCACTCGCATTCCAGTACATGATATAAGAAGATGGATAAAATGAAATGTTATATTAAACACATAAAAGGAAGTTACATACTGTGAGATACCAAAGACCAGAATCCTCTAATACATATATAACTCCTCTTCACTGAGACCCTACGAGCTCTGAGCCTTCATACATATAAGTTTTTACAAATGCTTTAAAATATGCTTTGCACAATTCTCTGATAAAAATCTGGAACCCTTACAATGTGTTTCTTCTGGGTTTTTATAGAGGAAGAAGAAGAAAAACTAATAAAAGAAGTAGGTGAAAACATTTAATTGTTTCATTGAAACAAAATGGTGAAGAAGTGCCTGCCCATACTGTTTGACAGCGCAAGAACGTTGTAAGTACTCTGGGGCTGCTCCATGAAGTAAATGTTGTGGGTGCAGATTTCTCCAGGGGTAAGGTATGAAGAATAAAATATGTGACGTTTTGTACCTTCCTGAGAGAAAAATCTATTGAAGTAAAACTTGGAGGATATGATTTTAATGCACTTGTACTCTTTTCCTTCTGAATGTTGGATTGCTACTAAAAACCTTCAGCACGGGACACCAAATTCATTGATTTTCAACTGATATCCTTTGCTGCGACATTAAAATTTCTATCTATGAAATTTTCCTTTTAAATTACTCTGGAGGGTTTGATAGCTTTCGATCTCTGCTCTTTAAATGGCAGTCATATCTCTGCAACTACCCGGGATCGTCTTCATAAATTCTGCTTCTACAAGCTGATCTTTAGATGCATCTTCGATTCTTGTAATGGAGGCAGAGATTGATGGCGATTTCTCGTCGCTGCAACCTGCAAAACCAACAAACACGTTAAAGAAAACCAGACACAAGGGTGGTGGAGGCGGTCGCGACCACGAAATTGATGATGTAGAATGGGAGAAATGGCGAGGAGATGTAGGGTGGCAATGAAATATACAGTGGAACGACGATGAATGAACGAGGTGGAGATACATAACATAAACACTGTGATGTGACACGTAAATGGAGTATATGAATGGTGGAGGCAAACGCAAATGAAACGTAGGCATACGAAAGGCTAAGCGGAAGGGACGACTTGGAGGTGGACTTGGTCAATCAACGGGATGTATGAACAAATCTGGGCCATACGATCAAAAATGAAATCAACGGTTAATACTTCACTGGAGGGCGATGGAATAGCGAGCCCGGAGTACTGTGCACTAGGACTAAAATTCGCGCAGCTTGGGAGAGTGGCAGCCGTTGGATGGAGTGCTCAGGATCAGACAACTCACATTAATTTTGCTGCACATCCGGGATCGAACGTTAATGCACGAAATGGGGTGGTATTGGAACAGTGGCCTGGGACGCGTGGCGCATAACGTGTGGAATCGCTGCGATTTGTGGAATACCACCTGCCTTCGAAAGGCGGTGCGAAATAAATAGGCTGGTTTTAAGCAGTGGTTTTTAGGGCGTGGGGACCACAAAGGTAGTGCGCTATGGTACGTTGATTTGTGTTCGATCGGATGGTTCAAAGCATGCCCGATAGCCTTATACGATAAGCACCTTTTGTTCTATCACAAGATCTCGGGGCTGGGTCATGTGGAATAGAAAATTAGAGGGGCTGGGGCCAGAAGGGCTAAACCTTGAATACTCTTGGGCACGAGATTTCAGACCTGTACAGTGTAATTTGGAGGCACATGACGGTGACGATAGGCGGAAAACGAGTTCCTTAGGCCACGGTAGGGAGTTCGAAAGGTTCAAGCGGGACTAATGGCCAAGAAATTTAATGGGGGGGGGGGCTGATATGATCAACATTGGCTCCACCTGGGGACGACACGTTCATCCCTAGACGTGTCGAGAACTGCACATACGTCCTGATCATAATCTATGTAAACTTTGTTATTCAGCCCCTCTTACTTTTCACTTTATGAATCATCTGCACGCTCACCCTGTTAAACAAAAACTGTAACAAAAACTAATATACAGTATGATACATCGGGCGTTTTCAGCCTGGATCAAAATTGAAAGTAAGGCTTGAGAAATTGACCATTTACAGGGGCATCAAGTAAGTCGCCCTGTCAATTCTCCAGTATGAACGTGCTATTGCCTCCCTGTTCCACAATTTTAAATGGGCCAAAGCAGAGTGGGTCAAACTTGCCATGTTTTCCTTTTTCAGCCCTCCGGACATCCCATCTGAGTACCAGATCACCAATCTACAATTTTCTGTCTTTTGCATGCTGATCAAATATATGTTTCATTCTCTCTTGATATTTTGTTAATCTCTGATTCACTTGGTCTCGTGTTTCCTCTAATTCCACCAATTGATTGATTCTCCTGACCATATCATCAAGTTCCTCCTGACTTTCTTGTATGAAACGTGCCACGGGTAAGGCCAGCTGCACAGGAAACACTGCTGCTCATCCATATACCAATTCATATGCAGATTTCCCGATTGCTCTCTTACTGGTGATTCTATTTTCCCATAGAGAAAATTTCAATTGGGAATCCCAATTCTTCTAACTTTCATTGATTGTTTTCTTCAAGGTCCTCACCAAAGTTTTGTTGGAAGATTCTGCCAAACCATTTCCCTGTGGATAGTAGGTTGTGGAATGATTTAGTGCAATATTATATTGTTGACAGAAACTCACAAATTTTGCAGATTTGAAGGCCTGTGCATTGTCAGTCATTATTCTAGCAGGGCAGCCAAACCTGGATATAATATTTTCTTCCATAAACTTTACGATGACAGTGTCAGTAGCATTCCTTGTAGGTATGGCTTCCACCCATTTTGTAAAATAATCTTTGGTTGTCAATATCCATTTATGCTGTCCACTTGATGGAGGATGTATCTCACCTATAAAATCTATTCCCCACTACTGAAAAGGTTCATTTACATGAACAGGAATCAAGGGCAGAGCTGCCAACTTTTGTCTCTCGGAAAAATTTTGACACTTATCACATGCTATGACCTAGGTAAAAACATCTCCAAATAATTTGGGCCAGTAGAAACCAGCCTTCAAAATTTTATGAGCTGTGGCTCTCTAGCTGTAATGGCCTCCACAAATTCCTTCATGAAATTCTATCATTATACTTTCTATTTCATTTTCTGTGAGGCACAATAATAGTATGCCTAAAGGATCTCTCCAATATAACTGACCATTGGCAACTATATAATTTTGTGATTTTATCCTCAATGTTCTGTATTTTTCCTTATCACAACTCGGAGGACAACTGAGTTTCAAAAGATATTCTACTATTTCTTTATACCAAGGACTGGTGAGATACTTTATATGTGCGTTCTCGGTAACACTCTTCACTCCTTTTTGCTCTTTTTCACTCTCGGACTCTTCACTTGCTATCATGGATAGATTTATGCCTAGAGCCTGATAGTTTGATTCAGACAAAATTTTAGCAAGGCCCTATCCTTTAATTAGCTTAGTTGGATGGATGTCCAAATCATACTCCTATATTTTTGCAATCCACCTTCCCCCTTTTCCTTCACTGTCTCCCTACACAAGGATATCCTTTACAGCTGTGGTAGGCACAAATGCATTGATGTGAGACTGCAAAACATATACGCGAAATGCTTTGAGGGATTTTACTAGGGCATATGCTTGCTTCTCCATTATATTATACTTCAGTTCTGCATCATGGAGAACCTGACTGAAGAAGGCAATAGGCTGCTCATATCCTTCTTCATTTTTCTGCAACAAAACTCCAGCTACTATATGAGGTGAAGCAAATGAAAAGATCATAAATGGTTTAGTATAGTCTGGCCCAGCTAGTACAGGAGCTTCAGCAAATGCAGCTTTAATTCTAGCAAAGGCCTCCCGTTATTCTTGTGACCATTTCACCTCATTATTCTTCTTTAGCATATCTGTTATATGCCTAACTATCTCAGTATAGTTAGGAATAAATCTTCTCAGGAAATTTATCCGGCCTAAAAATACCTGCACTTCCTTCTTATTTCTGGGGAGGGAGACACTATTTATAATCTCTACTCTTTTGGGATCCACTTTTACCCCACATTTAGTTACAATATGCCCCAAAAGTTTGCCTTCCTCTAATGCAAATAAATAAAACACCGTAATAAGTTTGCCTTGCCCAAAAAATACCGTAATGGATTAAGGGAAAGGCCATACCTTCTGCATTTTTCAAAAGTTCTTCGTAAATTCTCAATGTGTTCATCATCACTTTTTGAAAACACCGTAATATCATCAAGGTACACCACTAAAAATTTATCCTTCTCCCCAACAAAAGCAATGTCCACGGCCCTCTAAAAATTGGCCCCTGCATTAATCAATCCAAAAGGAATCCTGGCATACATGAGTGTACCCCATGGTGTGATGAAAGCAGTCTTCTTCTGATCTTCTGGAAGTACAGCAACCTGATTATATCTAAAGAAACCATCCATCATTGACATTCTAGAGGCTCCAACCACTTTCTGCAGGATGTGGTCCATCTTGGGCAGTGGATAATTATCTTTTAAAGATGATCTGTTTAAATTCCTGAAATCCACACACAACCTGATTTCTCCATTCTTTTTTCGGACAGGGACAAGGTTTGCCACCCATTCAGAGTATCTCAAGGGCACAATTATTTTGGCCTTAAGCAGCTTCTTGATTTCTTTTTCAATGGAGGGAAGCAGCAGAGGATTTATCTGTCTAAGCTTCTGCTTATAAGGTTTTGCATCTTCCCTCAGAGGAATTTTATGCTGCATTATACTAATATCAAAAGTTTTAAGGTCTTGATAGGACCATGCAAATACATCCTTGTATGGCTGAAATAATTTCAAGTATTTTTCCTTATATTCCTCTGGGACCTTCTTGGATAATTTGACAATTTTGGGCTCAACATTGGTACCCAGATTCAAATATTCCACCTGATCTTCTTCTACCACTTTACCAGACTGGAAAGGGACATCATTTTTATAAAATAATATTTCTAAAGGCACCAACCCTCTAGGGATGACATTTCCTTTCAACTACAACACTTTACTTCCTGCCATTTTCTCCTCCCATTTATTTTCTGAAGTATTTTCAGCCTCCTCTTAATCACAGTCATCAATTTCCATATTGGAGAATTCCCCCATTATTTCCAGGAATCTCTTCATTTGTTCCTCATCTTCAAATACTTGCCAATGCTAGATATTGTCTGGGATTGATTGTCTATAACGTACCTCGACCTCATACCTCAAGAGAGGGTTCTGAGGAGGACGAAATGTACTGGCAGCTATAGCAAGAGAATCTGCCATTCTATTCTGCTCTTGGGGCATCAACAGGATATTAAATGCTGAGAAGAAATTCTCCACCATGTCCCAAAATTCATTCTTGTATGCCCTCAACCAAGGATGTTTGGTTTGACATTGATTTCTGACCTGTCTGACTACTAGCTCAGAGTCTCCCAGGACCTTTAAACACTGTATGCCCATGCTCCTGGCTGTTTGTAATCCCAATAGCAGTGCTTCATATTCAGCTACATTATTAGTAGCTTCATATTCCAATTTAAAAGACAGTGGGACCCATTTTCCTGTAGGAGAGATTAATAATACTCCAGCCCCATTACCTTCTCTTGAATTTTCTCCATCAAAATGTAGAGTCCATACTCCTGCTTCATGGTCTTCTAAAGGCTGCTCAGTCTTGATTTGACAGAAGGAAGGTTCATGAGCGAAATTTTGATCTTCCTCTAACATAAAACATGAGAAATCTCCTTCTTTATTGTAGACTGGTGAATTCTCTGAGCTGTCAGCCTTAGTCACCATCTTGATGAATCTGGTTTCTCTGTATAACCTCCTCTCCTGGCCACCAAAAACAGGGATAGTGGCATAGGTTAAATCCAATTTGAGTGACCCACCAATTTTTGTTCCCCAGGACCTTGACAACAGCATGCCAAAGCGAGTTGGGATGTCAGCCACCACAATGTCCATTACTACACTTTTTGCTGGAATTTGGGCCAGATTGACCACTAAATCTTTAATCATCCCCAAGCATTTAACTCTTTTGGAATCAAATGAATAGAGGTCTTTGTATGGACGTGTGATTTGCAAACCTAGTTGCTCCATGACAGACAAAGGCATAAGATTATGAGAAGCCCCAGAATCTAACATACAATTGTGTAACAGAAGGTCATGAATCACTAGAGACACATAGAAAGGAGGAGTAGAAGGGTCTATCTCCTCGACATGTGGGCCAAAAACTACCATGGGTCTTTCTTCTTGAAGATTAAGACTGTCTGGAACTATTGGTGCTTCAGGAGGGAGCAATAAAGAAGTGACTTGAGATTGATATGCAGGTTGTTTCAACAGTTCAGTCAAAGGGACTGGGATTTTGACTTTCTCAAGTTCTTTTTGCAAATTGAAAGCAGGAGGGGGCTTTTCTATTACAACTTCTTTTGACTCTTTATTTTCAGCTGAAGGTTTAACTTCTTTTGATACAGACTCGACATTAGGAGGAGTAACTACTTTTGAAGAGGAAGGAGCTTGATCATTGGAATGCAAAGGAGCTTTTAGAGGACTCTTACCTTTGTCTCTGACTTTCTTCATTGTCGACTCCTTTTGAGTATGTGCTTCCTTTTGGGGAGGCTCTTCTTCATGTTCTTGAGTCCGAGTTCTCTTTCTGGAGGATCTGAGATCATATTTTCTGTTAAAATGTGCTTGCATGAAATCATTAGACTGTTTGCAATAGTGATCAATTTCAACATCTTCTATATCTCTGATCTCTTCTTCTTCTTCCTGCAATGGGCATTCAACTTCATCATTGTTTGAAAAGGCAAGATTTGCATCTTGTAGTTCATAGGCATCATCTTCAGTGGAGTCATCTACTGGACCTTCCAGGTATAATGGGTGTGGAACTTGATCTTGTTGCTCCTTTGCTTCCCTTGGAAATATTTGCAGGGGTGACTTTCTATACTGAGGATTGTAACCCCTGTTTTGAGCGTTCTGGAAGTTCCCGGGAGCTGAGTTCTTGGTCTCCAATTCAAGCTTGACCAGTTTATTAGAAATATTCTTAATCATTTTGCTCATTTCTTCAATTTTATCTGAATCTTTATCCTGATTAGAAGTAGATACTTCTTCTTTACCCCTTCTTCTAGCATCCTGCTCAGCTTTCCCTCTTAATTTTCCAGTGGAAGCAAAGTTTGCTTCCAACTCAAGAGCATCTGATTGAGCATCATCTAAGGTGGCAGGTTTTCTTTCCCTGAGAGAGAAACCAAAGTCTGAGTCAAAGGCTGCTATGAAAACAACTTTGGCAGCATTCTGATGAGGCTTCATATCTGCAGGGAGGTTTAGATATAACTTATTAAATCTTTTGATAAATTCTGACACCCCTTCATTATGTTTCTTCTTGAGTGTATTGAACTCAGTAAGACACTGTCCATGATCTTTCTTTTCTCCCCATTTCCTGAGAAAGGTATTTTCCATATCGTCCCAGGTGGTTACGGAACGGTTTCCTAATGTTTTGAACCATTTTCTGGCTTCACCGTCCAGAGATTGCACAAATAGTCTTAAGACTACATCCAAATGTTCTACATTAAAGTTTTCTGCAAAAGAGCAGAAGGTCTCAAGGTGTTTTTGAGCATCAATTTCATTTTCCCCAGTGAATCTGGTTAGGATCTTCAAATAATCCTGTGGCATATCATTAAGCACTTGGGGTAAGGCCAGGGGAGCATATTTTTTTAACAAAAAAGCTGGAACATTAGCCATTGGAGGAGGTGGGGGTTGCGCAACAATCTGGTGTACAAATGGAGGAAGAGGCAGAGGTGGAAGTGGAGTATGAACGACAATAGGAATATATTGTACAGCAGTCTAAGGTGTGGATGGGAACAGTTCGCGGTTAACAGCAGCTACTTCTGTGACTTCTTTAACCTCTTTGACCTCAGGAGTGGGGTGAATATGAGCTTTAACTCTAGCACTTCCCCTGGGTGGGATATCTGAATAATATTCTGTGTCTCCCACAGTGGAGTCGAGATTTTCTACTAGAACTTCTTGAGAAGAAGAAGATGGATAATATTCTACGGAAAACTCAGGGATTTCAGCATGAACTAATTTATTTTCTTTCCAACTTCTTTTATGTATAATCTTCTCAGGGTCAGACACTGAAGGTGTCTTTGACTGTGACGTATCTGACCTCAGGTGTGGCTTATGGGGAGCCAGGACTACAAATAGATTTATCAAATAAACCACAGTGGAGTTGCCAAGGTGAGAGATATGCAACTCTTTAACTCTCTGTGCTCACCTGATTAGAGAGTGAATATGATTTGTCGAGGCCTAGGGATAATGATTTTCTTAAATTCGATCCTCGGCAACGGTGGTAGAAAGATGTTGTCGACAAAAGTTTTCACTCCTAGAGACAGCCTAGAGTTGCCATAGACCAGTGCCTAGGACATCTTATCATAACAAGGAGCACATAATGTAACTTGGGTGTCAATCCAAAAGGCTCTCCTGCTATCTCTTGTAAAGTAAGGAAATGGATTTAAATGGGACCAGAACTTACAGAAACTTCCACGGGGAAAGTAATGATGCAGAGACAAGATGCAAAGCTCTAGCACAAAAGCATCAGACAGTTAAGAGACAATTTACTGTAGAGAGGGCCGATTCAAGTAATATGCCACAGAAATCAAATATCAGAAGGTGTATGCAGCGAAAGAAATATAAGAAGATATTAGTTAACTTTGGTCTGATACCCAGATACACAACAGAACCATATATGGGCTTATCATTCTAAGAATCCATACATGACAATGGCGTTTTAAAAGCACCCTCCCAAAGCAACTAATATAGCAGAAAGATGGATGAAATGAACATGAAACAATATATCATGCCTGAGCCATATTTAAAGTGCTTGAATGATCCAAGTATGGGTATCAACTAGGATAAATCCTTACCTAAAATCAGTGAGCCACTCGCATTCCAGTACATGATACAAGAAGAAGGATAAAATGAAATGTTGTATTAAACACAGTAGAGAAGATTACATACTGTGGAATATCAAAGACCAGAATCCTCTAAAATAGATAGAACTCCTCCTCACTGAGACCCTACGGGCACTGAGCCTTCATACTAGAGTTATTACAAATCTTGCACACAAAAATGTCTTTCAACACAATTTACGATAAAAATGGAACTTGACAATGTGTTTCTTGAGTTTTATAGAGGAAGAAGAAGAAAAACTAATAAAAGAAGTAGGTGAAAACATTTAATTGTTTCATTGAAACAAAATGGTGAAAAAGTGCCCGCCCATACTGGTTGACGGCGCAAGAACGTTGTAAGTACTCTGTGGCTGCTCCATGAAGTAAATGCTGTGGGTGCAGATTTCTCCAGGGATAAGGTATTAAGAATAAAATATGTGGCGTTCTGTACCTTCCTGAGAGAAAAATCTATTGAAGTAAAACCTGGAGGATATGATTTTTATGCACTTGTACTCTTTGCCTTCCGAATGCTGGATTTCTATTAAAAATATTCAGCACCAGACACCGAATTCCTTGATTTCCAACTGATACCCTTTGCTGCGACATTAATGTCTCTATCTGTAGAAATCTGCCTTTCGAATTATTTTGAGGAATTTGATAGCTTTCGATCTCTGCTCTTTAAATGGCAGTCATATCTCTGCAACTACCCGGGATCTTCTTCATAAATTCTCCTTCTGCAAGCCGATCTTTAGATGCATCTTCGATTTTTGTAATGGAGGCAGAGATTAATGGCGATTTCTCGTCGCTGCAACCTGCAAAACCGACAAACACGTTAAAGAAAACCAGACACAAGGGTGGTGGAGGCGGTCGTGACTACGGAATTGATGATGTAGACTGGGAGAAATGGCGAGGAGATGCAGGGTGGCAATGAAATATACAGTGGAACGACGATGAATGAACGAGGCGGAGATACATAACATAAACATTGTAATGTGACACGTAAACGGAGTATATGAATGGTGGAGGCGAACGCAAATGACACGTGGGCGTACGAAAGGCTAAGCAGAAGGGACGTCGTGGAGGCGGACTTGGTCAATCAACGGGATGTATGAACAAATCTGGGCCATACGATCAAAAACAAAATCAACGGTTAATACTTCACCGGAGGGCGATGGAATAGCGGGCCTGGGGTACTATGCACTGGGACTAAAATTCGCACAGCTTGGGAGAGTGGCAGCCGTTGGATGAAGCGCTCAGGATCGGACGGCTCACGTTAATTTCTCTGCGCATCCGGGATCGAACGTTAACGCGCGAAATGGGGCGGTATTGGAATAGTGGCCTAGGACGCATGGCGCATAACGTGTGGAATTGCTGCAATTTGCGAAATACCGCCTGCCTTCGAAAGGCAGTGCGAAATAAACAGGCCGGTTTTAAGCGGTGGTTTTTAGGGCGCGGGGACCACAAAGGTAGTATGCTATGGTACATTGATTTGTGTTCGATTGGAGGGTTCAAAGCATGCCCTATAGCCTTATACGATAAGCACCTTTTGGTCTGGCACAAGGTCTCGGGGCTGGGTCATGTGGAATAGAAAATTAGAGGGGCTAGGGCCAGAAGGGATAAACCTCGAATACTCTTGGGCGCGAGCTTTCAGACCTGCACAGTGTAATTTGGAGGCACAGGACGGTGACGATAGGCGGAAAACGAGTTCCTTAGGCCACGGTAGGGAGTTCGAAAGGTTCAAGCGGGACTAATGGCCAAGAACTTTAATGGGGGGGCTGATATGATCAACACCACTTGTGCATCACATCACTAACTAATATGGTTGAACCGAACATCATGGAGGAAAGTATATCACAATTGGCTACATTAGAGGAGGATGAGTTTATTTCCAACTTTCATCAGTAAGTACAGAAGGCACGTGTAAAGGCTTGGCATGATAGGCACATTTGGCAGAAGGAATTCAAAGAAAAAGATTTGGTTTTTTTGTACAATAGTCAGTTTGCGTGCCACCCAAGAAAATTCAAGAAGCATTGGTTGGGCTGTATATTGTGAAGGAGATCACTAATGGGCGTGCGGTGTGCTTGGCCATGTTGCACAGCGAGAGTCTCCCCAGGTACATCAACGGAAGTCGACTGAAGTCATATAGGGATAAACCTATGCCTACCAAATGACTATATGGCTGGAGAAACAGAATCCACTTATCTAGGCATTGTGCAGAGGACATATACAGGAAGGTGTGGCATGAGCGCAGAGGTCATGCGTGGTGGGAAAAACTAGCTATTGGAACAATAACTCTGGGTGAAAAATTGATTTTCCCATTAGATGGAGTGGGTTTTCTGCAATTAATGAGGAGATCTTATGGGATTTTCGACCATTTTTATGGGGATAAGGTGCCATTAATGAAGGTCTGCCCATTTTTACCATGGATCGCCTATAAAAGTAAGGAAGTGGGTCGCATTTTATTCCTTTGTTGTTTGAGTGAATTGTGTCTTGAAATTATTACTGTGCACTGTATGTTTGGCCATGAGACCCCTGCATCTGTCGCGAGAAATCCAAAAATTATCTTCAAGCCCAGAATGACGGCCACCAACCTCGCTGTTGAGAGTGCGCAGTCAGAGGAGCAATCGGTGCCCATCACGACATCTAATGACCCGGGATTTGAAGAAGTCCATGAATTTATCCCGGATATACAAGAAATAGTATCAACACCTACCAAGGGAAAGGGTAAGGTGACCAAGGGATCATCATCAAATTCACGAACATCCCCCAGACAGATTAATTCCCCGCACCAGGTGACGAAGGACAGGTCCCCTATGGGTGACCCGTCAAAAGTACCTATGTCAGCAACAGAGGAGGCTGCACTCTTTGTTGAGCCCATCTCATGGCTCCCCAAGTATGTGAAGTTGCGCATACCTTCTGTTAAGCTCTTAAGGACATAGATATGGTGCACGACTAACTAAAAATTTCGTTAATCCCTAAGGCTGTCACATTCAAGTGGGATATGTTTGGAGATATCCCTTTAGTTAAGTTCGACAACTATGATATGGAAAACAAGAAGACATTCCCTGAATTGGCACCTGAGTACTACCTGGAGCGTGTGATGTATGGAGGATTTGTGAAGGTAGATCCCATGCCATGGGTGCGCAGGTTAAGAAATTCCAGGATTCTCAACTTGTTGAGGATTCCCCACTTTGGAAGGTACCCCATCACTAATGTTTGTGTGCGGCATCTGCTAACATTGGTGTATGATGGCTGTCTATGGATTCAAAATTGTATTCCTATAGACGTCGCACTAATCCATTAGATCACTGGCCTGCCGAAGAAAGGACCTTATCCTATGGAGATTTATTGCAAAATCCAGGAACATAAGGTAGTCGTGAAGGTAAAGGCGGGATACAAGGTGGGACATGACTCCAGGGGCTTCCTGGTGCAGCAGATCGATGACTCGATGATGCACCTAGGAACCTTAGTATTGGGATGTAAAATGATACGCAAATGCAGACCTAAGGTTGTCCTTGCGTGTGTCAAATCATTGGCTGGGCAGTGCGAGAAGGGCGTCAACTACAATTAGTCCCAGTACCTGTGCATGAATTTCTTGGAGAACGTGCGCGAGGTGCAGGAGGAGGGGAAAAGTTATGTTATTCATGGTTGCTCCTGCTAATTGCTCTTGTTGCGTGGGAAACATCAGAGAGCGCAATCCTCCCAGATGTGAAGCCTGGTGTGTTTGAAGGGGCGCGCTACGGGACTCTACAAACCCGAAGCGAGTTATGGAGAATAAGATCTTCTGGGACTTATTTGAAGGAGCATTGGCCACAGAAATCCACTCACTCCCAGGTTTTCCCCGCCTGCATATGATAAATAAAAAGTCTCAGGTGAGTATGCACAATGTCTAGATACACGTGCGCAAAGATAGGGTATGGTACAACCTGCCCTACATTGTAACATAGGTCGAGATTGACTAGGTCATTGCGACCTAGCTAGTTGTATAGAAGACCGGGCTAAGCTCTGCTAAGCCTGTCACAACCTCTATGTCTGGAAAAGAAACAACCGATGCTCCCAAGGAGAATGAAGCTAAGAAGGAAGTAGAGAAGGATGCCCAAAAAGAGCCAGAGAAGGAAACTGAGCCAAAGATGGAAGTTGATCTCGGGGGCACAAACGGAAAGAATGGTACTAGAGCTAAATCCCCCAGAGGTTCCAAGCGGGGAGCTGAGACCCCCAAGGGTGCGCACAAGAAGAGAAAGGGATCAAAGGCAGGAGGCACGAATGATCTCACCCTTACCGAGGATAACTTTGATAAAATTGCATATGCGATCACTTGTGCATCGGAGGACCGATGGACCATGCTAGAGGAGTAGTACAAAGCTGAAGTGGAGACGATGCAGACCGTATTGCAGGTACTTCAACGAAATACCGATAGTATTCAAGCGAGCATTGCTCAGGAGAGGCAAGGTCAAGCGAGCGCGAGTACCAGCCTGGTTATCAGCCCTACAAATAATTTAATCTGCCCATTTCCTGGAGATTTTGTTACTTTGGAACAACCGGAGTTACGCACACAAGTGCATACGTGCCCTGAGGTTGGAATTGACTTATCTATGTTGCCCAATGGTAAGTTGCATGCCATTCAGACCATCATCACAGACGAGCTGCAGTGTTGAGAGGCGCACATGAACCGACAACTCATAGAGGTAGAGCAGAAGATTGTAGCGCGAATAGAAGAATCTTTGCAGGCGCGGAAAGCTCAACAAGCAGCAGTGGCCCAATGTGCCAAATTGGAAAGTCTGATTGATCACCTTTCTTATGACCTTCATGAGGTTTCCATCCCTGCCTCTGTTGCACCTCAGTAAAAGGTTGAAAGTTTAGTGGTTACCTTAAAGGCCTCCTACTCCAAAGTCCAAGTGGTAAAGGCCGATTTCGAATAGCATATTGTGGAGTTACAAGCAAAGCTCCAACCAGAGACTCCACCAGAAGTGCGAGCACAACACGCTGCTCTGGTCAATGAGGCATCAACCAATATTGCAAAAATTGTCAATGATGCAGGAGCATCTGGATTTAGCCAGCAATGTGACTGTGTGTTCACATGTTGTGGCTAACAAGAGGTGTAGAAACATTGATGGTTAATATTTTATTTAGTTTTAAATGAGAGGAGTTAGTATGTTTTGATTTGCTAAATTAATTAGGAATAAAATAGTAGATTGGTTTCTCCCTGCGAGGAGGTTAAACTAAGTATATTAGATTATGAGGATAGGATAGCATTTGTTTGTTAGAGTGGTTCAAACAGAAAGCTAATAAAAGACAATAATAACCACTTTCAGGTGGATATATATATGCATGAATAACTATGAGAAAAAGTGTAGAATAAGAGTGGAATAGGTGTGAAAGGTGTGCGAGAAGAGTGAGAGAGGAGTGAACAGAGAGCAGAAATAAATGTAAAAATCATCCAACCAAGGGCTTGGCTCTATGTATTTAATTGCTAATTTAATTCCAAGTGTTTTGTATTTTAATCGGGCTCTTTGTTTTAAATTGTCCATTTTATTTCTCTGTTGAATTGGATATATCATTGATCGCACAGTGGAGGCCAATTGGATTTGCAAGCAGCGGCGAGGACCATTAGATCATGAATGAATCAATGGTGGGAAATCACATCGCAACCATGAAGACTTAGCACATCGCAGGATTTAATATTTGCGGTTAATACTTCGCAAGATAACTTATTTACCTTGCGATGCAAAATATATCGGAAAATAGACAGGTGTGGACCATCGGATCCAACAAATACAAACGACGGAGATCAAACTGCACTGGGAATGATTTCGCAAATCACAAATTTTAAATTTTAGTGTTAAGGCATCGCATGGTAAGTTAATTTGTATGCGATGCGAAGTGGAGAAGGGCCATGTGTTGGCATGACACATTATCACATATTGCATGGAATAAGGTTTAACCACTAAGTTAAGTGTTAAAGTATGCGAAGTGCGAAATAGTGAAATCACAAAATTGCAAGTTTATTAAAGTGTTAAAAGTGCGAAGTTGCGGGGAAGGTAAATCATAAAGGTTGTGAAGTGTGATTGCTTATGATTGGTTCAGAGTGTTGTGGGACCCTCTAGTAAGAAGTTCTACGTGTATGTAAGTGATTTATTTTTTGTGTGCGATCTATTTTAAAGTAACAGTTTGTTGATTCTGCGCGTATTCTGATTATTTTTGCAGCTGGTTTGCATCATTTGGTATCAGAGCAACGTTGAGTTCTTTTCTCGAAGGTTAGAGAAAATATGCCACCGAGGAGAGGAGCCCGCATAGGTTGGGGAAGGTCGAAAGCTAATGCAATTCTGCTAGATGAGATTCAACATCTTCGTACAAGAATGGAGACAGTAGAAATTGCTCAGAGGAGAGCACCTGATGAAGGAGATGTCAGCGCAGAAGAGGAAACTTCTGAGGAAGAAGAAGTAGTAGAAAATGAGGTAGCTAGAGTTTTCAAGATATTAGCAAAGGTTAGTGGGAAACCGAGAATAGAGATTCCTTCATACGAGGGGAACTTTAATGTGAACGAGTTGATGGATTGGATCAATTCAATGGATAAGTATTTCGACTTGGAAGAGATCGAAGATAAGAAGAAGGTAAAGTATGCAGCTGCCAAGTTGAAGGGCCATGCATCTGTTGGTGGGATGAACTACAGACATCCAGAGTTAGAAAGGGAAAGCCTAAGATCAAGACGTAGGATAAAATGATAAGGAAGTTGAAGAATAAGTTTATTCCAAAGGACTATCAATTGAATATTTTCAAGCAATTGCGGAATTTGAGGCAAAAATGAATGAATGTCAAGGAGTATATAGAGGAGTTTTACAAGCTAAGCATTAGAGCAGGACATGCTGAAGATGATGTGGAGAAAGTATCCAAATACATCAATGGCTTAAGGTATGACATATAGGATGAAATCAGTCTGTTAAGTCTGAAGACAATTGACGATGCCTACCAAGCAGCTTTGAAGGCAGAGGATAAAATGTTGAGGAAGCAAAGTCATAGGAATAGAGGTAAAAGTTCAATAAGAGGAAGAGGAATGTTCAGATCAAGATACACTCTCAAAATGAAATAGGAGTTTCGAGTAGCAGACTTCCATAGAGAGGAGACTTTGGTAGAGGACGATTTGCACCCAGAGGTAGAGGCCGAGGAAGAGAAATTCGGTGCTACACATGTGGAGAATGGGGACACAGATCATGGGATTTTCCTCATAAAAAACCAGCAAATCAGCGGAATGTCAATGTAGTTGAAGCAAAGGAAGAAAATCCTCAGGTCACGGGAAAAGAAGAACCAGCTGAGGCAGGAGATTCTTTATTGCTCAAAAGAATATCTCTTAAGGTAGAGAAGGAAGTAAATGAGCCAGCGCAGAGGAAGAGTCTATTCAGGAATGTATGCAAGTTTAAAGAAAAGTGTTGCAAAGTTGTGATTGACAGTGGAAGGACTGATAATCTTGTTTCCACGAATATGATCGAGAAACTGGGGTTGAGTAAGATGGTACACCCTACTCCTTACAAAGCATCATGGCTACAAAAAGGAACATCAGATTTTGGTGACATAACAGTGCAAAATAGAGATACATATCGGTACGCATAAATATGTCATATTGTGTGATGTGATGCCAATGGATGTATGCCATGTATTGTTGGGAAGACCTTGACAATTTGACAGAAAATTCATTCATGATGGCAAAAGGAATACCTATACCATAGAGAAGGATGGAAAGAAGCACATATTGCTACCTTTGAAGGATGAAGCAGATAAAGGAACACCTGAGAATAATGTTATGCTGATTAGTGGAAAGGTGTTGCTGCAAGAAGTCAAAAAGGAGAAAGAAATTCATTTTTTTGTTGTGGGTAAACCCAAGGTAATTTTGACTTCTACTAATTTAGAAAATATGTCTGTGGAAATTAAAAATTTGTGAGATGATTATGCTGATATATTTGTTGATGAGTTACCAAGTAAATTTCCACCAATCAGAAGTATCAATCATCAAATAGATTTAATACCTGGTGCAAGTTTACGAAACAAAGCAGCATATAGAATGACCCCTCGGGAGAATGAAGAAGTTGGAAGACAGGTACAGGAGTTTTTGGATAAAGGAATAATCAAAGAAAGTTTTAGTCCATGTGCAGTACCAGTCGTGCTTAGTCCAAAGAAAGGAGGTGAGTGGCGCATGTGTAATGATTCTAGAGCCATAAACAAGATAACTATCAGGTATAGATTTCCATTTCCATGCATAGATGATTTGATGGATTGTTTAAGTGGGTCAAATTATTTTACTAAAATAGATCTGAAGAGTCGATACCATCAAATAAGGATTAGAGAAGGAGATGAATGGAAGACTTCTTTTAAGACCAACAATGGATTGTATGAGTGGTTAGTGATGCCTTTTGGGCTCACTAATGTACCAAGCACGTTTATGATATTAATGAACGAGGTTTTGAAAGAGTATGCAGGAAATTTTATGATAGTATATCTTGATGACATTTTGATCTTCAGTCAAGAAGGAGCATTTGGAGCATGTCAAGCTGGTGTTAAGTATTTTGCAAAAGGAGAAGTTTCTCATAAATTTGAAGAAGTGTAGTTTCGTGAAGAAGGAGCTCATTTACTTGGGATTTATAGTCTCAAAAGAAGGCTTGAAGATGGACCCATAAAATATTCAGGTAATACTGGATTGGCCAACTTCGAGAAGTATATTTGAAGTAAGGATTTTTCATGGTCTTGCAAGTTTTTACAGAAAGTTTATAAGAGCTTTTAGTCATATCTGTGCACCAATAACTGAAACAATAAAGGAGAGAAAACAACCATTTAAATGGACAAAAGCAGCAGATCGGAATTTCAAGTTGTTGAAAAAGAAGATCATTAAAAGACCTATTTTGGCCTTGCCAATTTTTGATAAAATATTCCAAGTTGAGACTGATGCTAGCAGGATAGAAATTGGAGCTATATTGAGTCAAGAGAAGATACCAATAGCTTATTTCAATGAAAATTTAAATGAGGCCAAGAAGAAGTATTCATCCTGTGATAAGGAGTTCTATGCTATTGTGTAGGCTTTGAAGAAATGGATGCATTATTTGTTGCCCAAATAATTTGTGTTATATTCAGATAACCATGCATTGCAGTTCATAAATAATCAGCCGAAGTTGAACCAAAAGCATGCAAAGTGGGTGGATTTTTTGCAGAGTTTCACCTTTTTAATCAAACACACAAGTGGTAAGTCAAACAAAGTTGTTGATGCTTTAAGCAGAGTAAATTTGATTATGTAGGAATTGAAGATTGGAATTTTTGGATTTGAAGAGATGATTGACATGTATGAGGAAGACACAGATTTCAAAGAAATACATGTAGTTGTTAAGAATCCAGTGGTTAGATTACTTGATTCAAGGAGGATTGTTGTTAAAGAATAATAAGCTGTGTATACCTAAGTGTTCCATGAGGGAAAATATGATTAAGGAAAAACATAGTGGAGGACTGTTTGGACACTTTGGACAGGATAAAACATTTTCTCAAGTAAGTGCTTTTTATTATTGGCCAAAAATGCAAACAAATATCAAAAAAAAATTTGAGAAGTGCAGGATTTGTCAACATGCCAAAGGAAGAAACCAAAACATTGGTTTACATCAGTCATTGCCAATACCAAATAGAGCTTGGGATGTTGTTAGCATGGATTTTGTTTTGGGTTTGCCAAAAACTCAAAGAAGACATGATTATATCTATGTTGTCGTAGATAGGTTTTCCAAAATGGCTCATTTTATTGCTTGTAAAAAAACTAGTGATGCAACTCACATTGCTAATTTGTTTTTCTTTGAAGTTATAAGATTACATGGACTGCCTATGAGTATTGTTTCAGACAGGGATACAAATTTCGTAGGACACTTCTAGAGGACTCTATGGAAGAAGCTAGGTACAAACCTCAGTTTTAGTTCAGCCTATCATCCTCAGACGGATGGACAAACTGAAGTGGTGAACAAGAGCCTGGGAAATATATTAAGGAGTTTGGTTTACAATAATCCAAATCAATGGGACTTAGCACTTGCTCAAGTTGAATTTTCCTTTAATGACACTCCTAATCGGAGTACTGGAATGAGTCCATTTCAGATTGTTTTTGGGATGCATCCAAGAGGGGTTCATGAACTTAGAGATTTGAGCAAACAGGAGACAAGGAGTGTAAAAGCTAAAGAATTTACAAAACAAATATAGAAGTTGCAGGAAGATGTCAAGCAGAGCTTACAGAAAAACATCCAAAAGTATAAACAAAGAGCTGATATGAGGAGGAATGAAATGGAGTTTCAAGTAGATGATTTAGTCATGGTTTATCTAAGGAAGGAAAGGTTTCCAATCGGGACTTATAACAAACTGAAAATGAAAAATATAGGGCCATGTAGAATTTTGAGGAAGTTTTCCTCAAATGCATATGAGATTGAATTACCCGCAGGAATTGGGATATCACCCATCGTTAATGTTGTAGATTTGTACCCATACAAAGGAACAGAGGAAGAACAAGAAGAAGAATCTACAGAAGAGGAGAATTGTAATTTGAATTGGAAGGAACAGATGCCAAAGACAACAAAGAAATAAGTAGAAGCCATTCTGGAGAATAGAGCAGCAAATAAGACCAGAGGACAAACATATTATCAGTATCTAATCAAATGGAAAGGACACCCAGTGGAAGACGCAAGTTGGATGACAGCAACAGAGTTACAAAATTTTAATGTAGATCCTGAAACATTGATGGATCAATATTTTCTTCCCCAAGAGTCTGATGCAGGAGCATTCGGATTTAGCCAGCAATGTGATTGTGTGTTCACATGTTGTGGCAAACAAGAGGTGGAGGAACATTGATGGTTAATATTTTATTTAGTTTTAAATGAGAGGAGTTAGTCTGTTTTGATTTGCTAAATTAATTAGGAATAAAATAGAAAATTGGTTTCTGTCTGCGAGGAGGTTAAACCAAGTAGATTAGATTATGAGGATAGGATAGCATTTTTTTGTTAGAGTGGTTCAAACAAAAAGCTAATAAAAGACAAGAAGAACCACTTTCAGATAGATATATATATGCATGGATAGCTGCGATAAAAAATGTAGAATAAGAGTGGAATAGGTGTGAGAAAAGTGTGTGAGAGGAGTGAGAGAGGAGTGAACAGAGAGCAGAAATAAATGTAAAAACCAGCCAACCAAGGGCTTGGCTTTGTGTATTTCATTTCTAGTTTAATTCCAAGTGTTTTTTATTTTAATCAGCCTCTGTTTTTGAACTTTTCGTTTTATTTATCTGTTGAATTGTATATCGCATTGATCACATAGCAGAGGCTAGTCATATTTGCAAGCAGCGGCGAGGACCGTTAGATCATGCACAAATCAACGGTGGGAAATCACATCGCAACCGTGAATATTTCGCACATCGCATGATTTAATATTTGTGGTTAAGACTTCGCAAGATAAGTTGTTTACCTTGCGATGCGAAATATATCAGCAAAGAGACAAGTGTGGACCGTCGGATCCAACAAAGACCAACGGCAGAGATCAGAGCGTGCTGGGAATGATTTTGAAAATCACAAATTTTAGAGTTTAGTGTTAAGGCATCACATGGTAAGTTATTTTGTATGCGATGCGAAGTGGAGAAGGGCCAAGTGTTGGCATGATGCATTATCGCATATCGCATGGAATAAGGTTTAACCACTAAGCTAAGTGTTAAAGTATGTGAAGAGCGAAATCGCGAAATATCAAGTTTATTAAAGTGTTAAAAGTGCGAAGTTGCGGGGAAGGTAAATCATAAATGTTGTGAAGTGTGATCGCTTATGATTGGTTCAAAATGTTGTGGGACCCTCTAGTAAGAAGTTTCATGTGTATTTAAGTGATTTGGGTTTTTTGTGCAATCTGTTTTAAAGTAACAACTTGTTGATTCCGCACATATTTTGATTATTTTGCAGTTGGCTTGCATCAATCAACAAGGGAACTGAAATCCTGGAAGCAGCCATGGGATTATGGAATTTAGTAGAGATCGATCTACTTGTCAGAAAAATATTGCAGGAACTGCGTGCAAAAGAGCAGACATTCGATGAGCTTCAAGAGGCATTGCCGACACTTGTTCCTGCTCAGAGAATGACGCGTTTGCATAAAAACGAGATGACGTGCGATGAAATTGAAGACCTACGGTAGAAGAAGCACATTCTGACGACCGATATGAAGTTGTGGGCCGATGAAGCAACGAAGCTATTGCAAGACCTAAATGTTGTTGTAAAGAACCTGAGCCAGACGTACCAGAGAGTCAACCTTGCCACAGAAGGGCTTACCTCTCAGAAATTGGTGGGCACGGCTCAGAGTGTTGCTGATCAGAGTGCAAGTTTCCTTAGGCCCTTTACCACCACCATTGAGGAGCTAAAGACAAATATGAAGACCCCTACGCCTCTGTGACTCCGGATGAGTCACAAGATTGTGTTGGGGGATTGTTGGAGCAGGGTCTCTTAGGACCGCATTTTTGGGGACAAATAATAGCATTTTTGTAGTTTTGAGTCGTGCGCACTAAGAAATGAAGAGTTAAGGGGCTTTGGGGTGGGTCAAAGTCCCTTCATGAGTCATAAGGGTTTAAAGGGTAAATCTAGGGGTCTCAAACCATGGTTTAAGGACCCTAGTATGAGTGCATGCTAAGGTAAAAGTAGAAGTCTAGATTGAGTTGAATAAGTAATTTTTGGATGGAATTAAGGTATGTATGTTCATGATAGAACTCTGAAGTAATTTTGTGGTAACCGTTTGTGTCTGAAAGGCTCCTGCTGGCTATGTGCACGGATACCTTAGTTCGGCTTTGTGCGGACCGCACTGGTTGTGTGTGTGGCTAGATCTGAAGAATTGTAAGGGTTTCTGTGGACAACTGATGAATAAATATCTGTTTTGGAAAATATGAGTAATAAATGCACCTGTGATTTACTCTGTGTTATGTATTTCCGTGTAATTCATGTTTCTTGTATATGATTTATGTTACTGTGATTGGATCGGATTGCATACCTAGTCTACTATTGATGAATGATAATCACTTAGATCTATTGCTATAAAAACTGAATATTACACAATTATAACAGTTAAAGGAATTGTGGATCTATTGTTTGTGCACACGCAGGGTAACCTATGTTGATTAACCTAGGGTTTTTGGTTAGGGTTTCTGGTGCGCAAGTCAGTATGTGTAATAAGATAGATATGAAGACGCCCACTTCATTTCATTCTCTCTCTAGGTGTGGAAACCTAGTTCCAAAACCCCCATACTGCTTCGGGTGAGACTTTGGGATGCACAAGCAGGTCATTGCTAAAAGGGCCAATAGTAAGGGGGTTTTGTTGGTTATGCACTAACTCTGAACCTAGGTCAGGACCCCTCAAGCCAACGGAGGGCCATAATCCATTAAAACGACAAATAATCGCGTGTTGAACATAGTAATGAATCTTTAACTACTTGAAAATTCTGGTCATCTAGAGCATTAGAGCTTCTAATGAATGTTCAACCACAAAGGCTTAGCCAACAAGAGCCTTCGAGAATTGGGGACTAGAGCCTAAATTGAGAGCTTCCTTAAATGAGAGGGGTTTTGAGGTAGTTTTGAGGCAGAGGATGCTCGATTTCCTTTAGCACCTCCTCGCATTCTGGCTATGAAGAAGATAGAGGCATACTTCTTGATGCCGAAATCCCTCAAAGCATTTTCCAAATTTAATTCGCCCCCCTGCCCTCCTCATAAAGGAGTCCCATACTACCCTTTGGAATAGTTATCAACTTATAAGTTTTGTCTGCAAGTGAAGATACAACATCCCCTTCACATACCATGAGGCACAAAGATATTCCATATAGGGTTTTAACAAGTATTGGGAATTTCTAGACCTAAAAATCACCATTACCATCCAGTGGTTGAATGACATGATGATGTGGGACTGAAGGAAAAGTGTCAGGCTCCAAGCCTGACAGGGAATTTTTGTGAACCCTGTTGCGCCAATAATCCCTAAAAACAACCCCCAAACCCTCATCGCCATACTTAGGATCCTCCCCAGTTCTATCCCAAGGCTGGTGGGGAGAGCTATCATTTCCTTCGTAGTCAGCCCTTTATTCTCCATAAAACCCTTGGTATTCCCAACGGGTCTCCTAGACTACAACTCCTCTAGGCTCAAAGTATGGCTCTTTTTCTTCTTAGGTTTTGTCATGACTACTATGTGAGGGAGGGAAAATTATTTTCATCCCTCTTGGACTCAATGACGGTGAGGCGCTGCTCAACCTCCTCCCGCTCCATGTCTGCTACCCATGCCCCCACACCACTATACCACACCTTCATTTGCATAACGTTCAAAAAAATCCTCAAAAAATTAAAATTAGAGAATGAAGATTTTTAGTGAGAAAAATATAAGTGATTGAGACTATAATAAATTAATACATTAAACCATGGTTGAGAATTTGAGAATTTAATGTGGAACATCATTTCATTATTCAAATGAAAGTTTAAAAATAGTTATCCATCTAAATGGTAATATGTCACTTTAATTTATCAATAAAATGAAAAGAATAAAAAAATATAAAATTATAATAAATTAATATTTATTAAAAATTAAAATTAAAATTTCAATATATAATATTATAATATATTATTGTATATTTACTACTTTAAAATTTAAAATTATTAGAAAAATTAATCAACATATTCATGTACATTGTGACATAGAGAGACTCCACATCTCCTCTGTACCTAAATTTCAAATATCCTTAGTTATTTTATTCCTGCATCCATATTTTGCATCTATGGTTCAAATTAATGTGTTTGTTTTGTTTTTTTAATTTCATCATTTGCATTTACTCTATCTCGTGAACCATCATCAATTTGGGTGATTTTCTTTTTCCAAACAATTTAAGAATAAATTTGGGTAGAGTTAAAGTTATTTGGCTCTCATGAAATATAGATTAAGTTTATTTATTTATTTATTTTTTATTTTTATTTATTTATTTATTTATTTTTATTTTTTTTTATATGTAAAAAATAATTTAATTTTTTAAATTATTGAGGAAAAATGGATTAGAAAGATAGCATGAAGGTAGATGTAAAGGGTGGGTGTGCACAAAGATTGGTTGACAAAACCCTCAAATTTGTTGATAAAATTGGCGATCATGGGAAGTGCAAGTACAAAAAATCCGTGTCTAAGTTAGAGAAGGTCGATTTACAATTCTTGGTAGGAAGAATCACTAGATTCCTTAAGGTCAAAACGTATGCAAAGTGTGTGGGGGTTGGTGCTCCAATGTACCTTGTCGTTTCTCTTGAATATCTAGCTATCAAAAGTGATGCATTATATCAGGGGAAGAGATCGGGGAAGGTTATGGAGTTCAACTCGAATAAGGGTCATGGTTTCATAACCATTAGTGATGGAAGTGAGGACCTATTGGTCCATTAGAATTGGATTCATTCCAATGGGTTTCGATCGTGCGCCGAGAGAGAGGTTTTCAAGTACACAGTCGAGCATTAGAAAGGCGTAAGAACTAAGGCCTAGATGTTACGGAGCCAGATGGATATTTCATCCATGGTAATAATGAAGGCAATGCTAGAGGTTGAGACATCGGTAGTGATGACCACAGTAGTGGCTGCATTAGTGGTGGCTACAGAAGCCCACTACCTTGCTCTTTTGTAATCATGTGCACTTGGCCCCTAGCTCCTCAAATTTATTTTCAGATCTTTGTCAAACTTCTCTATGGTCATTCACTACTCCTCGGGGCCTGCTCCATAGATTTTGTATGAGACCTCAAGGTTTTCCTGGATTTTTGGGTGGGTATTCTCTCTTTCATGTAACGCCTACTTTTCGAAGGTAAGCAACTGACCAACTCTTTCCCTCTTTCACTATATAATATTGGTAAAGATGTCATTGTATTTATGACCCTTCATTTACGAGGGGGGTTGGGGGCATGCCTTAACCCTCTCGAGATTTTTCTTATAAATATTTTGTGCATGCCCAACCCTCGATAAATTAAACTTAGTCCCAGGTGGCTCCAAGGCCATTTCCAATCGAAAAAACTGAGGAAGTTCTCTCTGTAGAAATCACCCTGTTCTTGAGAACCTCCATCGGATATATACAGAGTCAACCCTAATCTGTCATTTTAATGGTTTATGGCTTCACTCCATTGATCTTTACCAATGGATCCATTCTTCGTGGTCTAAGAGTTGCAAGGTAATTTTCTGCTCCAAAGACTTCTTAATTTTGGCATTTGCTAAATCGGAAGACTATAAGAAATTTTTATCTAAAGGGCCCTGGTTTTGGGGCAATGATGAATTATTCTTAACCCCTAGTTTCCAAATTTTAACTCTTCTATAGCATTCATTACCAAATTGCTAATTTGGGTTTGGCTTCCTACCATGCCTACTCACTTGTGGCAATTATTAGTCTTTCAGAGCATTGGAAACTCCTGGGCCATTTCCTTGCAATTGATACTTCTCGCAGGCAGATTAACATCTACACCTATGGAAAAATAAGTGTTGAAATAAATATTAGTAATGGCCTTCTAGACCAAATCAATTTAAAAATAGGTGATTTTCATTGGACCAAATATTTTGACTATGAGAATACCACTTTTTGTTGTTTCTTATGTCACAAACAAGCTATTTACAAAATTCTTGCCCTTTGTTAAAATCTCACCAGAAGCGGAAGATTAAAAATTCCAAAGCTAAAATTTGGAAGTCTTAGGACTCGCCTCCTACGGAGGATGATGATTCCTATGTTTTGGACAAGGATGATGAAGGATCTAATGATGAAATGCATCTGGTGGACAAGTTTTAGACTTCAAATCCTTAAAAGTCTCTTGATGATCTAGTTGTGAACCATGCTCCTTTGGCAAGTACAAAGATAGTGAATAATAATGCATCTTCAAGTGCATTGAAGCGATTTCATGAGTCGACTTCTTCAGACTCTAACAAATATTATCCTTCAACACACAATGATAATCTCCAAATTGCCTTGATAAAATCACCTTCAGAAAGTTGGGTCAAGTTTTTGGAAAAGAAAGGAAAGAAAGGTTGCTTTGAGGACCTCCCCAATTTGGATGATTCTCTTTTGTAATTGTTTCTTCTATTCCTCTATGTCACCTTTGTTATTCTCAGTCTCATACATCTCAACGATGTTTCTGTCAGTATATAAAACATTTTTCCAAAAAAACGAGTCATGATTGTATATGATGTATTTCATTTTTTATTGATCAGTAGAATTCACCTTTAAAAAAAATCAACTTTTAAAGTTTTGGGGTAGGTATTTTTATTTGAGTTTTTAATTTTGATTTTAAAATAGTTCTCTCTTCTAAAGTTTTTTTTTTTTTTTTAAAATGTAATTTCTACATATATTTTATATTATTTATGTCTTATTTATATTAAACTTTAGATTATTTATTTATGTTTATGTATATAAGTCATTTAAATAACACCTAATTCACAACGTATGCATAATGTTCTCAATATTTATGGTGATTTAACCATCTCTTTCTCATTAAGCATAATCGTTTTTAGAAAGTTGAATTTTAGCTCAGATAAATGATGTTGATTCTTGACATCGTTTAGAGGAACTTTCTCTAGATTGATAGTTTAATTGATGCTTCTAAAACTATTTTAAGATAGTGATGTCTCATGAGTGACTATACATAGTTGATTACATCAAATCTTATTAAAATCACTTATTTTATCATTTTCTTTTCATGCTCTGAAGGGTTTTGTTGATTAAGGTGTTGATTTTTGGTCAATATTGGGTAGAGCTACTTAGTCTCCTTATGAAATGATCGTATACAATGGGAACACATTTTGATTCTGGTAGGTGACTTTATTGTCCATGAGCTTAAGCATGTCTTTATTCATCAATCCTAGTTTAGAGTGTGCCTAAAAGTCAATATGATAAAGATCCTTATATTTATGTTCATTAAGCAGGACACAAAATGATTTTGTAAGTGTGATTTGTAAGTGTGTTCATTACATTAATTTACTCAAAATATGCATTTGGTGCCAAAGCCTTGACCATCCAACATCCCATGTTATTGAAAAAGGATGACCCTTTAGAAGTGGCCCTCTCGCAGATCCCATAAACTCAAATTAACCTTGTTATGAAGGTAAATCCTCTCTGCAGACAGAGACGATCCCTCTAGCCCTAGAGTGGGTCTAGTAACAAAGGGACAAGCTAGAGTGTAGGTTCCTAATTAATGAATGAAATAGATGAGGTAGAGCAACCTACCTAGAGTCCAACGCTGTTGTCATGGTTGTTGTAGTGGTAGCCTCTCGATTCCTGTCTTAGCGGGCCATGATCATTCCGCAGTGATGCTTGGATACCTGCACAAAGATCAACAACCAAGAGCAACATACGAAACAAAAATATCATTCATAACTACTAACCATTCAAGGAGGGTTAAGCATATTGCATCAAATAAACACATTAACGCAAGATAGGAACCAGACAATAGTCATGCATATGTATTAATAGAAGAAAGAGTTACAATCGAGCCTTGACGTCGCAACCTCCTTTAACGGGGTTCAGTCAAAGCGCGTCTCGATGAATGTCAGTGAATGAGGACTAGATGAAGACACAAGCCTAAGCTCTCTCAATAAGGGTCTCTTCCATTCTATCTTTTCCAGCAAAGTGCATAGGAATCTCTTCAGCATTTCTGCTATAATATGTTCAGTTCAGCTAGCTTATCAATGTAAGATAGCTATATTTATAGAGGGAGAGGAGGAGGTTTGGATCCCTACTATAGTGGAAGGGAGGCCTTATCCCTTGGGAGGTTTCCCCAAAAGGTGGAAACAAGAGGCCAAAGGATGAAGGTCGTGGTTATTCAGTCGAACCACTTCCTATGACTCGTCCACGAAGTGGTTATGATGGAAACTTCGCCTCTATTTTTAAAAAACTTTCCATAAACAGATTGGTGTGGGAAGATAACTGAGACAGAGTGCCAGCTGGCGTGAGTCCAGTGTTAATATTCCTCATTGACGAGAGGGCATAACGGGCTACCAGCGCCAAGGCCAAAACAGGTGTTTATGATGGTATGTTCAGGAAATGGTCAATAGAAGGAACGTTGTGCTCATGGCAAGGGATGCAATGATGGTATTTGCAAGGCATGACACTTTATTTTGGTCACATAAATGAGCCTCCAATGTTCGAGATGGTGATTGCAGGGACAATGAAAAAATGTTGTGTAGCAAATGCCCCCTAAAGCATGAGGTGCGAGAGAGAGGAAGGGGTGAAATTATTTATGAGAACGTGTTCGAACAAAACACAGCTTTCGGAAGACCTGCAATTACAAATACAACTAATATCTCTGATACATGAACATGTGGTATGGGTGCAACCATCCATAATATATTACATATATAAACTGAGATCCAAGGTATGGACGTAGCCATCTAGTAGTAAGGATCAAAAAATAGACTCAGGTATGGTCGTAACCATCCAATCAAAATATTCATGTAATAAAGCCATGATAAACCACAATATACCGCAACATGGATCTTATCAGACAAAACCTAGGGTCTTGCGCTCCATCTCGACCCGAACAAGTACAAATTCAAGCATGCGAATATGTGAGTTGAAGTCAAACATGCAAGAAAGTCACCTAATTACTAGCCAATGATGAAAGTTGTTAACAGGCACGAGAGAAACCACCAATAATGAAAATGGCTCTCAAGGTACAACAGGTACAATCCACACAATGTGAACAGTGAGCTGGCATCAAACACTCGCAGAATCACTCGATCGAAGGCCAATGTGTGGACCTATCGTTGAATGCGAATAACCTGCCATTGAGGCATGCAGGTTCCAAGGTACCGGTAGGGAGTCTCTAGATCAGTTTCCTGGATAATGAGCTGAAGTCGACAGGAAGTGATCCGGTCGAAGGAGGGCCATAATGTTTCCCACATCATCGACACGAGACAGAGGAACATGATGATAATGAATCAGGACCGACAGAGCATCAAAAATAGGTTGAAAACTGCAAAGGAAAAACTTCTCTTGAACATATCAACGACATGACTCTGGATTTGGCAGTATTTGACATCAAAGTGATCTGAGGTCATGACGACGTGGCAAAGAGTAGATGAGAAGTCAAAACAGATTACCCAAACCCATGGAGGAAAAAATGACAAAATGCAAATGAGTGTCGTGTTCAAGAGCAACATACTGCCGACTCAACTAAACACTGGTTCAATTTTCCCCCATCATTTCTGGCAAGTACCCCAATTATTTTTTGAAAAGAAGCTTGAAGGGGATATCATATGCTTGCGCTGTAAGTTTGTCTTTCAGACAAAACCAACCTAGTACATTTTACGAGCCCTAGGAAGGAGGAACTCGTGTGAACGTCATGGTGATGATTTCTGATGTCATCAAAGTTTAACGAGTCTGATAGAGGGAGAACTTGGCGTTTTTTCATGTTTAGAGAGTTTGAAAAGAAGCGAAAAAGAAAGCTCCAGCATGTCCCTTTTCGTAAATAGTTTCTCAGATCCAAAAAGGTAGAAAACAATATCTGAAATAACCTCTTAGTCGTGATAGGCTAAGGTATTCCTTTTTCATAAATAATCCATCCCAACTCGAAAAATGGGTAAACATATACTGGGTATATATCATTTCACAACCATTTAACGAGTTCAAAACGATAAGAGTCTCAGCAATCTTTTCAATTTTAGAGAGTCAGAAAGAGCTGAAAGATGACTCCAGTAGTGAATTTTTCGTGTTTTTACCAAGTCAGAAAAAGTACAAAATGCAACTCATTACTTCATCGCTATCTCATTAAAGACCCGTCGCTGCACAAGAAACAAACGTAAAACCCATTTCTCGAAATAGCATAATGTAATCATCGAAAAACATGTCTTAAAACCCAATTAGGGTTCTGAAAAGTTCTAAAATGCCAAAAATAGTAAAAAACAATTACTTTTCACTTTTACCTCTTGTGGAGCAATAGTTACCCATTTTATACTGTGATTTTGCAACGACAATAGCGGACAATCTGACAGAGCAATCTCAAATCTGTCAGTTCCAGGTAAGAGTCGACATCCTTCCCTACATTTTATGTCTTCTTTTATACCTGCAACCTTCAGTTTTAATTTCTAAGGGGGGAATTGTGAAAACTAGGGCACAGCGGTCGGCACAGGTTTCGGGCATGGACTCGCACCAACCACCCGATTTTATGAACAAAGGCGCGACTGTTTCCAAAACAGTCGCGCCGACCACGCAACGTTTTTTAAACTCAAAATGCAAGTTTTATGAGCCTAAATTTCACAAATTTTAGCTTTTGATTTGGCTAATAATGTCTATATGAACATGTTTACAGGTGAAAAAGTAGCAAAATGGTGATCGAGTGGAAGGAAAGGGAACACAGTGAAGAAGATGAGCTTGTCATGGATAATGAGAGATGCATGGAAGCTCTCAGAGATTGTGAACTAAAAAAATTCTTCATGACACTGTGCCTCAGAGCTCAACCGGAGCTGCTGCAATACTTGATCAGTATCTGGGACGAGGATCAAGAAAAATTCCTTCTTCAGGATCAGGAACTCGAGATTGATGTTTCAGATGTCTATTTCATAACAGGACTGTCGTGGAGGGAAGCAGCACCAATCTTGACCGGCACCCAGCCTACGATGGAGAACATGAGCATGGTAATTGACAGGGTATGTCCAGGGGCACGTAAAGGATCAAAAAGCGGAAAGGTGGACATCCATAATATCCCGGATTTAGCACTCAAGGTAGTGCTACACACGATCACACGAGCTGCGGGATCACAAGCACTGCACGAAGCAACAAAAACACAGCTACTTCTTGTTGTACACTGCTTGAAACCAACCATCTACAACTAGGTAGAGGCAGTGACAATAAATATAAAATGTCAGCTGACAAAGTGCAAGAAGACCAAAATGAAGCAGTTTGGTTATGGGTCTATCCTGGTATCGTTCTTCCTGGAACGACTACCAATATTTCAGCGTCAGGGGGTGATAGTCCCGACACCACCAGCACTGGAACCACGGATGACCCGATGGGCAGCTCTGATACCAAGATCAGGGGGCAGTCAGTGGATGTCTTAGAGACCAGAATTCTTTGATTGGCTCCACCGACAATTGATTTTCGTGGAGGACTGGCCCTACTCCGGCACAGATTTCACTGGTGATCTGGACCTCCCACTCTCGGAAGGAGAGGATTGGGATGAAGCACTTTGTAAGACTCTTTTTAATTTTCATGAGTATTGTGATTTTTTTTTGGTACGTATGTTCTGATAATTAATCCATGCATTTGCAGATGTAGGCCCAGAGAGACCTGTAGGGATTTCTCCAATAGTGAGGTGAATACCTCGCAATTTTTATGTTTCCCCTCAGGGTGAGGAGGAAGAGATCGTGCACAACTTGGAGGGAATCGCCTGCGGGGTTCCAGATTATGCACCATTCAAGGATGTTCCTCATGCGTATCAGAGACACATTGTAGGGGTGTCAAATCGAGTTCACCGTTTGCTGAGGCGGCTTGTCCGAGCAGTGACATGCTATCATGATCATCATGCCGATTAGACACCTAGGCTTTATTTCTGCATATTTTGAGAGACACAATGTCTCAAGATGTAACAGAAAGACACATTTTTTGAAACTTATGGTGCACACTGATGCAAATATTCGATATATATATATATATATATATATATATATATATATATATATATATATATATATATATATACATCTATTTTCCTGTTTGATATGAGTCTCTCATGTGATGATGATTTTACAGATTACGCAAATGTCTATCCAATACAATATTAGCCATTGTATCAGTTAATGCATTCATTTGTCTAGGAATATGTTGATATGTGATATAATCAAAATGTCTTTCCAGCAAACGAACACGTAAATACAATCCTAAAATGTGAGGGTTTCTAACTGAATAATGTCCATTAAGTTGAAGAACAACAAGCTCTGAGTCTAGATTTACAACCAATGCACTAATGCCGAGGGTAATCGCCTCGGTTAACTGTTCAATGACAACACTATATTCAGCGACATTGGTTGTAGTTCGTCCTAGACAAATACCTTGCAGGTCTATCAACTCACCAGCAAGATCATAAATCACCCAAGCTGTCGAAGACAAGTTCTGGGTATTGCGGGAAGCACCGACCGCAAAATCAACATAAGGGGTAATAGACATCTGCACAATAAGAAACGACCCAATAAGCAGGAAAACGCTCACAAAACACACCAAGCCAAAATTGTACAAAAATGAAAAGAACACCTATGTACACAAAACATGCACGAATGACTCATGCATAATTCTTTTTGAGATACAACCCATTTTTGGGCTGATCTAAAGGATGACCTTCGTAATCAATGAGCTCATAGGCCCCATTCTTCAAAACGTGTTTAACAATGTAAGGCCCATGCCACATGGGTTGAAATTTTCCTGCCCCTAGTTTATCATGAGCTTGGTCGTACAGGAGGATGAGGTCTCCTTCTACAAAGGAGAGAGGGGAAACCGACTGGTCAAAATGGGCTTTGACCTGCTTCTTCTATGCCTCGATGACCAAAGCAGCGAAGCGGCGAGTTTCATCCAACCTTTCTAAGTAGAGAAGAAGCTCTTCTTTAGGTGAAGTGTTGGGCAGTAATTCAATAGCCAACTTGAGCGAAGGTATTTCACACTCAATCGGAAGGGTAGCTTCCAGATCTTAAACAAGCTGGAATGGAGTGAATCTAGTCGCATCCTTGACTAAGGTTTGGTATGCCCAGAGATATGAAAATAACATGAGATGCCAGTTGGATTTTTGCATTCCAATCGTACGTTGAAGCATGGTGACAAGAATTTTGTTCACAGCTTCAACCTAGCCATTGGCCTGAGGATAGTACGGCATTGGAGGTCCCTGATAAGGACCTGTGTCAACATTCCATCTAGTCTGCGAGAAATTCTGCCCCCATATGTTTTGTCGTGGAGGATTCTGACCATAGGGATTATAAGCACGATAATTATGTTGATACTAGGGTTGAGGACTCGGATACTTATTCTGAGCATACCATTGAGGTCCTTACTGAGCAACGTATGGATTTTGTTGCGGAATGTACGCATGGCCTTGAGGTCGTTTATACACCAATTGGGATTGATTTTGAGGGTAATAAGTGAAACCTTTGGGTGCACTATATACCGACTGATACTGACCTTGGGGTAACAACCGCCTTGGGGTTGAGCAGGTGGACCCTGTTGAGTAGGTTGAGCAGGCTGCTAAATAGGTGGACCCTGCTAAGCAGGAGGACCCTACTGAGTTGGATAATCAGCCTGAACCGACTACTGAGCAGGTTGAATAGGCTGCTGAAAAGATTGAACTAGCTGTTGAACAGGTTGAAACGGCTGTTGAGCTGGTTGAGCTGCTTGAATCGGTTGATGATGTTGGGTAGGCCGCCCCTGCGGAAGAAGTTGGCCCAATGGTTGAGATGGACCAAGTTGCCCCTGATAACCAGGTTGACCCGAAGCAGGACCGTAGGGTTGTCCTTGTTGCACAAAGTTTTCTCCATACTGAACGTAGAGTTGTTGTTGTTGTACAAGAGGTTGTCCCAGTGGTGGATACATTTGCCCCCTAGCAACATACGACATTCCTGGTTGAGGCTGACTTGAAGGACCATAGGGTTGTCCTTGTTGGACCGAAGGTTGACCTTGTAGACCGTAAGGTTGTCCCTGAGGACCAAAGGGTTGTCCCTGCTGGGTTGAAGGTTGTCCCTGTAAGGGTTGTCCTTGTAAGCCTGAGGGTTGTCCCAGTAACAAAGGTCCTTGATGAGTAACGGTCTGATAAGGATTTGCTGAAGGCAAATAGACAGCCTGATTGGGATCAACAGGAAGCAAATAGACGGGGTTACCGATAACATCATAGTGATGGGGAGGATTGACAAGAGCTTGGGGCTGTTGAGAACCCAGAGAGTTCTATAGCTGAACAGCCAACAAATACTCTTCAAAAGTAAGGCCGCCAGGAATCATAGGGACAGTCGAAGTCATACTAGAAGTAGTTGTGGCCTCAAGAGAGTGAGCATCCGGAGAAGGAGCATATTGTCGGTGAATGTCCAACATGTGCTCAGCAAAAGTATAGGTAGAAACCATAGGGGTAGTCGTCGTTGCACCAATAGGTGTAGCGTTCGGATCGCGAGCTTGTGATTTGCTCGAAACCTGATTGATAGGCCACGTGGGATTAAGAAAGATAGACCTGCGAGTGTGAAAAGATCCTGAAGACTGAGTCGTAACAACCGGCATAGACGAAGCCACACAGACTGTAGGTTGGATCGGGATAGACGTAACAGTGAGCGACGAACTCAGTGTTGAAGGTGACAGTCCCAACAAAGGGAGGACCGAACACCTTGGGGGAGTTGATGTACTGGATTTTTCTATGGGCGGAAAACTATAAATAATCTGACTCAAAGTTCGATAACTAGGTGGAAGTGACACCGATTGAGGAGAATATTGAACAGAAACATGCGGGAGATCTCCTAGGAAAAGTTGATATTCCCCTATAGAAACAGGCATTTCTTCACTGCCAACAGGACTCGAAGAATCCATATCTGATGAAGTTGTAAGATCTTCAAAGAGACGACGAGGACTAGGATGTATTGTTAAACACTATGTTGAAGCACACACATGGTGTATGAGGAAGATAAACACACACACACAAGAGACTCAACACATAATGAAGGATAAGCGTGAGACTTTCTTATTTTTCCATTATACATGATGTACATTTATAATACAATGGTGTGACTCTTGGTTTCATATTCCAAGGTCACTTGGACTCCATTTTGACTTTTCGCATTCCACACCTACCCATGTAGAATTAGGTGTTCCAACATCCCCCCTTAATCTGAAGGGGTATGTGTGAGTCCAAGAAAAGAGTTGTAATACAAATCTGCAAAGTATACATGGCAACACTTGGGCTGAATCAACTCTCTGAAATGTTGGAAAAATGGGATGGTTTAAGGATGACCACCAACACTGGAACGCAAAACTTGTTGCAGTTCTCGGAACTCTTCCAAAACTGGCAAGAAGCTGAAAGCTTCTGCTAGAGGAATTGTCCCTCATAAAAATGGGAGACCATCAACTTAAAATAAGGGAGGTCTACTACCTGTGATGGTTTTAGGATTACAAACAACTCTGGAATGCTTGAAGCATTTCCTGGAACTCAACCAAAGCTGGCAAGAAGCTGAAGGCTTCTACTAGAGGAAGTGTTCCTCATATATGAAAGGGAGACCTTCGACCTAAAAGAAGGGAGGTCTACTACCTATGATGGTTTTAGGTTATCCACCAACCAAAGATGATGGTTTAAGGTTATCCACCAACCGAAGGCATGCTCATGGGCATCCGTGTCTCTGGCTACATCTCTAAATCTAGAATGACGAATTGTGGCTCAGGCTCGCTTGAACTGCTGGCTGCAACTATGAACATGGAATGAGAGATTGTGGCTCAGGCTCGCTTGATTTGTCGTCGAAGCTTGTACATGACCACCATTTTCCCCCTTGTCAAGGACAAGGTGAGATGATGGCGAAAACTCAACTGCAAGTTTGTTCAATATCCATGAACATGTTCTGACATGCGACTTAAACATCTTCTTGGCTACTGATGCCCATTGCCAAGAAGCGATCCATCCAAGATGAATCTTTGTTCTTGCAAGAGGCTTGTGTCTGAAGCATCTGTCTGAAGAATGGGTGTGTCGACCACAGTGCTTGCATGGATGAAGATCAAAACATTCATCTTTCATATGGCCAACTCGATCACAGTGTTGGCATTTTACAATCTGGTGTTGTTGTTGTGGAGCAGGATCTGGAACAGTTGTAGGTGAACTGTCATATAGGAATCCGGCACTCTGAAATATGATGGGCTTCGTGTAGTCTGGAATATGAAAGGACACATCCTTGTCATATCCAAGACCAGTTCGGTGCTTGTTGTGGACAAGCTCTTCCCAAGGTCTGATGATGGGCTTGAGAAGTGCAAGTTGAACTACTGCATCTGTATGTACATCTGCTCTAGTACAAGGCACTGAATGTGGATCAACTTCAACTTTACTGACTTGCTGCTGATGGGAGTCCTTCTCAATCTTCTGAACAGAAACATGTTCATAATGGTGACTCTTTTGGTGAAGTTCATCTTGTTGGAGTTGAGATTCCAACTGCAAAAACTCGATCTTTTCAAGTGCATGTAGCAAACAACTTTGAATATTACAAAGAGAATTCTTGCTCATTTTTATCATGTCATCAACATTGGAATGAATGAGGTCATTCAACAACTCTAATGCCTCATTGATTTTGGCCATTTTCAACAACTTAGGCTCAAAAAATGAAAGGGTGTCGGGTTCAACCGAAAATGCACCTGTTTACAATGTGATTCAACAAATACAAATGACTTCAAAAGAATTTCCAACTATGGAAATCTCAAAGTACAAAGTGTGCTCCTCAAATGATGGAGGTCAATCAACAAGGAGTGACATCAACAACTCAAATACTGATTGCAACTATGAAGAAGCAATACAATGTCGACTCAATACAATATTTCTGCAAAATATGTGTAGCTAAAAACACTATGCAAAAACACTTTAAGGCAGCTAAAATTTTTTCCTTCAAAGAGTTGTTTAAAACTGATGGCAAACTTGTCTTAAATTGTAAATTTCTTCAAAAAATCACCTTCACAAATCACAAATCATATAATGTAATCTGCACGTTTGTCTATGTATTCAATCTATCTGCTCCTCATATGCCATTTTCCATTTTTTTGCTGTTCATATTCTTCCTCTCTCTCTCTCTGTTTTTTTTTTTTTTAATTAATTAAAAAATAATTAAAAAAAATAATTAAAAATGGGAATAATTAAAAAAATTAGGGAGATAGGGAGCTAATTGTAATAATGGAGAGGAATTGTGATAATGGGAATTAGTTAAAAGGGAAGGGAGGATGGGTATATTAAAATAAATTTAAAAAAAGAGAAAAGGGAATTAATAATTTAGAAAGAAGGGATTTTTAATAATAAAAAATGAAAATGAAAATGGAGGGGAAAGTAATTTAAAAAAGGAAAGGGAGTTTTTAATAATAATAAAAAAGATGGAAATGATATACGTAGGAGGGGGGGGGGGAGTGGGGCGTGTAATTAATGGAGGGAAATAATTTTTTAAAAAAAGGGAAGAAAATTAATTAAAAAGGGAGTAGTGGGTATTGAAATGGGGAAGTTGAATAGGCGTTGGAGAGGGTCTAAGGTCGATTGCAGGTGGTTGAGGGGAATTAGAAGGGAGAGGGATGGGGCTGACTGTACGCAGGGAGGCGGAGTACTGTAGAGGTTGCAAGGCGGACGGGGTGAGGGCTCACGTTAACGCAAAGTGTAGAGAGGAGGGGGGCGTAGCCAGGGGCGTATAGCAGCGATTTGGGAGGAGAGGAGGAGGATCGTTGGAGAGGGCGTATTAGATGAGTGCAGTCGTAGGAGAGTCGACTGGTGAGTATGAGCGGGCCGTATGGCACTTGTGCGCAGGAGTGAATGCCGTGAGGGTATGGCGAGGTCCGAGCGGATGGGGAGGACTGCGTGGCTGTAAAATGCTGCGAGGGAGTAATAAGGAGGGAGCTCTTGTGAGGATTTGGGGTATGAGCAGTAGGGCGGAGGGTTAAGGAGTGATAAGAAGTCACGTGTGGTAGATTGGGGAGACGGCGTTGTGCTGTAAGGGAGTATGCAGGTGCGTGGAGTGTTTGAGAGTGTGGGGATATGTAGTGGTAGGGAGTTGGGAGATGGGGAAGGGGCGTAGGGAAGTGAAGAGGTGGTGTCTAAGTTTGATGGGAGGAGAGCTGTTGCAGGGTTTGAGATGGGGGCCGAGAGGCCAAGAAAAGAATTTTTTTTTTAATTTTTAATTTTTAATTTTAATTTTATTTATTTATTAATGTTAAACAGCAGAGAGCAGGAGCAGAAATTTTTCTTCTTGCAGGAATTTTACAAATGTACAGCAGTTTGTAATTTTTCAGCAGAATAACTTTCAGAAATTGCAGAGAAAATTTCGCCAGTAAACTCAGAAATTTGCAGAGATTTTTCAATGAAAAACTCAGAAATATTTCCAGTGAAAACCCAGAAATTTCTTCAAAAACCGTCTTTAAACTATTTTCCAGCAGCTCTTCAAATTGCAGATTTTAATGAGCAGAAATTGCAGAGAAAAATTAGAATGAAAACCTTCAGATGGGCAGTGCTGCCTTCTTCAAAACCAATGCCTAAATGCTGGGATTTTGAATGCTGCTCCTCTTCAAAACACTTCTGAATGGCGGAAAAAACACTGCTGCAGAAACTCTGAGTGCTGCAAAAATGTCAAGAATTTTTGCAGATATGCACAGGCCATAAACACAAATGGGTAGGTGTTGAGGGAGGAGAGTCAGACAAAAGATGACTCTCCTACCACTGCACTCATCTAATACGCCCTCTCCAACGATCCTCTCCTCCCTGATACCATGTTAAAACACACACATGGTGTATGAGGAAGATAAACACACACACACAAGAGACTCAACACACAATGAAGGATAAGCGTGAGGCTTTCTTATTTTTCCATTATACATGATGTACATTTATAATACAATGGTGTGACTCTTGGTTTCATATTCCAAGGTCACTTGGACTCCATTGTGACTTTTCGCATTCCACACCTACCCATGTAGGATTAGGTGTTCCAACAGGTATAGCAGCAGTTATAAATGGTGATCTCGAAGTAAGAGGAGGAAATTCTTCCTCGTCCCCAAAACCAAACCAAGCACCTAGAGGAGGGAAATTGAACTCAACTGACTCTTTAGGGGGAGATTGGGTAGCGAGAGGTAAGACATTCGGAAGAATAGGCTGCGAAAACTCGACAGACCTAGTGGACTGAGGGGTTTCGTAAGAAACGTCAAGAAAGGAACTACCACTAGGAGGCAATGAAGAAGATGACAAAACTGGTGGTTCCACCACTGTGACAGTTTTTCAAAACAGAAAGGAAAATTAGATAGCCAAATGAAGGCTTCAAGATCAAAGTCTAAGGAAAAACAAAAACAAGCCAAGTAACAAACTTTTAATGGGCATGTGATCGTGGGTAATTAATTTTACGACATTGAAACCGGACTTTGGTGTTTCATGTTTTAAGAGTCGAGAAACAGAGAAAATATAACTCTAGTCACTTTCAATTTTAAACGAGCGTGAAAAGACAAGTGCTTGATGATCTCTTCTCTTTTTAAGGAGTCACGAAAAGATCGAAATGACTACTTAGGTAATCTAAGAAAGAGGGTGTATAAGTTTCCGTGAACTGCCATATACACCTTGGTGATCAAATGAAAAATAAATGACCAAGGACTTAACGTACGTGCAAGTAGTCTCCTTGAATGATGTGTTCGGAGTATCACGGTTACAAGGCAACAGACTCGGCTTCCTATGGATAAAGGATTTGAACCTATACGGGTCTCCCTTTATATACTCGATAGTACAGAGAGCACAAGTCCGTACCAGTGCTGTCTAAAGCTAGAAGGCGAACGACAGCTACTAGGTTTAAAGACGCTGGAACACATCTCTAGCCTAGACCACTAAAATGTTCGTGTTAGGTTCCAATGTTTCCTTAGGTTAATTTAATTGATTTTATAGTTGATCTTGAATTAGTGTTTCAGTTTCAAGGCCTTACCGAATTTCGATCTCGAATTTCCTAAATGCAAACTATATGCAAATGAACACCATTTTCCATTCAATGAACGCTAATTAAGAGAAGGATAGATATCTTTCAAACAATGGCAATCAATGAAATCACATGAAGAAATCCGCTAATGCATCTAATACAATCAAGCGAAAAATGAAAAACTCTTTCCTAGTTTATCAGGCACCAGTTATGCAAAATAACTTTTCCTTTTTCATGCAAACGAAAGAGCAATTTTTTTTTATTTTTTCGATGAAATGAAGCACACAATGCACTAATTACACGAAAAAACAAAACAAACACTAGTTCTGATGATCCAGGTGGATATTGGTGGTCACCCGCCTATTCCACTTGGGGCTCCACCATTGTCTATTTCAGTTTTTCAGTTTCGGCACAGTTTACTATTTTTAGCAGTTTTTCAAGTCCTAAACTTCCGGAGCCGTTTTGAGGCCCTAAACGACGTTTTTTGGGAAAACGGAGAGCAACATGGGTCCATGGACCGATGTTGCTCGTTCCAAATTTGTAGTCCTCGGATAGATATTTCTAACGAGGTATGGTACGCGTCAAACAGAGATTGTATGCCAAAGTTATGCCCCTGGGAAGTTGAAACACCAATTTACCCAAACGGGGCCCATAGTTTTGGCGCTTCATCTCCTAGGGTTAGGGTTTTGGCTGTTTAGGATTTCCCATTGTTTCTAAATGATAAATAGGCCCTCGAGCCTCATTGTAACACAGTTCAGAGGCCTGTAGCCGCCACATATCTTCTCAGAGATAGCTACCAGCGCCCTAGCTAGTTTTATTTCCATTCTGTCTGTAAGCAAATTTCAGTTCTTTGATATTAATGAAATGAAGTGTTATTTCCGCTGCATCTCTGTATTTATGTTTATATGTTTATTCTGTTGTGTTCCTGCATAAATCCGGATCAGTGGTATCAGAGCGGTTTGCTTTTTTCTCGATCCTTCTTTGCATGTCCCCAACGAGGTCGGGGTATAAGGAGCTAGGGCTCGATCTGGTGGAACCTTTGCAAGATCAGCCTCGCAAACCTCGACGGACGCCCATGGGGGACGAAAAGAAAGATGAGGGAGCAGGAGATCCTATCAAAATATTGCTCGAGGAGGCCCTCGAAATACAAAGGAACGTGATGATGGATAACTTTGCTCAGATCCTTCAACGGCTACCCACCGGCGGCGCATCTACATCCAGCAGCCACTCTGGAGGCGCGACTCCTTTTAAGGTACAAGTAAATTTTGACATTCCCATATTTGAGGTTCAAATAGACGTAGATGCCGTAGATAGATGGTTTAATCTGTTAGAAGGATATTTCTCGGTTCATGACTTTTCAGACCGGAAGAAGATTATTTTTGCACTCCTCAAAGCTACCCCCCATGTTAAGGACTGGTGGGAAACCTACTGTGAGAACAAGGACCAGACAGAACCCTCTCTGTTCTCGGCCGTACCAACTTGGAATTCTTTCCAAGACACCGTCAAGGAACAGTACTATCCCGTGGGGAGCTATGAGGACAAGTACATACAATGGACCACGCTGCGACAACAAAGGGATCAAGATGTGCATGAGCCGACGAATCTGTTCCATACCCTGCGCACAAAGTTGGGTATCAAAGATTCAGAGAAACATTTGGTGCTAAAGTATCGCAGCTGTCTGCACAGATACATTCAGGAGGAAATGGAGTTCCTCGACATCTCCTCGCTTGGTACGGCATACCCGTATGCTGCCAAGATTGAGCAGAAATTCAAACAGAAGAAGCGAGACTTTGGATCTGCGAATCAAAAGCAAGGAAAAGGTGCTTCCAAACCGCAGAACAAAGGACAGATCCAAGGCATGGCGGCTAAAGACAACCCACCAAAGCCACAAGAAAAGAACAACACCGTAAAGCCAAAGAAGGACACGGGAAAGTGGTGTGAGTTCCATAAGAGCTCCACTCACAACACAAGTGAGTGTCGGGCCAAGCAGTCGTTAGTGGCCGAGATGAGGGCTTCTGAGTCAGATGCATGCTCCGACTCCGAATCAGAACCTGAAAAGGGGAATGAAAAAGGGAAACAGATTATTGATGCGGAGCCCAACGCCACTGTTGCCACTACAAAGGTCCAGAAGGAGGAACCGGAAGATCCAGAGGAGGATGAACGTCTCTTCCACTCCCAGATGTGGGTAAAGGGCTCCCCTGTACAGTTCATTGTCGACAATGGGAGCCAAAAGAACCTCATTTCAGCAGACGCCGTGAAGCGGTTGGGCTTGCCGACCACAGCTCACCCACATCCATACACCATCGGGTGGCTTCACCAAGGACGAGGTCTCCGCGTCAGCCAGCAGTGTCGCCTTCCCTATAGCATCAAGCCCTTCACGGATGAGGTATTATGTGATGTTGCTCCTATCGGGATGTTTGATGTATTATTAGGACAATGATACTTGTGGAAAGGCCATGTTTCAGATGAGTCTCATTCTGCGGCTGCTATTGTTACTTTGAAAATAAGTTGTACAGGCACTCAGACCCCCACCTCCGCCGCCGTCTCCTTGGTTACTACAAAACAATGCGTTAGCTTCCATTTCCCAAACTGCAGAAATTCCGTTTTCCGATGATCCGCCGGGCAAGAAGAAGATCGTGGCCACGACCTCTGCATTGTGTACTTCCGCACAACAACAAAAAATGGATAAGGTTGTGGAGGAGTACAGGGACATATTCACCTCACCCACAGGGGTTCCTCTGCACTGTTAGGTCAAGCACCCGATTGATTTGACCCCAGGTGCGCCGCTACCCAATGGACCGATCTATCAGCGCTCTGTTATGGAGAACGATGAAATCAAGAGGCAGATTCAGGAGCTGCTGTAGAAAGGTCACATATGACCAAGTTCATCGCCCTATGGGAGCTCGATCATGTTGGTACAAAAGAAGGATGGGACGTGGAGACTCTGTATTGACTATCAGGCGTTGAACAAGATCACTGTCCGGAATAGGTACCCGAACCCACAGATTGATGACCTTCTGGACCAACTCAAAGGTGAAAAATATTTTAGCAAGATCGACTTGAAGTCTGGGTATCACCAGGTACCAATTGAACCTTCCGATGTGTGGAAGACAGCCTTCAAAGCTAAGGAAGGCCTTTTCGAATGGTTGGTCATGCCTTTCGGGTTGATGAATACTCCCGCAACCTTCATGAGGATGATGGATGACATCTTGCGGCCATTCACCAACTCATTTGTAGTGGTGTACTTGGATGACATTCTGATCTTCAGCCAGACTTGGGAAGAGCACTCACTACATCCGACAAGTCCTCCAAAGACAAGGGCAACACAAGTTGTGTCCAAATTGGGGAAGTGCACTTTTGGCATGACCTGTGTCTCAATATCTCGGGATACATTATTGATGAAAGGGGGGTGCATGTGGATCCAGCCAAGATCCAAGTCATTTGGGATTGGCCAGCCCCAACCACTATAACAGAGCTTCGCAGCTTTCTGGGTCTTGCTAATTTCTACCGAAGGTTCGTTTTGGGATTCTCTCATATCACTTGGACCTTGAGTCAAGTCACCAAGGGAGGAGAAAGAGAAAAAAAAATTTGGTCGGAACCTCAACAGAAGGCGTTCACAGAACTGAAAAATCGCCTCTGTTCTGCCCCAGTGCTCACTTTACCAGTCTTGCAATAGCCATTTGAGATCGAGACAGATGCCTCTGACTATGCTATTGGGGAAGTTCTTACTCAACAGGGACATCCAATGGCATTTCACAGTGAGACATTGTCTGACACAATTCGCAAGTATCCCAATTATGACAAAGACAAAATACCCATCGTGCGTGCTTGTCGACAATGGAAGCATTACATTTTGGGGAAGGAAACAATCATCCACACAGACTACGTGCCCCCGCAGCTCATACGTACACAAGAGAAGTTTCAGAATGATCGCCATCAAAAGTGGTCCACATATCTGCAACAGTTTCATTTGAACATCAAGTACAAGAAGGGCATCACCAATAATGCTGCGCATCGTCTCGCCGACACCGATCGTGGCCACCATCGTGCTCAACTCTCAGGCCATGAGACTCCCGATTGGCCGCTTCTCTAGAGGAGGACTCAGAATCCGGCCAAACTTACAAGGCACTCCTGGGGGGTACGCAAGTTCCAAATTTTCACCTCCAAGATTCACTTTTATGTCACATGGGACACCTTTGTGTTCCTTCAAGCGAGCGTGCCAAGATGATATGGGAAGCACACTACAGTCGAGTCGATGGGCATTTTGGGGTCGAGAAAACAGTAGCAATCCTGCAGAAGTATTTCTATTGGCCGGACCTTCGAAAGGATGTCGAGAGCACATCGGCATCCGCACGCGCGAGGCCATTGCCAAACCGACCATCAAGCAGAAAGGCCTATATACTCCGCTACCTACCCCAAGTCGACTCGGGGAATCCATCTCCATGGATTACATATCGGGCCTGCCTTCTACTAAGCATGGAAATGACTATGTTTTCGTGGTCGTCGACAGATCCTCGAAGATGGCCATTATATGTCATAAGAGAATATCACACAGGCTGACGCACCCAAGCTTCTTGCCCAGGTAATTCAAATGGGATCCCACAAGCCTATCATATCGGGACGGATAGCAGTCCCTCACATTTTGGTCCAAAGCCTGGGTCGATGCTGGATACCAAGCTCACCAAGTCCACAACTTTCCATCCCCAAACAGATGGCCGACAGAGGTCGTCAACAGAATGATCATACACATTCCGCGCATGTACAACTCAACTCATCCACACACATGGGATGAGAGTCTCCCCTATGTACAACATAGCTATAATCGTGCCCTCCACATCTCAACCGACCACAACCCCTTTCAGGTGGGCTTGGGATTCCAGCCACTATTTCCCATTGATGTAGCCATGCATTCGCAAATGCCAAACACTAATCTGCCTCATGTCCAAATTCGGGGTTGACAGCCGCATTTCATCGAGCGCATCTAACACATCCGCCAACAAATTCATGATATATCGGGATGAAGCCAATGCGAAGTACAAGCAGCGCCATGATCAACACCGGGTGCCACACCACTTCCAGGTGGGCGACAAAGTATGGCTACATTTGCAGTAGGAGCGCCTCACTGGACCTCACCGCAAGCTTCGCCCACTCCGATACGGGCCGTACACCATCACCAAGGCTGTAGGTAACAATGCCTTCGAGCTTAGTATTCCACCATTCCTTGGTCTGCACCCAGCCTTCAATGTGGATCGCCTTCGTCCTTACTTTCCACCTCTGCTGGACACCTCGGACATTGCAGAACAACTCACACCAACAGAGTTAAACCCAGACTGCATGGAACAGGCCACCACAGATTGTATCATGGACATGAAAATCAAGAACACTACAACAGATCCAACTGAGACGTGTGTGTCAAAGTCGGGCCAACTCCCGCACTGGGCGCTGTGAAAGTGGTTCACTCAGTGGACCAAGTTCAAGCAGCAAATTTCCTCATCTCATGTGGAGGGAACTTAACGCAATGGGGACCATTGCTTCCTAAGGGGGAGGAATGATCCGTGGATATTGGTGGTCACCCGCCTATTCCACTGGGGCTCCACCATTGTCTATTTCAAATTTTTTCAAGACGGTGACAGTTTTTACTATTTTTAGCAGTTTTTCGGGTCCTAAACTTCCGGAGCCGTTTTGAGGCCCTAAACGACATTTTTTTGGGAAAACGGAGAGCAACATGGGTCCATGTACCAATGTTGCTCATTCCAAATTTTTATTCCTTGGATAGATCTTTCTAACGAGGTATGGTACGCGTCAAACGGATATCGTATGCCAAAGTTACGCCCCTGGGAAGTTGAAACACCAATTTACCCAAACTGGGCCCATAGTTTTGGCGCTTCATCTCCTAGTGGTTAGGTTTTCAATGCTAGGATTTCCCATTATTTCTAAATGATAAATAGGCCCTCGAGCCTCATTGTAATGCAGTTCAGAGGCCTGGAGCCGCCACATCTCTTCTCAGAGATAGCTACCAGCGCCCTAGCTAGTTTTATTTCCATTCTGTCTGTAAGCAAATTTCAGTTCTTTGATATTAATGAAATGAAGTGTTATTTCCGCTGCATCTCTGTATTTATGTTTATATGTTTATTCTGTTACGTTCCTGCATAAATCCGGATCATCTAAGGCTTGTAAATGTAAAGAGCTAAACCGAATGATTCGATGAAAGCAACACAAACACAAAAATGCACTCAAACCAATGATGCACTCTTCAAAACAAAGAGAAAGCTTTTAAAGCTATCCAAACAAGCAATGTGATCTATGCTCGGAGCGGCGAGAAGAAGAATCAAACGAAACTCGAAATGATCATTCAACCAAAACAAAAGTTCAAAAGATCAAGAAAGACTTCAGCACAATTGATCAAAGGATGAGACTGACAAGAATCAAGAGACGTAACCTCCAATTAGAAGGCTCAATGAGCTAAGACACTCAGAAACCCTAAGGCCATAAACTTCATTGATAAGAAAATGGACGAACAACTAAGAAGAGCAAGCGTACGCCAGTGAAAACAATCCCAAAAAAGCAATTGCAAATCAGAAAACCAACCTAGAGTCAAGCACAACTCACCAAAAACTCAAAAGGGAGGTCAAACCAAATCCTACAGGGTTTAGCGCGACTGTTAGGTGGTAATCCGCACCAAACAGGGGTTGGCGCTACTGCAACACAAGCAACATGCGCCAATCTGGGCAATTGTTCAATCAAAAAGCGCGCCAAGCCATATATCTATTGGAGAATGGGAAAACCAATTAACATAGGTCAATCTTGACACTCTGGAGCTGAACAAGAGGACTCTAAACAATCAAACAAGCCAGAAAAGACAGACAAGCAAGCAAACGACCGAAGTCGACTTGACAAGGGCAAAACGACAAACTCGCACTGATCCCCAATATGGTTGCCAATTTGTTATGAAGGTAAATCCTCTCTGCGGACAGAGACGATCCCCCTAACCTTAGAGTGGGTCTAGTAACAAAGGGACAAGCTAGAGTGTAGGTTCCTAATTAATTAATGAAACAGACGAGGTAGATGAACATGCCCGGAGTCCAACGCTGTTGGCGTGGCTGTTGTAGTGGTAGCCTCTCGATTTATGTCTTGGTGGGTCACGATCCTTCCGCAGCGATGCTTGGATACCTGCACGAAGATCAACAAGCAAGATCAGCGTACGAAACAACAATCTCATTCATAACTACTAACCATTCAAGGAGGGTTAAGCATATTGCATCAAATAAACACATTAACGCAAGCTGGGAATCAGACAGTAGTCATGCATATGTATTAATAGAAGAAAGAGTTACAACCAAGCCTTGACAGTCGCAGCCTCCTTCAACGGGGTTCAGTGAAAGCACGTCTCGATGAATATCAGGGAATTTGGGCGGGATGAAGACACAAGCCTAAGCTTTCTCAATAAGGGTCTCTTTCATTCTATCTTTTTCAGTAAAGTGCATAGGAATATCTTCAACGTTTCTGCTATAATATGTTCAGTTTAGCTAGCTTATCAATGGAAGATAGCTATATTTATAGAGGGAGAGGAAGAGGTTGGGATCCCTACTATAGTGGAAGGGAGGCCTTATCCCTTGGGAGGTTTCCCCAAAAGGTGGAAACAAGAGGCCAAAGGAGGAAGGTCGTTATTCAGTCGAACCACTCCCTATGACTCGCCCACGAAGTGGTTATGATGGAAACTTCGCCTCTATTTTTAAAAAACTTTCCATAAACATATTGGCGTAGGCAGCTAACTGAGACAGAGCGCCATCTGGCGCGGGGTCTAATGTTAATCTTCTTCATTGGTGCGAAGGCATAACGGGCTACCAACGCCAAGGCAAAACTAGGTGTTTCTGATGGTCTGTTCAGGAAATGGTCAACAAAAGGAATGGTGTGCTCATGGCAAGGGATGCAATGATGGTATTTGCAAGGCATAACACTTTATTTTGGTCACAAAAATGAGCCTCCAATGTTCGGGATGGGGATTGCAGGGACAATGACAAAATGTTGTGTGACAAACCTTTAGGATGATGATGAATCTAGAGGGCAAATGGACCCCGATAGTATGAAAGTACACATGTAATGAACCTTAAAAATCCTCAAACCAAAAACTAGTTGTGTTAGTAGCCCCTACAATGCCTTATGCTACTTCAACAAATAAGTTGATGATACAAGATGGTTTCAGACCTTATCCATAGGTGAGAGGAATCATTGAGACCGAGAAAGAAGAGGCACTCATAGTTAGAGTGATGACCAGTGAGAAAGAAACTTGCATAGTCTACAATGCTAGGCTTATGACCCAAATTGGCATTGATGTGACTCTACAAAGTTGTGGTGCACATGGAATAACTTTCAAGAGGGTCAATAAAACCTTATTGAAAAGATTTAGGAAGTTGAAATCACTTATTTCATTAGATATTAGATGTGTATTTTCGAGTATTAAAATAGCATTAACTAATATCTTGTTGGTGTGGCATTTAAATGATCATTGGCTTTGAGATTTGGTTGATATTTATTTACTTCAATGATGTTGGTGAGAAAGTAGCTTTTCGGCATTGGATTGTCAATGAGCTTAAAAACATATGTTTGCCTAGTTGCGAGGTTCAAATAGTTTTGAGAATCAAGGGAATAAAGGAGTTGCACTATTTGTGAAGGTTCTAGAAAATGAGAAAGAAGTCAAGATGATCTACAATGTCAAGCTATGGCTTTACAGCCAAATTTGGGATTGAAATTGTTACTCTACAAAGTTAAGGTGCACATGTAATAACTTTCATAAGAAACAATAAAATATTCTTGAAAGTATTGATCAAACTATTTTCATAGAAATAATGTTTTATATTACAATTATAATATTGCTCAACATGTGATCTAACAACATGACCACGTTATTTGATCATCAATGCATATGGTATTTTATTTCTTAGGAGAACCAAAAAATTGTTGCACATATCACATGCTATAATTGTTTGCATATCACATCTACAATGCCACCAATGTTTTTCTTTCACCAAAAATATTTTCCCCAAGGCCTTAAGACAATGATGAATACATTACGTGGTGGAGGGTGACATCCTAGAATCTCAAGGTTGTTTGGCAAGTCTATGGGCAACAAATTGGGTCAATGAGACATATAACTAGAACCAATGCATTTGTGAGAGGTTTAACATTATTCTTTAGGTCCTCCAATTTAGCTATTTTTATGAAGAAACAAAAGAGAGGGTCACCAAGCTATGTCATGTTTGAGATTGGATGGGGCGCAAGACCTACTCAATGTCCCATTCGCTTGCACTAAGAAAGAGGATTTGAATAAAAATACCTCAACATTTAAAAACATTGGTGAAAATATGTTTAATGCTTTAAGACCATACAAGGGGGTCAATCAAAGGTGGCTCTTTTAAAAACTCAAGGTTTGCAAAAGGTGTTAAAGGTCTATAGTAAAAGCTTAGTCACCCAACATATTCAATATTATAAAGGATAACTTTCCCAATACATGATTAGTTGTCATTTATTTAATATGTACACTGTCCAAAAATGGGAAACTAGAGAGACCATTGCTTATCTTTTAACCACATTCATTCAAAAAGGGGATCATCCTTTATAAAGATAACACTAGAATGTAAACATCATTAGTAATCACATTACATCCTCAAAAGATGGGTTACATTCAATCTGCTTTTTTTTGTAAACTTGGTAGTACCTTTCATTTTTCTCTTTTTCCTCTTTTCATTATTATTATTATTACTCCATATTCATCAACATGTCCAGATACACCACCCCTCTCCTCAAAAGATGGATAATTTTGAAACTTCAGTTGTCACACTAATATAATAACATTAGCCAACATATCATAATACTATTACTATATAAAAATTTCATCCCACATTAATATTTATTTTTCATTTTTCCTTAACTTATATATTAACTAAATTATATATATATATATATATTACCTATTTTTAAAAATAAAAATTAATTAATTATAATAAAATAAAGAAATATAACTAACAAAACCACCCACCAAAGCACCGTCAACCAAAGTGCAGTACCATCCCTTCTGCCATACTTTACCCCCATCCCATCTGCCATACTTTCCACCATCTTTTTGACTAATTTTGATATGTTCAAATATTTGATTCTCTTCCCTGTTGTACTTCACGTGGACCAGAAGATCAGATCAGGGTTTGTTGAGATTGTTGTGATGAGCATCAGTGAATTCTCTGCCACCAGATTGTCGGTGCACGTCTCTGGAATCATACGCTTCAGAGATTTTGAAGATCAAAATCTTTCCGTGGATATCACTAGTCTCAACCACTTTCAAGGTTTGTCCCTTCTTATATGGGCGTGAATGACAAGGCAAATAGTGTCTCGTTTCAGACAACTTTAGGATGTTTCAGATATAAATAATTCAATATTCCTGGCTAACCAACCCAACCAATCCTTTATGGTAAAGTGTTGATATAATAAAATATAGAAGTTTCCTTATCATTTCAAAGATAGAAAATACCAATGATCACAGTAAAGTTAAATTATTTCTTTAAAATTAAATACATGTATGTCAAAAAAAATTTTATAAAAATAAATATTTATAAATAATTTGTTTTTTGGTAGGATAGATTAAAGTTTGGTTTCATAAATTAAAGTTTGATCTAAATGAACATTAATCACTTCCATCATATATATATATATATGGATTTAAAAAAAATATAACAAATCATTAATAATTCAACATTTTAAAGATTTATCTAAATGTGTTGCGAACCATGAGTTTATGAATAATTTAAAATTTATATATAATGAGAAGAGCCATTTTAGTTGAAGACTTTAGAAATTGAATAAATGGAAAAGTAAATTTAAAACAAGATTCTCGTTTTTAATAAGAATTTGGTCACATGATTTCATCCAGCAATTAGTGGGTGAACATCTCAAAAAAGTCATTTTGTTGTGATATTTTAGAAATTGAATATATAAAAGTGGGTGAACATCTCAAAAAAAGTCATTTTGTTGTGATATTTTAGAAATTGAATATATAAAAAACCAAATCCAAACTGTGTAGTTTAATTAGGTGATTTTTTATTTTAATTAGAATTTGGTACGGTGATTTTTTTTTATGGGATCACAATATTTCATTTAGCAGTTGGTAGACAACTCAGGATTTATAAATAATTGAACATTTTATTTGATAAGAGCTTTCTTAAATGGTTGAACATTTTAGAAATTGAATATATGGAAATCAAATCCAAAAGACATAGTTTAATTAGGTGAGTTTTTATACTATTTCGTCTTTTAATTAAATAGTAATAAAAAGTTGTACATAATTTTAAACAAGACAATTTAGAACTATGAGTTTCTAAATTTCTAACTAAATTTTAAGAAAAAAAATTGTCAAAAACCAAAAAAAAATCACCAATTTAAAATACTACAATCTAAACCACTAAAAAACCAATATCAACCACAATTTTATTGAAAAGCAAATCCAATCCACAAACAAAAGACTTGGTCCAATACCATCACCTATTTTTCACTACAAATTTAAGAAGAAAAAAGCACTTAGTCTTCTTTTATGTCTCATTCATATATATATATATATAATTTAGATTAATCCACTTAGTACACAAAATGCGCTTATTAATATTTTCTTTACTGTGATGAATTAGTAATTTGTTAGAATAATATGGGCCAGGTCCAAGAAAAAATTTAGTTGCTGCCACAATATAAAAAAATATATCCACCAACTTTAAAACCAAATACATCAAAAATTTATAAAGATATTAAATATTAATATTACTAGTTTGTTTTTGTTTTCATAGAAGGAAAACATACCTTTAAATAAATATTTTAAAGGAATATTACACTTTTTTTCCAAATGATAGCATAGTACTTATTATATATATATATATTTCTTGAATATACTTTTTCAATGTTTTATCTAAAATCAGATTAAAAATTGTTGTCATAGGCCCCTGAGATTTGTTTTTAGGGTTTTGAAATTCTTTATATTTTATTTTTCAGAGAAAAAACTAAACTGAACTTTATTATAAGGCAAAAAAATCAGTTGAAGTGTATCAGCTCATATTCACATATCCTTCATGCATATTAAATAAGTATTTCTGCAAAATTTTAGATATAACCCCACATAGACATATTCAAAAAAGTGTTTTATACATCCATTATCAACTATGAGAAATAAAGCCATCCATAATATAGTATGAAGACAAATACAGTAATGTCATATAGGGTTAAAGAAATAAACCAGTTCAACTTATTATGGAAGAGAAATTCTACCATCCTCCTGTGTAGTCCCATGAGAAACACAAGTGTAAAACATATAGCCCTCAGCATCCAGCAAGCTTTTTTGAATCTCTTCATGCATTTCAACCAACCAAACCCATGAGAAACATAAGTCTAAAACATCGTGTAAAACATATAGCCCTCTGCATCTAGCAAGCTTTTTTTAATCTCTTCATATATTCAAAAATGCATTTCAACCCACCAAAAATAGCTGTCTCGCTAAGAATGGGATCTCCAAATTTTTACCCAAAAAAGCCAAAACTAAAAATAAAAATAAAAAATAAAAAAAAAAAAATAAAAATAAAAAAAAAATAAAAAAAAAAAAAATTTTAAAAAAAAAAAATAAATAAAAAAACCATTATAAAAACATAGAATACCTAAAACTTATTATTTAAAGAACATAAAATAATAAGTTAAATCTATATTTTCAACTCAACATAAACCACCTATATTTTCAACTCCACATAAACAAGTTGTTGATGCAGCTTTGCCCAGCTATTTAATCAATTCATGTGTATTTTGAAATCCCAATTCATTTGGTCAATCACTGGGTTTTTTAGATTTGTTTATCCCATTCTTTGATAATAGCATGGACTAAATTCTGGTATTCTCATGAATTTCAACCATATAACCGAACATTTGTCTATACCCAATGGCAGAGAATTATTTCCTTTGAAATTTTCATGCAGTTGGGCTCAGAAGTAAAACTCTGACGAAAAGAACCAGTGTAATCTTTATATACTGTTAGGTTTATAAAGAAAAACTAAAGAAAAGAACCAGTGTTATCTTTATTTACTGTGACTGACTGAAGACTTGCAAACATATTTTAGTAACTCGTGTGAATCGAAGGTTTACATGATTGACAAAGCTTAATGTCAATAGGTTGGGCTTTGATGAAAAGAAAATAACTCTTTCATGAAAATAAAGTACTCTTTCATAGACACCAGAGTGCAAGAAAATTTATAAGGTATTTTGAATCACCATTTATGAATTTGTCGGATACCTGCCAGAAAATATTGGTAACATAATACTTCTCAGTGGGTATAAATTGTTCATCGACCCATGTTGTATTAATAAAGGGCTAAAACTTTGCAGCGGATGCCCCCAAAAAGAATATTTCAACACACCGTGAACAAACCATGTCTACTGAGAAGTTTCAATTATATAAGATTAATTATCTGACAAATCCTGTATGCTGTATACTGCAAAAAATTACCTGACCATTCCTATACACTACAAAAATTTCCCAAAAATGGAAACACTTTTCAACAAAAATGGAGAAGTGGATCCGCTAAAAAGATAAAAACTCTCTCATGGTCTTCATCTTGCTGTTGATCCCAACCTCGTTGCAATTAGTATGCCTGAAGCTGTTTTGACTGATCTTGAGAACGAATACCTGAAATTGTAACATTTTATTAAGATCTGCTAATGAATCCATAAAAATACATAACACCAAAAAAATTACATTGCGAATGACCTAAAAGGACAATCTTCATTTGAATCTCAAAATTTCCCAATGCAACACAGAAATCTAACGAGGCTTACTGCATAAGCAAAGAAAATATTTCAATTATTCATTACATAATTCAATGTTGTTAGGTTACCTGTGGCAAAGTCCTTCACAGAAGGGCAAAATTTTGGAAAATTTCAGTTTCACACCGATGCCGATAATGGGAAACGTTAGAGAGTGCTGCAGCTTAGCCATTAACACTACTGATTGAAAAAGTAACTGTTTCCATAAATCAGCTGATCCACTCTTCATACCCTCTACACATTTTACTTCAAGATCTGGCCTTCCCCAGATGACCCAAAATTTCAGTGTTGTTCAGGAAGATTACTGTATTACATATCTCAGGATACCCTACAACTAGATTCCTCATCACTCAAAGCACTGCAATAATGCCGATCACGACAGCAATTTCTATAAAGAAGACAACCTGTAATATGCAATGCCCTTTTCCCTAACGACTCCGTTATTATAATACATTGGAGCCCTAAAATCCTTTCAACTCTTTCTGTTGCCAGCACAATTCTTAACACCATATCGAGCTAGTAATTGCAAAAGTTTGTCTCTTGGCAAAGGCTGCAAAAGGGCAAAAAATATAGATGCCAAACATAAATCAGAAATTGGGTGCATTGACAACAAAGATCATGCATGTTTTCAGAAAAATTGAAACCCTGAAGAACATGTTGGACAGGTAGTACATACCTTTGTCTGAAAATCATCCACACCAGCCTCAAAAAAGAGGTCTCTGTCAGATTGCAAGGTATTTCCAGTGAGTGCAACAATGGGTGTCTTGACTCCCATGGATCTCAGTTGTCTTGTTGCCTGACATAAAAGCAGTCATTTCAGTGGATAAGAGTGTGTCAGACAGGGAACCCATAATGAAAAAATTGAGATGATTGGAATGATGAATTCAGAGCACAGGCAAGCAGGGGAAATGAAACAAAACTACAAAAACAAGGGACGAAAATTTATCTACCTCATGTCCATCCATGACAGGCATTTCTTTGTCCATGAACACGAGATCATACATTCTTCCCTGCTTGAAGTAATCCACTGCTACCTTTCCATTCTCAGCTTCTTCACACTGAAGGTTTAGGGTTTGAAGCACCTTCCTCAATATAATCTGTCATTAGCACCAAACCCTAGGAAAATTAGCTCTACATGGCAAAATATACTTGCTAAAACCAATTAATGGATTCAGTCCTGATGTGACTTACTCTGTTAATTTCTGTGTCTTCCACAAGCAAGACTCGTCTGGGGGAGCTCGAATCCCGAGGCATGAAAGAATTTTCTGACTTTACAGTCCTCACTTTGGGACTTCTATCCTTAATCCGTGAAGCAGTGTGGAGGACATCCCGAATGATGCATGCTGACCTGAAACCTGTTGCATCAATTTAATAAACAAAAATTGAAATCAATCTCAATAAGAGGATCTCAGTGTAATCCAAACAGAGATGTAAACCCAATTCAATTCAGGAAAAACAAAAGACGCCCCCCTTTCAATAAAGGGGCAAATTTCAATGGAATCCACATAATATGTAAACCAATTTCAATTGAGGGAAAACAAATCTCACACCCTTCAATAAGGGGGCAAATTTCATTGGAATCCAGAAGATGTAAACCAATTTTCTATGAGGGAAAATTAACTACACCCACTTCAATAAAAGGCAATCAACAAGACCAATTTCAGTGCACTCCAAACAAATGAACGCACAAATAAAGAATTACCTCTGATACTCTGTAACACCCAATTCATTAATTGTCTGGGGCACTGGACCTTATGAGCCCTTTGGTCTGCACCCTCTGTCCGGGTACGACTCTGCTCCATATCCTGACACCATGAACATGTCCTCCTGTGCTTCCAAACCACCCGAAAGAAACCCCATGTACATAGACAAACCACAACCCCAACCTCCATGACCCTCACGATGAAGCTCAATCCTACCATAACAACACAGAGACTGTTCTCATCCCCTTTTCCCTTGACATCCAAGGCAGCACCCAAAAACAGATAGTGGGCTACAAGCATGGCAATAAGCCCGAACAAACAAAACCTCACACAGTCCCTACAAGGTTCAGAAGCCAAATCCTGCTCAATCTGAGGCTCAGCTATATCAAATACCGAATCCCAACTCTTCCAAACCTGCAGCAACTTACTAATTCCTGTAGGCTTCTGGTCCTCTTGCATTCTAATGGAATCCCCAGAGCATTTCAGGCCATACTCTTCTTCTCTAGTAACAATACTCTTAACAACACCTGCATCCCTTGAAACCAGAGTGTCCATAAGTATGTCCAGACTCTGCAACTCCACAGACTTGAATGCTCTGCATCTAGGTTGAAATGCTCACCATTAAATCCCGAGTCACGAGAAAATGAAATGTCATGTCAGAAGCATTCATTGATTATTATGAGAGTGAGAGAAAATCCATTGAAATCCAACACAATCTGCAAAAGTGTACGAAATTTCAATCCATGTCGTCCACCAGAGGGAGGCGCCTATTTTTTTGTAATAATCGGGCATTGAAATTTCGATTTGCGTTGGAAATTTTTACCAAAATCTCATCCACTTTATCAACGCCTCCGTTTACCTCTTCGCCCTTTTCACTTTTGCCGGCGATTCGTACACAGTTTTCTGGTCTGAACGCGATCGCAATGCGATTTGGGGAGAGATTCTTCGATTTTGTTTGGGTTTGACTGTCAGTAAACGTGGCGGAGATTGAATTTCACGTTTGCTTTTACTATCGTGAAACGGAAGGAAGATGCGACGCAGTTTTACTGTTGCAGCAGAGAATTTGCGACGGGAAGACTGAAGTTAATAGACCTGAGGAACGGCCATTTCGGCGGTCCTACCGGTCGTGGGATACTGCAGCGAGGACGATCTCATTGGTTGACTTGTACCGATTTTGTCTCCTCATCAGGAGACCCCTGTCCATTATTTTTACCATCACAGATTTGTCATAAATGTACCTTTGTGATATCATGATATGAAATGTGCTTTTTCATCTGCAATGCTAGGTAGGTGTTTGCTTTTTCATCTGTAACTAGGTTAGGTTAGGTTTCTTTTCTATAACTAAAGGAATGATGGTTGTTGGTTTGCAAGGTTCAGTTGATGGGATAGTGATTGTCTCTCATTGTCTTTTACATAAAGTTTTTATTTTTAATTTTTTTCAGTGAAATTTGAATGTGTTATTTAATGAATTAAATCTTATAGAAATCAATTTGTTTAGATATGTAATTTGATGGGACTAAATTCCATACAAATCAATTTGTTAATACTTTTTAGATAATTATTAAGCACTAAAAATATGAGGTTAAAGTTTATCTTATTCTTATTTTTAGATATAACTCGTGAATTATTTAAGTGCACAGTATAAATGAATGAATTAACACATATTTTTACATATAAGAGCCATGATGGTTGTCATCAATTAACTATTAAGTTATGATTGGCTCAATTTTGATGTAAACATGTTCATTCTCGTTAAGAGTGCAAGCTTCTGTGATATATAACATATTAATCATAAATCTTTTGGGAAATCACATAAGAAATTTAGGAACCCGTTTCGAACTACCAACTATAGTTCATGATCAGGATTAACTAATCCTCATGATGAACTACAGTTGGTAGTTCGAAACGTGTGGTTCCTAAATTTCTTATATGATTTCCCAAAAGATTTATGATTAAAATGTTCATTCTCATTTTGATATATTTTTTAATTATGAAATTTTTTTGAGAGAATTTAAATTATTAAAATTTCCTTAAAAATATATATTTAATTGAAACTATAAATTGATTAAAAAAAAAAAGGAATTTATCTACTTATTAAGCCATGCTATTTTATTAATATTTTATTTATCTACACATCTTAATGATCTAATATTAAATATCAACTCTAATTTATCACTAACCTAATATTAAATATCAACGCAACTCACCTTACAATCTTATTCAAAATCTTAATATAGTAGTAACCATCTAAATCTAGTACTCTTTTTACTCTTTTTATACTCAGATTAATATTATAGAAATTCAAGTTATGTTTTTATCTTTTTCTTTTTTCTTTTTTAAATTGGTTTAGTATTTTTTTATTTTAATCTTTTATTTTTTCATCTGCAACTCTAGGTTAGGTTTGGTTAGGTTTCTTTTTCTATAACTATAGGAATGATGGTGGTTTGTTTCCAAGGTTTGGTTGATGGGATAGTGGTTGTCTCTCATTGTCTTTTACATAAAGTTTTTTGAATTTGTCATTTAATGAATCAATTTCATAGAAATTAATTTGTCTAGATATGTAATTTGATGGGACTAAACTCCATATAAATCAATTTGTTAATATTTTTTAGGTGATTATTAAGCACTAAAAAGATAGGTTTAAAGTTTGTCTTATTCGTATTCTTATATATAAGCTCATGGATTATTTAAGGTCACTGCATAGATGAATGAATTAACACATGTTTTTATAGATAAGAGTCATGATGGTTGCCATCAATTAACTATTAAGTTATGCTTGACTCATTTTTTATGTAAACAAGTTTATTTTTATTTTGCTAAAATTTTCTCCTAAATGAATAGAAAATTTATTAAAATATATAGTTAGCTAATTATGAAACTTTTTTTAAAACAACTTAAATTATTAAAATTTCCTTGAAAAATATTTAATTGAAAATATAAATTGAATAAAAAAAATGAATTTATCCACTTATTATATTATTATATTTTATTAATATTTTATTTATCTACACATTTTAGTGATCTAATATTAAATATCAACTCTAATTTACCACTAATCTAATATTGAGTATCAACACAACTAACCTTACAAACTTATTCAAAACCTTAACATAAAACAATATGTTACCTTATAGTAACCATTTAAATCTAGTACTATTTTTATGCTAACATTTATATTATAGAAATTCAAGTTATATTTTTATCTTTCTCTATTTTTCTTTTTTAAATTGATTTTGTATTTTGTTTACATTTGAAGGTGTTTTAAAGCATAATATAAAGAAGTTGTTATAGTGACCTATTAAATGAGAAGTAATAAAATGTTAAATCAAATAATAATAAAAGAAAACCTAATATACGTTTAATTAAAAACATAATTTCAAATAAAATAATAATTCAATTTCATTCTTTTATTAATTGTAATTTTGTTTTTATTAATAAGATTACAAATATTTAAAAAAAATACATAATATACATGTTACATGAAAATAATAATAATTTATAGTTATAGTTATAATATTTTAAAATTTATATCTAAATTCAATTTTTTTTTCATAGGAAAAATCATATTTTTATTAAAAGAAACAAAATTATATGTTGCATCAGCAAGTAATAAGCTAAACAACCAGTCGAGACTCGTGTTCTTAAATACAAGCAAATATCAAAACTAATATATAATGGAGAGAAAAACTTAGTTTTTCTCCCTTTCTTAGTTTTTCTCTCTTTCTTTTTTTCCACCTTCTGTCGTGCACCTTGTGTTGACGTGGGGGAGACAAGTGCGATCTGATTTTCAATTGTAGCTGCTCCTACTTCCTTATCTGAGTATGAGGTTTATGATGAATGTTGTCTTTTGTTCCCACTGCTGTCAGGTACAATTGGTTCCTGTGTGGGTGGGTCCTAAAGTGTTTGTATATTAAATGGATCCAAAGTGTCTTTTTCTTGTGCTTTAGGGACTATTGTTGACTATTTGTTCCCTTCTGATATGGGTGTGTCTGCTTCTTCTTCTATCTCCTCTTCCGGGTCACATGGGGGGTATTTCCATCCTTTGTGTGTTTTCCCGGTCCTCTTCTTTCTTCAATTATCTCACTTTGCATTAGGACAAGTGTTTTGTAGGTGACCAGTCTGTCTACAAATTCTGCATCTGAATGTTGTGTTTTCATAGTCTATATGCTGCAACCATTTTTGTTGTTTGTGTGCCAGCTGAATGCTTTCTGGTAACCCTTTGCTGAGGTCTACCTCAACACAGATACGTGCGAAGGTGAATATTCTTTCCTCCAGTCGTTGTGTATCTGTTTTAATGTATCTCCAAAGCACATTCCCAATTCCTTGTAGGACGTTGTCACACCAAAAATGAAGGGGGAGATTATATAACCTGATCCAGACCGACATTCTGGAAACAACCATAGTGTTGGCATCAAAATCCGGGAACCAGGGGGTGATATAAAGTCCAATAGATCCCCAAAACCATGGACCCTCCTGGAGGATGTATTCTCTGATTTCTGAATGCTGAAATTTAACTATGAAAAAGCCTTTAGAACAAAGATGTATTTTGCACTCCGTAGTCCAGTTCTTGAATATCCATTGAAAGAGGTCCATTGGTTTGGGCCAGAAGCTATTGAATCAGTAGATTAATTCTTGTGCTTGATAAGTGTTTCGATGTTCATCCATCTCAGGTAAATCTATGGCCAGTTCATGTGTATGATTCAGCTGCTCTACAATGTAGGGCTTGGGGGCATGATCCAGGTGGATATTAGTGGCCACCCACCTATTCCATTTGGACTAGCACCGTCAATTCTTGCAGCTCTTCACATTCAGCACAACTTACTATTTTTAGCAGGTTTTCGGGTCCTCCACTCCCAGAACCGTTTTGGGGCCTTAATGATCCAGGTGGATATTGGTGGCCACCCACCTCTTCCATTTGAACCCCCCACCATCAGTTCTTTCAATTTTCAAGTTGCAACAAAATTTACTATTTTTAGCAGTTTTTTGGGTCCTGAACTTCCGGAGTCGTTTTGAGGCCCTAAACGACGTTTTTTGGGAAAACGAAGAGCAACATGGGTCCATGGACCAATGTATGTTGATTTTTCAAAAGTTGTACTCCTCGGATAGATCTTTCTAACGAGCTATTGAGCGCGTAAAACGGAGATCGGATGCCAAAGTTATGCCCCCGGGAAGTTGAACCACCAATTTACCCAAACGGGTGCCCACAATTTTGGCGCCTCATCTCCTACGATTAGGTTTTTGGACGTTTTGGATTCTACATTGTTTCTCAACAATAAATAGGCCCTCGAGCCTCATTGTAACACGCTCGCAGGTTCCGTAGCCATCACATCTCTTCTCGTAGATTCGCTACCAAAGACCCTCGCTATTTTATTTCCATTATGCCCAGTAACAATATTTCGTTATTTGATATTAATGAAATGAAGAATTATTTCCGCTTCATCTCTATGTTCAAGGTTATTTCTGTATTCTGTTGCGTTCCTGCATAAATCCGGATCAATGGTATCAGAGCGAGTCTGCTCTTTCTTTGTTTTTCTTTGCATGTCCCCAACGCGGTCGGGGTATAAGGAGTTAGGGCTCAATCTGGGTTGAACCCTTGCAAGATCGCCCTCGCAAACCCCGATGACCTCCCATGGCGTAAGAAAAGAAAGACGAGGGAGCAGGAGATCCTATCAAACATCGCTCGAGGAGGCCCTCGAGAAACAAAGGAACACGATGATGGATAACTTTGCTCAAATCCTTCAACGATCGCCCACATATGGCGCATCCGCATCTAGCAGCCCACTCTAGAGGCGCCACTCCCTTCAAGGTAGAGGTAAACTTTGACATTCCTATATTTGAAGGAAAAATAGATGCGATGCCGTAGACAAAGTGGTTAAATTTGTCGGAAGGGTATTTCTCGGTCCATGACTTCTCCGACCGAGAAAAGATTACTTTTGCACTCCACAAAGCCGCCCCCATGTCAAAGACTCGGTGGGAAACCTACCGTGAGCAAGAGGGCGAAGGGGGAACCCTCTCTCGTTTCTCGGCCACACCCACTTGGAATTTGTTCCGAGATGGCATCAAGGAACAATATTACTCGGTGGGGAGCTCTGAGGACAAATACATCCAATGGACCACGCTGCGGCAACAAAAGGATCAAGATGTGCACGAACTGACGAATATGTTCCATACCCTGCGCACAAAGTTGGGATTTAAAGATTCAGAGATACATTTGGTGCTCAAGTAACGCGGTTGTCTGCACAAACACATTCAGGAGGTAATGGAGTTCCTCGACGTTACATCGCTTGGCATGGCATATCGCTACGCTGCCAAGATCGAGCAAACATTTAAGCAGAAGAAACGAGACTTTGGATCTGCGAATCCGAAAGGTGCCCCCGAACCGAAGAACAAGGGGCAAGGCCAAAGCAATGCGACTCAGAACAACACCACAAATCCAAAGAAGGACACAGGGAAGTGGTGTGAATTTCATAATAGCTCCCACTCACAAAGACAAATGAGTGCTCGGGCCAAACAGCCTTTGGTGGTCGAACTAAAGGCACCCGAATCGATGCATTTTCTGATCCTGAGTTAAAACCAAACAAAGGAAATGACAAAGGGAAGCAGATCATTGATGCGGATCCCAGTGCCATTGTTGCCACCACCAAGATCCAGAGGGAGGGTCCAGAGGATCCAGAGGAGGGGGAGCGCCTCTTCCAGTCGCAGATGTGGGTGAAGGGTTCTCCATTGCAATTTCTCGTCAATAGCGGAAGCCAAAAGAACCTCATTTCAGCAGAGGTTGTGAAGCAGCTCGGCCTGCCAACCATAGCACACCCGTAGCCGTATACCATCGGGTGGCTCCACCTAGGGAGAGATCTCCGCATCCGCCCAGCCAGTTGCCGCCTTCCATACAAGATCAAGCCATTCACTTGATGAGGTATTGTGTGATGTTGCTCCTCTTGATGTAGCCGATGTATTATTGGGCCAACCATACTTGTGGAGGCGACATGCCGTGTATGAGTCTAGGCCTCGTGTCGTTATTATTACTTTGGGAAATAACTTAGTACAGATACCGGGAGGTAGTACCACCTCCCCGTCATCTCTTTGACTAAGATTGTTTCCCAAACCAGGAAATTCATCTTCCTTACAACTCGCTCACAGTGGAAAGAAGAATATTGTGGCCACAACCTCGAAACAGTGGCTCCCTCGCACGGGCCACAGCAGCAGATGGACAAAGTCATGGAGGAATACGAGGACATTTTATCCTCACCCATAGAGGTTCTCGCTACGCTCGTCGTGACAAGCACCCAGCTGATCTCGACTCCCAACGCACCACCACTTGATGTTGCCATACATCCCGCAACCGCACATAAAGAATCCAAACGTGTATCGTCCGAGGCCGATAGGGAAACCAAAATTACTAAATGCACACAAGATGTCCACCCACGTGTCCTTGACATCTTCAACACATCTAATACTCAGCTCAACAGAATTTGCCTCATCTCATGGAGGATCTCAACGCAATGGGGACCATTGCTTCCTAAGGAGGGAGGAATGATCCAGTGGATATCTGTGGCCACCCACCTATTCCATTTGGACTAGCACCATCAATTCTTGCAGCCTCTTCACATTCAACACAACTTACTATTTTTAGCAGTGTTTCTGGGTCCTTCACTCCTGCGAGCCGTTTTGGGGGCCTTAATGATCCAGTGGATATTGGTGGCCACCCACCTATTCCATTTGAACCCCCACCATCAGTTCTTTCAATTTTCAAGTTGCAACAAAACTTACTATTTTTAGCAGTTTTTTGGGTCCTGAACTTCTGGAGTCGTTTTGAGGCCCTAAACGACGTTTTTTGGGAAAATGAAGACCCATGTTGCTTGTTCAAAATTTTTACTCCTCGGATAGATCTTCCTAACGAGCTATTGAGCGTGTAAAACGGAGATCAGATGCCAAAGTTACGCCCCCGGGAAGTTGAACCACCAATTTACCCAAACGGGTGCCCACAATTTTGGCGCCTCATCTCCTACGGTTAGGTTTTTAGACGTTTTGGATTCTACATTGTTTCTCAACAATAAATAGGCCCTCGAGCATCATTGTAACACAGTTCAGAGGTCTGTAGCCATCACATCTCTTCTCAGAGATTCGCTACCAGCACCCTAGCTATTTTATTTCCATTATGCCTATAACAATATTTCTGTTATTTGATATTAATGAAATGAAGCATTATTTCCGCTACATCTCTATGTTCATGCTTATTTCTGTATTATGTTGCGTTCCTGCATAAATCCGGATCATGGCATTGCTTGGTGGTTTTGTAGTAGCATTTGGTTTTTTGTTCCGCTGTAGAATGTTTTTGAAGGAGGGTCTACTATTGTGATCCTGATAAGAGGTACTACCACCCTCTGTTCGTAGCACTAGAGGATATATTGTGATCCTTTATGGACATGTGATTTTGGAGTACTTTGCCTTCATATATCAGAAGTTGTGATAATATAGGGTACCCCTGTGCTTGTGTTAATATATGCATTTTGAGATCATATACCAGCTCTGTGTCATCTGTCCATAATACAAGATTTTTCCTAGTAGGTGTTTTAATAAAATTTTGAAAGCGGTAATGATTTACCTGTTCACCGGGTTGAGTCGCTACTGGGTCAGTCTACGAAGTCATTGTTGGGTCCATCTGCAAAGTGGGAAGCCATTTTTGTCGAGAGATTCTTGGTGGTAGCAGTCTGCACTCTGCTCGTGACTATGGATCTGTTTTGGGCGTGCTGATGCAGCACCGGAGAAAACCCCAGGCCCTCGATAGAGGGCAGCCCAGCACCACCCAAAGCATAGGACACCTTGGGGGGTAGCAATCAGTGTGGTAGGTGTCGAGACGTGGGCTTCTTCGAACAGGCGAGTCATGAGGTTTGCCGCCACAATGCCCAATAGCCTGCAAAGTGACCCTTGGAAAAAATGGCCGCCAGATCCAACATGTATCTGCTATTTCCAGTTCTGGGTTGTTCTTCGCCTCATACCCACTGCGAACCCGGTAGCTGGAGCACACTGGACGCACATGGAAACATCGAGGGAGAGCGGTCGCATCCATGCAGGGCTAGTAGCTCCATTTCGGCTCTGGTGCAAGGCCGAGAGCCTCGGTAATAGGAGTTGGGCTCACAACAGATGCGCAACCATGAGGGACTGCCGCCGCAAAGTCCAATGGACCGCACCAGTAAACCCTAATAATTTTGCCGTTCATCATCGCTCCCCGATTCATTCCTTCTTTCAACTTTCTCTAAATTCAATTAATAAACATATAACTAGAAATAATAATATTTTTTATATGTAAAAATTGAATTATATAATATATAAAAATAATAAATGTAAATTAAAATAAAAATGATTTATATTTAAATTTAATTAACAAACCAATAAAATTTTAAATTAAATATATATATATATATATATATATATATATATATATATATATATATATATATATTAAAAATATGTTAAGCCCATATGTATGCAGGGATATGTATTTGAAACAATGAATATAAAAATAAGAATATTTTTATATACAAAAATGTGAAATTTATATAAAATATAAATAGTATTATTAAGAATTAATAAAGATTTATCCAATCTATCAAGTGGAGATGAATCAAATCTCTCCTAATATAAACATTTTCTAAAGTTTTGCATTAAAAAAGAAAGTTCCATATTGATTTGATCCCTTTCACTTTAAGAAATGTGAAATTGAAATTGAAATTGATCTATATTGATTGTACCTAGAATACTACTATATATATTCTAACCATATCTCTTTATCATATTTTTACCTAACATATTTTTTGATATATTTACACAAAATAATTATAATTTCCATTTTATACTAATTCTAATAAATTTGATATATTTACACAGAAGATTTATGATTTTCCATTTTATACTAATTCTAATGAATAAAGATGATCATATTTTCTTTACTATTTTGTATATTTATTGTTCTTTATTATAATATATGTCATTGGTTTGGTTAACTTATTTTGTATAATAATTGTGTTGTTTGTTGGTATTCATTTCACTACCATGTTATTATGTAATTTAACTATTATAAATGATAATTGTGCTCCTTAAAATTGCTTTTAACTGTAATCAAAACCCTCACATTTACCTCAAGCTTGGGTGGCATAAGGATGCCCAATCTTGGCTCAACCATTGGAGAATTAAGGAGGCACTCAGTATGGGAAGCAAAGATAATATCAAAAATATTGTTACCTCCAAGTTTAAGTACAAGTTGTGTGAGGATCCTGAGCTGGAGGGTAAAAGGAAGCTAAGATACTATAAGGAAGTGATCAACCCCACCCTTGATAATCAGACTTATCTCTCTGTGTTGTCCAACAATAAGAAAAAAATGAACATAGCTAAGATAAGAACTAATTCCCATGAGGTTAGGAGTGAGACCAAGTCGTGGTATATTCCCAAGACCCCTTGGAACAATAGAATCTGTCAATCTACGATTCTAAGCAGGTGAAAGATGAAAAGCACTTCCTTTTAGACTCTCTCTTACTCACATTCACTCTCATTTCCCTAACATCTGTCCCACCTATGCACTTATTTCTCTTCTCTTTGACCATAAAAACAAGATTTTGAAGAATCAAACTTAGATTCTTTCTCTTCTTAAAATCCGACAGTATTAGTCTTAACCAACCGTAACCACCATCATCATCATCATGTAGTATTATTTTTATATAAAAAAATTATCTAAATTATAATTTTTTTCTTTATATTTTATATTTTATATTTTAATTTTTAAAACATAAAAAATTAAACTTAATTAGTTATAACTAACTCGTGTATATATATATATATATATATATAATCAGCATCAACATACTCATTCTATGCTCTCTACCATCTTTTTGACTAAGTCTGATCTATTAAAATATTTGATACTCTTTGAAGTACGTGGTGGGCCAGCAGAAGATCAGGGATGTGGAGATCTTCTAATAGGCATCAATGACAGCTACCGTGAAGTTGTGACTGCACGTCTCGGATTTTCAAGATTGTCCATCACTTTTGCAAAATCTTTCCTGGGATGTCATTATTCTCAACCACCTAGAAGTTTGTACCTTCGCAAGACTTTTGTGGTTGTAAATGACAGGCAAATTTTGTCCGATATCTCGCCAACTTTAAATTTCATATGATTTTTTTACCATTTGTGGTCAGCATCCGAACAATTTGCTAAACGAAACCCTACCATATCTTTTTGGTAAGATTGGTGATCATAGCGAACGTTAAAACCTTTACTTTTATTATTATTTTATTTTTAATTAAATATATTTAAAATATTATGCTGCACTTAATTAATAAATTTTGGTTGTCTTTATTCTTGGTTTCACAACCACATATATATATAATTTTTTTATTAAATATTTTATAAAAAAATACACATATAATTCAAATTTAAATGTAGCTAATTTTATTATAATTAATGGTTAAGTGATATTGATGGCTTGCTACTAGCTAATCTATCTCTATAATTCAAGGAAAGCCATTTTATTTAAAATAATTTATTGGTATTATATCATCCTTAGGAAAGCCATTTTATTTAAAATAATTTATTGGTAATTTGTAAAGGGATAAACTTTCATCCTTGCCAAATACCTTTAGGTTTTGGATCGTTCACATATTTCCTCGAGTTCTTGAAAGACAATCTCTTAACCAATTTTAAATTTTCCCCTAAGACAAATTATAATTGTTTCACAATTTTACTTTTTTTAAGAATTCAACAATACAATTCTTTGTGAGATCAATATTTCTCTTTATTTGAGAGTCATTTCTCAATACATATATAAATTTAAAGCCTTGAAAAACCCTCAAAATATTCACTCTATAAAAATTTAACAACTTAATTATGTTATTCCAATCAATTTTAACCAAATTTTAAACAAAATTATTCAAACATATACCAAAACACAGACATTTTATATACTCATTATTATTAAAACTAAAAAAAAAATCAAATAATATTAAATATCCACCTCAATTGAAAAATAAAAAAAATTTACACTCCATTACAATTCTATTTCCAAAAAAATCAACCAACATAATATAACAAATAATTCCTAGATAACTATAATGATAAAAAATGCCTTAAACTTTGTACTTAGCTTTTGAATAGTAAAGATCACATTTACTTGACCCTTATGTCCATATATATGATAATACATCGTAGATTTGGTAGTAATGGATGGGGCCCATCTTTAAATTAGTTTAAAATTAATCTATATTTGTTATTATTTGCACTAAAAATATTTTATAATTGAATATGGTTTAAAAAATTAATGATAAAATGCTAAAAATATTTTATAATTGAATATGGTTTAAAAAATTAATGATAAAATGTTTAATGAAAGAAAAAGTGTTTTAAATATATTAAAATCATGGTCCTTCTCGACTCAAAACTGAGATAAATTAATTTAATGAAGATAGAAACATGTCTTTTTGGTTATTATTTATATTAAAATTTTATATTTAAATATTCTTAATAATAAATTTTATGATAAAATGTTTAATTTAAAAAGAGTGGTCCAAATATATTAAAATCATAGTCACTATCTTCAACACCTCGAAAACAAAATAAAGACAAATTAATTGAAACAAGATGGGACAAAAGTTCTAAAAGATAGAGCAAAAAGGGGGTCATAAGGCGGGTAGTTATTTTCTTCTATAAAGTGATGTCTCCAATAAAGTGATGGTAGTACATATTGAAATAATAATAGTGATTTTTTATTTTTATTTTTGGTGAGTGGAATTGTTTTAGGGAGTGTTTTTGGATATTTCGGCAATATGAATTTTCTATTAATATTGGTTTACTAACTATTAATATTAGTTAGGGTTTATACGTGGTAATAAATTATTAGTATAAATTAATATTAGTTAGGGTTTATAAGTGGTCATACATTATTATTATAAATTTAATGATAATCTCTTCTCTAAAATTCAAGTTTTATTGTAACATGATTCTCCAATAGCAAGAAGAGTAACAAAATAAATAAATTTTACACAAAATTATTAAATACTAGTAAAAGTGTTAAGTTTTTGTTTTTGTTGTTTTTGTTTTGTTTTGTTTTTTTTTTTTTTTTTTTTTTGGATAATCAAAATTCTACAAACTAAATAAATTTATCTATAAAATCATTGTCAATGTTATAATAAAACTAAAGTGTAACTCCCTGACGGGGATGCATTTAAGGTTGAGAAGGGTGCTACCTCAAATAATTGATATGCGTGAGCTTATAGTGGGTGAGCAAGAGGTAAATTTCGAAAGCCAAGAAAACGTCACCACTTGTCCGGAGTGAATGTAAGCGAGGCCTCCCCACCATATATACGATCAACCCATAAGAATTTTGTCAAATCACTTTAAAGAGAAGCAGGTGGAGGGAGGTGAGTTCTTGTCCGACATTCCTCTGGTTCATAAATTCCAGCAGATGAGTTTGATAATGGAGGTATATCACGGCAGTGCACACATGTTTGGATTGTTTAATGCAGACGTTAATATGTGTGCCATAACACCCACTTGTCCCTCCTTCATGATTACTCTTTCAAACAATGTTTTTGGTCCACTATACTCGTCGGTTGTGAGGGTTCTTTAAAAATGTAGGGATATCTCTTCAGGGCGGTGTATTTTCCGGATCGTGTCTGTGGCAGCACACCAGCTTCTCACTGCTTCCAGCTACAACCTATTTCAGTGGTTTCTCTGTGCAGAAATTATACAACATGCATGTATATCTTGGATTCACCCGATCTAACAATGTACTAAAGTTAAATACTGAATCGCTTCTACAAATATTTTGCGGAATTAAAAACACAATTGCTAATGACATGAACATGAAGAAGAATCAAATCACACACAACACAGATAATTTCCCGGGGAAAGCTTACAGCTGAAAAACCCACTATCTTCTATTGTAATTTCAGCATGGATCATGAAACAATTACATACAAAACTCTTCTCACAAGAGCCCTCCAATACTCAGCTAATTGTCTCACATTGTCATGAACAAAACTGATCAACACATAACCAATTTTGAGCCTCTAGACAACCTGCCTTCCTTGCGCAATCCCTGATGGATGAAATCCATAAAAGATAGGAATTCCTGCCTTCCTTGACTGTGCAAGTATCATGGGAACTCCAATGGGTGTTTTGTATCTTAAGAAACAATCCCTTGGCTGTGGTAAGATATCAGTGCTCAAGACATTTATATATATATATATGTCACAGAAATATTATATCAAATGGTCTTTGCTTAATCACCTTCAGAAATTTATTATTAAACCCTCAAGAATCTGATACAATAAATGCTTCACAATGCTATTATCTGCTAATATTAAATGGAGTGATAAGAAGAACATGAAGGAAGGAAGCCCAAATAGATATGCCGATAAACAGAATCTATTACTTTAAACTTCAGAGGAAATTTTATGAAAGTAGAATAGTTAAAATGAAGGAGCACCCATTAAGGATATTTAACTCTTATTCACATATGTAAAAAGAGACATGTAGCTTCATTACTTCATCTTATTCATAGAAGGAAAATACAGAATGGAAACTCGGAAACATATCAATAACAACAGATGCAAGAATCTTGATCTTCATTCATTAATCATCAGAAAATTGAGTACAAAATTTGCAGTAGTCCAAAGGTCCAAAACTCTGAACCCTTTCCTTTCTTCTCTTTCTCTTTAAATACAATGTAAAGCAGCTTGTAACTACTGAAACTACTCCTAACTGCTCAAACTACTTAAAACTTCTTAAACTCCATGTTACATATCATCGAAATGTCTTATTACAATTACATTCTCTTAACAGAGATAAAATAAAAATTAAATCCTAATCTATTTGCTGAATATGAATTGGTCCCGCTACTATTGTATTCTCTTGATTTGCTGACTTGTCTTTCTTTGAAGTTGAGGGATCCTTAGGTAGAACAGACATCCAGGCTTTGCATTTCTTCCATACTTCAATGTTTGTCTTAGGTGAGTTAACCAGCCTGTGATACTCCAGCCTAAAGGTAGTAATCTGGTTGAATGTAAGGTCTTCACCAACCATAATAGGTGAAAATTCCTCTAAAGAAAATTAATAATTGTTGCTCCTTTCAGAATCTAAGTCTTCTCATGAGTGTTATCCACCTTGCTTTTTTCTAATATCAGTAGTGGTTCATAATAATCCCATGATAAAAGATTTCCTCCAAGGCCCCAACATGATGGAAATCCTGCCCTAGCTCCTTTGTCATATAGAATATCAAATCTGTTTACTACTTCTTTAATCTCTATCAACTTCTTCTATGTAGTCTTCCTACAATCATTTTTAACAATCGATTTTTTAATCTCTACAGCATATAGACTCCTATCTTTAATCTAATTTTCCTATAACTCTTGATCAGTCTTTGAATCAATGAAATAAATAAATTTCTTTGCCCAAATTGCTCTGTTAATAGTCTTCTGCTTGTCTGCCATAACCTACTCCTCAAAATCTCTAATAATGCTTTTTTCTTTTGATACAATAGTCAGAGATCCCCAAGCTACTTTCATTTCTTCAATGATTTCATTCCAGATGATGTCCTTAGCTTGTATTAGAGATATATATTCCCTTCAATTTCTCCTTTAGACTCTTAATCTCAGCATCAGTTGTTTGGCAATCTGTCCCGTATTTATTAATTTCCCCATCCTTGGCTTGCATTATTTTTGTTATTGTCTCCAGATCATTTTGTGCCCTTTTGAGATATCTCTCTATCATCTTTAGTTCAGTGTTCAATTGAGATATCTATGTTGTTGGATCATCATTGCCAGATGGAAAAATGATAGTGCAGGAATGAGAATCAATCTGATTCTGTAATGACAGCACAATTTCCTTCAACTTAGTAATTTATTCTTCTTTCTGCAAGAGTTGTTGAAGAAGGCTCTCTTTCTCACTTTCCACTTCTACCACCTCTGCTGCCATAGAATGCTCCCCTGTAGGTAACTTCAACTTTTTCTTCAACACATAAATCTCTTATTCTGCACTTTGTAGCAACTTCTGCACAATAGACCTGTCATTTGGATCTACTCCAATCTTTACAATTATCTTCTTGAGTTCTTCATTCTGTGTTGTTAAAGCCCTGGAGTTGGATTTCTCCAATTTCAATTGCTTGATGACCTTCCCTAGCATGTTTTCAGCCTTAAGAGCCATTGCATTAGTTTTGGTCAAATCATTTACTATCAGTTGACATGTTTTCATATGTAAATTTACTTTATCAAGCAAAGGAATATTTCTCACATCAACAGTTAAGTTTACATTATTGAAATTATTTGATGACCCTATAGTCATATCAGAGGGGTGAGAAAGAGCAATCTTAAATTGATCTTTTTCAAGATCCATAGCAGTCAGTAATCTTGTTTGATCTGGTGTTAATTGATACTTAGCCTGTGCCTCCATGCTAGCCTTCATCCTTTTATTTCTTTCAGCAATCTAAGCAAATACTTGTTTAATCAAAGGTACTTGTTCCTGAGCATCTCCATGTCTTCTTTGTGAGGCTGGGACATTTTTCTCATCTCCTAGTTGAAGTGAGAAACCAGGTTGAGCACCTGCTAAGTCTTCTTTGAATTTTTTTCTCTTTTCAGCTCTCTGCTCTTCATCTTCTGAATCAACAATTGCCTCTTTACTCATCTTGCTAGATTTCTCAAATATGATAGGAGTTTGTATAGTTGAGCGAACAGAACCTGCAAAACCCTTATTTGCTAGCTTCTTTATGTCAAGTCTTCTTTCATGAACAAATGTTGAATAACCATTTTCAATTCTCCTATTTGAAATCACTATATGGGGGTCATAATCCCACTTATCTCCTAACAGCAAGTGCATTCCATCTAACATCATATTAACTTCATCAGCTTCTTATCTCATGTTGACTATAAAAGAACCCATAGACATAGGTAGCTCAAACATATGACCATTTTTCATAGGTACAAAATGTATTTAGTCAACATTTAAACTCTGGCTAATGAACTCTAAAGCAAATAATCTCATAGGCACAAATATAGGAAGCCTATATGGTTCTACCCCAACCCCATAAAGACTAATCTCTGAATAGTCTTCATAAACATACCAATCTCCAAGCTTATAATTTGTTCCCAACTACAGGAACTCTTGAGCCTTTGGCAGGAAACATGGGGCAGAAACCCCATTCAGAATTTTATATGCAGTAGACATAAAATGATTTGCAAAATCAAACAGACCCTCCTCATTATGTTCCTCTCTTACTACATCAATCCAAAACACTATTGACTGCCTCTTTTTATTTAAATCCATGATATTTAACCCCAAATGCAAGAATTCTTCCACATTTTGATATAAAAAGAGGTAAATGATAAGAGAGGGGAACCTGAATGACCTAGTGAGTGATAAACTCATGAGTTGAGTATTGACAACTTCTTGCCAATATGAAGGAATATCCAGCATACCCCTGGCTTCATCATTAATGCAAACATTCCCAAAACTGATTTGTCAATTATGATGTCGTCTTATTTTCCCCATATCTTTGAAATACACCTCAGGACCGGTCGGACTTCTGCGTCGAAAACTTCCATGGATAATTCTTTGCTATCGGGTATGTTGAGATTGCAACAAGATGATGAGCTTAGTGGAAAGGAGTCGCCTTCACTAAGTGGGCCCACAGGCTATTTTTGGCGCAAAGTCTATTTTTAGACTATGTCTATTTTTAGACATATGGATCATGTTCTATGAGTTGCAGGATGCTATTTGTGGATAGTTGGTCAAGTCAGAAAAAATAGATGGACTTCTATTTTTAGATATATGGGGCGGAATCTATTTTTAGATTGCCAGTATAAAAATAGATATGTCGAATATTATTAGCTCTTAATAATATTTGGACTCTAAGCATTATCTTATTCTCTTGGAGCACTTCAGTTAAGTGCACAGATGTGGCACAGGAGCTGACAGAAGGAATTACGCTATTCGTAAGGGTTATGTGGAGCTATTGCATGGATACTTCAGTTAGAACTCATGTGACAGAGTTTGGTGGAGTTGATTGAGGAAGTTAGTGGAGTTGTATTCAGTTTAACTAATCTAAACATAGTTGAGCTATTTGTATTCAGTTTAACTAATTGATACAATTAGTGAGAGTGGTGTGAATTAATTATTAATAAATTCACTAATTATAAACTCATTAATCAACTAAAGAATGCATCAGTTAACTTCAGTGCATGGACAGTTTCAGTGGAGACCAGTGCAGAAATAGGTGAAAGAGTAGGTTAACTATCAGTTGTGACTATACAGTTGCTATTTGCAACACACAGATAGGTGGAGAAGCCCATGAGGATTGCGCAGTACAAGCCAGGTGGTTTATCTATTTAATGAAGCCATCCCATAGCATTGATAACGCAATAGAGGTTGGCTATCAAGTGGCAAAAGATTGGAGCATGTGTTTTGCTAGATCTAGCTTGATAGTGTGTAGCAATTGAGGGTGTGCATGAGAGCTTGTGAGGAGCTTTTTTACTATGATTGTTACATGATCTCCATGACATATAATATACAGATAGTTGGGGTTTTCAGCTTTAAGCTTTCCCATTAAATACTGTGTTCATATGTGTGATTGTTTGTGGTTTTAATGTATGCATGCAATTGATTTTATTTCGGCATGTGATGATCAATGGTAGAAGAGATTTTGTATTATGCATGAAGCTAAAATAGTGTGTGATCAGGAGAATCTCGGTGAATAATATATCAATTATTCAAATTTCTACAGGGTACAAACCACTTCGTATCTGGCTTCAGGAAAAAGTCAAACTGATTGAATTCTTGACCTTCGAGACTATCATAATGTGCTATCAATGACTCGTCAGTGAATTGAACATATGATTCTGACTATGGGTAACATAGGGCTTGATGAATTAACAAGGTTGAGACTTGTAAGACATTTCTCCTAGAAAATTCATTACAAAGCATTTTCCAGGGTACTTAACAGACACTAGCCAGTGCACAAACTCAGGAAAAAGATGCGCTTTTGGAATACATGCAGACAGTACACCTGTTTTGGCCATGGCGGAGAAAATTGGACATGTTTTGTCATTCAAACTGACTTTTTGATAAAATTTAAGGTGTTCTAAAGAGAACACAGTGTCTCGTGTTGGGTATATGACCAAAGTCCCACATTGACTAGAAGTGGGGAGGATCATGGGTATATAAGGATGGACAAATATCTCCATTGGCATGAGGCCTTTTGGGGTAAAGCCCATAAGCAAAGCCATGAGGGCTTAGGCTCAAAGTGGACAATATCATACCATTGTGGAGATATGTGGTGTCCAGAATCACAACAAGTGGTATCGGAGCCATGCCCTGAAGTTAGCGAAGTGGATGAATCCTCGAATGCCGAACGAAGGTGGTGGGCCCCGGTAATATCACGATGGGATCCATGGATGAGCTCGGTTAGACAGGCGATATGCTCCGGATTCTTCATGGACGTGTCCTGGTCCCAACACGGTGAAGAGGAGTTGACCTGGGATAGAGCAAGCTCTCGAGGCAGGTGGTGCTCCATGTAAGGCGTGTGCTTCCAACGCATTGGAGCGGAGAATCTTGGTTGGTAGAGAGTGGACGGATGGATAATCGTTTGAGGGGAGGCTCGATGGTCCTTTGTTCGAGGGGAGGATTGTTGGGTATACGACCAAAGTCCCACATTGACTAGAAGTGGGGAGGATCATGGGTATATAAGGATGGAAAAATATCTCCATTGGCATGAGGCCTTTTGGGGTAAAGCCCATAAGCAAAGCCATGAGGGCTTAGGCTCAAAGTGGACAATATCATACCATTGTGGAGATATGTGGTGTCCATAATCCTTACATCTCAGATATCCCTCTCAGTGTCCATGAGAGGAATATGGCTGGATGAGCTGGAAAGAGATGAACGATTAGCCATAATTCTGCTTAGGGGGGTGACCAATGACAAGGTGGCGGACAACAATGGAAGACATAGGTGCAATCAAATTGAAAATTACATAGAAACAACAATAGCCTTGTGAAAAGAGGAACCAATTTTCAATAGGTGGTGTGGGGCTTATGAATTAAATGTTGACTTGACGCACCAAAAGACCGTTAAACGATACCATGACGTGGTTGATAGTTGTCGCCAACCAGCGGCTTACGTCACTGCAAGAGGCCTCAAAGGTACGAAGCACTCATCGAGGTCATGTCCCCGTAGTTAATCCTGACCGCAAATCTTAATCAACCCCTCAGTCAACGGGGTCAACTATGCAGGCACCCTCCTCGTTAACCCGTGTGTTGAATGTGCCTGCGGGTTGCCGCTTTTATCTCCTGCCAAACAAATCTCCAGATCCCACTCACAAACTTGCTCATTTATTAACTGAGCGTTGGGACCCACCTTCACGAATATTTTAAAGTATTGAACTTTAAACTTATACAAAATATTTCATCTTTGAGTTAATGTATGAGAAACTTGTACTTTAACATACATTTTTTATATTTTTATATTTTTTGTATTTTTGAAAAATTAAAATAAAGGATATTGCAAATGAGCCACAACAGGGTGTTTGGTTGTATGTGTGCAACCCAACAATCCTACAACTAATAGTCAACTTCCCTTTCAACTAGAACTCAATGGGGTCTCCACTGGATCTGACATGCATGCAGCTAATAATAGTAAATCCTCAGTTGCATGTGAGATCATTGATTGTGAATTAATTAATACTTAATTCACTTGATCTCTCACTAGTGTATCTTCAGTTACCACTAGCACAACTGATTTTAACTCACTTAAGTGAGTTAAACTGATTACAACCTGCATTAACTAATGCACCACTGCATTTCGAACTATGTTACAACTAGAATTACTCTGCATGCCTCACCAACTACCTCTACCTCGAAATCCACTAGCTAGCTGAGTTTATCACTCCCAGTTAACTATTTCAAGTCATCATTGAGAATAGATTACAGTTTATTGTCCATCTTAATTAAGGGATAACCAAAATAGACATGCACCCAAAAAGAGCATTGTGGGCCCCACCCTAGTCTGGGTGCTTAATGAAACTAGGCGTGGGTGCTGAAATTTTCTTGTTGAATCTCAACACTCCCTCTCAACAAGAAAGGGATTATCCTTCACCCCGATCCTCTATCTCTATGGTATTCGAATTTGCTCCTGGTGAGCGCCTTTGTAAGAATATCTGCATCTTGATCTTCCGTGGGAATGTACTGAAGCAACATTAT